>CM042065.1:9795900-10522950 GCA_023512825.1 Liposcelis brunnea | reverse complement strand
GAAGCAATAATTGGGGAAATTTAAGATCGAATTACCTTCCACCCCTTTATTAGTAAAAATGCCGGTCTTTGGATTAGAATAATGTAAAGCATCCAATCAATCTGATTTATAAGACGATTATTAATAATAAGAAAACCGCTCAACTTCTTGATTAAATTTTGATTTTATTCTCTTTCATATTTCATGCATCGTTGAATTTTTTTTCATTCGCAGAATTACATTTTTAAGGAGGAAAAAAAAACGACGTGATTGAATAATTCCTTCGGGATCCTTTTGCCGATGGTTTATCGATCGATATATTGAAAGGGAAAGAAAAAAATTGCTCAATATTTATAGAGAAATAATCATTCATTGCTCAATTTAGGTGTCACATTTTCATCCATTTTTTATTATCCGGGATTCATATTCATGAGAATAAAACAATTTATAATGAATTATTCAAAAGGAATGATTTATATACAAGGTGTTTACTGTTATCCCGTATGTTTATTTTTTTTATAATATTCTGTTATTACGTGAGATGAGGAAATTTTAATAAGGATTAACGACTTGGATAATGGTTTTATTGAGAGGCAATAATCGACTTGAATTGAATTGTTTTTCTTCGATAGCGTGCGGCTTTGCAGCATTTTTTCTGCGTGGGCGTCCATCCCTCTTTCATTTTTTTTCCTTAATAAAAATGGATAGAAATCTTGCCTATGAAGAAAGTTAGACAAGAAAAAGTACTGAAGAAGTTCTGAAAAATTCGTTTGACTGAAAAAATTGTGAACGTGTTTGACAAGAAAAATTGTGAATGTATTTTACAAGAAAAAATTATGAGTGCGTTTTACAAGAAACAATTATGAATGTGTTGGACAAGAAAAAATTGTTGTGAATGTGTTTGACAAGAAAAATTGAGAATTAACTTGAGAATAAAATTATGAATGAGTTTTACAAGAAAAATTGTGAATGTGTTTGACAAAAAAAATTGTGAATGTGTTCGACAAGAAAAATTGTGAATTTGTTTAACAAGAAAAAATTATGAGTGCTCTTTACAAGAAAAAAATTATGAATGTGTTTGACAAGAAAAAATTGTTGTGAATGTGTTTGACAAGAAAAATTGTGAATTTGCTGAACAAGAAAATGTTATGAATTTGCCGATTGAAATTGAATTGAATTGAATTGAAATTTGGTTCAACATAAAAAAAGGTTCAAAAAATTTTGTTTGGCCAAAAAATTGTGAAAAATTGCTCAGCTCTAAAGCCTTACCCAATGTCTAATAATCCATCGTCCTGAATGATAAGTCATCGAGAGCTTTAAAGGACCCACGATAAGCGGGGATGCCCTCTTCTGTTGTTAGAATCAGACACTTCAGCAGAAATCTCATTAGATTTCTTATCTTATGTCTAATGCAACAGGAAATAACCGCAGTGAAAAATGGCTAAGAACATTCTAAAGTTGGGGGAAAATATGCGAATGGTCGAATTGATTCATTGTAAGAAAGAAAGAGAATAGAGCCTTTAATTACTTATCTCAGATTAGGGCTTCAAGCCCTACTGCTGTATCACAGGCGCGCTGCCAGGTGACCCTAAATCCAATTCCGCAACCCGCACGCATTCATTCACGGGATAAATACTTGCTGCGAAAGGAATAGCTCAAGGTTTGCAGGCGACTGCTGCCATTTTGAAGCTTTTCTGTTCATTGTTGCTCAAGATTACTTTCCACGCCTTTAAAGGACAAAGTCACTTCGGATTTTTCTTCACCAGCCGCACCCACTTAGCTCTACTAAGAAAAAAACCAAAAATTCGACTTGGTCTTTGTCTGAAAGTTTATAGCTGGAATATTTTGTAGCTCCCTCGTTTCCGTAACTCATTTCATTCAATACTTGAGGCCACCACGATTCAAATCCCACGCACCCACTATATACGAAAACCCTACATCTCTAATCCTACGAAAAACAAATAAGTTCGGTCTCCTTTGTGCAAACACACCCTAAAGAATAGAATTTCGAGAAAAACATCGTGAAGATAAAACCTTGTTATTCTAATACGCCCGTTTTTTTTTCCTCGGAGATATCGAATGACTTCCGAAGAAATGAAAGTAATCCTACTGGGAATAAAGTTAGAGTAGAAATCTTGTATTGAATGCAGATCGTGATTGGGCCACAGATTTTAGCTGAAGCTTTTTAAGTGAGAAACTGGGATTATTGACTAAAGGAAAAAAAAAAAAAGAATCCGAATCGATTTTCCTTTTATTTTATCCGCCGAACACAAACGATTTTTTTTCTTTTTGCTTTAGCCACAAATTTGCTAAGAAAGGGAAAAAAACCGGAAAGAAGGGGAAAAGCTAAATTACGGGAAAATTTATTTTTCCCTGATTAGTAAATATCGCTGAAGTAGCTGATTTTTCTTTATTCTTAAAAGGTTTAATGATCAAGTAGGGTTATCCCCTTTTTATTTATTTTTTTTCTCCGATTTGATGTTTGTATTTCGATATCGTTTTACAGATAACGTATCTTGTTTAACATTATGCGCTTTTTTTTAGATTTAAAAAAAAAATGAAATTCGGATGAAAAATTTCTGGAAATTCGCGAGTTTCTGTTGCAAATTTTTACAATAGGGGGAAAAAAAATATAAAAAGTGGGAAACCTCGATCAAACAAAAACAAAAGTAAAGAGAGAAAAAGAGAAAGGGAGGAAAAAAGCAATAGCGGAAAAGTGTTACGCTTTTTAAAAGGATCATAATTCGTTTTTTTAGTATATAAAAAAAAAGAATGTAGTTTTGCAATTAATACCCTTTTACAAAACACAATCTCGTTTATTTTTTTTTCCTTTTTGGTAAATCGTAAACAAAAGACTCCCATATCACGTGATTTTTCACCCCTGTGTTCCGGAATATCTTTACACGAGGCGATTATATTCACGCGTAGAAAATTTTAGCAAGGAATAGCAATACAAAATGCACAAGCCAAAAACAGGGGCCCATCATTTTTAGAATGATTGTTTTAGGCGGGAAAAACTTCAAAAGAAATTTTGGTGGCAGCGGTGCAAATTTTTATTCTAAAAATTCAAGTCTCTACGGGAACTTAATTCGCAAATAAAAATGCAAATAGAAAAGCAAGGTTGCAGCTTTAGTGCACACCCTGCTCGCTTTTGGTGCCCCAATTCTTGTAGCTCCGGAAACTTGACCTTGCGACGTCACTGACTAATAGAAATAACTACGCTTTAAATTTTAACGATAATGAAAATGATAATTCGGAAATTAAACCTCTTAAATCAAACTGAAACAAAGAGATTCCTAAACGAGAGAGAACCGAATACAATCAGATCCTCTATGAAAGAGATGGTAAGATACTGATTGAGTTGAGTTTACCTGAAAACTATACCGGGAAAAGAGAGAAGCCTCTCATTTTCCTCAGAGATATGGGTTAATGTTAAATCGAATCCGTTCCGTGGATCGAAACTGCTTTTGACGTCGCTGAAATTACACCTTGATAATTTTTCGGGGAAAAATCTCCCAGGTAAATTTTTATTGATTGGATGTATCCGATTATGGGTAGAAAGAAGGAAAATTATTCAAGCTTCGGGATTGATAAAGATTTAGATGGGATAAATAAACGAGGAGGCAGTAAGTGATTTGTTGCTGACAAGGGTTCCCTATTATGCGAATATATACATTTTCCTTTTGCTCCCATTTTCCTGGTGTAATTGCTTCAATCACAAGTGAGTCATATCTAAATGATCATTTGCAAGCACGCACGTTTTCCTACTTCATCCTCCCTTCATCGGGTTTCGATTTATTCTTCATCACGTCCTCTTAATTAACGCTCTCATTTTTTTTGCCTCCGTGATGTTGATCGATTATTGAATTAAAATGTAAATCACGAATTAAAATTTATGCAGAGTTTTTCGGTGAAAAAAAAAATTGTTATATTCCAAAAAAAAAAAAAAGAAATTAAACATAACTAAATTTTTACATATTATTATTCTTCATGCTCGTATCTTTTTTGATTCGCAAATCCGCCACAATGTTTTTTAATAAAACGAAGTTATGAAATAGAAGCATGGAATTTCCGCTCAGCTGACTTTAAAACTATTCAACGTCATTGTCCATACTCTCTCCTAAACTATATAGAGCTAACAATGATTAATGGAAGTTGGGAAAAGTTTGATAAATAAAAATTAAAACAGTATCTTGTTTACATGCGGTTGGGTTACTGCCCCGTGAGACGCTGATTAATATGCTATCAACCGTTGCAGTCTATTCCAGTGCACGCTAAAAAAAAGGGAAAAAAATGAACTTTCACATCCCCTTCTTTAGAATAATCCATCTTTTTTGTACGTAAAGAAACAAAGCTTAAAGCTTTTCATATAAGGATATATAAATATACTTTATATGAGTATGAGAGAAGGAAAGTCGATGGGCTCTTTATTTAACAGTAAAAGAGAGTATTTTATAAAACTCTTTTGAAACAAACAAGATGAAAAGAGAATTAAACGAGTGGAGCGTGGAGTTTGGTAAAGCTGATTTTTTATAAGCTTGGAGTAGTAAAATTTAGCCAAGCGAAATAGGTAAACGTGCCGCTTTATTCGATTTTTTCTGGCAAGTTTTTCTAGGAGAAATTGATTTGACAAGAAAAAATTATCAAAAGATTAGTTCAAAAGTTGAACTTATCAAAAGATTTGTTCGACTACAAAAAATTACCAAAAGATTTGTTCGACTACAAAAAATTGCCAAAAGATTTGTTCGACTACAAAAAATTAACAAAAGATTTGTTCGACTACAAAAAATTAACAAAAGATTTGTTCGACTACAAAAAATTACCATAAGGTTTGTTCGACTACAAAAAATTAACAAAAGATTTGTTTGACTACAAAAAATTACCAAAAGATTTGTTCAACTACAAAAAATTACCAAAAGATTTGTTCGACTACAAAAAATTACCAAAAGATTTGTTCGACTACAAAAAATTACCATAAGGTTTGTTCGACTACAAAAAATTAACAAAAGATTTGTTTGACTACAAAAAATTACCAAAAGATTTGTTCAACTACAAAAAATTACCAAAAGATTTGTTCGACTACAAAAAATTACCAAAAGATTTGTTCGACTACAAAAAATTAACATAAGGTTTGACTTGACTACAAAAAATTAACAAAAGATTTGTTCCACTACAATAAAATTGCCAAAAGATTTTTTCAAAAATTTTTTAAACTAAGAAATTTAAAAAAAAATTTAATTTGATCAAAAAAAAGTTGATTTTTATAAGTTCCTGACTCCGAACTTACGATCTTAACTAGACTCTGACTATTTCTACTATTATCATAATTTGTTTACATTTCTGAATTAAGAAAACTAAGCCTCTAGTAATTTTTTTTTCCAAAGGAAACTTATTTTTCGCTTGGGCAGCCATTTACAAAAAATTTCCTTCCCCCTTTTTGTTTTTGTTTTATCGTTATTTTAAGTTCATCCGATTTATTTGTAGCTCACCCTGATTTCTAACGAGAGATGCCTTTTTATACAACACCCGCGCGTAGCAAGGGGGAAGTCGGACAAACCCATGCAGAGAACGCAGGAAGATTTATGGAGCTTCATTCCGACATTAAAAATAAAAACGGGAAGCAAAAGTTTGAAGTGGGAAGAAAAATAAGATATATATCTGTATATATATAGTAGTCGTTTTCTTTTCCTCCAAAAGTCGAAAAAAAACCTTTTTTTTTTTCAAATGTCTCAATACTTGAAGAATAGTTTTTGCTCTTTTCAAAGTTTTCAGACCCCACGAGTATTGTCAAAAAACTGGACTGGATTTTTTTTCCATTAAATTTATCCCGTCCCCCCTCTCCATCCTTTATTCCCCGTAGCAAGATGAAGTTAATTCCGAATCTGAATTCAATTAAGAGCTCTTTTTATTCAATGAACGTTTCCATAAATTGGTAAAGCTTTTTCCGTTTCCGAAGGAGGGGGGAGAGGGGGGGGGGGGGGGTTTCCGAAAGAACAAATATTTATTTCCACCGATTCGTTTAATCACGCTTTTTGAATGTAAGCTCATGTACGAATGTAAATTTTTTTTTCCCCGGCCGTGTTTTTTAGTATCATACTACAAGCCTAGTTATTTATATCCCAAGCGCTATTTAAGAAGAAGAAGAAAAAAAAATAAGTAATAAAAAGAAAACCTCGCGGAATCGAAGCTTGAATAAAGAATGAACGTTGAACTTGTGTAGAAAGTGCTCACTCACTCCCTCATGTTTGAATTAAGGGGAAAAAGAAGAAAATCTAATCCACGGGAGGATGAAACCTACTGGAACGGATCAGCTTCACTGAACCAATGTTTCCCACATTAAATACTTTTTTATAAACCGTATTGTCTTTAATTCACTTTTTTTTGGGGGTGGAGATGGAAAGTGGGAAGAGAAGAAAAAAAAATGTTGAAAAACACATGAAGCATAACTTCCCAGACAACGTCGAAAAAACTTCAAGAGAATTCGAAAGTTTTAATCAAGAAAATGGAATTCTTTTACACGGTCCCCCGTATTCAAAACCATACGATTTACAATCCTTTTTTTATTTATTTATTTTTTTCAGTTACACTCTTGAAATTTTTAAATAATTAAATTTTTTTCCCTTTTTGAATTAGGGATCGTGCTAAATTATTTAGGGTGTGGAAAATTTAGATTAAAAATTGGGGGGATTTTCCAGGGGTGGATGAAAATGTGTGGTAAATACCGATACAGGTAACGTCACTAGAAAAAGGGTCCTTGTGACGTAGTCAAGCTTTCAATGGAATGTTTATTCTGAACTTGGTGACGTCACTGACTGATGTATTATTTCAAAAATGGCGCTAAAAACCAGTCGTTTTGAGTATCGGATTCGGCCTGGCTGCAGCCCACCAATTTCCCCTCTCCTTATCCCCCGGTCCATCCAAACTGGCCCGTGCTGGTCTCAAACTGAGAATTCTCGTCTACTAGTGACTAGCCCCCCTCTTTTATTCATCTGCGAAAATTTTGTAATGCACATTCCAAGTTCATGTTAGTAAAATAAATTGAGTTGGAAAAGGTCAACTTTCCTTAAATAAAATAAGTTATCTCAACAAGTGAGTAAATCTACAGATCTAGCTCTCCGGATTCTGAAGGCTAAAATTCTCATCACGCAACCAACAAGTTATAAATTAAATTGTAGCAAATCTTCTTTCATGAAAACATTAACCCGACATTTAATTAAAACCGGACTAAATTCATATCACGCCCCCGATGAAATAAAAGAAAAATCCATTGATTTAAAAGGTTCTTTCAATCGTGCACGAAAATTCACGCAGACATATGGCTACAGCGGCGAAATCGAAAACTGGTGGCAGCGGTTACATTTTAAAATGACGCTAATTTAGCCAGCACCAGTCATGTGAAACTGGCTTTTTTGCCATAAATTCGAATGTAATGAAAAATTAATTTAATTTTTTTTGTTTTCTGAATAATTAAATCATTCTATGGTAACATTTCCCGAATTTTTAAATTCCTAACATCCTGTTGCAAAATACTGACTCACAAATATGCATAACTTGAATGTTTGAAATGCGGTAAATTATAATCCCCCTCTTGTTTCCAAGGGGGAAAACAAATGGCAAGTTTTTGAAAGCTTTTCATCTCGGCCATGTCGTTTCCCTTTAAAAAATTATTTTCAAAATGCCTGGAGACAAGGTATATTGTATATGTACGAAAATGACTTTACATTAAAAAACTGAGTTATATCCCCAACTTTTTTTTTTTTTTTACTTGTATATATGCTGACAAACTTTTTTTTTTCGGTAGAGAAGGGAAAGTTATCTCTATGTTTTGTCTTTCGTTAGATATTAATTTTGTTCTATGTGGATTTTACGACTTTAGTTTAAAAAAAAATATATAATATATATAAAACGAAAAAAGTTAAAAGATGTTTTTGTGTTCGTTTTTTTTTTCTTTCTGCCTTTTTATTTTTTTATTTTTTTTTCATTCCACCTGCTGAGTTTTCTTTAACCTTTTTCTCTAGGGTGCTTTCTCCATGCCAACCTAAGTTTTCCAAGAGCTCAGTTTTTGCTATCTTTCTCATTAACCGCGACTCATTTTATTACAGTTTCTGATAAAGTATGATTCCTTCTGAGATTTCCTCAGTTATACTTTTGCGTTAAGGCGTTCGTTAACTAAGAAAAAAATATGTTTCGTTTTTTACTGATCTTGTTTTTTTTCTTTTTCAGGTAAGTAATAAAATTTATAGTATATCAACTAAAGCAGCATTGCGGGGGCGCCAGGTCCATTTTATAAGAGACAAGTCTTGAGATTGGGGCTCGTGAGTATTTATGGTGTCACTGTATGTTGGCGGCAGGGAAATTGTTAAATTCTGGCTTAGGTAAATGGCGCCACCTGTGCGATTCAGCTAAAAAGATAAAACGAGTGTGGAGTTCCACTTTGTGGAACTGAAAATCATCACAAGCATACAATGCAAAGTAATGCTTTTTTAGATTGGGGCATAAACACATTTAACAAGAGTTTATTTATTGGTTCCCACTATATCCCACCCTGCAAATGTAATAAGTTTGAAAAAAAATGGGTTTTTATTTTCTTGGGTTAAGAGATCTCCGTAAACCACAAATTATCTGTCTGCTGACAGAACCTACCTATATATCATATTTGCTCATTTGCCGCGAGTGATTTGTAGTTTGTTCCTCTCTAACCTTTTTCCCTGTGCTTTTTCTCATTCGGAAACCTTTTCCCTGTTGTGTATGTAAACTAATTTTTAACGATTTTTTATTTTAAAAAAAGCTAATTGTTCTTGCCTGAAAATGCTTAAAAAAACCACATTTAATTTCTAAAAATCATTTAGGTGCCGAGTCTTACAAAAGTGTTTGTTTATAGCGAATTCCTAACCGCAAATAAATTCTTCACTGACTGAGAGGAAACAATTAAAGAGATAATTAAGACATTTAGATCCGTAAATCCGGCATTCTTTGACCTGCAACCTACCTAAAGGATCGAGCGGAGAGAAAGATGAAGTTAACTCTGGAGTTGAATTCCTTAACTAAATACTTTCGGATATGAATGGGCCTGGAAAATCCTTTGTAACTATTTTAGACAAAATTTTGTTCCGTAAGACTGAATGTTGAAGCAAGAGTGTAGAGAAAGCAGGAAAACTCAAATTAAGGGGATTCGATTCAGGTTCTGAAAGCTCCTAAAATTCAAATAAATTTGTAAAATATAAATATCTAACATTTTTTCCCAATTTAATTTTTTTTGACTAAAACTTTTTTGATTAAAAATTGTTTCTAAATTTTTTTTACTGAAAATCTTTTTCAAAATTTTTTACTGAAAATCTTTTTCAAAATTTTTTTACTGAAAATCTTTTTCAAAATTTTTTTACTGAAAATCTTTTTTAAAATTTTTTACTGAAAATCTTTTTCAAAATTTTTTTACTGAAAATCTTTTTCAAAATTTTTTTACTGAAAATCTTTTTCAAAATTTTTTTACTGAAAATCTTTTTCAAAATTTTTTTACTGAAAATCTTTTTCAAAATTTTTTTACTGAAAATCTTTTTTAAAATTTTTTTACTGAAAATCTTCAAAATTTTTTTACTGAAAATCTTTTCTAAAATTGTTTTACTGAAAATCTTTTCTAAAATTTTTTTTACTGAAAATCTTTTCTAAAATTTTTTTGACTCAAAATCGGTTCTGCATTTTTTTTAAAAATGGCACCGCTTACATTTTTTCGTCTGCCCGCGACCATGTTGCTAATTTTATACTTTCGATCACGATCCAACATCCAAAACCGTGAAAATATGAGTGTATCGATGCGTACTACGCCGCAAATATAACATCTAGCTTTTATTATAGATGCAAGTGGGACAAGATCCGAAAGCAAGAGGAAAATCGAAAAAGAAAAGAGAAAAAAAAATAAGATTTTTATGATTGCGTATTCACTTGATAGTTCCACAACGGGTGGGAAATTTTTTTTCCTTTCCCGAAACCTTTCTTTTTTATATATTTTTTAAAAGGGCACGTTAGGTTTTATATACATGAGGATTTATGAGATAACCGCCCTTGCAGAACGGGAAAGGCTTTTCAGTTCAAAAGTACAATTTAAATATTTATAGCTTTTAAGTGGTTAAAAATCATTCATTACGTCTGTTAGGTAAAGCTTTTTTTTTTTTTTTTTTTGAATCTTTATAAATAAAATTCCTTTTTCCTTCCCCATATTCGGAAAAAAGATTCTCTCAGCTTCTTGTATATTAATTTTGTTTGCAAACTTTGATAAATTTAATTTCCATTCGTTAGCTTTTTTTATCATTCGCGCTAACTTCTTGGGTCACCTTAAGGGAGAAATGTTTTTTAAAAAAAAAAAATCTCTGCGCAATACGGAAAATGTATGATTTATGATTAAAAAGGACGTAACCGTCAAGACTTTCATTTTCTTTTAAGGAAATAGGAAATTCCAAAAAAGCCTTTTCCTCCCTCCTTTCTCTTTTCTTCTTCGAGAGAATGAGAAGTCGGGGCTGGAGAACGTCATTGACGAGGGTTTGACAAGGAAAGAATACAGTGATGACTGTTACAAAAGCTTAAGGTTCTCTTTGTTCCCCGTATATACTTAGCGGCATGTCCTATGGTCTGAAGGCCTGGTTTTGTTCTTGTCCAACAAAGAATAAAGTTTCTCGGAGGTTCCCGGTCTTGTTTATGATGAAATGATACACCTAGCGATGATAAATCAAAGTACAAAGTGAATAAAAAATGTAAACAGAAAAGCATAATAGAGTTCGAATCTTCGAATCAGTGGGCTTGAGCAAAAAAATAAACAGAAACTGAGCTGCAGAGCTTCTTTTGCAGTTTTTAATTTTTTTTAAAATGCGCTCTCATTCTAAAAAGACCGGCCGAACTATTGATTAGTCCATAAGCTCCCGGTCTTCTTAGAATGCGTAAAATTTTATTTATTTTTGATTGTAGCTTTAGAAATTTGAGCTAAAAAATCTAATCTGCACGGCAGAGTTTCTTTTACAGTATTTATTTTTATTATGATTGAAGGAAAAAAAATTACTTTTACTGTAAGAAGACCGGGTGAAGTACTGATTAGTCCATAAGCTCCCAGTCTTCTTAGAATGCGTAGAATTTTATTTATTTTTGATCGTAGCTTCAGAAATTTGAGCAAAAAAAATCGAATCTTCGCGACAGTTTCTTTTACAGTATTTATTTTTATTATTATTAAAGGGAAAAAAAATTGTTTTCACTGTAAGAAGACCGGGTGAAGTACTGATTAGTCCATAAGCACTCTGTCTTCTTAGAATTCGAATGATTTTTTTTAATGTATTGAAAAACTCGAGAACGCAGAAAGGCGCACTCAGGGCTAGTCAGAGCCTGAAAATATCTATGGCTGGCTCTATTGTGGCTTTAAATTTTGGGAGGAAAATCATGTAAAAATTTCTCCAATTCAGAGAATTTTACTGACTTACACACCAAACGTGTATGTTACTAAAAAAAAAACAAGATGATCGTATCTGAAAGGAATCGGAAAGCTACGTACACTTTATAACTCCCGAGTTTAAAATAGAGACTATTCGTGTTAATGGTTTCTTCTTGCTCCGATCGGTTTATTCCCATGTGTATTACGTGATGTAGAGAAAACTGTTCAAACCTTAACTTTCCTTTTCCCGAAAATGGCATCCATATAACGATGATGTCGTCTCGTATATTTATTCCCTTCTGAATAAATCTAACGAATACTTACGTAACCGCGGCATCTTGCTCCAATTTTTTTTTCCCCTTCCGTTAATTTTAATAATTATTCGATATCGATTCTCGCTTCGATAGTATCGAATAATATAAGTTCATTAAAAGAGAGAGAGAGGAGGAAAAAAAAAGAAGACTTGATAGCTTTCCGCGTTTTTCGATTCAAACGAAAATTCCATTTCCTGGGTAAAACCATTCTCCTAAACTCTATTTGACACAGTTTGAAATTTTAAAAAGACCGGCCTGATGTTCGGTTACCGCAGGGGAATAAAATTCTTATCCAACTTTCTGCTTGCCTTTGATAAAATTCTAAGATGAATGGCTACGTTTGCGTTTTGTGATTGGTTTACACTTCATAGATTTTATAACAGTTGTAAAGAGATATTCATGGATTTATACCCCGGAATTGGTTTTCCTTTGAACAGATCCTCTAAGGATTTTGGTAAACATTTTAAATAATGTTTAGCTTACGGGAAATATTCCGATACAGATTTGAATCGCTTATTTTAAATATGTTAAAGGACAAAGAAGGAAAAAACTCTTTTTAGATCTTAAGAAAACTTTTATTGCGATCAATCAAATATAAAAAATAGGATTTGTCTGTTTTCTTAGAGGATTTATGGTTTTCACTTTTTTCTTTTTCGTTAAGAAGCCCGATGTTTGTTAAGTTTGAGAAATTTTAGGCTTCAGTATAGCCGGAATTCTTTTTTTGTCCTCGGTTATTTTTTTGAGAGCCACATAGATTATAGGAAGGGGCAGCTGTTTTTGCCGGAAAATTTATTTATTTATTTATTTATTTATTTATTTTATTTATTTATATTTTTCAAAGCCATTACAAGTTTTTCAACTCCGACTTACGTTAATAATAGTAATAATAATTTAATAGTAATAGAAAATGCTTAATTTTAAGAAATTAATTTAGTTAATTTTCAATTAATTTTAGAAACAAAAAAAGAAGAAAAAAGAGGAAAAAAAATAATTGATAAATATTAATACTTCTTAACAATGTAATATATTATATATATTTTGTTTCGACCCTGCTAACAGTAAGGTTGAACTTTGATTTGCTCAGTAGACCAGTGGGCAAGTCAAAACCTGATCTTATTTGACCGTAGAATGGGGTGACTTTAACATTTCGTTCTGCTAATTTATCTAAGCTAATTTTTTATAATTTTTTTTTGATTTTTTGATTTTATAGGACTTAATCTACCAACCCATTCTAATAAAATGAAAATATGATTGATGATCGCTGTAAAATAACGAAAATTAGACATATAAAGTCACCCCATTTTACGGTAGTTCTGTCATGAAGATAATAAAAGTTGCATTGCGAAATGTATAATCACAAAATGTTAGGAGAATAAATTTTTTCACTAGCCCTGACGGAATTCCACCCAGGACATTTTTTTCAATGTTCGAGGAAAAAACTCTGAATATCTGGGAATACAATCGAAGTCGCAAGAAGCCTTTGATTTTTCTGTGCTCAAAACATATTTTCGCATTTCACATTCCTCTAACCTTGACCAACAAACGACCTCAAACCCCAAGGTCGAAACAAGGAAACATATTCAACCAAAACAACTGATTCTACAATACAACTAAAATCAAACGTAGTGGAAAAGAGCTTACCCTTCCCCTTCATCACCCGAGACTAATAAATGCGCAGAGGAAACCTTCCTTCACTCCCCCCCCCTCTCCTTTCTCCGACATATGTAAAACCGCGAAATCCTACCCATTCACAGTGGCATTAACAGAGGAAGACGCAATTATTGAGAAAAACGAAATGTGGTAAAACATGAACGCCAAAGCAGCCCTCGAGGTTTCCTAAAAAATATATTTTCCAGAAGATTTAATTAAAAAAAAAAAAAAAAATTTCCCTTTCGTCCTTCGTTGCCCGATTCTTCCTCTATCCAACGTCACCGATGCGGCGGAGACAAAATTTTCAAATAATGTTTTCTCGCATTTTTAAAATAAAAAAAAAAATCTTTCATGAGTGTTTTCCCGCTGAGCAATATTATGCATTTTATTTACCTTTTTTCCTTTTTGTTCTTTTATTATTAAGAATTTCGTGTTTCATATCATTCATAAAATAAAAAATGAGTTATTGCATTGTTGCCGACTAAACGCGGAAGATTTATTATGCTTGCTTCTGCTCCGTGTAGCTTTGGAATTTTAAAAATGTCGATTCAAGACGGTTTTTTTTTTTAAAAAAAGGATAGAGGAAAGGTTAATAGGGGTGTTATTTATTTTTAACCAGTTTTGAAAAATGAAAAAGTGCAATTGCTTGAAAATATTCCATGTAAACTGTTCTTATGTTAAATATTGTGGGAGGAAATCCGCTGGGGGAAAGGAACCAGCACAAGAGCATTTTATCTTTGGTGCGTAGGTTTAAAAAATTGTTATCTTTCTTTATTTGAAAAAGAAAAATATTCATTTGTGAAAGGAAAATCTCTAGAAATTTAAAAGAAAATAAATGCGTTGAATCCACCAAGCCCAAATATGGGATTTTTTAAAATTTGATTTCCGTGAGTTCCCTACTTGGCGCGGTTTTTTTTCGTAGACGTGAAAGAATAAGGAATGACAATTTAATTTTTATTCTGTATGAGAAACTAAAAGAAAATTGCGAGCACTCGCGGCTTTTTTTTCCTTTTTACAAAGGGGATGATTTAAAATTAAAATATTTTAATCGGAGATTCATGCTTGAACATGACATCAGTAAATTTTAAATTGGGTTAGGTTAGGTTAGGTTAGGGTACTTGATTTTTGAGAAGCTAAAATATGTCAAACCAGCCGGGCTCCAATGCTTAAAGAAAACTGAGCCAGCCTAAAGCTTACTACTAAAGGATTTTTCTAAAATTTTGAAAGCCAACTGTTTGCCCGGTTCCTGCAAATATCTGTGAAAAATTTGGCCCAAATCAGGTTCAGTCTTTAAGGTTTAGATATCTGTGCAAACTTGGCACGCGGCACCAAACTCGTACCTGGAAAGTTTTACCTAACCTTTTTTGCAACCTACAAAAACTCATCTCTTTATTATATCCCCCTGCGTTTCTCTCCCAAAAATAATTTTAAAAAAAACCCAATTCTTGAAAGATATTTTATCTCATTTTGTAACCCGTCAACATAAAAATAAAGGATGTGTCATGTCGAAGCGAAATATCGTTAAAAAACATCGAAAATTTGTGGAGAGACGAAAATTAAACTAGCCCCTGGTATGAACAAGATGAATAAATTGAGATGCGGAATGTGGATGAAGCGATAAATCTGCCAATCAGAGGCGGGTGACAGCTAATTTGAGAACATGGTCCGCTCGCTGTCCCTCCAGATCGAAATGTCATTGTTCCCTCTTGCTTCCCGTATCCATCTCTTTTTCGAAATATTTTTTTTTTCCTACTCTACCTCATCCTTCAAATTTTTATCCGATTTCCATCGACAAATTTTCATGTTATTTAAACTTTAATTGCACTCGAACGCCCTAATTTTCACGTTCTGAACAAATCTTCATAGGAAAAGCTTGACGAGAGTTCAAAACTGTGAAACTTAAGTCGTCTTTATCCGAATTAAGTTCGTCGTTCGACTTTTTCTTTCTCTCACGCTCTCCCAGTAGTCGTCTCTCAAGGAAACGGAGTTTGATTTTTGTTTCCTTTACGGAAAAGTTCCCGCGCTTTACCCCTACCCCGTCTCCTCTCCCTGCCCCTCGAATTAAATTATTTTCAAATGAGAAAATTTTAATTTCATTTGTTAAATTCCTACCTTTACTTTTTCACTTTAGAACTGGGGAAACGGTTTATTGCTAATTTTACGAAGTGGTGTTTGTATATGTCGCTCTTCTGGTGGAAACGCGAGGGAAAATTCATCAACTCGATCCACTTCAAAAATAACATTTATCGTTTACTATGAAATTTTCGATATTACGGCAGAAGCTACCCGGTAAAAATTAATGTGCTTGCTCAGGAGCTTGTATTTTTTTTTTTTTTAGAAAAAATTATGGCCAGCTTTTTTTTTCAATCGCCTCATATTATATTCAGCATTAATTAAAACGATTGGGAGAGTATTTACAGGCGTCTTTTTTTAGGTTGACCTCTGAACCTTCAAAATTTTCTTATCAGATCATATTCACTATCTTACCGCATTCGGAATCTGCGGTCGGGCCCTGAAAATGCTTTTCCGCTACTTCCGATTTAAACATTTTATGCAGCTAGTGTCGGTTTCAATGTGGGAGCTAAAGGAAACATATTTATGGAAGGTTTCACACGAGAAAAATGAGTGCTGTTATATAACAATGAAAAAGGTGCGGCAGTGCGTGAGCCCGGAACCAACGTGATGATAATGAAAAGGTGAAGAGAGAATTGTAAAGTGTTGCTTACTTTAGTTCCCAAAATTTTTCCTGAAGTAGTTCCCTACATCTGCACCGCAGAGTTGTAGCGGGGATTCTTTCTCCCGTTTATTAAATGAATTATTCTAATGTCAACGGACAATAGTAATCTGAGATTAGCTTGGGAGGAGGCTTGTCAGAACCTCTTTCAAGCCGATTATAACGTATGTGCTAATCGCAGAGGAATGGTGATTTCCCATTAGGCGAGAGATTAAGTAGGAGTGGGTTAGAATTTTTTTTATCTCTTCTGCGTTTCTCTTCATTTTTTTGTTGAGGATTTTTTCATTTGTAGAAATTTTGCTCTGATGTTTTTATTAAATGCAATTGAGACTGACGACAAGACTCGTGAAATAATTTAATATTTTTAGAAGGAGTTCATTTGAATTTTTGCTGGAGCATCCATTTCAATTTTTGCTCGAGCGTCCATTTTAATTTTTGCTCTAGCGTCCATTTTAATTTTTGCTCGAGCGTCCATTTTAATTTTGGCTCAAGCGTCCATTTTAATTCTTGCTCGAGCGTCTACTCTAGTTTTTGCTCGAGCGTCTACTCTAGTTTTTGCTCGAGCGTCCACTCAAACTTTTGCTCGAGCGTCTACTTCAATTTTTGCTCGAGCGTCCATTCTAATTTTTGCTCGAACGTCCACTTCAATTTTTGCTCGAGCGTCCACTTCAATTTTTGCTCTAGCGTCCATTCCAATTTTTGCTCGAGCGTCCATTATAATTTTTGCTCGAGCGCCCATTTCAATTTCTGCATTAGCTGGTGAAATTCCACCAAAGCCAACCCAGAGATCATCTCAATAATAATGCCTTTTTAGCCACGTGCTATTCTCATGCAAGTTTCAACTTGCATAAAAAACTCACGATCTAATTTTAACTCCTTTTTCATTGGCTACATTAAACTTTTCTCTTTAACTTCAATGGTTTAGCTTCAACCCTAAAAAAACCGCCGTTACCTTTTTTTCAAAGAAAATGAAGGGAAAAATAAATAAATAAATAAAATTTCTGAAGCAAAATTATGACCGGAGAAAAAAAGGATATTTTAATTGAAATGTCTTTTCGAAATAGAAAAACCATTCACGCTTTTGTAGTTTGATTAATTAGGAAAAATCGTTGTTTAGACATCGATGAAGCAACCATTTTTCATTTCATTTACAGTCACTTCTTTTCTCCCTCGGCAGCGGTTACCGACATTCGTTGAATACGTACAAAGAATGAATAATGGACTTCATAATTACGTATTTCAAGAGTCTTAGATTATAACACGAGAACACAGAGGTCCGTTTTTCCCTTTTTTTTATCTTCCGGTTTTATTTTTATTTTGATCTGTCGATAACATCTGGGAATTTAATTTCATTGAAAGTAAAAAAATCACGGAGCCGCTGATATCGCTACGGGTTTTCGAGCATAGGAATATAATAATTCGAGTTTTAGAGCCGGAACAATGTTGTTAGTTGAAGGGACGTATAATCGTGGAGTGTTACACTCTCCTTTGGTTCGGTATTTCGGATTTCCGTTCACGAGGGATGCTATGGGTTTTACATGATTCCATTTCCGGATTGAATTGAGTCCTTGATTAATTAATACTAAATTAATTTCGAGGATGACGTCATCCTCCCACAATTTACTCAGATCGTTCCAGATTAAATTTATATGAAGACTACATTTCTCGCGAATGCTTTTCAATTCTGATTTAAAAGAAATTAATTCAAAACGGTGTCAAGATTGGAAGGTTTGGGAAAATTAGAATTATTTCCGGAATTTGAAGCTTTGTGAGATTATCCACTAACTGGATCCGTGGCATGGCTTAAGTATCTCCTTCAAAACCTCGTTTTTAGAAGCCTAGAAACTATTTTAATTTTTGCTCGAGCGTCCACTCTAATTTTTGCTCGAGCGTCCATTTCAGTTTTTGCTCGAGCGTCCATTTTAATTTTTGCTCAAGTGTCTACTCTAATTTCTACTCGAGTGTCCACTCTAATTTTTGCTCGAGTGTCCATTTCAGTTTTTGCTCGAGCGTCTACTCTAATTTTTGCTCGAGCGTTCATTTCTATTTTTGCTCGAGCGTCCATTTCAGTTTTTGCTCGAGCTTCCATTTTAATTTTTGCTCGAGCGTCCATTTCAGTTTTTGTTCGAGCTTCCATTTTAATTTTTGCTCGAGCGTCCATTTCAGTTTTTGTTCGAGCTTCCATTTTAATTTTTGCTCGAGCGTCCATTTCGATTTTTACTCGAGCGTTCACTTCGATTTTGCTCAAGCGTCCATTTCAATTTTTGCTCGAGCGTCTATTTCGATTTTTAGTCGAGCGTCCATTTTAATTTCCGCTCGAGCGTCCATCTAAATTTTTGCTTGAGCGTCCATTTTCATTCTTCCCCACAAGGGATGCCAGATGCAAAACTCACTTGATATTGCTACATTACTAACAAACATTCAAAGGCTGCGATCCTCCAAGCTCTCTGTAAAACAAGCGTTACACTTTCTACAAAAATCCCACGAAATTTTTAAAATTTTCACTGGCGCTAAAGCTTAAAATTGTTAAAATATTAAAAGTCAAATAAAAAAAATTGTAATTAAATCAAAATCGGATTAGCGATTAGGAAACCGTAATTGAGGGAAGGGTTCTTTATATGCATAAGATAATAAAAAATCTCTGTTGAATATTTAAGAATGGAAAAAAAAAACTGAACCTTTTTCTTCCTCCCCGCTTGTTTGACTTAGCAAAGAGATCCCTCCCTCGGATAACATAGACTCATTTTACGCACTTAATATTCCTCTCCCTTTAATAGACTTCTTCATTTCTCATTTTTCAAAAAAAATATCATGATAACAATATTAAAACAACTTTTTAAGAAAGGTAAACACTAAAAATTAAAGTTTAATGTTTGAACGAGGCACAAAAGGTTCCGGGAAAAGCCCAGGCCTAACTTTTCAGTTAATGTTTATTTTTTCTTTCGCTTTCGGGTCGGGGATATTCTCTACAAATATCATAAAGGATATTAAAATCAACATTACGCATGCCGCGATGATCAATTTTATTATTATTTTTTGAAATTTCGAAATTAAAATAATAAAACTAGGGGAGGGTAAAAAAGACGTTTAGTTCTTTTCGCATTTGTCATTTTCCTTTTATAACAACATTTTGAAAGCTAAATTATTTTCCCCGAGAGTTCGAATAAATATCTAAGTAGGATGCCGGAAGACAAAAGAAAGACAACAATCACAAGACGAATGTATACATGAGAAAGATGTAGCAGAACAATGGATTCAAAACAAGGAAAGGTGGAGGAGAAGAAGGTGAAGTGAGTTAAAATGAGAATATGGTGCGTGGAAATGACAGAAGCTTTATATACCAAGTGTGTAACTTTTAAGCACAAGAGCTTTTAAATGATTTCTCGAAGTAATAAGTATCCACTTGATAATCGGGTAGCTTTTCGTTGTCGCGTAAACGCGAAACAATCACACTAGTTGAATATTTCGATTTAGGTTAAATGTGAAGTATAATTTCGATTCAGATTTTAGAAAAATCCGTAAAGCGAAATATGTTAACTTAAGCGTCCATTTTAATTTTTGCTTGAGCGTTCACTTTAATTTTAGCTTGAGCGTCCATTTTAATTTTTGCTTGAGCGTTCACTTTAATTTTAGCTTGAGCGTCCATTTTAATTTTTGCTTGAGCATCCATTCAATTTTCGATTGAGCATCAATTTCAATTTTTGATTGAGCGTCCATTTAAATTTTTTTTAGGCGTCCATTTAAGTTTTTGCTTGAGCGTCCATTTAAGTTTTTACTTAAGCGTCAATTTTAATTTTTAATTGAGCGTCAATTGCAATTTTTGATTGAGCGTCCGTTTTAATTTTAGCTTGAGCGTCCATTTAATTTTTGCTTTAGAGTCCATTGCAATTCTGGCTTGGGCCTCCATTTAAATTTTAGCTCGAGCGTCCATTTAAATTTTTGCTCGAGCGTCCACTTCCATTTTTGCTCGAGCGTCCATTACCATTTTTGCTCGAGCGTCCACTTCCATTTTTGCTCGAGCGTCCATTTTTATTTTCCCTTGAGCGTCCATTTCAATTTTCCCTTGAGCGTCCATTTACATTTTTGAATGAAAAACCATCTTAGAAAGAAAAAACTTTAAAAATTACTTTCACAAAAAACCAAGACTCTTTTTATTTTCGCTTCTAAACTAACACCAAAACTAACATTTATTCGAGAAACTCACGACTATTTAAAGCATATCCCTTCCCCTGTCAAAAACATGAAGCGCTATATATTTCACTATTTTTTTTCCCTCCGAACATTTATAAAATAAAATAAAAATATTTTCCGCAGCTTATTTATTATAGCATCCATTCATAACCCTTATAAGAAAATTTTAAAGTGAGGTGAAATTACCTGGGAAGTTGAGAGGTCATTTTTCACCAGCCAACGTTACTCCCTGCGTTTTTTTTCTCATTTCGAAAAGCTCACACGTTTAACACTTCCCAAGGCTCCGGCTGGGCGGGAAAGAATAATACACTTGAATGTTTTAGATTTTTTTTTCGTGGATGAAAAAAAAAAAAAAAAAAACAAACATTGCGGCGACATTTCCTCGATTAATTTATTTTTTTTTTACTTTTCATAAATTTCGTGAACTAATCAAGAAACGAAAAGAAAATAATGTTTTTAGGCGGTTGTTTTCTTCTTATCCCTTAAGATTTCGATTTTTTTTTTTTCATTATTTCCAACCGTACATAACGAATTAGAAAGTAATAAAAAAGCTTTCACGTTTTTTTCTCCTTTATTTTCCTTTCTCCCTTTCGATAGTATTGCTTTGTGTACTGCGATTTCATCTGAAACTTTTTTTTTTTTCGAATCATTAATTCATTCATTTTTTAACTTTTTTCATCTCCGCTTTTTTTCCCTCTTCTTTTATTTTTTGTTATTGCGGGGTAATAAATGGAACATTTTATTACATCGGCCGGTAAAATGCGATGAATTTTTTTTGCCTCCGGAAAAAACCTAAAACTACGATTGTTATTAATTATGTTTTTTATGAACTCCCATTTGGTCGAGGTTTTCGTACGTTCGAAACGGGCTGTGCATATAGTAACACTCCCCAGATA
This sequence comes from Liposcelis brunnea, assembly GCA_023512825.1. NCBI lineage: Eukaryota > Metazoa > Arthropoda > Insecta > Psocodea > Liposcelididae > Liposcelis > Liposcelis brunnea. The sequence goes on along the minus strand of CM042065.1, from coordinate 10,501,776 downwards.
GCCAAAGTGTAAATAAAATTATTGCTTTGGTCTGTCGGCTCAGCAGGAACTAAAGTTCTACTATTGCATTTGTTAAAGACTTTCCAGGTCGCCGATCCAGGATTAATTTCTCAGTCCACAGGCTCGGCCATTGGCAGTGACGTAAAACCTCCCCCTCCCCCCAAAAAAATAAGACAAGAAAAAAATAATAAAACTTCTAGCCAAAAAAATATTCTTATTCCACGAAAAACTGAAAATAGGATTCGATTGATTGTAGTTTCTTCTCTATGAAATTGAATCAACTCCCAACTTTTTTGTTTTTAAGTATCGAAAAAAATGAAAACAAATATTTGTCTTAGTTTCTCCACCGGGGCATTGTTTCCGATGAGATTTGATCCTCTGCTATCATATTCCTTTCTAAACTTTTCAAAACAATCAGTACCGAATCCAACCACAAAAAAAATATTCCTCCGTTTTCCATTTCTCTTTTAATTGAGCCCTCGTCGAGATTTTTTTAAAAATACAACATTATTTTTAGAAAAACGCTCAAACACACAACGCCTGAAACTCGGGGAAAATAATTTTTTTTTCGCAGACCCGTCCCAAGAGCCTTATAACGACCCCCCTATTTTCCCGATAAGACAATTACACAGACTGAAACATTAAAAAAAATAAATGTTTGGCGTGTTTCGTTTATATAAACACAAAACCCGCCTCGCTCTTTTGAAAATTGATGACGGCCATTAATGATATAATTTAATGAGAGTGGCTCTCGATTAGAAGAAATATAAACTGCAAAGAGAGCTGATTACGAAAATTATAATGGACGAAAATAATCACGTTGCATAGTTTGAAATCCGAAGGAAAAAAAAAATTCTAAAGCGATTAATTTTAAACTGGTTGAAATTTTAAAAGACATCCTAGTGAAACTTTTCTCTTGAGTTTTTTAAGTTAAGAAAAATTACCCATTAAAAGAGTGAAAGTTTCTACTAAATGGATTATATAGCTTGCAATAAATGCATTTGTTAACGGTTAAGTCAAGCCATTTTATTTTCAACACGTTATTTGCACTTTTCACGGTTGTGCTAATTAACGGAAGTCGTTTCAATGCAGAGATAAAATGGGGAAGAAGAAAACTTAATCTTGAAAAAGAAGAAGTGCTTTAGCAAATGATATGCGAGGACTTTTAAAGCCATAAAAAAAATCTTCACCGACTTGATATTTTAAAACTGGGCTAGAATCCACTTTCTTATACTACTGACATTAGGAAATGTTTTAGATTTAATTCGGGCTTTCAAGTTTTGTTTCCCTTTTTTTCTTATTAGGACGTTTTTTTAGTCTGAAATAAGGATGTCAAAGAAAAAAATTATCTTGATTCGGAAAACTAACCTTTTTAAAAGAAAATAAGGAAAAGGATGGAAGTAAGAAGATCGTCATCCTACTTCCGTCTTTGATTATCAATTCTCTTTCTTACTTGACCCAGTTTCCTCTCAAGCCGATATCATCTGTTTTATTATTCTAATTAAGGCATTAAGACGTTTTTGGTTTTTGAAAAAATAAGCCGTTGAGGTTTGATTTTAATGAAACATTTTACATTAAATTGAATTACAAAATCGCTCGAGCAAAAATCGAAATGGACGCTCAAACAAAAGTTGAAATGAACGCTCGAGCAAAAACTAGAATGGACGCTCGAGCAAAAATTAAAATGGACGCTCGAGCAAAAATCGAAATGGACGCTCGAGCAAAAATCAAAATGGACGCTCGAGCAAAAATCGAAATGGACGCTCGAGCAAAAATCGAAATCGACGCTCGAGGAAAAATCGAAATGGACGCTCGAGCAAAAATTAAAATGGACGCTCGAGCAAAAAGAAAAATTGGACGCTCAAGCAAAAATTAAAATGGACGCTGAAGTCAAATTTAAAGTGGATACTTAAGCCAAAATTAAATTAAAATTTACATAAAAAGTTAAATTTGGGAAAAAAACAACTCGGTGTTGGTTATTAAATTGTTTAGAAGTCCCAGAGAGTTTTCCAAAGTTTAGAAATGGCAGCTAAACTCTAGTAACAGCTATGTAGCTCTACTAACAATTACTAAGCACTTAGTTGTGCTTATTACGATTGCAACTTCAAAGCCCTTATGGCCATAGCCTCGCTCGGTTTATGTCAGAAAAAAATTATTGCAAAATTCTAAAACCGAATACCTTTTTTTTTTGGAAATAGTATATTACCTAATAAGTGGGAGAAGGAAGATTTTACCGTTGAGAGCGACGTTTGGAGCCTGAGCCGAAGGCGAGGGCTCTAATGTCGCTCGAGACGGTAAAATCTTCCTTCTTTCCAATTATTGGGTAAGATATTTTTTCTTATGAATCAAAACGCAGTTCTTTACATTTTAAATGGAAAAAAAACATTAATAAAAGGGATTATTTTATGTCGCGGAAGGAAAAAATATATCCAAATTGAACGTTTTAAAGTATCACCGTTTTATTTCACTCCCAGCCGTGAGGGAAAATGTTTTCCTTCACGCTCAGCCGTTTTTCTTCACGGCTGTCAGCTGATTGTTAAAATCGTACTTCCGCATGTTCGAACTAGCTGTGGAAACGGATACTTTACCTTTATGAATAAGGAAAAATAATTTTCCTTCTCATTTTTTCGCATGCAAAAGAGCAACGACCCATTTATTCACTTAAAGCGTGAAGAGCAAAAGAAGATAAAGTCGCATAAAAGTCAAAAATTGGTTAGTATTAATGTCGAAAAGTCTAAAAACCGATTCTGCTTACTTTACATTCCGTCGGAAAAATACGACATAAAAGAGGGAGAAAAAAACAAAAAAAAAAAAAAAAAAAAAAAATTCATCCACCGTTTTCTTTTTCAATGAGACTGTAAATCTTAAATAGTCGTCAGATTTTGAAAATCGTATTTCGTGCCTTGGAAATTCCCCTATCCCTGACAGTTGAATCTGAGAAAAGTGAATCCGGATAATCTTATTCGTGCGTTTCTTGAAGAAAAAAAAAACGTTACATGATTGAATGTAAGGATTGGATCAAGACGAAAAAAAAAAAAAAAAAGGAAAGAAAAGAAAAAAGTTTTTTGTTTCTTTGTGATGTATGGTGGATTCAACAAATCGGCAGTTTCCAGTTTTCTAGTTTCCTCCTCTTGTCCCATTCCACGATGATAAGATTTCCGAAAACACCGATACACTGTTTCGTTCGGGGAAAATAAGATCTTAAGCGAAAACATTATAGGATTCAACGGGGTTTTCATTTGCGATTTCTTGTCAAGTCAGCAAAAGGGTTCCAGTTTTTCTATATACGCTTCTTCCCCCCTGTTAGGATATCCGGAAGCTTACGGGCTCCACCTTGACCTCTTTACACTAAAAAAAGGTGGATTCTGTCATCGATCCCGCAGCGAAGGCGTGGACGCATTGCGTCTCTACTGATGTTTCATTTTAAATTAGGATTAAAGAGGAATGAGAAGAGTCAGCGACAAGGGAGAAATACGTTTATATATTAACCTGTATACTCGGGTGATGGATCATAACTTGATGTTGAATTTTACTTTTTAACCAATTTTTTTTCTTCCGCACACAAAATCAGAATTCACCGCAACTCGTAATTCAAAAAAATGAGATTTTTTTAAAAAAAAAAATTGTTAATGAAGTTTGGGCTGCGGGTTTTAGTTGTGGAACGAAAATTAGAAAAGAACGATTTACTTCGATATACCTCATTAAAGAAATAATGGGGAGATATTTGTCATGGCATGAAGCGTCTGTCAGAATAGGAAGGAAAGAAATTAGTTCGCCAAAGTATAAAAGAGTCGTAATGATCGACAATCTTATCTGATTAGAATTTCGAATGAGAATTTCACAATTTAAGAGATTTATTTTAAATATTCATTGTTTGAAGAACTTTTCTTATTTTTTTTCCTTGAGTATTTTTTTAAATTTTTTTTTTTTTTGAAACTAAAAGTCTTGTTAGGTCATTAAAAGTGTTTTATTTCGTTTTTTTTTGCCTTCGCGTTGATCAATTTGCTCTCCTGATTCACGACTTCAAGTTATTTTATCGTCTTTGCTTTTTTTGTAAGAAGAATTGAATGAGATTTTTAAAATATAGATAGGTCGTTGGTCTTCTGCCCATTTTAAAATCTACAAAACATTTTTTAGAGCTTAGGACTAAATTTGCACCTGTTGGTCGAATATTAATTTCATTTTGAATCACTGAAAAATTGATCTGGCTTATTTCTGCAATTGCTTCTGCAGTCGATAACTTTTGCAGACGTTATGGTTCCTCCAAGTTGTGGATTTATTGTTATTCATTGAATTTGCCTATTCGAGAAAGATACAGAATGAAGTCAAGGTTTTAACTATCATGGGAATGGAAAGTAAAAGACTCTGCAGTGTATAAAAAATTTTAATTTATTGAAAAATGACGCTTCAAGTTCGATTTCAACACTGGAACAGTGGGACACTCATGTTTGGGAAACTGGGCCATCTACTTAGATTGCAGAAGTAGTGTCGCTATTTTTAGATCAGATACTGTTCCGATTTTACGAAACTATCTCAATTGGAAGTTCCTCAGGATTAATTTAAGTGCAGATGACTGGGTACATGTGTTTGTGGAACCACAATGTGTGCAAAAGTTGTAGGAAGCAGAAGCGATTGCGAGACCTTAACAGATCGTTAGTTTGTCGTTCAATTATTGATAATTTCGGTGCACATCTCACCCAAATTCATCAGGAGGAATTTTGGGGGCCCAGAAAATTATAAAAGTGGCTATAAAGCCACATAAAAGTCATTTCTACAGCCACAGTTTTCCAATAAAATAAATGTTTTGTCTGATTAAAGAATTTCCTTGAATAGGAAAGTCCTATTGTGTGCAGTATTCACAGAGTTGTCTCTTTAATCTGGTTTGATCAAGTATGCGGCCTCATGCATACATCAACAAAGAGCGATTCTTGTAAAGTTTTGCTTATGAAATCAACTCCGTGATTGTAATGTTTAAGTCTGTGGTAATATTCCTCAAGGGGTAACCTTTTCTATTAGTTCAAGGTCATAAATTGTGGCTTTGGGGTTTAGTCAATGATATTCGTTTGCAGATGATAAAGTAACCTGTGTTTCTTTTTTTGAAGGGAGATTCACTTTAATGGATTCACATAGAGAATTATCTTAAAATTAGTGAACAAATTTAAATACCTGCAGGCCGCGGTTCCATTGGTCCGAAATTGTTTCGAAGACTTTCGAAGCATTTCGAAGGTATGTTCGGAGATGTTGGAAAACAATCAAGGAAACATTGTTCCCGCAGCTTTTTGGCAAGCTGTATGACGTCATATAAGTACTATTCAAGTGTAGAAAGAATTTCTAATCTGACCAATGCAAATATTGTAAAAGTTTGAGCGCGAAAAAAGCAAAACACGTAAAAAGTGGAAACAATGTTAGTAACCGGCCTAGATCAGCTCAGGAATTCTTTCTGCACTTGAACTATATGACGTCATACAGCTTTCCAAAAAAGCTGTGGGAACAATTTTATCTTGATTACCTTCCCACACCTTCGAAATGCTTCGAAAGTCTTCGGAAACTTTCGATGAAAGCACTGATCGGCCCAGAAATTCTTCCCACACTTAAGAATTACTCTTGTGACGTCATAAAGTGTCCGAGAAGGCCGTGGAAACACCTTCGAAAAGCTTCGAAAGCCTTCAAAACAATTTCGGACCAATGTTACCAGTTTTTCGGACCGAAATATTTCGAAGCGTTTTGGTCCGAAATTTCGGAGCAATGTCTGAAAGAGGTGGGAGTCTTTGGAGAAACCTTTTGTTTGCTTTTGTCAAAACTCCCTTCTTTTTTTTAACTCGACTCCTCGTTCTCTTCTATTGCGCAATGATTACTAATTCTCTCGTCCGAGCATTTTTACTACCTGAATCAAAAACGGATTAGGCTAACGAGTGAAGTGCTACCATTCCTCATTCAAAGTTTCGCTTTTAGTCAAGTGAGGTGACCGTTCTCTCCTTAAGACCTCTGAATTTCGATTTGAATGGAATGATTAAAAGATAGATTCCTTTCAAAACGCCCTTTATCTTACTTAAGAGGTTGGATTATGAGTTTAAATTGTGTCTTCTAAGAAGGTTCAGACTATCGTGGTTTTCTTGAAAGGATCTCGGGAGAAGGAGGATATTGGATAACTTTCTATTAAAGGAAACTTTCTTCGGGTGTAATCGGTGATTTTCGCAAGGGAAAGTAAAGAGTTTTTATGCAATTAAATTTGAAATGAACCGGCTAAAATGCAAAGGTAAGCTCGAAAATTTCTCATCGTGGAGGGTGAATCTGATAAAACAATCTTCACGTTTAACCATCACGTCTTCACTTTTTATCCCTCTCCTCCCTCCCCTTTTGATATCACTTGTCATGTGCAACAAAGATGTTTTTACGCTATTTTCCCTCGCGGCTTCGTAACCTAGATCAGATATCATACGGCGGCTCTTGCGTGGAATAAATAAAGGAGAGAAAAAAAATTTTTCCACTAAGCAAAATGAAAATTCTTGGGAGAAGTGTTCAAGGAGAAAATGAGTCTTGTAAAGTGAACTCATTTATTTTATAAGTTGTTAGATAAAACCTCAAAATGTTCGACTCCGGCGATGTTCGAAATAGTTTTAAAGCATTTCAGTTAATACCGTATTTCAACCCCCCCACCTCTCAAAGAGCTGTGTTCGAATTCCTAAGACATCCAACTAAGCGTTTTGATCATTTTTCTTAATTACCCCTATTAATTTTGTTTTATTTTTTCTTTTCCAGCTTGCAATCGAACGTATTTCGGAGATATCGGTCGAACTTACGAATTAGAAATCCGAAGACCACGTGAAGATCGTCTTCCTTTTTTGTGCCATCTTAATTTTACTGCCGCTGGAGGGGATTTAGGTGATCTCGTTCAGGTAAGCGTTAAAATCATTTTTTTTTTATATAAAGCGAAATAAAAAACAGGGAAAGTCGCAAAAAAAAATTACAGAGAAGGTCCCTCGCGTAAGTTAATGATATTCTGATGATGAAGTCTCTCCCCGAAAAAAAAAAAAAGAAAGGAAAACCATCCAGCAAAAAAACTGAATTAATAAAGTTTTAGAGCATTTTGCGAAAAATCGTAATAAAAAGAGAGAATGAAGTGAAGCGAATTTATTAAAATGATAAAACATTCCATTGGTAACAGATGGCGTTGCGGTACCGGATATGTTCCATTTCGTTCGACGTCACATTCCCATTTTTAGATTTTTTTCCAATTTTTTTTGCATCGTGCAAGATGTAAATTAGATTGGTCTTCAAGTGTACATCAAAACGGGATAGCACAAACACGTAAACCCTTGGGAAAAGTATAATAATAGGCTTATTAGGCTGCTAATCAAGCCATTTCAACTGTAAACATTGTTTATTCGCGAAGGGTCTTCTCCCTGCTGATGTTTGAAATTGATTAGAAACTGACAGACAGCTGGACGTTTCAATTCCGAAACGTGCTCCGGAGCTTTAAAATAAAAAAAAAAAAAAGAATCTTTTCATCCACGTCCATCATGTACAGATCTATCGATATAATAAAACAAAAAAAAAAAGAGCAAGAGGAATCCTCTGGGAAAAAGGAATTTTTGCTATAAAAATCTAAAATGTGTCAAACACTGTGGGAAAATTCGAAAGTGTCAGCGTGAAATGTCGGTCAACATGAATTTTTCAAAATGTATATAAAATTTTTTTTTAATATTTAATGCTCTCTGCTCGGACGTGTTTTTATGTCGGGGGAAAAAATGACATCCCCAAGAAGTTTTAGATGCAAGGAGACACGTGGATTTTTCATTATTGATAACGAAATTCAATCCGGGGTTTTTTACGTCTAAAAAATATGATGAATCATCTTGTCTAAATTCAATATTTTTATAACAAACATTTTTCTACGGACTGGGCAGCGCGGTGAAAAGTAAACAAAAATTCACGGAACTGGAAAAAAAAGCCAACAAACTGAAGCTAAAAGTTAACCCTAATAACAAAACTGAATTCCGTCGAATTCCAATTTTTTTTTTCTCTCTCCGTTGTCCCCCTCCTTTCACAGTTTAGCCTCTCTCTCTCTCTCCATTGTTTGATCAGTTTCCCATGAGCTATGAAACTTCTCCTATCATTTTTAATCAAAAATGTGCTAACAAATTTGGTATTGACTAACTCAGTTTGCACAAGGGTTAATTTCATAATGTATGTCATTGCTTTTTTTTTCCTCGTCGGTTTTTTTTTTATCCCAACCGACAATTCCACAGCGGTGTAAATCGATTTAAAAAGTGGAGTTTTGAGATTTTGATTTGTAGAATGCATTTGTTTTTGTTACCAGAAAATGAATTGTCTTAAAATTGTGTCAGGAAAAAAGCATTTCTCAAAAGTTTTGTTACAAAAAATGAATTTCTCAAAATGTTTGTTACCAGTGAATCGATTTTTGTCACCATAAATGGATTTTTAAAATTTTTGCTACAATAAAATGGATCTCTCAAAATTTTTGTCACTAATAAATCGGTTTTTTGAAGTTTTTGTTTCAAAAAATTCTCCTTTGCATGAATTTTTAAAACGTCATTAACCGACCCTGAAATTCTTATTTAAGGTTTCCCAAGAAAAAGTTGGTGAAAAAAATTTTATTAAACAGGTATAAATTCAATTTGAAATTCGAATTCTAGAAAACCCGCCAAAAATCACCAGACGCCACGTTTGAGCTAATGACGTAACAACTGAGTTGAATTCTTTTATTTCATTGGCTGATTTTTTTGCGCGCGAAAACTCTACCAATTGGAACAAAGGATCCGACTCAGTTGTGACGTCATAAATTCATGGTTAATTTTTGGCGGGCTTTCTAACATTTGAATTTCAAAGCAAATTTTTTGGTATTTAATTTTTTTTTTTTTGCCGAGTCTTTATTATTGATCGAAGAATTAATATTAATAATAAATTTGCGATTTTAAAATTAATGCAAGTAGCCTGAAAAATTAATTTTATAATAATTTTTTAATTTTGTTTCAAAAAATGTATTCGTCAAAATTTTGGCAGCAAAAAAATTTTCTTTAAAGTAGCAAAACCTAATTTTCACAAAAAGATTGAAAATAAAAAATTTTTCACAGAGAACTAAAACTCCATCAACACGGATTAAAAATCCATCGCAAACGTTTTTGCTTAAAAAATATTTTTTTTCCACTCATTTTTAAATTCTTAATTTTAGCAATTTTGTCCTTTTCAAAAATTTCAAGTTTTTTAAATTAAAAAATTTGATGGCAAATGTCGATCTTAAATTTTTTCGCCCAACAATCGACACTCGCTTGAGCCAAATTAAATATGACAAAGCTAAATCCAAAAATCCCATACTTTCTTTGATTTGCCGTGACGCCGAACGTTTCAAAGCCAAAAACAGAATTATGACGCTTGATTGACCAATTCTAACGCACATTAAAAATTCCAAACGTTATAAAATCATCGTGTTTAATAGTTTCCTTGAGTCTCGTGCAAGAATTACAAAAGAAAAATAAAAACAGTAATTTGAACTTACTCTCCATTTAATCGTGTCAAAAAGCAAAATCTCTCATCTATAACAACGTCGTAAAGCGTCACGTAAAAAAAAAAAACGCTTAAACGCTGAAAAATAGAATATACAAGGAATTTGCGTTTCAAAATAATGGAAATAATACGTTTTCATATCGGTCTATACTGTTATTCCCCGTATCTTTTGAATACTTCCTTCGGCTGGTCTCACCCCTCCCCCTTCCCCCCCACATTATAATCCAAACGCGTACATTTTAAAAAAGAAAATCGCATTATTGCCACTCGTCTTGTTTAATGTAAATATTGCATGGCTTTTCCTTTTTCCCCGGCAATCGCACTTGTTCACTCTATTATTGGGGAAATGGTAATTTCCAACGGAAAAAAATGTAACCCTCTTTTGTTGAAAAAAGAAATAGAAAATCCCCGGGAAAACCGTCCCAGTGCATTAGTCGCCTGTTTCAGGTTAAATGAAAACCGGGCGAAGGAAAAAAAGAGGGTGGCGAGGGGCTGAGAGGGTTGAAGACGACGAAAGATTTCTTTGACCGCGGCTTATATTACGTGATTTCACTCTCTCGTATAAAAAGGGGGAAGAAAACCCGAGAAAAGAAGTTAACCTAAATTGGTCACATTTGTCTTGTGCTGCGGAAGTTATTCTTAATACATTTCCTAATCATCCGCGGGTTTTTCCTGCTGATTTTCGACGGAAAATTTACTTCAATGTTTTGGCTAAAATCACCGAGGCAACCTCGATCACTTTGGAGCAAACATTTCAATCAGTAAGAAAAAGAAAAAACTATCAAGAGAAATAAATTTCAAAAGAATTTTCTTTTTTTAAATAAAAAAAAAAGGGAAGAGAGGATCCGCAAAAGAAAAGTTCGATACAAAAGTATTTCGAGGGAGAAGGGAGAGGAAAAAAAATTTAATGGAAGTTTGAATAAACAACAGGCGGTAAAATATATAATGAATTCTCAGCGGTATAAATTGTTAACCTCTGCGGTTTTTTTTTCTCTCTCGTCTCGTGGTCTCCCATATAAAAATTTCATGTCGTAAAATATTCAATTTTTGCAAAAACTAAACCGTTAGAGGGTGGGAGGAAGCAGTTTGGGGGGGTTGGAACGGAGACAGAAATGTAGAGGGAAGGGGGGAAAAAATGAGAGGTGTCCCCAGATGAATTAGAGGTATACACGGAATGTTTGACGTTTTATAAAAGTTATTGAAACGGGCGGTGAAATGTACGAAAGTGGATTGGTCAGTTATTGTTTACATTGTTTCCCTATTAAAGCGTCTGATTTAGTATTCACCTGAGAGGACATCAAGATCAATTTATGTTAAGTGCTTGTCACGAAAGTGCGTCCTCTATTTGCGTATTGATGGAATGTAATAGTTTCAGGAAAGGCACCAAAAACCTTTTTTTTTGGAAAAAATTTGGTCCCACCTATTTGAAAAGAACAGTAATATTGCTGTTATATTACAGTAATACATTACAATAGTATAATAATATTGTAATAAGACGAAAAAGCAGAAAAATGGTCATAAAAAGTCACAAAAATTTAATAATATTACAGTAATATTAAAGTAATATTAAATTACTGTAATATTACAGTAATATTGCTGTAATATTACAGTAATATTGCTGTAATATTACACTGTTAGACTTAGGCCCCACATGAAAATTTGTGGCCCACCCTTGGCCCCAACCAGCTTTTTTTTCTGGCGCCGTCCCTGAATAGTTTTGGAAAATTAAAAAAGAAATTCAATCAGATTCGCGGCTAAAAATTTTAAAAAGATTCATTTTCTAGGACAAATTTTTGTTAAAACTGATTTTGAGCCAACAATTTTTCAAAACTCATTTTTTGTGACAAAATTTTTGTGACTTTTTTATGACAATTTTTCTGCTTTTTCGTCTCGCGAATTTTCGATCCTTTTTAACGAAATGTGATCGTCACTTTTCTGTTTTTCTTTAGCTTCGGTTTGCTCACCACCACTTTTAATTTAGTCTTCCAAGTTTCCTTCACCCGCCTAATTCGCCGATTTCATTTTGCCAAAAAAAAAAACGAAAAACAACTGTTGCTCTTTGTTCCGCTGAAATTCAACAGGAAACAAAACTTAATTTATCTTCCATCCAAATACCGAATAAATAAGGAAATAAAGAGGGAAAACTAGGCGATTTAAAATATTCAAACACGTTTTCCAAAATCTTCAAAGCATAAACGGTTGATTTGTTCTCCGGGAATCGGTCCAAATAACTTTGACTCGGGGAATAAGTAAAATTACCGAATTGAATGTGCACAAAACAAAATTGATCGAGTTGTTTGAATTCACCAAGTTGTTGTCTCAGGGGTATAAGTTATTCTCTTTCGCAGGAAACGTTACGTTGATCCCGCGAGACCGTGCCACCGTCTTCCTAAAGAGACTACCATCTTTACTTAAACGATAAACCCTCCTCGCGGAAGCAACTTTACGACTTGTCCTTGTTTCGTACGATATTAGAAAAAATTTTAAAAGTTTCGGGTCAAAGTAAACGAAACCGTCGTCTTGTTTCTCCAATTCCTCAACGAATTATCCCGAACCCGCCTTTATCACTGTCTTGACAGATAGTCAAATCGTTGGCAGAAATTTTGATCCGGGAAGAATAGAAACGTCAACCAGGGTGGATTATGACACCCCTGTGACAGAGATCAACTTTGCAAAATAAGACAAAGACATCTCAAAACTCTTGAATAAGCTTTTCACGATTCCTATAACGTTAAAGTCTTTGTCATCTGAAACGATACCAGTAACTTCGTTGTCGTCATGTTAACATTCCCCATTTTATTTGACTTAATTCGGTTTAGTTTTCAGAGTAACTTCTCCGTAAATGATTAAAATAATAAAAGACGAAATGTCGAATGCCTTTTAGCCTGGGTTAACACAAATCCGGATTACGAAGTTTTGTTTTGTAAAGAGAACAAAAAGCTGAAGTCACGTGTAAAATTTTGCAGTGAGAGAAACATTTTTGACCGAAAATTGATAAACACGAATTCAAATTTAGTTTTGACGTCGATTTTTGACTTTTTGTCACCAATCAATCTGGCCTGAGTTGGCATCCCTTGTGAGGGGAACAAAAATTCACGTTCCCCCCGAGCTTCTACGCCATTGTACATTCCGAAAATCGAAACCAAGAGAAAGAGAGAGAACCACGTGAAAATGAGAAAGCTAAAAGTTGATAATTGACGGATCACAAGAGGATAATCACGAAATAAAACTTTGTACATTACTGAACCCTCCGAGAAATTATTCATTGTGACTGCTCCTTTGGGATGATGACATATCTTTCTAAGAAATCAACCTCGGCATCAACCGAGACAGTATGACACCTGAATCATTTGGTTAACTAGTTTTACTTCACGACCCATCATATTACCGTGGAAAAAAGTTTCACCGCCCGCAAAAAAAAAGCGATTAAACTTGCTCGGTTTAACTTTCTTCAAAAAAGTAAGACTACTTTTCACGCATAAAAATCTTTTTTTTTTCTCCCCCTAAATTATCTTTTTCTTTTTATTGTTATAAAACCCAAGTTTTTACGTCTCTAGTTAGGGTCAAGGAGAGGTAAAAAAAAAATAATAAGAGTAGAATCGGATTTTTTTTAACGCAAATAAATCTACATACGCGATGATAACTTTGCCCCCTCGGTTAATTTTTATCATATGATAAAGGGAGAACGCAACGGAAATACGTAATAAAAATTTTACATTTTGTGAACACAAAAATTCCGCTACCTTGCGGAAGAAACAAGATGGTCTCGTTTTAACCGAACATTTTTCATTTTTATGACTTTCTTTTTCCTTTGAAACGTCATTCATGAGACTAGAAGTAATCTCACGCGAAAAACTTCCACAAATTTTTAGTTTTGTATAAGGAATAAGATGGGCCCTGTTAAAGATCCCTGCGGTTCGCAGGAAAAAATTTCCACGTATCGTAAACGCATTTCTTCGTGTGTGTAATTAAAAAAATTATTTATTCATCAAAAGTTTTATCTTTCCTAATGCATTGCTTTTAATTTTAAACCACATAAAAAGCTTTCAACGAAAACTTGATGAAAATCTTTCTGGGTAGGAAGAGCGAGGAAACCGAAAAATATTCCCTTTTAAAAGTTAAATATTTTATTGTTTTTGTTCGTAAAAAATATTTATACTGAATATCGGACCAAATCTTTCACTGCATTCTCGATAGTAAAAATCGTTTGCATTCTAAGAAGACGGGGTGCTTATGGTCTAATCAGTAGTAGGCATAGTCTTCTTAGAGTGCAAGAGAATTTTTTTTTTTTTAATGAAAATGAATATTAGAAAAAGAGTGCTCAGTAGTGTCTTTCGATTTTCTCTTCTCAAGCAGTGCTCGGGCTAAAAAAATTTAATCAAAGGAATCAAAACCATAATTAATGTAATTTTTACAAAACGAGAAAATTTCTGAAATTTCAAAGCGGGAAGATTTGTTTTTTATCTTCGAATATTTTTTTTTTTTTGATATTTCTCAAAATTTACAAAAAAAAAATTTGTCTGTTTCAGCTTACTTTCGACACATTTACAGTAGGAAAATTTGTATCATTTACATCAGACGGCTGTCCTGATGGTCACATGACCATAAGAGAGCAAGATCGACCACCGACGGGTGGACAATGGTGCGGGAGCGCTTGGGGCTACACAGTTTACTACAGCGAATCCAATAGTTTGAATTTAACTTTACAACTTTACCGAATGTCTGAGCAGGTAAGTCCATTTCCCTAATGAATTCAATTAATAACTTGAAAAGTTAAAATCAGCTTAAGCTTTAAGAAAGAAAAAAAAATTCTTCCGAGATATTCTCATCGTCAGCTTTTCCTTTGTCTCTGAATTTTTTTTTTTTCCTTCCCGAACATTTCGGTAATGAAATAAATAGAACTCTGGCTTTGTTTCCCTTCCATCCATTCTTGACAGCCATCTTCTTTTGTCTATTCGTAACAGAATCACTATCATTAAAATAATGTTACGAGTCATAACGTAAAATTATTCGAGCTCTTCTTGTTTGCCGTGGGAAGGAGCCTGCGTTTAATGGTTCGTCTTGTCGGGATGCATCTTGTTCTGTCAGTATCTGAAAATGATGCGATTCTCCTTTCTTCGTATTTCCATATTTTGAATAGAAGATAAGGGGGGGAACAGCGACAGGCGCCGAATCGTGTCGATGCCGCCGAGTTTGAGCTTTTTTTTAAAGGATTTCCTAGAAATGGGGTATAAGGGATGAAAAGCCCGGAAAATAAATAAGACCGTAATATAATTTAGGTTTAATCTTTTATAAAGCTTTCCATAGGCAATTTTCCTCATTGTTCGGGTGTATTTTATTGTATTTATAATTTAAGCATGACGATGAATCTGTTTTAATTGTTTTATTGATCGGTTTTATTGGTGTGTAGTAGGGATTGTGGATTAGATGGGGATTCGGAGGGATTCTAGCGGCTCATTTAAGAATTTTAATTTGTAATAAGTTTTCTCGTCCGGTAGATAAAAAGAAATTTTAAAGCAGTTGATATTAATTTTAAAGCAGGGTTAATTAAATTAAGTAGGATGGCGTATCGCGTAGCTTCATAATAGTAAAAAAAAAATAGAACAGGACTTGCCGACCATCGACCATATTTGAACGACTAAATTTGATAATGGTACCAGAAGAAAAATTAATCGTAGCCAGCCTCTCTGCACTTATAGTTAAGGATTCCTAACGTCACTCATCAAAGATGGCCGAAGTATTGAATTCACTACACGATTTTTTAATCTAAAAACGGCGAAAGCTATCGCAAATTTAATTACATTAGTTCGTTCAGCATTTATGTCCGACGAGCTGATTAGATTTTCAGCTCTTAAAATTCAGCCGTTTTAACGAAAAAAGCAAAAAGGTAAAAATTGGGGGGAGAAGCGTAACCCAAGCTCGCTTTCAAGCTGAACCTGCGTAAGGCGTTCAAGACTTCATTATGCTAATGAAAAGACTTGAAGCCGCTCGGGTTCAGCTTGTTTTCATTTCCATTCACATGCAAAGAAACAAATTTCACAAATTCATTTTCTATTAATCTTTCCCCAATTTAAACATTTCCCCTTAAATGAAGTTAATATTGTTCATTATGAAATATTTCATCATCCCCTCCCCCTTTTCTGGTCAACATCGGAAAATCAAGTTTCAAGCCTAATTGAACAAACACAAAAAACCCTTTAGTGCATCCGTCAGATTGTTGGATATCACTATTTAGAATTCGCCTCCGCGTCCCATTCGCTAAAACCTCTGATAAGGGAATAAAATGTGAATTCGGGGTAACCGCAGATAATATACGCAGTTTTGAAAACCTCCTCTGTCAATGCTTTTCCTAATATTAACCCTTTCTCTCTCTCTTTCGCAAAATAACTGATTGACATGCCGATGGTAAATTATTAACCCCCCGAACATTTATACATCGAAAACCGTTTCCTATGGCTTTTCCATAGTTTCGAACGAGGCTTCGGGGGAGGAGGCAAAAAAATATGAAAAGCTTGTTTCTGATTCCTCCCCAGAGAGGAATGACGTTAAATTCGACATTGCTGAAATCTTGTTCAGTACGGGAGAAAAAAAAGTTTGAAATTTTGGGAAAAAATCTAGCAGACGCATGCTCTGAAATGAAATAAAAAAAAGATAAGAAAAAAATTACCCTATGGGAATGGCAAATGTACTTCAAGTTGTAAGAGAAGAAAGTTTTTCTTGAATGTCTTTTGTGTATCTTAGGTTTTTCTCAATTTATCTTTGAAAGGGTTATTTTTCCCTATATGATAAACTTTTTTCTTGTGCTTCCCCCCTCCGTTGAAAAATGGTGCGCAGGAAGCAGGAACAGTTGTTTTTCTGCAGTTGAATTCCGTAGCAAATTCCTTCGAAGAAAAAAAAAACCAGTGGAACTATCTCATAAATCGTACTTATGTGACAACATAATTGATATAAAATATGCACAGGAATAAACGACCTGTGCTTTTATTCGAAGTTTTCTTTACCAGAGGCTTTCCCCTTTTTGTCTGTTTTTAATGTACATAAAATGCGGAAGTTTGAATGCAACGAGAAAAGCAGTAAAACGATATATTCCTTTGGGGTATTTTTTTTTTAGTTCACTAACATTGAGATACGGTTATAAACTGCAATACAAATGAAAGTCAGGAAATTTGTTTGCAGAACTAGTCTTTGGTAAAATCAGCTTTTCAAATGGAAAAATTGACGGTGGTATGAAAGGAAGTGCAAGGGTAGATTTGCGGTAGAAGCATCAAAGCTATTATTGCGTTTTCTATAGGGAAATTTTTTGTGTTTTTAAATTTATTAAAAAAGGACTTTTCAAAATTTTAAAATTAGTGACACTAGATTTGAAGTCTGGCTTTCATCAGTTTTGCACCAGAAATAAATTAAAAGGACATTATTAACAAATTCTAAAAGAAAAAATTATTTGAAAAATGTTTTCACAAAGAGAAAAATTCAATTCGAAATTTAAATTCTAAAAAGCCTGCCAAAACAACTATACACTCGTCCTCCTATGAGGCCGTAAGTCATTAGATTATAGGCCTTAATTCGCGCCTTTACCACCAGTGAGAAAAAGTCAAAAAATCACTTTTTCAAAATTTTTTCAAAAACGGCACCTCAGATTTCTTATGTTTTGCGTAACTAGAAAGTTGAAACCTTTCCCAACAACTTTTTCCTTTGACACTTTTCTGGGCAAGTTCGTGTTTTCAAGATAATCCAGGAAAATCAAAAATTTTCAGTTTTTATGACTTATGGGGGTATGCTACTCGATTTCGACTAAAAAATGGTCAGAGACTTTAAATTTCGAGTCTGTTTTGCAATTCAAGGTCGTACCCATTATTTTCCTAAAGACTTTATCACCGACCGCGATATAAGATTCTATTCTGTCGCAGATTCCAATTTCTCGGCCGCTTTTTCCCTCAATCAAAATCTGGTTTCCGAAATTCGAATTCAGAATAGGCAACTTGCATGAATTTAAAAAACATCAACAGATTTCAAAATTTTTAATTAAGGCTTAACAAGAAAAAATGTTTCTACAAAGCGAAAAATTCAATTTAAAATTCAAATTCTAAAAAGCCCGCCAAAAGCAATTGTATACCATGTTTGGGCTTATGACGTCATAACAGAGTTAAACTCTTTTATTTCATTGGCTAGTTTTCCAAGGATCCAACTCAATTGTGACGTCATGATCGCATTATTTGTTTTAAGCGAATTTTTATCTACCTAAAAATATTTTTGGTCATATTTTCTGCTTAATCTTTGTTATCGATTGAAGGATTGATATTAAAAACAAATTAGCGATTTTAGTATTTATGCAAGTTACCTATTTGAATTTTTCTTGCTTATAAGAAAAGGTCACGTGGCCTCTTTCGAATTCGTATACTTCCCTCTGAAATTTAAATCTAAAAAAATCGAAATATCAATGGCTAACTTTTTTTATCCCTTAAATTTTCCCAAAACAAAAATATAATTAATGTTTTGGCTGGGAGTGTCGCTTTTTAAAAAAGCGTATTCTCCCATCATAAATTTTTTACGCCGTATATCAAAACCGAGAAAACCGTCTTTAGCGTTATATAAAATGCTACAAAAAAGAATCAAGTAAAAGTTTCAACGACACTCGAAACAATTTTACATTAAGCGCGCTTGATATGCAAAATAAATTCCATTTTATCTCCTGCGAATAGGCCAATCCCTTCCTTTCCATTTGCTTTTTATATATAAAATTGATATGCTTACTCTAACCATCTTACGTCTCTAAACCTATAAATCTTTTTCGCCATGTTTTGAATAAAATATAATAAAATATATATTCATACTTGTACGCTAAAAGCGTTATTTTCATCGATGAGAATCGAAAAAAAATTTTTTTTTTATTCGGCGAAAATTGCTTAAGCTAATATTTACCAAAATCTCATTTCGAATGATTCATTATTTAACGATTTTCCGTTTCTTTTTTTTTTCAGGGTTTAGGATACAATTTCGATTTTAAATTAGCTTATAAATTTTTAAAACAAAGCGAGGCTCATCTTCGTTACGGTAACAGCACGTTACAGCCTTGGAGAGGAAATCTCGTTCCTGGGACTTATTGTGATCGAGTGTTAGATCGTTGCGATTCAAGGCCTTGCCGCGTTCAATCGCCTAATTTCCCGGGCGTGTACCCGCGAAATGTGACTTGTTACTATAGAATAGAACAAACGGGAGTGCCGAGAGGTAAACACGCTCTCTTAGCTGTGAGGCAAAGGAACACTCATAAAATACATATAAAAGACCAAATCGTTAAGTACGACAGGAGTCAACGAGTTCTTAAGTGAGTATAATTAATTTTTTGTGTATATTATAATCGTTTTATTATTTATTATAAAAGGCGGGGATGTTGTGGAAATAATGATTTAGAGGAACGAAATTTTAACCTAGTTAGCGGGGTAAATGTAGAGGGTGATTTAAAACGTCCGCATGCAGTGTGTTTTGAATTGCGAACCATTTTTTCGAGTTTTCTCTTTTCTTTTTTTTGTGGCCGGTCAGTGTAGTTTGTTCGAAGAGAGAAAAAAAGAGAAGAGAAGCACTCTACATCATTTTTATAGTCTTGGCATCGATTGGGAGAAATTTTTTTGAAAACTTTAACGAAAGTGTTTCAATCGTGATTCCAAGTTCTCACGAGATAAAATTACAATTTAAGATTTCTTGGCAACGAACTCTGCCATTACTGAATCATTCCACGTGTAGAACACTACAATATTTTATTTTTGATCATGACCTATCGAATAATCGTTTTTGTAAGGAATAAAGTTGGAGCGTTTTTTTTTTTTTAAGTATTTGACAGAAATTTTTTTCAGAAGACATTTTTTTTTTCAATTAGAGAAAAATTTTGGAAGATCTTTTTTAAGGAGAGAGAGAAAGAAAAATAATTTACAATGAAAATAAAATTCTAAATTTTCTTTCATGAGTGAAATTTTGAAATTTTTTATCTGAGCATAAATTTCTGAAGAGTTTTTTCAATGTATTTCTTAAAAAAAATTTTTTCAATGAAAATAAAATTTTGAATCTAATTTCGATGAAAATAAAATTTTCAATTTAATTTCGATGAAAATAAAATTTTCAATTTAATTTCGATGAAAATAAAATTTTCAATTTAATTTCGATGAAAATAAAATTTTCAATTTAATTTCGATGAAAATAAAATTTTCAATTTAATTTCGATGAAAATAAAATTTTCAATTTAATTTCGACGAAAATAAAATTTTCAATTTAATTTTCAATTTAATTTCGACGAAAATAAAATTTTCAATTTAATTTCGACGAAAATAAAATTTTCAATTTAATTTCGACGAAAATAAAATTTTGAAACGATTTATTTCTCAATAGAAATTAAATTCTTCCAGAAATTCAAAAAAAAATTTTCAATTTAATTTCGATGAAAATAAAATTTTCAATTTAATTTCGATGAAAATAAAATTTCCAATTTAATTTCGACGAAAATAAAATTTCGATGAAAATAAAATTTTGAAACGATTTATTTCTCAATAAAAATTAAATTCTTCCAGAAATTAAAAAAAAATTTCATTTTCAAAATTTTTGAAATTTTATTAGTGAAAAAATTTTGAACTCCAATCGGCTCATCTTCAGTTTGTTTTACAACGAAAACCAAAATCCAATAAAATCCATTATAGAAATATGATTTTATAATAATACACATTTTACCCATTACTGCTTTTATCATAATCTAGTACATTACTCACGATTATTATAATTCGTTTTTCTCTATTATTGTAGTTTTTTTTTTCAAACAACAAAAATATTTCTAAAAAAAGAACGAAAAACAATTCATCTCGTTAAAAGCACATTAATATTTAATCAATAATTATTGTTAATCCTTAATCCATTCGGCTGTCCATTTTTATATTTGATTAGTTTATCTGTTATCTGCGGCCCATTTCCCACCTCTTTCTCTCTCACTCCCATAATATCTCCCGGACTCGTAAAATCAATCGGTCATTTTCGAAATTAAATTCTGTTTTGATTATATTAAAGGAGAACGAATTTTTCGCATCGTGGTGTTACTGGGATTGGGAGGATTGGAGGTCATAGTTTTGAAAATCAGGACCGCAGCCAGATTCAGCTTATGAGAAAAGATTTTTAGAAGAAGAGCTGTGCATATTTCTCTAGAATATTTATCAAAATTTTTCTAGCCATGATTTGAGACTTCCAATCAAGTCTCAAAATCTCAAGGCTCAGTATCTCAGCCCTGTCTGGACCTAGCACTCGAGTGGTTAGAAAAATTTTAATTGCCTTAAACAATTTTGAAAAATATTCCAGAGATATTGATAGCTTCTTCATTTTTCTTTGTCTTTTCCCTTGAGAAATTTTTAATAATCGTTGAATTTGAGTTTGGCTACGGTCCTGGGCCACCTCTGCCCAAGTTCATACTAAATCAATTTCTCTCTTCTGTTTCAGAGTATGGGACCAGTGTAATGTAATTCAGGACTATCTAACAGTTTACGACGGAGCTTCAACGGTTGATCCTGTCTTAGTAAGATTATGCGGGGGAGATGTTGTCCCTGATATAGTCAGCAGCGGTCCAAATATGTTACTAGAATTTCACACATCAGCGTTTGATAATCCATTCCATCCTGTACCTTTAAGCTACCTTCCGGGATTCGAACTCGAAGTCCAGGTAAGCTCAAATTTTTATATATATTTTCGCTGACGTCAAAAAAAGGTTTACAACATTGCGAATTTCTAATAAAAGGTCTCTGGGGGAAAAAAAGGATCTCGAAAGTAAATATCGTCTGTATAATGGAAAGGAAACATTTATTAAGATACAATAATGTTTTTAAGTGGCTCATAGCCGAAGCCTGCTTCTGACGTTTTTCTCATAGAAACAGAAACAAATACTTTGATAAAACTAAAAAGTCAAATAAAAACCCCGTCCTTTTTTGGGGTACTTAAATTTTAAAACGACTTCAAAAAAGCTCCCTTGTTTAAATATTAACTTACATCCCGGGTTATCGAGCATTTTGTGTATTAAGAATATAGGTAGGGAGGGGAGGGAAACCGGAGATATTTCCCTGTATTTTTGTAAAATTATAAAAGAAAAATATTCATATTCGTATCGAAAGGAATTTTTTTTCTTTTCTAATATTGATTTTCATTTTTTATAAATTGATATTTTTAGCAAGAATTTTTTTATTCGTATTTTTTTTTTCGGGGGGATTGAATTCATAAGGGATGATCACTTAACGGCCATTTAGGTTGTATGGGACAATATGAGCCAGATAAAATTTTAAAGTAGTCTCGTTTGCTCTTTATTGCTCGGATATCTTCGAAATGATTTTCTTTTTGCATTTGAAATCAGTGAGAAAGAAATCTGGGAAGTTTTTCTATTTAAAGAGAAATTTTTTCGCTAGGGTTATAGTGCTTTAAGTTAGGGTCCAGTTCTTAAGCGCTAGTTTCTGGTCAGTTCAGGCTTGAATAGTTAGCTTTGATTGGGGTTGGATTTAAACCTGTACCAGAAATGGTTTATTCCTTTTCTAGTTCCCAAGCAACCAATCCGACCAAAATGACGTCTAAAAGGACGTCTTGTGTCCTCAAAAGTCGTCTAAATTACGTCTTTTGACGTCTTGTGTCCTCAAAAGACGTCTAAATAACGTCTTTCCGACGTCTCGTGTCCTCAAAAGTCGCCTAAATGACGTCTTTCTGACGTGTGTCCTCAAAAGACGTCTAAATGACGTCTTGTGTCCTCAAAAGACGTCTAAATGACATCTTGTGTCCTCAAAAGACGTCTAAATGACGTCTTGTGTCATCAAAAGACGTCTAAATTACGTCTTATGTCCTCAAAAGACGTCTAAATTACGTCTTATGTCCTCAAAAGACGTCTAAATTACATCTTTTAGACGTCATATTGGTCGGATTGGTTGCTTGGGTTCCATTCAGTTTTGGATCTTAGATCGCAAGGCTTTTTTTATAAATTAATTTCCAGGCAAAGGAGATGAGGCCCGAGCCCAAAACCGTCCTAAGCCATTTGGTTGAGTAAGCTTCTTAAATCTTGAAATTGCTACAAACCCCATTTTTCGAAGCGACAAATAAATCAACTACAAAATAAATACAAAACGAGTTGAAAAACGTGAAAGGTTCGTCCACAACAGTTTATTCTGCTTTTGAACATGGCTGTTGATTAATCAAAATCTAATGGACATTGTAATGTTTTTTTTTTTTTTTGTTACAAAAAGATTCTTTTACTAACGAATTGATTCCTGCGTTCGAGTGCTTTCAAACGATTCTGCAGCGTTGAAACATTTTCAATGGTAACAGATGAATCCGGAAATGGGAAGCAAAAGGCGGGGAGGGAAAAAGGACGGTAAAGAGGGAAAAAAAGATCTTGTTTCCATTTTCTATTATTAACTTCTCCTGTACTCCCTTCTCCTCTTAAATTAAACCTGAGTCATTTAAATGGGGAGTAGATTCCTTTTTTTTTTCTTTTTTTGCTCGCGTTTTTTTCCCCCTTTATATAACGATTCGTTAAAAAACAAGCGAACTTTATGCTTGGGATTAATTTATGTGGTTTTTCCCTAGCGCGAGACGGAAGCTTAAAACACATTTTCTCAACCGAATGAATATTAGTATACGAAAAAGGAATAGTGTAACAAAGAGGGGTAGACGGCGACATTATTGAAATCATTATTCTACCTCTCGCGAGTATTATATACACCTCTGGTATGCGGATAAATTGGGAAATTTTAAAGATACGATCTTTAATCTGGAAATATGTCGGGTTTTCTTCTTTTCGGAATTAAAGTCTTTCATGGGAGTTTAAAATCGTGCGCAATAATTTGTTTGAAATTGTGGTAAAGAGAATTTTTATGGAAATGGGTGCATAGCTCAGAAAATAAACTGATTGACCTCAAAGGTGAAGCAGTATTTCTCCTTATCGGCCTCAAACTTCTACGTGGGCCAAGCACAGCTCATTTATTTCTCTATCCTCTGCAGGCTCCAGCGGCTCCTTGGCTTATTGCCGGCTGGAAACTGAGCTACAACATCGCCAAAATACTGAAAAAAAATACATGTGAGCCATATGTTCGGATCCAGACAATCATTCCAGTTTCTTGTATTGCGAGTTGCATAACCAAATTAAATTTTTAGGCCCACGCGTCTTCATTAGAGCGCTTCCCATTAAAACTCCCAAAACCTAAAACATTTTCAACAACAGACTTTCGAGATAGGCTGAGAATGATCACAAACCTTAATCCCAGCGCTAAAAAATTTATATTAAAAGAAAATGCGGGGCGATATCGTCCGGAAACATTATCTTATCTTATATTTGTCTTGGACGTCTCTCCGAAAACTTTTTTGTTGTTGTTTGTCTTTTTCCATCCCCCCCTCCATCCTTTTCCGCTTTCTCGTCTTCCACTTCTTCTTTCCTAATTAGCGGATTTAATTTAACAAGGGAAAAATAAAATGTCATCTCGAGACGCCCTCGGCATATCTACTACTCCTTTTTTCGGGCGTGAGGAATAGGAAAACAAGGTGGGAGGGGGGAAAAAAGGGAAAAAGAAAACCTTCCGTGACGAATTAAGAGGATAGAGTGGTCGATAAGTCTTTCCGAGTTTATGAAGAGTTTAACGAGGAAGTAAATGCCACGGGACCGTAAAATTCATCATGATGAGGTGCCGTCTCAAAGTAAACTAGCCATTAATGTAATAAGCGCGCCTTTTTACTTTGCAGAAGGTAGCCCCTTGAGGGAAAAACTCGTATAATATCCTGTCTATAAACAAGGTCGCTTATCATGGTTTAAATATGAGCCTTTGCCTCGTCGCCTCTTTTCTTTTCCTTTTTTTTTTGCGGGTTCATGTTTATACATTCGGAGATATAATTCCAAAGTTTTTAATAGGGAAGTTTTTATGCTTGTTAAACTAGATTAAAAACAATGCATCGAGTCAGGTAAGACTGGGCGATTGTAAATTCCTTGACAGCTTCGATTGCAGGAGAAACCGGGACTGAAAAAATTTCCTTTCTATACTTTTCCTATGATTAATTTTACACTAGGTCATGAATAAGGATCGGATCTGGGCTACTGGGAAAAATCCCGTGCTCCCCTGCTCTTTTCCCCTTGCAGTTTTTAAATATAGGACTAAAATATTTGATCAAGAGATTGTAATTTTTTTGCCTATTATTTTTGGGAATTCTTTTAAATAAAAAATAAAGCAAAATTGGGCGTATTCTTCACAAAAGATTGCTAAAACTTTCCAAAATTTCAGTTTTTTAACAAAATCATTTTTTATCCGCATCCTAAGAAGATAGGGCACTTATGGACCAGTCTACACTTTACCCCGTCTTCTTAGAGTTCGAGCCCAATTTTTTTTTGGTCATAGATAAACTGCATTTTTTGCCTGCTCCCTCTGTAAGAGCTAGTCCGTGCTTGTTCGAACCCGAAAAAATTTCGAAGTGATAACAAACCGAAAAACAGCAATTCATTCATGTTAAAAAAATCCGTCATTCATTCAAAATCATTTTCTAATATCCCTGAAAAAAAATAAAAAATATCGAAAAAAAGCGGAAAGAGTAAATTCTATCACCATAAGCTTCCGTCTTGTCATAACTTGTCACATTTTGAAAGCGATTCATTCCTAAAATGTCCATATTAAACTCGCCATTCCATAGCGGGGCTTCTCCTTCAATAATCTTCGAAAAACGGTCACTAAAGCGGAATGTTGCGTTAAATCTTAGAAGAGATAATTTTTTTTTCTTCGTCTTTTTTCCTTTTTCGCTTTAGGGCTATTTTTCACAATTGGGGAAATCGTTTACTTTTCTCCCCTTTCGAGATCCGGTCTGGTGAAAAAAAAAAAAAGGAAAAATTCTGGCGCCCTTATGATGGCGCGTCTAGAGTTCCACATCGTTGGAAGGAAATTAAAAGCAGGGAGAATTAAATTTCACACATTCTTAATTAGATGGGGAAAAAGGGCCTTAAAAGGGAAGAATCTTTTTCTCAAGAGTTTGAGAAATGCTTCATTTCTAAAATACTTAAAGTGACTTCTGTTGTTCCTTGATCCTCCTTGCCTACTTGTCTTTTGATGTTTTTTCCACCCCGTTTTGTGTCCCTTCTCCTCTTACTACTGAAGTTAATTAATTATACATTTATGGAACGCTTTTGTTTTTAAAGAGTTTTCTTAATTTCATCGCCATAAGCTAAACATGGTTTTTCATTTTATTTCCGGGGGTTTTTTTTCTCTCTCTTTTTTTTTTAAACTTTTTCCTCGGCTTGAGAATTTTACATTTCCCCTTTTTGTTTCCTGTTTTAAAAAATCTTCCAACGCGGATTCCGAAAACCGGGTTTAAAAAGTTGGGCCTAAGGAAAATTAAAATATATAAGGTTTACCTACAGCAATTCAAATATCACCTTCCCGTAATTGCGAAAACGCGGAGGAGGGATCAAGCAAGAAGAGAGGGGGGCAAAAAAAAGAAGGAAGAAAGGAAGAAGTTTAGTGAACAAAGCCGAAAAAATAATTTAAAATTTAGATTCAAAAGTTATATTTAACTATCATCGCCATCATCATTGTAATAACTCAAGGTATTTCTTTTTATTTAAAAAGACTTCAATTTACATAAATTTTCATTTCGCATTTTCATCCAAAGATTTTCTTCCCCTCTGTTATACCCAAATAAGAAAAAAAAAGAGTTAACATTTAATTTCTTTTTTTAAAAAAAAGAAAAAAGGATTCTTGATATTTCTGTTTAAAAGCGATAAAAGATGGCGCTTGAAAGCATTGTTACAATGGAATAAGAAAATATCTTTCTCTTTAACTAACGGCTAAAAAGAAACGCAGTCCTTTTCCCTTTTTTTTAAAAAATATTTCTTTATCTTGCCGACGTTTAACTTTAAATCAGAGAAAAGTGTGAACAGATTTTAGTGTTAAGGCTTTCCTTACTGAGTTTGTTTCAGAAACGTTGCAACTCTTTTCAGAGGTTTTGAAGACGTTTTGAATCCCAGTGCGCCCTCGAAATGATACATCCTCTTGCATTATCAAGTTTTTTCATAAAAGAAAAAATTTACGCGCATTCTAAGAAGACGGGGTGCTTATGGACTATCCAATATCGGGGTTAAAAAATCGAGGTTAAAAAATAAAAATTAAAATTATAATGTCAAGGCTTCGATTTCTATTATTTTTTTTTTTTTTTTTTTTTTTTTTTTCAATACGTTTTGCTGTTTTTGAATATGCTGATTTTGATTATTTTTCATTGTTATTCTGGTAACGGGTAAATTCGGGCGCTTTAATCCCTGGCCCGAAATCAGGTAGGTAAATTCGGGCGGGGATTATAGGATTAATTTTTTTTTAGAATTAGGTAAATTCGGGCGGTCCATTGTTTTTTGTAAACAACAACAACAACAACAACGACGACGACAACAACAGGTATACTAACCCACTCGGGAAGAGTATACAAACAGGGATAGAAAATTATTTGTAGAAATGAGATAAATAATTTTTCGTCAGAGCTAAAATTTATTTATAAAATATTAAAATATAAAAATTTATTATTTGAATTTTGAATAACAAGTCACAAATTAACCTTTTGAAATCGGAAAAATTTCATCGAAAATTTTCCCACCAGACGGAATTTTTTTTTGCCTTTTTTGCAGTGCATTGGACCTGTAGAATAGCCTAAAGTAGTTCTGAACATCAGCCGAGAACTTTGGCTGCACTCTTCATTTGGGCAAAACGTATTGCCCTCCGTCCCAGGAGCACTATATGGTCGGGCAATACGTTTTGCCCTCCGTCCCAGAAAGGTTAAACAAAAACAAAAAACCAATATCAAAAATACAAAAAAAAATACGTGCCTTTTTTTTACATTGTTGTTCTTTGGCATAACCTTGTATCGTTGTGATACTTGCTTCACGAAATCGTAGGGCCTTATCAGGCCAAGATCTAGTTCACTAATTTTTGACTTTAAAATTTGTTGAGCTTCTCTAAATTTTTTTGACCTTACTGCTGGTGGCTCAAACCGACTTTGAATTTTTATATAAACTACATTTTGAAATTCTAAAAGTTTTTTTACAAAGATGTGAATATTGGGGTGCGCGCTATTAAAGTTACGTCCAAAGTGGCTATTAAATGATAAATCTTTAACGCTTTAGCTTCGGACCCTATACTATGTACAAGGGATAAAAGATAAAGTCACTTGTTATTGTTTTTAAAAGTAAACAACTCAGCGCCCGAATTTACCTAGTTTTTCAACAAAATTAATCCTATAATCCCCGCCCGAATTTACCTACCTGATTTCGGGCCAGGGATTAAAGCGCCCGAATTTACCCTCGGCCGTTATTCTTTTTCAATTATTCTTTTTTTTTTGTTTTGTTGTTAAGGGTTTTTTTTGTTAACGCACGCCAATAGTTCCGAAAGGAACTCGAACGGCGCATTAAATAAATAAATAAATAAATACTTAACCCTGTTTTCTTAGAGTTCCATTCGAAAATTTTTTTCAATGGAAATGAAAACTGAAGAAGGAGCTTTTTAGCGCCATTTTGATTTCTTTGGTTGACGCTTTGTAATAAAGCCAGTCTGGGCTTGAGAACGTTTTGAACGTTTGGGGATGCACCTGGAAAAATTTAATCTTGATACAAGCCGGAAGAATAAATACCAAAAAATTATTTTTGAAATTCCTTAAAAATATAAGATTTATTATTTTAGTCTTATTTTTAAAATTCAACTATCTTCGCATTTTAACTTTAAATCAAAGAAAAGTGAACAGATTTTCGTTATATTAAACAGTTTGTGTGTTCGTTTCAAAGATGTTCCAGAAACTTTCCAACACTTTTCAGAGATTTTGAAGAAGTTTTGAATCTCAGTGCGCCTCTCGAAATGACGCATCCACCTACGCTATCGAGTTTTTTCACGAAAGAAAAAATTTACGCGAATTCTAAGAAGACAGAGTCCTTATGGACTAGTCAATATTTTACCCCGTCTTCTTAGAGTTCCAGCCGAAAAAAATTTTCAATGGAAATGAAAACTAAAGAAAGAGCTTTTTAGCGCCATTTTGGTTTCTTTGGTTCACGCTCTGTAATAAAGCCAGTCCGGGCTTTAAAACATTTCATTGTTGTATGGAGGTATAGATCTGGGGCCTGAATAATAAATACCAAAAAAATTATTTTTGAAATATAAAAAAGTCGCTCTGACGCTTTATTATTTCAGTTTTATTTTTAAAATTCAACTACCCTCACATTTTGCAAACGTCGGGATTAAAACAACGTTGAAAGTGAAAAATATTTCGCGCTGCTGCAAATCGTAAGGGTAAAGGGACGGGGAAATTTTAACTTATGGAAGCTATTACGAATAGGAATATTCCTGACGTTAAAAATAGTGAATTTACGTGCTTACAAGTAAAACCCGGATTGTACTCGCTATTGCTCTTGTTTCTTTTTAACTTGAAATCTCATAGGGATTGTTATTTAAATTAAAGTTACCGGGGAGTGTAAAAATTATGCCCGTGGAAGAATAGAAAACTGGAAAAATAAGATCCTGATTTTTTTTTTTTTTTTAAAAATTCCAACGAGAAAAAAAAGCTTTCAAATGTTTTGATAAAAATCCTTCAATGTAATCGACTAATTTGAATTTTTTATTCGGTCAAAAGATAATGGAGAAAACCCGAGTTTATGGGGGAAATTTTATTTCGATGGGAAAGAAATTTTTGAATAGAAAAAAAATCCGATGATTGGTCAAGTGGTTCTTTTTGCATTTAAATACGGCCTGATAAAAATTTCTAAGCAGAGTTCGGGCGTAGTTACTCAGGTTAAACTTTTGTTTCGTTTTTTTTATTTCCTCCATTTTTTCTTCGCTTTTACGTTTTCCTTTTTTCTTTTTTTCGAATTTACGAGCTCGAGTTTTCGAGTTTATGTGCGGTATGTTCTCGAAGGATTCCTCGGCACAAAAGTTTAATTTTTATATTTTTGAAAAGTTTTAAGAACCGATCCACCAGTGATCTCCGGTCGTATTTTTAGAAAATAAGAAAAAGGAACACGCGGTCTGATTATTTCGCAAAAATCAAAAGGGGAAAGGAGGAGGAGGGGGCGGAGGGAAGAGAAAGTGGGATCGTGGGAAAAAACAGGCAGAGCAGAAGGAAAGTTTTAAAACTGAATGCATAATGAGCGAAAGATTCGGAATCCGTTTAACTGTTTTCCTAAGAAGTGACGAAAAAATAAATGGGGTGAAACCTTTGGGAAAGAACAACAGCTGAAAGTATCGACAGGAAGGATGATTAACTGGAGATAAGTAAGCAGCTGGCTCACTTTACACTTTATTTAGAACTTCTCGCTTCTTTTTTTTTTTACTTTTTTTTCTTCCTCTTCGTCTTCTCTCTTTTTGAAATTTGGCCTTTGCTGTTTTTTTTTTTTAGAATTAAAGGATTTATCGTTAAGTAATTCTCTAATCTGTAAAGTAAGAGTAGGTGGTGATATAAAGGCGGACGAGAGGTTTTTTTATTCGCGAAGGAGTTATTAAGTTATAGTTTTCTTTGATGATTATTTTAGATTGGCGGGAATCGGAGAAGCAATGGGAGTTTTTTTCCCTTCAAAAAGGCGGCAAAGTAAGGAGGGAGTCGATGGAAGTGAAAAGTTGGGGGATTAATATTGGTGCTAAAAAGATGTCGAAATCGTGGGGGTGATAATGTGGGTTAATAAATGTGGCTGCTGATCACTAATATGGCTTCAGTGGGCGGGACATGCGGTTTACCGTGGGGGTCCTTGGTGGACACTGGGGGTCTTTGGTGGACACTGGAGGTCCTTGGTGGACACTTGGGGGTCCTTGGTGGACACTTGGGGGTCCTTGGTGGACACTTGGGGGTCCTTGGTGGACACTTGGGGGTCCTTGGTGGACACCGGGGGGTACTTGGTGGACACCGGGGTGTCCTTGGTGGACACCGGGGTGTCCTTGGTGGACCCCGAATACCGAGGAGTACACTGAGATCTTCGACCTCAGTGTACTCCTCGGTATTCGGTGATCGAGCTTCAGGCTCTGTAAAGCCGTAGATAGATAATTCCTTCACGGGCATGATTTTTGCGTGTGGCGCCTTCTTTACAAACAACCCTCACTCCAAATCACGATTCCGTTTGCTTTGATGCCGATCACCTTCGTGAATTAAAAAAAATAATATAATTCGACTCTTCCATGATATCCTTTAATAAATTAACAAGAAAACGCAAGGAAATCAAAGTTGAAGGTTTACGAAGAGCCTTTAATAAATCTTGATAAAAGATTTCTTGTTTTGCAATTTAGTGCCAGTTCAACCAGATACTAGATAAATCTTATCCCAATTTGGATGGTTCAAATGTCAAATTATCTCTTTCACCTTTCACTTACCTAACCAATCAACTGTATTTTTTTCCCCCGCCTTTCTTTTATCTTCTATGCAAAGATTCATTTATTTATACGCATGCGTTTCCTTTACCGGAGAGATTTTTATTCTCGTTTCCGTATATTTTTCCGAGAAATTCACTGATGAGTTTTTGATTGGTTTCCTCTTTGTCTGCTTCAACCCGGTATTTTTTTTTTTTTAATTCAATCATTTTCCAGAAATTACCTTTGTAAAAAAAAAAACGTCTTTTTTCTTTTCAGGTCATTTACGTCAATGCGAATTCGAATAATTACGTCCACGACCCGAAACACTGCGAGTTTCTAATCTCAAGCTTCGATTCATCCTGGGGAGTTTTAGAAAATCCGAAGCATTCGTTACCACCCAACACGACGTGTCGCTACGATTTTCAAGGGCGACGACAAGACACCGTCTGGATTTCATTTATAAAATACTACGCGGCGAACGTCGACGCCCCGGCGTACGACTCATCATCAGAGTGCATAACGAGACTTCGAGTTTGGGACGGGAGAACTCCGTCCAGCGGCGTCCCGAACAACATCACGTTGTTGGGAGAGTTCTGCAAGGACGAAGTCCCGAGATTATGCGATCATACATTGTTAAGTAACGCGACCCGTTACACTCGGCCGTGTTCGCTAGCCGAAAGTTACGTGTCGTCCGGTTCGGAATTGACATTAGAACAACATCTCCGACAAGGCAGTGCTTTATACCCGTTTAGTTTCGTGCTCCGGTACGAGTTCGTGGATACGACCCAAGAGGGCTCGCCAAACAAAGACTCGGATAATCCGTGCGATCGTGTCTTCAGTTCTTTACATTCTCCGACTTCCGGGAGGTTTCATTCCCCGCGCAGCGTTTTCTTTTACGGCCGAGGAGGTGCTCAAAACATAAGTTGTACGTTACGCTTCGAAGCGAGTAATAATCAAAGGGTTCGTTTAACGTTCACCCGCGCTAAATTCGGGAACCGACCCTGCGTTTCGAAAATCGATCCAAGAACGGATCGTTATCATTGCTCGATATTAACAAACAAATCGAGGAATTCAAGATTTTTAGGGATGAAAGACGGGGTCGCCGAATTGTGGATATCCGAGTATCCCTGGCCGGGTATTCAAATCCCGAGGGATTGTCTATGTTCAAGCTTAGACGATCCGTTAGTTATAAGAACTTTAACGTCATCAGTCGTCGAGGTTAATTTCACGGTCACGTTAATGAACATAACTCAGGATTTTAACGATTTTTATTTCGAAGGGGAATATCAATTCCTCGATGAGAATCAAAGGGACGAGGACGGGATTGAATTATGCCCGGCTAAAAAGGAAGACAGAAGGTTAAAGAAAGCAAGCGGGGAAATCCATTTATCAAGCCCTTATGTTCGGAAACGTCCTCAGATCGACAGCATGATTATCGATACAACGGACGACAACGGTTTTTACGATAAGGAAGTGACAAGCACCTATTGCGTGAATTATCCGTGGCTGATCGAACCGGAGGATACTAGTAATAATTTTATTTATTTAAAAACTTACGGTTATGAATTGCCGTTTAACGGTGCTTTCGATTGCCCCACTTTAAATAGAGTTATTATTTATTCCGGGACGGATACGAGGAATCCGAAAGTGATTTGTCCATCGGGAAGCTTAGATATGAATGAAATCAATACGATTGAAGTGTTCTCAGATGGATGGAACAAATCCGAATCGAAAACTGATTCGTCTATTCTTCTTTTATCGCCTCATGCTAGGAGTTTTATTGTGGAATTCCTCGAAAGGGAATATGGGAATCATATTATTTCATGGATGGAAGTATCGAAACGTCCGTTGTTAACTTCTTCTTCAAGTTCTTTCATTATGTCTTTAACTGCGCTTGACTGTCCGTATAGGTAAGATTTTTATTTATTTATTTTTTGTTTTGGATTAGTTTAGTGAATGCTGGAACAGGCCTAAGATGATTTGTATTGTGAGTTTGATTTTCGCTTCAAGCAGGATCGTGAACGTGAGTAAGTTTCTGGGCATCACATTCAAATACTAAGTTGACCAACATTAAATTTTTTTCTGTATCATGTTTATATTTGTAAATGTGTAAGGCCTGTGTACAATTCTATAATTTGTTAGTCAAATTTCAGACTAATAATATAAATCCCGCTGCGGAGTGTGTAGTCTCGCTACGGAGACTCAGGGTAGAAGTGAAGTGAAACTTCTTTAGGCCTAAGAGACACAAACAGTCACACCGGACGTTACAAAAGAATTATCACATTAAAAATTTTACAAAGAATGATTATCATGTATATTATTAGATATTTAATTTTCCGCCTTTTAAATTTTTTTCAAAAAAGCCATTTAAGAAAGTTAAACTCGTTCCCAAAAATATTTGCTCTAAATCGCGGTAAGTACAATAATTTAAATATTCATCAAACTAGTAAAACTCAACAAAAATGTGTGAAAACTGAATTAAAATGTCTTAAATTTTTGTAAAAAAAAATAGAAGCAAGAATCTAAGGGTCATATGAAAAGGGCCGAAAGTATTTTTTGGCCCTTTTCATTTTCGGCCCTTTCCAATTTTTTTCTTTTTCAGCCCTTTTCGTTTTCGGCCCTTTTCATTTTTTGCCCTTCCAATTTTTTTCATTTTTGACCCTTTTTATTTTCGGCCCTTTTCGTTTTCGACCCTTTTCATTTTCGGCCCTTTCGAATTTTTTTCATTTTCAGCCCTTTTCGTTTTCGCCCTTTTCATTTTCGGCCCTTTTCGTTTTCGCCCTTTTCGATTTCGGCCCTTTTTATTTTCGGCCCTTTTCGTTTTCGCCCTTTTCGATTTCGGCCCTTTTTATTTTCGGCCCTTTTCGTTTTCGGTCCTTTTCATTTTCGGTTCTTTTCGTTTTCGGCCCTTTTCGTTTTCGGCCCTTTTCCAATTTTTTTCATTTTCGGTCCTTTTTATTTTCGGCCCTTTTCGTTTTCGCCCTTTTCATTTTCGGCCCTTTTCGTTTTCGGCCCTTTTCGTTTTCGGCCCTTTTTGTTTTCGGCCCTTTTCGTTTTTTGCCCTTTTCATTTTCGGTCCTTTTCATTTTCGGCCCTTTTCATTTTCGGCCCTATCCAATTTTTTCATTTTCGGCCCTTTTCCTTTTTGGCCCTTTTCGTTTTCGACCCTTTCCAATTTTTTAATTTTTTTTCGGCCCTTTTATAGTATATTACTTTACAAGTGATAAAAAAAACCGACGAAAAGGTTCATGTATTTAAAGTCAAAAAGAGTTTTTGCTTTGTTTCTGTTATAATAGATGACAGTTTAAGAGTGTACACGTCTCTTGACCATTCAAGAGGGGGCCTCTCATCGCACTTTTCTGCAGAAGCAGAAAAAAATTTTTTTGTCCCGAGGTTAGCAAAGTAATTCCATTAACGTGTTATTTTTCTTTATTTTCTACGTTTTCTTCCTTTTTCCGCATTTTCCCGGTACTCGAACCATCTGTTCTTTCTCGCGTCTTTTTTTTCTCTTACATTTTTATTTTTACCTGTCTTCATCCTTTATCACACAGAAAAAAAAAAAATGGAAAGAATAAATGCGTGTAATTATTATTACTGCTTTCCATTTTAAAGAGTTAGTTTGATCGCGCCCTTTCTCTCTTAAAAAAAAAAAAAAAAAAAATTGAGCATTTGAAAAAATTAAATTTTTTGCAAGCAACTTTTCCTCTTTTTTTAATTTAATATATTTTATAGGCCAATCCGAATCGAATCCGTGAACGGACTTTAATTAAAGAAAAGGGGGAATAATTTAATTTAGGATTGGGGTTTTATCGTGAAACCAGTTGTAACAACTCACAAAAAGTGAATAAACGTCAGGATGCTCACGTTTTGAAATTTCTGCTTTTGAAATTCTGGTCGAGTTCCTTATCTGTAGAATCGACCGCTCGGAGCTTTTATGCTCCAGAAAATTATTCAGAAGTACTTTTTGTTATAAGCGTTATATATGAAATATCTCGATACCAACAATCCTAAATAACTTTTACAATTGGGATTTGGATAAGTTTCCCACGTTTTGTTTTGTTTTTCTTCCCGTAAGAGAGAAGAGCGCGATATTTTTTTTTTTACAGCTAGATTATGAAAACGGGGGGCTTATCTCAATGGCTTTAAATTTGCGGAGTATAATGGCGTTTGTTTTAAGAGTTATTTTCGAGGTTAATCTTACAAATAGGTACGAGGAGGAAACCTTTCAGGGCAGAATGGGCATATCTATGACGCCTCTAGACCTCTCCATTATTTTATTGATGTAGAACCCCCTTAGCTGCATTCAAAATTTTATTGACTGGCTTAAGAGCCTTTTAAGCTAATCTGGTTTTCATTTTTTTCTTTTTTCAGGTGCCCCGAGCTAAACGCTTGCATCAGCTCGGCCTTGTGGTGCGACGGATTCCGCCATTGTCCATCCGGTTTCGACGAAGACGAAGCCAACTGCGCGTTCCAATTCGGCGTGCCCATCTTGTACATATTCATAATCGCTGGTGCATTAGGGATTTTAATCGTTTTAATATTAATAACAATTTGTGTGAAATATGAACAGCACAGACGGAACGAAAGGAAAAAGAAAAATCAAAACTCTAATAATCATTTACACGTGAATCATATACATAACAGTAGCGATAGTTACGGGTTGGGTTTGAGCGGAACATACGGCGGGACCAGCGCTGTCGGTCTCCCTATTTCTAAAAGATTCCCTACAAGTGCTCACGATGACTTGTACGGTCTTGGACACGTAGGAATGGGTATCGATGGTAAAGATAGTCTTTGTTGACAAAGTCTGGAATCTTACGAAACAACGGTTTGACTATAACTTTTATTGTTTAAGCGAGACTTTGTTGGTAGGTGGTTAAAGGTGGTGAAGGAAGAATTTTTAAGAAAAAAATGGATGAATCCCTGAAAAAAAAATCAAAACTTTAATATTTTTATTTTATTGTTACTAAAAAATTATGTGTATAAACGAATGGGCCTGAGGTGATTTATTTCTTATGGAAATTGTGAAACGGATTTTTTATGAAAATAATTTGAGAATTGAAGATTTAGTGATTAGGATAATCTAAATTAGTGCTAAAAAACCGAAAGAGAGCAAATCCGAAAGGGAAAAATGTAAACTCGACCGCTAATGTCGCTAGTGTGCATAGCTGCTTCATTGGCCACAGCCAGTGTGGCCGCTAATCGACTACAGCGACACAAGCAATAAATTTTTTTACTAATTTTTTCTTTTCATCAAATTTTTGAAAATTTAATTTCATCCCCCAATGAATTATTTTCAAGATCTTCAAACTTTAGAATTTTCTTGAAAATTTTTTATTTTTATTTCCATTTCGCGAATATTAATACTTAATAAATCACCTTAGGCCTTGAAAAAACGATTACTCTACTTTGATAGGAAAAATATATTAGTAAGACTGACCTTGTAAATTTTTTTATTTTAAAATCGAAAAAAAAATATATATATGAAAAAAATTAACAAATTAAAAAATGTAACAAAAGGATAAGGCGGGGACAATTAAAAAAGCAATCGTGAAAAATTTTAATTTATTTCTCTCTCTCTCACTCGTTTTGATTTTGAAATAAATTTTCTATCCCGCCTTTTCCGTCTATACTCTTTATTGCGTTACTGCATTCTGATGTAATATAATAGCTGAGCAAATAAAATGGGTTTACGTTGATTGCAGGAACGCAATCGCTCTTACTGTTAAATTCAAAGAGCGCAAACCGTAAAGAAAACGACTCTTTCGTTTGCTTTTTTTTTATAATCTTATTTATATTTTATTTTACGTTTTAGCTTCAGGATTAAAAATTCGTCTACCTAAAAATAAAGCTAACCATATTGTTTTATTTTATATATTTGTGCATTTATTATTTCAATATCCTTTCCGTCAGGCCTCTTCCCATTGTTCCTCGGTTAAAATATTTCAAATTTGGCATCAATGGAAATATTTAAGAACACACGATCAACTGGAAATTCGATCCTTATTATAGAATGAGCTTTTTCGGAATATATCAGCGATAGTTTCTTGTACTCAAAAAGCTACAACCTTTTAAGGCAAAATTCAGCGAGAAGCCAAGTTCGGCTTCGTGAAATAGGATCAACTTTTCTACGTCCATCCATCACGATCAAAACTCAAAAATTATAAGATAAAAAAACCAGGATCTATTAAATACGAGATATATTTTACGATCCAAAGTCATTTTCAAAGCTTCGTAGGATCTATAATCGAATGCTTCTTTCGTTAGAACCCAGAATCAAAAGTCGATAATAAAAAAATGTTATACTCCTTTAGAAACTTTTTATTCTTAAAAATTTAACGAGCAAATCTTGCCACAATTGGAAAAAGGCATTTTTGACGAGGTTCCCGTGGGAATTTCGGGATGATCTTTGCGCCAATCGATAGAGGACGTCGAGATCT
Organism: Liposcelis brunnea; assembly: GCA_023512825.1. NCBI lineage: Eukaryota > Metazoa > Arthropoda > Insecta > Psocodea > Liposcelididae > Liposcelis > Liposcelis brunnea. The sequence continues at coordinate 10,464,476 of CM042065.1, read as the reverse complement.
ATCATTTGAGACCAAAATCTCCATTTTTTTTGGGAATTAAGTCCGAGGACTTGGAAACAAGCATTCTCGACAACCCCCCCCCAAAACCGGTATAATTCGAAAGGAAATTTTGTAAGGAAGCTTTTTCCAAGTTTTTACGGAAATCGCTCGTAAAGTTTAGGAGCTATGGGCAAATGAATTTTGCCCATTGGAAATTTTGCCCGCAGAAGTAAAAAATGCGTTTTTGACAAGGTTCCCGTGGGAATTTCGGGATGATTTTTGCGCCAATCGATAGAGGGCGTCGAGTTCTGTTAGATTCATCCTAGAGAATCCCGAAATTCCCACGGGAACCTTGTCAAAAACGCATTTTTTACTTCTGCGGGCAAAATTTCCATTGGGCAAAATTCATTTGCCCATAGCTCCCAAACCTCGGGATGATTTTTGCGCCAATCGATAGAGGGCGTCGAGTTCTGTTAGATTCATCCTAGAGAATCCCGAAATTCCCACGGGAACCTTGTCAAAAACGCATTTTTTACTTCTGCGGGCAAAATTTCCAATGGGCAAAATTCATTTGCCCATAGCTCCCAAACTTTACGAGCGATTTTCGTTAAAACTTGGGAAAAGCTTCCTCTCAAAATTTCCTTTCAAATTTTACCGGTTTTAGGGGGGGTTGTCGAGAATGCTTGTTTCCAAGTCCTCGGACTTGATTCCTCAAAAAAATGAAGATTTTGGCCTCAAATGATAGATCTCGACGTCCTCTATCGATTGGCGCAAAGATCATCCCGAAATTCCCACGGGAACCTCGTCAAAAATGCCTTTTTCCAATTGTGGCAAGATTTGCTCGTTAAATTTTTAAGAAAAAAAAATTTCTAAAGGAGTAAAACATTTTATAATAGGTCTTATCTCTTATTGTGAAAATCACGGGGACCTCCTTAAGGGATATTCCTCACCTGTCACTGAAGTGTCCAATGGTATGATAATTTCCGGTATAAGCCCTGTAGAAAGCTGAAGAAAAATGAAGAGCCTTCTGATAAAATTAATTTAGAGCCTTGAAATGGCTGTCTGTTAAACCAAAAGCTTTCAAAAAATATCCTGGGATAATTTGGTAAAGGATAAAAGGGTGTATAACAAATAAAAATCCATTTTTTTTAATTATTTATTCATATTATTATTAATTATAAAACAATTATTTTCAGGTGAAGTACGTTTTTTTTTTGTTTAAGTTAAAATCACATTTTATAACTCTAAAATAAGTAAAGAAGAATTTTCAAAATCATATACATGTTGAAGATCCTTTATTGCTGCCCATCGAATCCTTTTCCTCCTGCAGCATGAATCTGGAAACAGAAAAAGTAAAATTTTATTAAAACAAAGGTTATAGTTATTTATGCACAATGCATAAGCTCTAATTACGGGATTTGAAACACTAAAAAATATTATGAAAGCAGTTCCACAAAGCCCAAAAAGTTCCAAAATGCTTGACGAGAGAAAGAAGACTGATACCGAATATTCGGAAGCCCTAAAGGGTCACAATTTTTTTAAATTGCTTATTGTCAGTTGTGTAACGGCCACTGCCAGTCGCACTACTGACACTGCCCGTTGCGCTACTGACAATGTCAGTCGCACTACTGACACTGTCAGTCGCACTACTGACACTGTCAGTCGCACTACTGACACTGTCAGTCGCACTACTGACATTGTCAGTCGCACTACTGACACTGTCAGTCGCACTACTGATAATGTCTGTTGCACTACTGACACTGTCTGTTGCACTACTAACTATCCCAGCTATCCCAAAAAAAGCAAGGAAATTAAATCTCGAAAATGCTGAAAACCGTGCTTATTTCTACGTTAACAATTGCGCGACAGATGTTAAGTCGTTTTTCCTTTATTTGTTAGTTGCACTGTTGACAAATGTTAGTTGGAAAACTAGCATTAAGCAGTTGCAATACCGTCAGTAGTGCAACAGACAGTGTCAGTAGTGCAACAGACATTGTCAGTAGCGCAACAGACAGTGTCAGTAGCGCAACAGGCAGTGTCAGTAGTGCGACTGACAGTGTCAGTTACACAAGTGACAATAAGCAATTTAAAAAAATTGTGACCCTTCATGTTCCTTTGAAAAATATATTTTAAAAATAGGGGTTTCGCTATTGGTCCCTATCGTTTAAAACAAGACGATCGGAAATACTTAAAAACTTTCGTCTTCTGCTTCGTTAACTTTCTTACTTGCATCACAATCGCTCAATCTTTATACATCAAAGGCTAAACTTTCTTTTTTTCCCTTCTTTCCTCTCATGTTCGAAGAACCGATACAAAAAAACGAAAAAAAATAAAGTCAGCAAAATCTTATCGTATTTACTTTCCTGGAAAATAATTCGGACTCGAGAAGAGAGGATTTTCGATTTACATTACAAAAACTAATCGGGTGAGCAATTGAATGAACGTTTTCCAAATCCACCATATTGGAGGAGAGACCACCTGGGGGTCATTCATTCCGACAACTAACCCATTTTAATATTTTACCCGCCGATTTTATTCTGACAAATTATGAATATCTTTTTATAGGAAATTAAATCCCAAAACTCTCTAAACGTATTTTCCGGTTTTAATCTCAGGGAAAAAATCGATGGATTTAACGAGAGGAGCTAATAAAAAATATCCATGTGTCCGGGGCGTATAAAAGAGAGCTTTCGACTTAAAGTCTCTTCGAAAAACGAGAGACAAAGCTACCCACGTGCTAAGCTTTTACAACCAGACACGATCCACACTTATCTCCCTCGGAGCAACATGTTGTTTGGCAATGATTTCCCCTCTCTCTCTCTCTCTCTCTCCCTTTCTTCCCCTCTCTCCTTTTTCTGTCTGTTTTGCATCAGGGTACGGGAAAACACAGACGGAGACATTTTCTTTTAGCGGGACCCAAAATCTGGGGGAATATTAATATGTGTACAAGGCTTCAAAATTGAAATTCCTCTTAGATATGCTAATCGCGAATCAACACTTCTCACCTCTAAATGCAAATCAGTCTGGGAGAAGGAAGATTTTGTTAGGAGTTACAATATCGTAATATTGTGAGTAGGAATTAAATCTGAAACAGGTTGGAACTGAGATTAAATTTAAATTACAAAACATTATCTTTACCTTGAAAAGGATTTAAAATAAAGTGTAATCAAAATCCAAAAGCGAAATAAATTAATCATAGGTAAATTAATTGAATGAATAAAACTGATGCACGTTTTGCTGTTTGTTTCTGTTTTAATCTATTTTTTTGTTTTTGTTTTTTCATTTCCTGCTATTCAGTGTTGGGAATTTTATTTTCTAAAAGCAAATGTATTCGATTTAAAATGTGCATTAGTGGTAGGATCAAGTACACAACTCTAATGCAGTATTAAGGCCGTTTTCACCGCAAAGGTTTTTAACGGAAAACTCCGTTTTTGTTTTCGGTTGTGGAGGGGGGGGGGGGGGGGGGGGGTTTAGGTTGTTTGTCCGGGCGTCTGTCCGTCTGTCCGAAGAGAAAAATAATATTTTTAAAAAAAATGCGTGAGTCCCGCTACGGAGACTCAGGGTAAAAGTGAAGTGAAACTTCTTTAGGCCTAAGGAACACAAACAGTCACACCGGACGGGACAAAAGAATTATCACATTAAAAATTATAGAAAGAATGATTATCATATCTTGTATATTATTAGATATTTAATTTTCCGCCTTTTAAAATTTTTTCAAAAAAGCCATTTAAAAAAAGCCGTTTAAAAAATTATCCGCCACCTTTTTCTTGGCGGAAAATCATTTTCCGCCATCTTTTTGTTGGCGGAAAAATAATTATCCGCCACCTTTTTGTTGGCGGAAAAATATTTTCCGCCACCTTTTTCTTGGCGGAAAAATATTTTTCGCCACCTTTTTCTTGGCGGAGAAATATTTTAATTTTCCGCCACCTTTTTCTAGGCGGAAAAATAATTATCCGCCACCTTTTACTTAGCGGAAAATCATTTTCCGCCACCTTTTTCTTGGCGGAAAAATATTTTAATTTTCCGCCACCTTTTTCTTGGCGGAAAATAATTATCCGCCACCTTTTTCTTGGCAGAAAAATATTTTAATTTTCCGCCACCTTTTTCTTGGCGGTAAATCATTTTCCGCCACGTTTTTCTTGGCGGAAAAATAATTATCCGCCACCTTTTTCTTAGCGGAAAATCATTATCCGCCACCTTTTTCTTAGCGGAAAATCATTTTCCGCCACCTTATTGTTGGAAAAATAATTATCCGCCACCTTTTTCTTGGCGGAAAAATAATTATCGGCCACCTTTTTCACCTTTTTCCGCCACCTTTTTGTTGGCGGAAAAATAATTATCCGCCCTTTTTATTTTCAAAAATTATTTATCTCAAAATCTTCCTTTTTATGCAATTTTTTTTTCCAAAACTCGAAGCATTTGCACAAATCACTTTCACAAACTCGTCTCCATTTCCCAAATTAATACAGTCTAAAATTGAAAACAATTTCTTAAAATTTTAATGACCTAACGTTTTCTACGGAAGCCCTGAAGGTTTTTTTTAAATTGCGTTTTTGTTTTTTTTTTTAAATTGTCTATTTGATGTAGGCAGTAAACACTTTTATTGTAAATTGTCTACTTCATGTAGGCAAAAAACGATTTTTTTTTAAATTGTCTATTTGATCTAGGCAATAAACGACTTTTTTTTAAAATTGTCTATTTGATATAGGCAATAAACTAATTAAGTGCCTACTTGAAGCAGGCAATAAACTAATTACGTGCGTACTTGAAATAGGCAATTAAGTCCGCTACTTTTGTGCCTATTTCATATAGGCACTAAACATTTCTACATTTATTGCGTACTTCAAATAAGCACGAAAGTTTTATTGCCTATTTCAAATAAGCAAGTAATTAGTTTATTGCCTATTTCAAATAAGCACGTAATTAGTTTATTGCCTGTTTAAAGTAGGCAATAAATTTTTTTAATTAAGTGCCTACTTTAATTAAGTGCCTACTTTAAACAGGCAATAAACTAATTACGTGCTTATTTGAAATAGGCAATAAACTAATTACTTGCTTATTTGAAATAGGCAATAAAACTTTCGTGCTTATTTGAAGTACGCAATAAATGTAGAAATGTTTAGTGCCTATATGAAATAGGCACAAAAGTAGCGGACTTAATTGCCTATTTCAAGTACGCACGTAATTAGTTTATTGCCTGCTTCAAGTAGGCACTTAATTAGTTTATTGCCTATATCAAATAGACAATTTTAAAAAAAAGTCGTTTATTGCCTAGATCAAATAGACAATTTAAAAAAAAGTCGTTTATTGCCTAGATCAAATAGACAATTTAAAAAAAAATCGTTTTTTGCCTACATGAAGTAGACAATTTACAATAAAAGTGTTTACTGCCTACATCAAATAGACAATTTAAAAAAAAGAACAAAAACGCAATTTAAAAAAAACCTTCAGGGCTTCCGTAGTTTTCGTTTGAACCAGAGGCAATCATTCCGGTAATAAGATTAATTTATTTCATAATAAGCCAAAGCCAATTAGCTTTCCATAACATAAAGGTTCTTAATAAAAGGAACGGAGAAAGGAGAGGGGGCGGGCGGGATAGGGTTCCTATTCCGAGAAAATATTTCTTCAACGTCTAGCTTCATTCGACCAATTCAAACTAAAACTTATAGGAGAAAAGGGTGAGAGGTTAGGTTTTTTTTTATTTAAAAAAAAAAAAGGCAGATATAAAAGATTTCTGAGAACACAGAAAAAGAGAGAGAAAAAAAGATCTTGAGAAAGTGAATATTTAATGCTTACTTTTCTTAAGGAAAACGACGTAAACTACAATGCCTTTCACGAGTTTAAGTACAGCTATTTTTTAAGTAAACGATGGCAAAGAATACGCTTTCGCTGCGGGGAGAAAGAGAAAACCGTTGAGAATCGGTGTTTAATTGCCGAAAAGTAGTAAGTTTTGCATCCTTGTTATTTGCTCTTTCTAAGAGAGCTTTGAAGGTTTAATAAAAACATTACAGGCTTATACTCTTTGCCTCTCATTATCTGTTTTGCTATCCTACTTTAACTCTCGAGAGGGGAATCTTGGAAATAAATTTGAAAGAAAAAAGCTGCGAGGGTTTTTTATACCAGAAAATTAAAGAATTTCACGAGCTCAGCCGAAGCCATTCATTAACGATCACTTTTAAGTTATAACGCAACACCTAATTCCGAGATACTAAATCCACATTGCAGCCGAAGTAATTACAAATACAAGTGTTTGCTTAGTAAACATCAAAATCGAATGACTGATTCGGCTGGGGAGCCTTCAAATATCGATTACGTTTATATATGTTTAAATTCTTCAAAGTTATACAATAAACAAGATTAGAGAATGGAGAGCAGATTGGAGCGCTGGATGTGTATGGTTAAAGCTTTTCGAGCCGGGGAAAAATTATATCAGAGTGTGAGAAAGTATTAAAATTTATGTTACATCCTATAGCGAAAGAAGTGTTAAGGTTAAGAACATTGTTCTTTGTTGCTTTCTTTTCGAAATTTTTCATGCTTAAGCAGAGTAATTACATTCTTGACATCTCAATTTACGCCCCTTTAAAATATTTCTATTCAAAAGAAACAGGATAACTTATTCATTTACAAAAAAAGAATAAGAAAAGCTCAAGACTTTTTTTTCACAATCTAATTTTTAATATCGTATTTTTTGTAGAAAAAAAAAAAGGAAAAAGTGGAACAATGCAATCTTGCCAACATTAGAGATGAATAGTAATGAGTTACGACACTTACCTCTGTTAATTTTTCTTAATTAATTAATTTTTAGCGTAAGATGAAGGAAGTTAAATTTTACCTCAAAAGAGGTACACTCTAATATTTAAACAGATTTTAAAATAATTTTTTTTACATATTTTTGGGAGTTTTGCATTACATCCGAATTGCACTTCCTCCAAAAAAAATTTTGGAGCAAGTGAAAGAGTTCCTACAAAACAATTTTGAAGTAAGTGAAAGAGTTCCTCCAAAAAAATGTTGGAGCAAGTGAGTTTCTCCAAAAAAAATCTAGAGCGAATGAGTTACTCCAAAAAAATTTTGGAGCAAGTGAAAAAGTTTCTCCAAAAAAAATCTAGAGCGAATGAGTTTCTACAAAAAAATTTTGGAGGAAGTGAAAAAAAATTTTGGAGCAAGTGAAAAAAAATGTTGGAGCAAGTGAAAAAAATTCTCCAAAAAAATTTTGGAGCAAGTGAAAAAAATTCTCCAAAAAAAATTTTGGAGCAAGTGAAAAAAATTCTCCAAAAAAAATTTTGGAGCAAGTGAAAAAAATTCTCCAAAAAAAATTTTGGAGCAAGTGAAAAAAATTCTCCAAAAAAAATTTTGGAGCAAGTGAAAAAAATTCTCCAAAAAAAATTTTGGAGCAAGTGAAAAAAATTCTCCAAAAAAAATTTTGGAGCAAGTGAAAAAAATTCTCCAAAAAAAATTTTGGAGCAAGTGAAAAAAATTCTCCAAAAAAAATTTTGGAGCAAGTGAAAAAAATGCTCTAAAAAAGTTTTGGATCAAGTAAGAGTCCCTTCAAAAAATTATGTAGCAAGTGAAACCGACAGGGGTGTAGCATCCACCCCCGCAACCTCTGCTGTCGCGTGGGGCGTTTGGGTCAAGAGGGCCCTTGATCTTTCAGCAGGAAAGTAATTTTGCACTAGATAAAAAGCTCTAAAAAATTGAAGAAGGGCCCTTGAGTAAACTTTCTGCTGAGGGGGGGGGGGGGGGGGGCTCTCCTAATATTGCTACGCCACTGTGCAATGCATCTGAAGGAAGTGCTTTCAGGATGTAACTCTAGGGATCCAAAACAGGAAAAAGTGGTCCCTCTTTCAAACTATAATAACTTAGCATAAAAATCGAATTTATTTAAAAAGCTTTCGCGCCGATTTTATGTGGCTGACTGCATTACTCAAATTAAAATACACCGGCTTTACATTTTCTCAGTGGTAAATAAATAAAAAAAAGTCGAGATATACCCTTATAGCAGTGTCTGACAACTCCTTTATTTTTTTCACCGCTATAAACTCGTCTCCGAGCTTTATTTGAATTTTCAAAAGGTGTAAAATCTTTTTAAAGAATTCTTCTAATCGCCTATAAAACGGGGGAAGTCGTCTCTCCTCTTAAATAAAAAAAAAACAACAAGGCGTCTGGCAGCGACGGATACAGGCTCGAGCGTTAACTCATTAACGAAGATTAATTAATGCATCGAGTGAATCAAGGAGTCTTTTCTCGTTATCATTTTGTTGAAAATTCCCACTTGGAATCGGAATTCGAATATCGGGGAGTTTATAAAGTAAACTCTCTTCCCCTTCCCCGTGGGAATTAGAATAGGGGAATGAGGGTGAAATTATCGAAACGTTAAACCTTACGTTTGAATTTTAATCTGATAGCCGTTGTAGAGACATTTCGATTAGGAAGAGATGAAAAGGGACTTAATTAATTGAAATTGCCCAAAATTTTCCCCCACCTAAATTTTTTTATAATTTGATTTCGTGGCTTTTGTAAAGGTCCGTATTCAACGGTCCTTTGCCAAGTCAATCCAACATTAATTAATAATTGATATTATTACGTTTTCGCATTGCCTATTATAATGGGAAAGGATTGATGCATGGAAACAGTGGTGTAAAATAATTTTGTCAAGGTCTATTCCTCAAAATTTTCAACCAAACTTTAGGATCGAATAGTTTTGTGGTACTCGGGTTATGTTAAGAAAAGCTTCTCGAAGCCCTCAGTAAGCCCGAATCATACTTCCTCGGAAGAACGGTAAGGAGGAGAGCAATTCCGCCACCACAAACCGAAAATCTCCATTCACAAGATTCACCCTTACACTTTTTAGCCGAACCTTACAATACAACTGTTTGAAAATACTTCCGCCACATTAAGAAAACCTTCTCGGAGCCCCCAGTAAGCCCAAATCAAACAAGGCACTTCCTCGGTACAGAAAAACTGTGAGGGGCAGCCATCCCACCACCACTAACTAAAAATTTCGATTTACACGGTTCACCCTCATTCTTTTTAGCCAAACCTTACAATAGAATTGTTTGAAAATACTTCAGTTACATTAAAAAAACCTTCTCGGAGCCCCCGGTAAGTCCCGATTATACAAGGAACTTCCTCGTTGCAGAAGAACTGTGAGGGGGAGCCACCACTCCACCGCAAAGTAAAAATCTCGATTCACAAGATTCACCCTCACACTTTTTAGTCAAACCTTACGATAGAATTGTTTAAAAATATTTCAGTTACGTTAAGAAAACCTTCTTGGAGCCCCCAATAAGCCTAAATTATTAGGATCACCTCCCCGCTAGAAAGAAACTGCGAGGGTGAGCACCGCAAAACTGAAAATCCCCATCCGAAATATTAATAACCCCAACACAATTTCAAACGTACTCAGACATTTTTCCCTTTAACCTCCTTTTTTTTTTTTGATATTGATAATGATCTTTAGGTTTGTTGTTTATGTAATTGTAAGCCGTATAAAATGGGTCAGTAAGCAGTAAAATCACTTTTATGGTTGTCAATATCATTTTTTATATCCGAGTGTAAAAAACATTTTTATTCAATCGTTAAATCGTGAAAAGAAGATAGATACAAAGTGTAATGATCGGAACGCAGAACAACACCAAAGATCTCGGCTGGGGAGGAAGAAAGGGGAGGGTTTCAACTACTTATTATTTCGGTAACCGACTTCCATTGACGGGAATATCGATATTATCGAAAGTGTATTCGATATTCGATATTGGTGTTTTTTTGCTTCGTTATATGGATTGGTGATTGATACATTTAAGGGGGAATGGGTTTTGGATTATTATGCGGGTTTTTGGTGGTTGAAAGAAAAACGAAAGAGCTTTGAATGTTTTAGGTAGGTAGCAACGGTTAGAGTCAGTCATAGGTTTTTATAGCAAAAATACACCTAACCTAACCTAACCTAATTTAATATAGTTCAGTCAGAGGCTATTTTGGCGCAATTAACTGGCCTCAACTTTGAGTTATTGACCAAAGAAGGCCCTGAATATTGAAATGGTTTTATTACAACAAGGAAAACCGACACTAAATTGCTGGAGTCGCAAATATAAAGAACAATTAAACATTTGCTAGCTTGAGGCTGAAATGGCGCACAACGCGGGATTATTTTTTGACTGCAGCGACACAAGCAGCAAAGTTTTGAATCTTAATATACGGCGTGAAAGACCTGTCTTGACAAAGAAACAGATAAACAATAATAACGCACATTTCGTGCTGATAATGGCAGGATTTATACACTGCTGAAAACATTCGGTCTCGACTTCGTCGTATCGTCACAATATTGAATATGGGATGATAGATTTTATGATTCATATAATGCATTCTTGAACGCAGTAGCCCCAGGAAAATATTTTATGTCGAAAATGGAAGAATATAAAATATGTGAAATCGTCGCGTTTATAAGCATGCAGGAGACAAAAAAAAATCGGGTTTTCGTATATTTTCGCTCCTTTTGTTTTGTTTTTACCCGACTATTGTTTTTTTCGGATTTTGTTCTGACGTTCCAAAAAAAAAGGGAATGATTTCCTCTTTGAAGAACAAATTTACAGGGGCCAACAAAAAATTATGTCGATATATCATTTTCAACTTTGAAAAAATCTTTTTAGCTTTTAGCGCCGAAATTAAATTTGAGCTTAAAGCTTTATGACCTCTTTTTTGGGGTCTTTCCTCTCTAACTTGTGCGTTTAATATACGGAGAACATTCTTCAGAGCAAAGATGAATGAAGAAGAAGATTTATACGATTTTCCCTCCGAGCTATCATAAAATGCGCTGGTGGAAATTCTCTAACTAAAACTCCCAAGGTTTCTTAAGTCGCGATCTATTTCAAAGAAAAGACAGTAAAATTGATGCGAAATATTCGTTGGATGATTTCAAAATTCTTACATATATAAAAGCTCCGACTTTTAAGTTTTATTATGAGGTCGGTAATAAAAAAAGAAAGAAGGGGTGGCAACAAAGTTGCGATTTTTTTCTTTAGTGAAAAAAATTTTAATTTTCATGTAAATGAATTTCGAAAAAAAAAAAAAAAATAGATGTATGGAAATCGGAGTTAATAGAAAAGATAAAGAGTGGAGATTTTACTCAGAGCAGGCGGTTGTGATGATGATATAACATGTCAACGGAATAGGAAGAACCTAATGATGAACTGCCTGGAGGCCGTTTTGTTCTGTATGATTTTGCAATTTGAATAGAAACCGATTTTCATGTTCACTCCGTCCTTTTTCCTGACTGAAGCGACTAATATACATTTTGCAATGATAAATCTTTCCCTTTGTTTTGTTCGGAGGAATGAAATATTTTGCGGCACGCAATCTAGGGTAAATCATACAATTTTTTGAAAAGGGGAAGCTTTGTATTTTTACCGAAAATTGACATAGAAGTTAACGTTCAACGTGGTGCACGACATAGATTCGATTAGTATGGCTATTCACCCTCGCAGATTGATACCAACAGAGAGATGGTACAAGCGAACAATTGACCTGAACTATTAGGTAAGTGTTCTAGGTAACCGTCCAACAAGCCCTAGACCCTTAAAAGGTTGCGATTGAAAAGGGAGAGCGTGGGGGTGCCGGATAAAAGATAGAAGCAAAATGCGATCTGCAGAGAGTCGTTCAGGGGTTCTGAAGGTTCAGCAAAGTTCAGAGCTTTGCTGCGGGGGCACTCCATGTCACTTCACCACACTCCTGACCGTGACCTCACCGATTTCAAAAATATTTTGGGGATTTAATGTACTAACCAATTATATGAAAAAGCCCAAGTTTCAGATTTTTCTGCTCACTAGTCTAGGAGTTGCATTAGTATGGCCATTCACCCTCGCAGATTGCTGCGAACGGGGAGATGGTACACGCGTACAATTGACCTGAACTATTAGATGAGTGTTCTGGGTAACCGTCCAACAAGTCCGAGACCTTTAAAAAAGTTGCGATTGAAGTGGAAGCGAGCGGGGGTGCCAGAAAGGAGGAAGACGCAAAATGCGATCTGCAGAGAGTCTCTCAGGGGTTCTGAAGCTTCAGCAAAGATCAAAGCTTTGCTGCAAGTTTCACCTTTTGAGGTAAGTGGTCCGCCCAATTTTTTTTTTTCATCTTTCAAAGCGTGCAATACCAACTAAAAGCAAATATTTGCGTTTTTATTAAATCGACCCTCACTTAAAAAAAATTAAAATGTATCCCTATTTTCTTCCTAATATCTCTCCCTAATAACATATTAAGCTCAACCCTTTTACATATATTCAAACCTGTATAATTTCCCATGCAAAGTAAAATGCTTCAAGGGGCAAACTCCACAAAGTCCGATTACAGACTAAAGTTTACTCTCAAACTATATGAATTTTACGCGGACCTGCTCTCCCCGGAGGAGTAAGAGAATTGTAACTCAGGTCGCGTGCACCTTACACTACACAAACTTACCGTTTCCCTTTTCTCACTTAAATCGAGCAATACCGACTTAAATTACAAGACGAGAATCTTCTAAAACAATTTCACCTTTACGCCGGAGCCTCTCTCTGTCTTATAATAAGATTATACAGCCAGCCTTGTTTTGCAATCAACTAACGTACATCACCTTTTTCGGACCTTAATTTTGATAAAACCCCAGGTAAAGGTTTTTTAGGGCGTTAGTTTTTAGTTTTTGTGTGATAGCGGATAATCCTCAAAAGTCTTATCTATTCCCTCATTCCCGGTTTTCGAAAACTTCCTTAACCAAAAAACTACATCCCCGACATCAAAACTTAGCAGATTTATTGCCTCGGTTTTCGTCTCTTGAGTCACATATACTCTTGCCGGTAGAAAGGTAAGGGGATTAATTAATAAAAGCAAAGTAGGGTAAATCCTGTATCAAAATGTATCTTTACTTTATTTCAATTAGACGAGTTGGGGTGTGCGTCTGATTAGTTAGTTTCTAAACTCAACATCAATCCCTGCTTCTCCCGTTTTACACGTTTTATCCCACATGAAATTTTACCCCGCGCGGTGAGTGTGAGGGGTGAGAGATAGACTCATGAATTCAAAAGTTAAGGAGTTAAATTTTAAAAACGAGTTAAATTTTCAATCATTTTAAAAACGCCTTCAAAGTATTGATTAGACTTTATACATTTTAAGAAAAGTTTTTAGTCTAATCATGGTTTTGCAGGCGTTTTGTTGATTATCGGGTTCCCGTAACTATTTAACGGCCTAAATAGGTTCAGGACGTTCAATTTCATAGCAAATGGCCAAAATTGGGCTAAACATAGTTTAGCCAAATTTATCTTGTTCTTGTGAGTCTCGTGGTTTTCGCTATTTAGAAGTCATGCTTGTATAATGTAAAGCTTCAATTTAAAAGTGATTCTTATTGGAGCGGATGCCGGCTACCCTCTTGAGTTTTTGGGGCTTAAGCCAAAAGCGAAACCTTAGTTTTATTATTCAAGTATTACAATTTCAGTAACAATGTACCAGATGAATAATACCCATCGACGATATTATCTGGCTTACCTTAACAGAAGTCCGATCCAACATGGCGGCTTGAGCAAGCTGGACAGGTATTGTATGCGCCGGACGAAACTGTAAATTCATCTAAGGGCCTGCAAAAGAAAAAAAATTGTGTTAGTGGCACGATTGCGAAATTTTTTGTGATGTTTGCATGACATGTGCAAACGGATAAATTAGCTTCATCCTAAAATTTTAGGGCAAAACTGGGTTGGCCTATTGAATTATTACAAAAGAGTTTGAGAATAAAAAATTTCCAAAAGTTTTCGTTTTTCTTTTTTAATATTTCATGTGGAATTCTCTGCAGGCCTGCAAGACAGTTCGAAATTACATCGATCCCATTTCTCTTTCCTAAAAGCATGAGAAGAGAAGCCCTCGATATGGGGAAGCTAATATTGTTATCGCCACGCTTTTGGATTCTGTTCTTGTTCGAAACAGCTAATCTTATCAATCCCTAGATAATTATTCTCTCTCTTTTCAGCAAAAGCAAAACGAGTCTCGATTTTCATCGCAATATGCATGCGGTCAGAATGAACAAATAACTTCCACCGGACCCTGACCCAAAAGGAAAAAAAAAAACGTTTTATCGTTAGATATGAAATTTTCTTTGATTTTTATCGCAGAAAACTTCACAGTTAGTTTGAAACGGAAGGAAAAATTGTTTCTAACCGTCACCCTCTTTTTTTGCCAGGGGAAGGGAGGCGGGGGGTTGAAATTTTATATTAAATGATGATGACTATGACCTTCCTTCGTTTTAAACGCAGTTACAAGATTTTCTTTCATTTTTTTTTTAAAAACAAAGAGACTTCGTTTTTCTCGCTCTGTTTTTAATTTCTACAATAGTGAGCAATATTAAATTTTGCTCCCATGCTGCATCAGCTATTAAACCGAATTTATTCTGTAATACGACGGTAATATATCATTTTAAACGATTTCAGAATGATGAATAATATAATTTAATTCTCTCGGTTCCTGAATTATTTTTGTAAACCGTGACTTTCCGTTAGGAGGAAAAATAATATATGCTTCGGAGTATAATTTTTATCTCGGCCATTAAAAATCAAAATTTGTCTGAGCGTACAATAGTTTTAGAGAATTTTACAGATTAGGTGAAAAAAATGTTGACTGAGGCACAAGTGGAGATTTTGTCAATAGGCCTAAAATTCTGACACCGCATTATTTATCTTCAAAGAGTTTGGTTGATTGACCCAAGTTTCCCTACTTCCTCTTCTGCTCAGCTAAGGTCTTTCCCCTGCCTTGTTGTTGTGCTCGAAGTCCACAAACGGCTCTGTCGCTTGGCTTCGAATGCCCACAAGCTGATCGGCTGGAAACTGTTCGAGCCCAAGAGCGCCAGGCTTAACAGACAGACTTAATGCCCCTACGGCCCCCTTTAGGCCACATTCTGCGCAAGCTTTTCAAAATTTTCAAATACCCAACACGGTGCTGAATTTTCAATTTCACTTCTTCCTAATGTAACAAGCCACCATAAAAGCAAAAAAACCTCGTTATTGATTTTCAGCTCCCACGTATCATCAATATAATTATAATTATAATATATCATTATTTATAAAATGGAATGAGTCTACTTTAGTATAATAAAACTCAAAATTGAGAGATAGGGGGTAGTGTATGTGACATAGGGAATAATGGCTCGACGCATAAATGAAATTTACAATCAAAATGAGATGTCCGTTAGCCATTTGTAATGTAATGCACTATATCAGCTTATCGTATAATTGTTTTCAAAATATGTTTCCGGTTTTCATCCATAAAATTTAACTAAAAATTCTTGAATTTTACAAAACTGGGTATATATCATTTTTTTTTTTAAAAAAAAGGGCGACAAAAGGGAAAAACATGAAAAGATCTAATCCATTTTTTTTTGCTCTCGATTTTTTCGGACGAAAGGAAATTACTGTTATTAATTTCGTACGTGGTTGAATGATTTTTCCAAGAGTAATAGATCTCCGAAATCCTTTTAATACTTGATTTCCCAGAATTCTTTGTCGCGGTTTGATTAGATTTACCAGCTTTATTACCAAAGAGAAACATTAAAAGCTTAAAGAATTATAATAAAGACCGCAACCCAGCTTAAAAGGATAAAAATTCTCCAAGATTTTAAGAGCCATATCGAACTCCTTTGAACAAGATTTTATCCTTAAACAACGCATTAACGTCAAAGTGGCAACTTGTACCATAAACAAAGAAGATGGCGGTTCCTGATCTTAACCCGTGTCCAGATAGAGAGAGAGAGGGAGCGACGAGGGAAGGGAGGGGTCAAAATATAAGAGGGGCTATGCTTCTGACCTTTAAGTCTAGCCTTTTTGACTCTTAACCATAACTATCATCCTTACATGATTCTATTTTAAATGCTTTCGTTCTTTTATGTCCTCTCAAAGGATATTTCACGTCGCTTTGTCGTTGGCCACGATCGGACACTAAAGTGAATCCCCTGGGGGGGATGCGCTTCGGTTGAAGGGAATCGTTCTCGAGGTTTTTTTTTGTTTTTCAAACTTGGAAAAAGAAAAAATAATTCTTTTCGTGCTTTTCTTTCAAATCTAATTTTTTCTTTTCGTTGGGGAGAGTTGAAGTGATAAAACGAATGAGGAAGCTTATGCTTACACGAAGGTAAGAGTATGTCGCGATCTCAATATTATAAGGTTCCATATCCAAATTTAAATGTGGGAAATGCACCTGATCTAATTCATAGAAACTGCGCAAAAGAACTGTGAGGGAGAGTCATCCCATTATTACAAACTAAAAATCTCGATTCACAAGATTCACCCTCACACTTTTTAGCTCAACCTTACGATCGGATTGTTTGAAAATACTTCAATTACATTAAGAAAACCTTCTCGGAGCCCCCAGGAAGCCCAAATCATACAAGCCACTTCCTCGGTACAGAAGAACTTTGAGGGAGAGCCATCACATTATTACAAACTAAAAATCTCGATTCACAAGATTCACCCTCACACTTTTTAGCCAAACCTTACAATCATATTGTTTGAAAATACTTGAGTTACTTTAAGAAAACCTTCTCGGAGCCCCTAGTAAGCCCAAATCATACAAGGCACTTCCTCGGTACAGAAAATCTGTGAGGGGAGTCATCCCACCACCAGAAACTAAAAATCTCGATTCACCCTCACACTTTTTAGCCAAACCTTACAATAGAATTGTTTGAAAATACTTCAGTTACGTTAAGAAAACCTTCTCGGAGCTCCCGATAAGCCTAAATTATTAGAACCACTTCCTCAGTACAGAAGAACTAGGAGGGGAAGCCATCCCACCACCACAAACTAAAAATCTCGATTCACAAGATTCACCCTCACACTTTTTAGCCAAACCTTACAATACAATTGTTTGAAAATACTTCTGCTACATTAAGAAAACCTTCTGGGAGCCCCTAATAAGCTTAAGTTATTAGGACCACCTCCCCGCAAGAGAGGAACTGCGAGGGTGAGCTATTTATGCCACCGCAAAACTGAAAATCCCTATTTAAAATATTAATAACCCCCAAAACAATTACAAACGTAACCAGTGGTGGCTGCTTCTAGCAGCGGTGTAGCAATGACCCTTTCATAGTCGACGGAAAGGACAAGTCAGAAAAGTCTCTGGTTTTAGCTGTTCTTTGACCCTGGCCAGTCCCCAAAAAGGGATGCCAAAATTTTACACACTAACTCGAATTGAAATTTTCATTTTATCTCTCAAACTTTAATTTCTCGAAATTTTATCACCTAACCTCATTTTTCTACGTCAATTTAAATGCAATCCAAAAACAATAAACTTCTTAATTCATTCATTTTCTTAGAGAAACTAAAGGAGAGGGGAAACTTTCGTAAGCCTCGTTTCCGGTTGGAAACCACAACGAAATATGCAAATGCCTTGGACACCGAATTAAAACAGGACTATAGAATTAATAAATGAAATAGGCTTGATTCCCGTAGAACTTTACAACTTTCCCGGAGAAAGATTCAAAGGCTGACCTGAATATTTCAAATTTGCAAGTCTGAACTTGTAAGTTCACAAGGCGAAACGTTAATAGCTTGCGAAGAAAAACTTTATTAAAATGACTCAAGGTGTACAGCATATTCCCGACCGCACAAAAAATAAAAATTCAAAGCTTCTGAAAGGTTTTTTTTTATATTTATTTATTAAATTTGCAAAATTATCATTACTCCTTTTAGCACAAAAGAACATAAGAATTTACCCTTTTATTTATTTACTTTCTTAAATTAAAAATTTTTCAAAGGCGAAACTGGAAGGTTTTGATCATTAAAAAAAATTGCATTGGACGGAGGAAAGCTCCTTTTCCAAGCTTCTTCAACGTATAATAGGTTTCGTAATTGAAACGATCGAAGCGGCTTTCCTTGTTAACCGCAATTCACAATCGATAACGTTTTGGGCAAGAGAAAGAGAGAGAGAGAAAGTAAGGTCCTGTCTAAAAGCGAAGAGAATAATTTCCTAAACTTAAAGAATAAATGGACTTTAGGAACCCGGTTTCCGATTCGTATTAAAGTCGGCCATTTTGATTTGGAATAAGCTTTTTCCCTTTATGCTTGTTTAAATTTTCAACTCAAGTCAGCGATTTCAATTTTTAAATTGTTTTTATTATGCAAACACTAAAGTTTTACTCTTTTAAGAATTTACATAATTTAATCTTCTTGACCTAGATTTAATTAAATTAAATCTATAGACCCGGAAAAGGAAAAAGGTTTTATTTTGTTATATAGGATGGTACGAAAAAAGGTGAAGGAATGTAAGCAGCGTAGTCAGGGGCGAAGCCGCTGCCCCCACACAGCACACAGTCGAGGGGGCCTCGTGAGTTAGGCGGTTCTTTGACGTTTGTCATCCCCACAAGGGATGCCAACCTATCGCCGTTTTGATCTAAAAAAATCAGCCAGGCTTCATCCGCTTTTGATACGTCACTGAACATCGTGAAAAAAATTTTTTCAACCTCCTCCCCCGAGTAAACGGAAACAACCGGTGAAACCGTTCTTTTAGCCCAGGTTTAAGGGGAATAAAATCATAAGAGCGTAATGGATGGGAAAGAGTAAGTCGGATTTAATGAAGACGAATGTATACACTGCTGCAAAAGGAAAAATCAAAACCTTTTAGCTGACCCAGCAACACTCTCGATTCGTGGAAAAGGAAATATAACGCAATATCACAGTGACGCATAATCTTCCTCGTAGACCATCAAACTTGTATCAAAACTAATCAGCTGTTAAGTTATGAAATTAATTAATTTTCCCTATTTAGAACCGATAAGTAGGGATCTTGTCTTGAAACTTTTTAACCCGGAAGCTGCCGCATGCGGTAAGCAATGCGGGTTTTCTCAAAATTCGAAAACCTGGCTCGGGGATAAATATTTCCCCCCTTCTTCCCCCCCCCCGGTCTTTTCGGTTTTACATATATACCTGTATCATGTTATGTTTTATTAACTTTCACCCTGACCCTTTTTTCCCGAACGGATTCCGAATAAGGTCGGTGATATATTTATTTCAAAAGGGGAGAAAGAAATGAACGTGATAAACTTGGGCTATATAAAGCTTTGTCACGTGGAAAACGGGCTTCTCCAAGTTGCTTAATTGTAATTCAAGGATGATTCGGTCACTCCCCTAGAGATATTGAAGGAGGGGGAGGGGTTTCTCTCAATCGCATACCAAGCATAAGATAACTAGATTAGGATTTATGATAATACTCGGCCGAATGTTAAAGGGGAGAGTTTGGATAAGTTTAAATTTTTATGGGAAGTTGATATAACTGATTTCGCGCGATTTTTAAAGCTTTCGAAATCAATAAAAGAAAAAAGAGAAGGAAAAAATGCGTTGGAAATGTTCCATAAGAGAAATTATGTTTCATAGTAGAAATATGAATTTTATTTAGAAAATCAAAAGCTTCCTGTCTGATATAATGCATTTATCGTGTTCGAAACTTTCTCTCTTTTCCATAAATGCAATGTTTTATTTACATTTTTCATTATTATAGCCGGTATTGTATAGTCATTATTTTTATTTATTATTTCAACATTAATATCTTCAGTGATAACGTTGCAGTTTTCAACGGATGAGTTAGTTTGTAAGTAGTATAGATAGGGGGGTAAGGCAACCATTAGTTTCAAGGTCATCAGCTAGTTGGCGCTAGTAGTCAGGCTTGGGTAAAATAGTTGAGAATACTATTTCAAATAGAAACAGAGAATAGTTCAGTTTTTGACTATTTGAAATAAAATAGAAGATAGTCTCTTGACAAACTATTTTAAATAGAAAATAGTATTTTACAAATATTTTTTTAAAATAAATTTTTAAAATAGTTTTTATCACTTAAAAAAAAGTTGAGTCCGTAAAATAAAACGGAAAAAAACATCTAAAAGTATTTTTTTTTTAAATTTCTCATCTTAAAATAATCAAAATCAAATGAAAAATCTTGAATTTAAAAAAAAAGTCTCCTAAGCAAAAAAAAATGGTAACATTTTTAGAAGAAAATAATGTAAATAAACTATTTTGAGAAGAAACTATTTCTAAAATAAAAATATTTGGATGATGAAGTAAAAATAGAAATAGAAAATAGTTTTTGATTTTGCTATTTGAAACAAAAATAGAAAATACTATTTTTCTATTTGAAATGTTTTTATTTTTAAAATATCGAAGCCTGCTAGTGGTACTGTAAGTCTACAGGATTGCAGCTAGAAAATGCTAGTGTTACTTAGTAGTTTTAAGTTTCGAAGCCATCTGCAAGAAGCAGACGCAAGAGTGTGCTGCTGTCAGGACTAGAAGAAGAATCCGACTTGAGATCGCTCTTCATTTGTTAACTTCTTCTGGAGAAGTTTTTCCTTTGACAAAATCTCAATGCACTTAACTGCTAAAATTTTCCCCGCCTTTACTGCATCTGAAAATTTTCTAATAAAAAGAGGTCCCAACGAGCACTTAGATATAAAAGATCGCGGATTTGTAATTTGAATGTCCATATTGCTCCATAAAACAACCGTTATGTCGATAACACAGGCGGCGACGATGACGATAATGAAAACAACAAATCCTCCGGGTCGTGGGACTCTCAAGTTTTATGATGCAAGCTTCAGTATTAATAAATAGCATTTGACCCATTTCTCTGGTCATATATTTTTCCAGGTTTTAGTGGGAACTCATTCGGCGTTAATGTCTTCACATGAAAACTTTTCAAAAAAAATAAAAAGATAAAATAAAAACAGCATGTCTGTTCTCATTTGTGATCGACAAACTTCTCCCCTGCTGTAGTTGCCCCAATTTTCGGGATTAGGTCGTACTGGATCAAGCGAGCCTCAGGCCTGGATTAGCCCTTTTCAATTCTCTGAGTGGTCCTGGGATCCTAACCTAACCTCGAGTGTTTAGCCAAGCAGACTTAAAAGACTCACTTTAGCATCTTCTAATTTAATCTTTTTTAAATCCTCACTCTTGCCACGTGAAAGCATACAAGATAGACAAATGACAGAAAATAGAGTCCGTAATTAAAACCCATCCACTAAAAGTAGGAAAAAG
Source organism: Liposcelis brunnea (assembly GCA_023512825.1). Lineage (NCBI taxonomy): Eukaryota > Metazoa > Arthropoda > Insecta > Psocodea > Liposcelididae > Liposcelis > Liposcelis brunnea. The sequence goes on along the minus strand of CM042065.1, from coordinate 10,443,489 downwards.
ATAGTAAAATGGGTTAAAAAGTAATTTATCATTCTAAGAGAAATGTATTAAAAATTCCAGTTTGTGTTTTGCTTGCATTTCTTTCTCTTTCCTCACTCTTTCTCTCTCGGCTAAAAAGATTTTGCAGCCGGGAAACAAAACCAACAGCTAAAATGAAATCAAAAGATAAACAAGGAACATTCGCAACTTCAAGGGAAAGGAGGGGGGGGGGGGGGAGGAAAAAAACCGGAACCTTGTCGGAATATTTTCCCAAGAATCTTAAATGCGTTCCCCGTCGATGTGAAATTTATCTTTTGAACGATGTGGCCGACAAAAAAATTGAAGGAACGGTAGGCGGGACTGATATTTCACGTCATAAGTTCCCGTCACTTAACGGCTTTTTGAGAAAAACTTTAAGAAGAAAGAAAAAAAAGAAAGGGGGAAAAAGAAGATTTTTGTTTACCAGGAATTTCGTCAGCAGCTTGGAAAACTAAAAGTGACTGTTTTTTTCTGGTTCATCTGATATTGCTCTTTTTTCTTCCCTCCTTTTCATATGACAAACGTGGCAGAAAGAAATCGAAGCCGGGCAGTCGGTATTTTTGTAGCAATAAGTCTTGTTGCGCTGAGTAAATATTTTTTTTCCGTGTGTGCGTGTGTGCAAACGAATAATACATTTTTTGGAGTGAGTTCTAAAGCTTTGCCAAATGTTCACTCGATTATCTTCGCCCGTGCTCAAGAGATTTGTGACCTTAGACCTTATTCATCGAAGCTTACTTCCTTTTTTTCTCTCCCCGTTTCTTATGCTTTGCGACATAAAAATATAATCAACGACTTCCATTTTATTTTTTATTTCGGCAATTTATATTCGTTTTTAGGGACTTATGCGTTTGGAATTTGATAATGAAGAATAAAATATGGCCGGAGTAAATTTTTTAGCGATGTTGGCGAAAAAATAAAAATTTCTTTTGGGCCAATCCTTGAGATTACAGCTAAATGGTGTAAAAAAATGATCTCCCCACTCGTTCCAGATCATGAAACTACAGTTTAAGCAATAATAAAGATCGTTACCAATATTTGAGCCGAATGCAGTATATAGTCTTAGTAATTTCGGGAGATAATAAAAATTACCGCTGCCACCAGTTTTTGGTTTAATGCTCAAATTGGCCAAGAAACAACGATTTCAAGCCAGAATTTAGTCCTGAATACTAAAATGTATTAACAACTTGGACTTTCAGCTTTTTTAGTTGAAAAATTCTTCTGCAATCGCCTTTTAATTTAAAAAAATTTACACAAGAGAAAAAGCATGAACAAAAACCTCGCGAAGTTTTTCCAGCTCTACTACAATGACACAAAGACAAACAACTCGCCCATTATCATTCTCTCACTAAAACTCTGTACATCAATGCTATCAAATATCAATAGGCATAAAAATCTACTGCAACCAGTTTAGTAACGATCCGCGAGAATTTCAAGGCATCAGTTTTTAAAAAAAAAAGAATAAGAGAGAAAAAAAGGAGCTCTGGATTTTGTAATATTGTAAAATTTTATTTCCAAATTTAAGGAAGTAAACATAAAAAAAAGGAAAAAAATTGAATACAAACAACAACTGTACAACATCAAAGGACATAAAATATATCATAAATTTTTCATCGAAAGAAAATTTTTTTTATTATAGGGGAAGAGAAGAAAAAAAAAAGAAAAGAAAAATTTATCGGAAAAATAAGGTGACGGATGAAATGAAAATGAAAGAAAAAGTGTCATCTTTGATGGGAAACTTCACCGTCTTTCAGATACGATAGTGACTGTCATTTTTTCGCTATTTGAAAAATTTATTTTTTGGCTTTCCCGTTGGAAAATTCATCACACAACACATGATACGATTGACATTGAAAAAAAGGATTTTCTCACTTTATTATTTTCAAGCATTAACCTCTGTTACAGTTCAATGCGGAAATGTTTCTATCACCCGCCCTCCTTCGAGGTCAATGGATTGATCGATGGTTTTTTCCTATTTTTGACTAAAAATCTTCTTCCTGGAATATATTGTTATCTTTTCTTGAGTTCGTGGGATTTTGGGGAGTGGTCTCGATATATTTCAAAAGGTGGAAGCCATTTAAAATATTTGCAAAAATTTGGGAGTTCACCGCTGCCACCAGGTTTAGCTAAATTTGGTGGCAGCGGTAGATTTCAGTTAAAATCTGGTAGCAGCGGTTAATTAGCTGGCTACATTCACAATTTGAGATGAGATGATGAGTACGAAAGTAAAGCATCAGACAAAAGTATGGCCGCATATGGCATAAAGTATGGCTGAAAATTGATAAGTAGGATTATCATTCTAAATCTTTTTCCCATAATTACATCACCGCAGCTCGAAACCAATAAAGCTGCAAACGAAACACGTTAAAGCACACAGCAATCCTTCCTCACTCAACAATTAAATTTTTCTCGTTTGTCATTCTAAATAAGCTAAAACCGATTTAATCGAAAATCTCCCTTTAAGGCAAAACTCGAATTGAAAATTTAAATAACACAAAGGACGATCCCATTTAAAACGATTCTTTAAAATCCTTTCCCTCCACCTCTCCCCCTTTTCGTCCCCCCTTTCCCTTCCCTGTTTTTCGATTTTCATGTTTAGACGTCTAGAAGAATCGGTGAAAGGAAATAAGGTAAACATGAAAAAGGAAAATCGGTGTTTTATTCGAGAACCTCTCGACTTTGCTCCCGTTGCGCCAAAACCTCTGCTTTTAGGTTTCCCTTTGATTTGAAAAGAAGATCGAACGTATACGAACCGTCTGTCCGTCTCCTCCGGTTTCCTTTTCCCCCCTTTTTTTTCCTCTTTAGGAAAAAAATGGGGAGTGGGGGGAATTCCTGATCGCTTCTGCGGGATTTTCTCGCATTCTAACCGATTAATTATTTCCCATTCGCTAATGCATGTTGAGGCCGTAAACAAAAACTTTGCTTCGGGCCAATGGGCGTGTTATGTTTTAATCGTACATGAAGATAATGTAGGAAGGAAGGGGGGAGGGGGGAATGGGAAAAATCGATAAAAGTAAGAGCCACTTTTTTTTTTTTAATATTTATGATTTTTTTTTCTCGTTCTTTGAAAATATGCCAGGACATGGATTGAAACGAAACTAACGATCAAAATAAATATCAAACTTTATTCTTCCTTGCCGACAAAGTCCTGAAAAAACAGATCCTTCATTTTTCTTTTCTCTTCCTCTTTCCTCCTAATAACTTAATTTTCCTTTTTATCGTTTCTTTTCAGTTTTTTTTCTCCTCTCTTCTTTTTTTTTTCGAAACTAAAAAGTTAGGTTGATATTGAGCCGAGCCCGGTAATAAAATCTAAGACTTAACTAACTAGCTTACGGATTTTCATTTTCAAAGATCGTTAGTAGCGTTATTAGAAAATGGGAAAGGGGATAAAGAAAAAAATAATGGGGGAAAAAAATTTTCCCGCGGATTGATTTGGGTTGCGGGAATTTTTTTTTTTTACATGAAGTTAATATCGTTTCGAATTTTCTGTGCTTTAGCTTTTTGTCGTCGGAAGTTGGCGCTAAAGCAAAAATGTTCAAAAAAAAAAAGTCGTCCAGTTGTGTAGTTTTAAATCCACTTCCTGAATATTCACATCGTCCCCTAAACAAGGAAAAAGCTCAGCGGTTTTAAGTTAAACTCTGCTTTCTCAACCCCTCCATCCCCCGCCTGACCCTCCCCTCCCCCGCTCTCTTTCCCCCTCGCGCGATATTAAAATATCTGATGTGAAAATAAAAATTAAATATTTTTCAGGTTAGACCCCGAATGAAAAATGAGTGAAGTCAGCGATCCGAGGAAAATGCACAGCTTTTTTTTTTTCTTAAAAAATTTTTAAAACAAGTTTTAATTGCAAATTTATTACACTTTTTTTTCAAGTTTTTAATTGCCGGAGTTAACCTCTACTTCATCCTTTTTTTTTTTTTTTTGTAAAATTTATTTCCGAAAAGTTAGCGAACCTTTTTTTCATCGTTTAATATGAATCATGAAAGATCTCGTTTTTTTTTTGCGTTCGATGAACCCGGATGGTTTTGAAGATTGGTTATGAGAAAAAGTGAAATTAGCTGCAGGGTACAAAAGGGAAATACAGTCGCGGTCGCGAAGGAGAACCAGCGTAAGATTACGAAAATCACATTTAGGGGAACGTGATATACGATGATACGGTAAACTTAAAAGCCACTATGTTAATCTTTATCTTTTCCTGTTGTCTTAATTAGGGATTTGTAAATTTGCTCCGAGGATCTATGATTTACTTTGGCGTAAGTTTTCGAAAATAGCGCTGAATAAAATTTCTTAGATATTTTCATCTTTTTTTCAATACTAGGAAGTTTACCTGGAGAGAGTCGCCAACTAGATTCCTGCTTTTCGATTGGCTGCGACCAAACGTAAGTTAAGTACCGAGCAGCAGAAGACGAATGACGTTCACACCGATCAACGAAAGTCACTTGAAAAAACGATTTTGGTCCCAGCCTATGAGAAGCGTCAAACTGAAACTCGCAGATATTTTGGACCAGCGAGTTGGCGCCTCTCAGGCTTTCAGGTTTTCTACCCCTAACACTCGATCAACTACCGCCACATCTTTCATTTTACTTAAATCCAAACTTTTAAATAAAAATTGGGAAGAAGTCAAAATAGAGATCACAGGAAAAAAGATAAAAAAAAAAGTTGCTTTAAGAAAAAAATCCATGCTTTGTGTAACGTTGATCCACTCCTTTCTTTCGCAGACAAAATGGGAAAACTTCAAAGGCTTTATTTGGCTCTGCTCGTCTTTTAAAAATTAGCTGCTAAGGCAAGGAGCTTTTGATGCATTAGAGTGTAATCATGAACCGTATTTAAGGAAGAGCAAAAAATTTTATAAGGTACTCGAATGCATTATTCAATTTTGAATTACGCGAAAACCTCTGAATATCCTTATCCTTTTCTCAGAAAAAAAATAAAGCTTTGCTTCCATTAGCTAAATCTTTCCCTGCAGCATTTCATAAAAGTAATTTCTTTTATTCTCCCGCATTAAATTAACAATTATGATAACGAACGATTCATAGCGAACACGCCTTTTGTGCAATCCCAATTTTATAATGAATCCGTGACGGTTGACATGTTGTCAGACACCCTGTCGCCACATTAAAGCCCTTTAGAATGACGTCTAACCTCTTTGGCTAATCCGTTCAGCTTTACATATAGCTTCAAATATAAAAGTGATTTAAATCGAATAAATAAAAAGCTTTGGGAGGCTTCTCAGATTTACCGCGCTATAGAAAACCGAAACCTTTCGCAAATTAAATCAGACAACACGGGAGAGCGAAATATAGTATACAGTATATCTTCTTTACGTCAGGTAAATAGGTCAGTTTAGGTCTGATTGCTTACTTTGGAGTACGCCGTGTGCAGACTCGGGGAGTTTATATGAAAGTTTAGATACTACGATATGCAAGGCTAGTAATAAACTAATGGATTTATTCAGGGCGCTGCATTTAATACCCGAACACGGGCAATTAGGTCGATTAGCTCAGCGAGAGAGCAATAAATTGAATTCATTATTTACAATGAAGTTGGTTCGTTATATTTTCAACGATTTTTGTTCAGCAATTTTATTTTGAAAAAGTTTAAATGAATGTGGATTATGATCGAGGAAGAACGTGGGCAAACTGGGGAGAAGCAAAAGAGTAACTTCTCTATGATATTATTTATAAATGTTTCTAAAATTCTTTTCGATTTTCACATTTCTTGATTCTCACATTTTTTGATTTTCACATTTTTGATTTTTTGATTTTCACATTTTTGATTTTTTGATTTTCACATTTTTGATTTTTTAATTTTCACATTTTTGATTTTTTGATTTTCACATTTTTGATTTTTTGATTTTCACATTTTTGATTTTTTGATTTTCACACTTTTTGATTTTCAAATCTTTTGATTTCTTGATTTTCAAATTTTTTGATTTCTTGATTTTCAAATTTTTTAATTTCTTGATTTTTTGATTTCTTGATTTTCAAATTTTTTGATTTCTTGATTTTTTGATTTCTTGATTTTCAAATTTTTTGATTTCTTGATTTTTTGATTTCTTGATTTTCAAATTTTTTGATTTCTTGATTTTCAAATTTTTTGATTTCTTGATTTTCAAATTTTTTGATTTCTTGATTTTCAAACTTTTTGATTTCTTGATTTTCAAATTTTTTGATTTCTTGTTTTTTTTATTTCTTAATTTTCACATCTTTTTGATTTCTTGATATTTTAATTTACACATTTTTTGATTTCTTAATTTCTTAATTTTCTAAATTTCACATTTTTTGATTTCTTAATTTCTTAATTTTCTAAATTGCACATTTTTTGATTTCTTGATTTTTATTTTATTTTCACACTTCTTGATTTTCTTTAATAAAAAGTCAGATTTCCAAAAACTCAATCTATGAAAACTAACAGTGTCAATTCCTCTTATTAAACAATATAAAACACTTTGAAGGGTAAAATATTCCCCAAATTTATTACAAAACTCAAAGGCTTAATCTGAAATGCTCTCTCAGTTTTCCGTATGGGTCGGGGGCGATGATATCGAAATCCGACGGAAACGTAAAGGCTAATTTACATTCGAAAATGCCGGACTCTAATTTCCGAGGCGTTTGAGCAAGAAATTAGAATTGTCTGTGAAATTACTAGTAGATTAAAATGGCAAATTATTATCTCCCGATCCTTCACCATTTTCCTTTTCAAACTTTCCTTGATTGTAACATTTTCTCTCCCCTCCCCCTTTTTTTTGTTTACTTTCACCCCGGAAAAGGGATTTGTAATAAAATAATAATATGGGAAAACGAGTTCATAAAGTTTTACTAGACATACATGTCTGGAGAGACCTACCACGGAGAACGAAACATTTAATCGCGAGCGTAACAAATTTTTTTTGTTTTATTCTATTCTTCCCCTTAAATAAATGACATTTTCATTTTTTTTAAATTTCAAATTAAAATAGGTAATTTGTCTTTTAAAAGTAAGTCGCAGTTTACTCGCTTTGTTTGAAAAAAAGGGGAGTATTTTAAAAAAATTGAAAATCATAAATTGTGAAAAAAAGGGGTAAAAATAAAAATATTTCTTATTCATAATTATAAGTCGTTTACTAAAAAAAAAAAAAAAAGAAACTTCATTTAAGAATTAATGAAAACCTCAAAAGCTTTTATCATTATCAATTCATCTCCTTGAAGAAAAAAAATAAAACACAAAGCAGAAGCGATCCTTTTAATTAGGTTGGCTAGCATCGTAAGAAGTAAAATTTACATTGAAAACAAGGGAGGAAAAAATCGTTCCTTTATTAAAATAAAAACGACGCGACTAATCTTAAATAATGATACCGTGTCGGAAGGGGGAAAGGGGAGGGGGGGGGGAGGGAAACGTTGCTGTTGAAAAAAATTCGTCATCATTTTTACAACTGCAAATGACACCGAAACAAGGAAGGGGAAAAAGGAACGAAGGAGACGTAACTTGTCAACGCCTTCGATTTTATTTTTTTTTTTGCCCTCAGGGTGGCACGTGAAATTTTTTGTGAAGTGGATCATTAAACTTGCCCTTGCTTACAGAAAAATGTTAATTTTTGAGCCCAGTGGAGAATTTGATGTGACTAAAAAATGTTCGAAGTCTTTGGGTTGAAAATTCCTAGATGCAACTTTGGCCTAGAAACTGGATCACTAAAATCACTAAAATCTCACTAAAATCTGATTGGCCATGTACAAAGTACACACCTCTCAGTCCGACTGCCACGACCCTAGTGGCGGAGTTTTGCATTTCCCTTCTCCATCGGGCATGTTTTCATTAATTTACAACATTTCCTGCTTCATTCCATTGCAGTAACTACAACAATCTTCTTTTTTTTAGGTGAACAAAAAATTTTGAGGTGTGCGGTTGAAAAAAAAATTAGGGCCGGACCATAGATTATCCTTGTTAAAATCCGCCGACAAAAGAGCTATTCGAACATTTGGTCGCTATTCCTCTTAAAATTTATCTCTGTTTTACTTTCTTACGGACGAAAAGCAGAGAATTTCCTCAAGCATACTGTCTTTGTCACACTAGTATTCACTTACAATTTCCCATCTCCGTCGATGTAAAAACGTGAAGCAACTTTTAATTAGTTTCCTGCAGTAGAAAATAATTCACGGCCCTTCATTCTTCCTCTGAATCTTCTTTTCTTTTTCCCTTCTTTTTTTTCCTACAAAAAAAAAGGAGATTTCTTTTCTTTCAAACTTATGATTGTCCTTCGAGTAAAGATTCTTTTCACTTAGTTTTGTAGAAATTTTTTCATAATTTATTTTTGGAATTATTATGAACCGATGATTGACCTAATCGCCTTCTTTTAGAATTCGATGGTGTCGACAATAAAATACATTCAAGACGAGAAGATAGTCCAACAAGTCTGTATAGTGTCCACCCATTATTTCTCATCTTTCAGTTTCTAATTACCAATAATTAGAAAAAAATATTTGCCCCTGCAAAGAAACACATCGGCAAACCGTGAAGAAACTAATGCTAAAAGCCCCTTAAAGAAATTCGAAATCCTAATCACGCGTTTAATTCCAAATATTATGCTCCAGTTTAATATCCCCATCTGCGTTCCTACGGATAAGTAATACAAATATCTTGTTTTGACACATTCATTCTTCTCATTTTCGACTATTTTAAAATGAGATTATCCATGTTTGAACAACTCCGGGATTGTAATATTACTTCCCCGCGCTCGCTATGTATAAGCAAACTGACTTCATAAGCTAAAATACGTTAATTCTACTAAAACCAGCTTGCCTCCATTACAACGAAGGTTTGAGACAAACATATGAATATTATATTTTCCGAGTTATAATAATTTGAATATATCTAAGGCGCTATACTACTTTCGACCCTCTAATCCCGAGGTTAAAAATGGGGGTTTTTCGAGATTACCCACGGTGTCTAGCCAGGATAAAAAATCCTCGGATTTTATATGCCCAGGACGGAAAGAATGTTTATTTTCTTCAAGTGCTTTCGATAAAGTACGATAAAGCACGCATGAGGCATCATTTTGGATTTACTTGGAATTTCCATCCGGTGTTTTTTTTTTCAAGGCGAAACCTCTCTCCGAACATGTTTTCAGTTAACTTTAACCTGATTTCGTCTCGAGTAAACTTTGTTTTAACTTCGCCAACTTTACAAGTGCTCTCCTTTGGAATAATTTTATAAGTTAGGCTGAGGCTGGATATAATGTAGCGGCTATACACCCGTGGAATATTAACGGATATCGATGAGGAAATGATATGATATTTTAAAAATTTAGTAGAAATTCGTTTGCATATATGTAATGTTAGAGAAAAAAATTTGGGAAAAAAAAGTTCCCATGCCGGGAATCGAACCCGGGCCTGCTGGGTGAAAGCCAGCTATCCTAGCCACTAGACCACATGGGATGGATGACGAATCTGCACGATTTTACTTCCTTGGCGCGTTCCGTTTTTTTTTATTTGACGCACGCGATACGCTCCTTTGGCAATGAACTCTGTTCATCTGTAATTAATTTTATTTTATTTTTTTCAGATCGATGATTATTAATTGCCAACTAAGCTGAAATAATATTTAGCATAAAAATCGGAAAACAATTTAAATTCAAAAAAATTTAAAACGTAGCGGCTGTCTTGAAAAATGCACCTAAGTTTCGTCAGGCCCGTAGCGGAGAGAGGGGGGGGGGGGGAAGCTCGGCGCCCCTGGTTGATTCTCCCCCCCCTTTGGAAAAATTTTTGGCCCCCGTGACTTCTCTATCCTCCTTGTTATAAGGGGTCCTTTGGAGCACCTCCTAGTAAATTTTGTGTTCCTCCTGATCTTACTACCTGGCTACGGGCCTGAGTTTCGTTGATCTTTCGCTTTATTACAGGTGTTCAAAATATATTTAGTTATTTTTAAAGATGAACCATTACTATTTAATTATTTTAAAATTGATAGTGAAGATTAGGTAAAAAATCTTGAATCCCGTAGCTATGGGACGCTAAGGCCTTTCTTAGAGTAAAGAATGGGTGAATGAGAGCAAGATAAAACCCCCTTAAAGCACTTTTTCCAAAAAAAAATTAAAATGGCTAAAAATGAGAAAAAACACAGACAGATCCAAATTTAAAAATTTTGGCGGGAAAATGCACCACCCTTTAAGGGTCCCGCCATGGTGCTGATTATGGTTACGGAGATGATTTTTAAAAAACTTTTCCATCAAAGTAGCTTACTTTCAATTATTAATTTTTTTTTCTTAAAATTAAGAGAATTATTTATAAACATTTAAGAAGGGAATAATAATAAATTATAGATGAAGGAACTTAAGTGCTGAAAAGCGTGTAGCATGCGTCACGGAAATTTTAAACGCGCCAACAAAGTAAATTTCCCTCCTCTCGTCAACAATCCCATGTGGTCTAGTGGCTAGGATAGCTGGCTTTCACCCAGCAGGCCCGGGTTCGATTCCCGGCATGGGAACTCTTTTTTTTTTTTTTTTGAATTCTTTTTTTTTCTTGCATCCAAGTTTTTAAATTGAGAATTTCTCTTTATCATTCTCTAGTTTTCGACAATTGTTTGAGTTTCAATATCAGCCTAGCTTAAAATTAATGAGCCTTAATCCAGTTCGACAGTAAAAAAATCTCAATTGCAAGCACGAGCAGCACAGTTCAAAATATTAGAGAAAAATTGAAACTTTTAGTTTAACTGGGGGATGAAACCTTATCGGTTTCAAATTGAATGCAAATAAGTTTCAAATGATACTTTCCTGAAAATTTTAGGTTAAAACTCTTTCTTTTCTCAAATGAGAATATTATTTTGAACTGTGAGTGCCTGAGCCCGAAGCCAAAGTCAAGAGCTCGGCTCAAAAGTCTTGTCCTTAGACCATCATCTTCACCTTCGCGCCACCACTGCGACTCAGTGGCCCTTCAAGACCTAAACCTCTGAAGCCCTACAGCTATATCTAACTGCTTATAGTAGCTCAATCTCCTAGAGCACCTCGATATTTCGAGACCTGTTCTGTTTCTTCTTTGGATTAAATCCAGGTTTGGAATTGACTGAGCTCTGCACACGCTAAACATGCGACCCTGAAGTCATTTGAAAACCAGAGATAGTACAGTTTAATCCTCAGGTTTCGATTTCTCCCCCTAACTGTCCACGGGATATAGAAAATGTGGCGGTAAAACCACATAAAGACTTCATTGAAAAAAAAAACACTGATCCGGAAAAAACGATTAAATTTTAACGCACATTTTTATAGTTACAAAGTGTTAAAAGTGACACTACACGTGCCTGACATGGGAAAGATTGAAAAAGAACCCGACTGATCTTATTTTACGAAAAAAAAAATCCACCTATCGATCTTTCGACTTTATTCGATCTTTTCAAACAATCTGGGAGCCACAGGGAGCTGTATAAACATTTAAGTTTGAAGGGTGAAAGAAGTCTCCTAGAATCAGAAAATAGGTGTAATCACTTGAGAAGTCGTAAAAAATAATGGCTCATGGGCGAGACGAAAGTTATGAGTTGGAACAATCCGAGCGGGAAATTCTAAAAGCGCTATCTTCCCGTTCCTTCATCAGTGTCATATATGAACATACGTTTGCGCTCTAAAATGTTACCCAGTGTTTGAATATGACAGAAAAAAAAATTTCAGGTGAATTATTATAAAATTTGAAAATCTATCACCGATCAAGTGTGAAGTTGACGTTCCTTTTTACAAAAGGAAAAAAGGAAACGTAATCGAGTTCGTTCCTCCATTGTTTTTAGTTTTATAAAAAAAAAAACTACTTTCTTCTGTCGACTTCATCATCACCATCTTCTATTTTTTTCTTATTCCGTACATTTTCCTCTTTCCCCCCCTGCTGTGCTATGTCTTCAATCTTCCTTCGGTGATTCCGATTCAAGTCGTCGCTAATAAAATTCGTTATACAAGTGTTGGAAATTTCCAATGGAATCTTTCTTTTATTTGATAGAAACTAAATAGGTATGAAAAGAATGCGTTCTTTGTAGTGTAAAAAGGTCAAGTAGAGGGATGAAATAAAATGAAAAGAGATAGTTTTTCCAGAAGCATATTGTGTTCGTTAAAATGTTGGATTAATTGGCTAGACGATAAAAGTTTTTTATGAGGCGGAAAAGATTTTAAAATCGTTGCCAAGTTTGGAATTGTAATCGATCATATGTTTTAAGTTTGACTTTTCAACTAATTTTAAAGCTTATGGATTCGATTTATTAAAATTGCATTGAGATTTTGCTGGAAGTAAAGGAGACTATTAAGGAAATCCGTGGTGTGGCAACATCCCCTGCGGCCACCTCGGACGTTGGGGGCTCGAGGTCAAAGGGGCCTCAGCTCTAGTAATCTCGAACAACATAGAAAGCTGAAAAAATTTAGGAAATGGCCTTCAATTTAACATTCTAAAGAGGGGAACTTCTCTTGAATTTGCTTCGCCACTTTAAAGAGTGTATTCGACAGTCACATCACGTGTTCAGATTTTCTGTATTCGACAGTCACATCACGTGTTCAGATTTTCTGTATTTGACTGTTACATCACATGTTCAGATTTTCTGTAGTAATCGGAAGTCAGATCTGACGTTCAGATTTTCTGTATTCGACAGTGACATTACATGCCCAGATTTTCTGTAATCGAAAGTCAGATCACATGTTCAGATTTTGTGTATTGAACAGTCACATCACATGTTCAGATTTTCTGTATTCGACAGTGACATTACATGCCCAGATTTTCTGTAATCGAAAGTCAGATCACATGTTCAGATTTTGTGTATTGAACAGTCACATCACATGTTCAGATTTCTGTGTTCGACAGTCACATCACATGTTCAGATTTTCTGTATTGGACAGTCACATCACGTGTTAAGATTTTCTGTATTCGACTGTCACAAGTATCCTGTCGTCTACTATTCTTATTCTAACCATTTAATCGCTTATAGTTAAGAAAAATTAAATACAACAAGCAATATATCTTTTTCTTAAATGATACACGTATTTCATTCGAGAAACGAGTAAATCGCCTGGATGAGAGGCTAATAAGGTCGGATTGCTTCGTTGTGGCTTTTAGACCGGAGGAAAACTATTCGATTTATTTATCGACAGCTCTGAGTGAGATTGACGAATTTTACTTCGGGAAAGAAGAAAAGGAAAAAAAAAGAGAGGAAGAAGAAAAAGGAAATCTCTTTTTTTTTCCTTCTTTTTATTTTATACTTTTACGACCTAATTTTCGGGGAAGTTTCCTTCAACAAAATAACTGGTTAGCGAGTTTTTCAAATTTTTTGATAGATATACCCTGGATCAATCTTCATTAAACCGGGGTTTTAGGATCTCACGAGGTCAAAGATCCATTAAATTCCCGGAAGAACATTTTATCAATATTTGTGGTTAAAAATAATAATCTAGCAAATATGGGTGTTCTTTTACTTGACCATTAAAATTTTTTGCATACCAAAAGCCTGATAAAACTTTCGGATTTTTTGTGATCTATGAAAAGATATCTATACCGGTCAAAATTTATGAAGAAAGTTTCTTACGCCATTAAAGTGTGACGTGAATTTTCAAAACAGGTAAAAACCCTCCATCAATTCCAAGCTTACACTTCCCCAATATCCCTTATAGGAAGAAAAGGATATTTAATGCCGACACCTTCACACACTTCACTTAAATTCATGCTTCCCTTTCGAAATCTGGCAATTTGGAAAATTGGGTCTCGTTCGATTTAGCTTTGCGCTAATATCCTCCCCCCCATAATATAAATCTCTTTTTATATTATTAAAACCTGTAGCTACATTTATTGATTAAAAACACTTGATATTTATCCAACGGGGAGTCTTTAGTTTTTTTTTTTTACAAAAAAAGGGAAAGTTAACCTATACGTGATGACATTCTAACATGCATTCCTCCAACCCACGACCATGTGTCAACGTGTGAAAGGGAAATACACGCGAAGTGACATTTGCGATCCAATGCCCTCGAGGCTCATTGATGCAAATAGGCAACGGGAGATAGAAGATGGAAGTGGGGGGTAGGGGGGGGGGCGAAATCACGAGGGTGAAAATCGGGTATGGGTTTTTCAACAAACTCTCGTCCTTCATCACCCTAATGCAATCAATGTTTTTAATCTAATTTGGAAAAAGTGCCATCATAAAGCACGGGAAAGGCGATCATAATTGTCGATGGTGACGTCAGTTAATATTACAAAAAAGGGGGGAAGAGGGGGGTTTTTTTTATAACTTTACAAATTGATTTCAACTGAAAAGCCTCTTCATATTCGGATGTATACAATCAACTTCAATTTTAATTACAATTCTTTTATTCGTGAAAGGTAATAGAGTATTCGAGGAAAGACAATGAATGAGAAGTGCACAAGTACGGATTGTTTGATTGATGTTGTTATAAATACAGTTTGCGTCGCCATTTTTCGAAATGAAATGAGAGGTCCACGATTTTACAGCGGCAAAAACTCGTTTTTCGTTAACAAGGAAAACAATTTCACTAATGTGCTAAACAGAAAAGTATCTCTAGAATTAAAGAACTACAATTCGATTCGCAGAATAATCACTGCAGTGGAACCAGGTTTGTTAGAATGGTCATTGTTAATTGTTGTTGTCAAATTTTATACGTAATATACAATATCTAACATGATCTCAATCTTATAGCTATGTCGTGCTCCTTCCTCTGACTGAATAGGCAATATCAATTCTGACCCCCTCACCTATTCTTAGCTTATGCAGAAGTGAACTGAGGCGCAGGTTATGCAAAATCAACTTTGGGTCTGGAATATATAAACTGTAGGTTTTAAATTCGTGACGTTACGAGCACTTTGTCTATTGTGCCATAACCTTCTTTATAACAAGCAGAACCGTTAAATCTGGCAACAGGGCGTCCGAGGTTTTCAAAATGGCTGCCCAAATAAGATAAACATTGTCCCATTAAGTAATAAGATAAACATTGTTTGCTACTTGCTTGTGTACCAGAAGATAAATATGATTCGCAGCCATTTTGGAAACCTTGGACGCCCTGTTGCCAGATTTAACGGTTCGGCTTGTTATAAAGAAGGTTATGATTGTGCAGGCGATCGCAGCGCCTCTCGTGTTAATCTCCTTCACCCATCACCATTAAGCTTTTATTTTTCTTACCTTCTATTTTTGAATCTTCGCTCCATTCAATCTGAAACCGAGAAAAGAAATACTCAACATTAAAATGACAAAATCATGAGCGAAAAGGAAATTTTTTTAAGTCAGCGGGAGGGAGGGAGGGAGAAACCCGTGCTTCACGAAATTAAAAAATAACAGAATCTCGAATGAAAAAACCAAATCGTTTTTTGAATCGACAATGGAATGCGATTCGAATGAATTTTTCCTTCCTTTTTTTTATATTTCCTTTTTTTTTTTGTCCAAAGAAAGAATACGTCTTGCTTCGATATTGCGTGACTGCGTCTTTTATATGAATGGCTAAAGGATGACTAGTTTTCGTTTAGCAAAATTTTTCCTTTGATAACATCCTTTACCTTTCTCAACCTTAACTGAAAACAATTTCCTTCCTTTGAATATCAATTCACCATTTTTTTTTGTTTTTATCAATCGGGCGTAGGTTGACGTTATTCAAATCGAAAATCATTTAACAAAGTTATTCAGACGTCCGTTTTCGATATTCACTTGAAAATAATTAAAGCTTTTGTGAGAAACAATTCGGAGCAAATTTGAAAACAAACATAACATCAATACAAACTGCCTCAAGTTTTATCATTAAAAGAGGTTTGATTCATCTCCGGGAGTTTTGGTAAGGATTGTTGGAGAAATAGCAACCACAAAGAAAACAAGGGATAGCAGAAAATGACCACTAATGCCGGTAAATACTCTTCGCTTTTCCTCATGATATTCAATAAAATAAACTTTCACCCGATCGTCATTTAATAGCTTCAACTTCAAAAATTTTGAGAGGAAACCCGAGATTTTTTTGTTTTAGGAAAAAAAACGACCTTAAAAACTGAGACGAAGAAAAAACCCTCCGAAGAAGCTACTCGTAATTATCATTTAAAACTATTACCGTGTGACATTATTTTTCAGCTGCGGTTCTGTTTTGTGCTAAGCTGAGAGGCTCAATCCAAGGGAAATGGACGAAATTTCAAGTAAGACTAATTTAGTTTTAGGGATTCGTGCATAGATCGTGAAAAATAAGAAATATTTATAAAAATGGGACAGTTATGCAACCCGCAATGCTTACGGTGAACCAAAAGTTTTTCTCGATAAGCTAATTACCAAACAGACAAACTTTTTGTGCAAACATCTACAACTTGAATAAATAGCAGATAAGTTAAATTAGGTTAGGTTGGGTTAGGTGCAAGAGGTGTATCCTAAAATTTTCTTTATTAAATATAGAAGGCGGTGGCCTATAAGTCAGAGAAAATCTAAAAGAAGCTGATTTTCGCTAAAACATAATTAAAATTTGCCCTTGGCTGCGACACTGTTTCATTCTACTGGGCAGATTTTGAGCAAAGCGCCTTCACTTTTTTCAACACGCTCCTTTGATGATTTTTCACGCGCTCACTTCTGCCACGTTTCACGTGGATTTACCCCATTATAAAATGAAAAAAATTACATAGTTAAAAGATAAGAGGCAGAAGGAAAGAAAATAGAAAGTAGCGAGAAAGGGAAAAAAAGAAATATAAGAGAAAGGGGTTTTTTTGGTGGAGGAGGAAAAGGAAAAGAGAGACGTAAGAGGAGAAGGACTATCTAAAACCATTGTTTTGATCAAAATGAAAGAAATACCTTGTCCTTTGTTTAAGAACTGTTCGCTTACCAACGTCGTTATCACGCCATCCCTTTCGTTTGTATTCACTGCTGAGTTTGTAATTCTAATCTAAATTTCTGTTGTTTTTAACCGCATTAGGCTCCGTCAATAACTTTCGATAAACAATGATATCATTTACATTAAAGTAGGATTTCGGGGGGGGTTTCATGGGAATAAAAATGAATTCAGCGAAAGTGAATAATATGTACAAGATTTGGATTTTCCCCAATTTTAAAACTTTTCAAAGAGTCAAAAGCTTAAAAGATTCTTTCATCGATTTGATTTGTGGGAATTAAAAATTTTGAGAAGGATTGAGGGCTCGGAGAGGCTTAATAATGCAAAAGTCAAAATGTAAACAAATGACTGTGAAAGCGTGAGGGGGGGTGTATTAAGCATAGAGTCAGGGAGAGAAAGACACCAACTCAATTGTTGTTTTTTAATTTGCTGCAACCGAACTGAAGCTAAGGCACATACGTTCTCACCAGTCGATTGAAGACAAATTTTGTTACAGCAGTTTTCATCCTGGTAGTTGACCAGGTCCCGTCATTGGGAATTCCCAAGAAAGCCGCTGTCTACCTAGAGATCGTTGTCTTTGTTTCCCACAGCATTAAAGATGCTCAAGGTCTTCATTGGCCTCGTGACGTCACTGTCGTCTAAATATTACCAACTTACACGCCACCGCCTTCTACGCCTTAGTCGTTCAGAAAAGGACGCTTCTTTTGCAACACTCACTCAATTGTTTTTTTCCTTCTCCTTGGCCCCTGCTAACTTTTTTCACTTTAAATCCTTCTCAAACACTCTGTAATATTTATCAAAGTCAATAAAGTTGACTTTCCTTTTAAAACAGAATTTAACAGTCAATAATCCCGATGAACTTTTTCTTCCCTTGGAAAAAGTTTACTCCCAACTCTTTTTAACTAAAGCTTCACATCACTTTAAAATATTTCAATCAAACAATATCCATCGTTTCCTTCTTCCTTTCTCGCTCCATTTAACAATTTAATTATACAAGTAGTTTGAAAAGGGGTGAAAAAAAATTTGTAACCGAATTTGAAAGAGATAAGAATAAATGAAAAAGTGTACGTGAGTCTCCGTCGTTGTGACGCCTCACGTCCCTTATCTCATGCTTCTGACATTTTGAAAACACCGATACGTGTGTATTCTTGATTTTTTTCTTTTTTTTTTTCTCCCTTAAAATCAAATAACATTTATTTTCAACTTTTAGAAAAAAAAAAGGTTAAAAACGTTTCTTTTTGACAGTGTTTTTTTCTTCCTTTACTTCCCTCATAGAACCGACAACAACACTAGTTTTCGATCTAGATAAATGTCGTGTTGATAAAAAAAGAAAGCATAGTTTTTTTTTTTTTTAATCTGCAAAGATCGATCCTCCTAAAAGAAGAAGAAAAGAAAAAGGATTAAATGCGAAAAATGAAAAAAATGGAAAGAAAAAAAGATCACGCAGTTTGATGTAAGTTTCGAAGTGTTATCACCCCAAGGCCCCCTCCGAAAATAAAAACTTTTGAAAAAGTTTCGTGGACGGACTCAAAGTCACATTTAAACTTCCTTTTATTCAAACTCCGTCACTTTTTAAAACAATGTGGTCGGTAGGTTGATTTTCGCCCAAAACGAAGCCATATACTTCTAAGCTTTTTCCTTGAATCATAAATAATGACTTTTCCTTCTTGGGAAATTTTTCACATTAAATTTTCTCTTTGCACTAAAATTTTTTTCTTTTATCTCCGAGACCAAATCCTCGTTAATACTAAAAACTCTTTGTAAGTAAAAAAAATTTTTTTCTCCCAAAAAAAATATTTCACACGCCTACGATGAAAATATCTACTTCGCGTGTATGTGTAAGGCTAAATAATATTTTTTTTAAATGGCATTAAATATTCTGAATACAAAAAAAAAAAAATAAAATAAAATAAAAGCGAGCCATTTATTTCTTGCCTTTAGAAATGAAACTTCAACTGCAGGACAACAAATTTATTGGAATAAAAGAGAATTTTTTGTCCTCGTTTTTTTTCCCCCCGTCGGAATCGGAGCTTTTATTCGTTCGCGATGAGTGTTCAAAGTGAAACTCGCGGCTTGACCTCCGGTTATGGCCTCTATTAAGGCTGAGTTTCACACTCCTTAACTGGCTGGTTATTTAAATTAAATCCCTTGCATGAATTAAAAAAAACGTCATAAACAGATTTTAAAATTCTTAACTAAGGCTTGGCAAGAAAAAATTGACCAAAAAATATTTTAAACAAATGAAAATTCGAATTTTAGAAAGCCCGCCAAAAATAACCATACGCCATTAGAGAGCCTCAAAGGAGAGAGTCGCCAACTCAATGAACTACTTTTTGACTGGCTGTGAACAAACGCAAGTTAAGTACGGAGCAGCAGAAGACGTCTGACGTCATCACCAATTCGATTGAAACAATTTGGTCACAACCAATCAGAAGCCAGGGTTTTCAATACAACGAGTTGGCGACGTCATAACTGAGTTCAATTCTTTTATTTCTTTGGTAGATTTTTTAGGAACAATAGATCCAATAGATCCAATAGGAACAAAGGAATCGACTCAGTTGTGACGTCATAAAATTATTAGAGAGCCTGAAAGGAGAAACAGACGCCAATCAAATCGCTGTTTTTTGATTGGCTGTGACCAAGCGTAAGTAAAGAACCGAGCAGCAGAAGACGTCTGACGTCACCACCAAACAACGAAAGTCAGTTGAAAACGATTTCGGTCACAGCCAATGAGAAGGCTCTATTTCGATATACAGAGTTGGCGACTCAGAGGTTGGCCATTTGCGACCCAGAGTTGGCGATTTTTAGCGAATAATTTCTGTGAACTCCGCATCCGCACCGAACATTGGAGATCGTCGCAGCAGTTTGCACCTTCAATAAAACCCCGGAAAAGAACTTTGGATGATTCTAAGCCAAATATAATAGTTAACGACGGTGGGTCGCATGCAAGATGGCTCTAACACTATAGTCTCCGTAATTTAAGCAATTACCAGATATTTCTTGACGTTGGTAGCTTAAGTGCGAGATGTCACATTCACCGTTCTCTGCCTCCTCGTCACACTCTTGATAGAATGCTGGCCGATTAGACTTCATATCTCTTCATTTCCGCAAACACACCTATGATAAGTTGGAGTGTCCTCTTCAGTCCCTAGTTTTTGAAGGACCACACCCGCCTCTGAACTCTCGCGCATAGCGTTCCTAACTTTTGAGGCCGCCGACGAAAAAAAGATACTGAATCTTGACCGTACCAGCCTGTTAAATTCTTGAGCCAGGATGTGTTCCTCCGACCTGGTCTGCAAGTGCTCTCAATCTTCCCCTCCACCACCAGCTACAGAAGACTGTACTTTCCTTTGCGAAGAATATGGTCGAAATACTGCCGTACAGCTTTAGTACAACAATCCCAGAGACTAAACCCGTTTTCCAGGCAACTTAAAACCATGAAGGTTCTTATTTTTCCAACAACCTCTATATAAATTGCATTCATAAGTACAAAGTAAATAACTTTTTCCCCCTTAGCCGTTCTTGAAATAAAGAATCCTTCAAATCAACGTTAACTCAGACTTAAAAAAATACCATTAAGGTTTCAGGAGAGAGAGAGAGTAGAGAGAAAAAAAGACGAAAAAGAAAAAAGCTGAAGTAGTAGAACTTGTTTTCTTCCACAGCATCACGTTCTTGTTAATGCGATGACGTCATAATTCCAAGAAGAAAAAAAACGGATGTGCTTTCTTTAAGCGTCGTCATGAGGCCTCACACGTTTTTATCCCAACAGAAACGAGATGTAATTCCTCCATTTTTTTTCTATTCGGTTCTGATAGAAAATTGTAGAATTATTCCTTCACCAGTTGAAAAATCCATAATGACTGTAGCTTTTCCTCCTTTTTCCCTTTTCCATTCAAACGAAAAGTAAAGACTTCCTCCCGGTCATATTGAATTCCACATCTCACCTTATTTTCCTCCCGAAGAAAATTCCGAAACAAGAAAAGGTTTGATCCTGAGTCACGGGGAGGAGGAGAAGTGCCTTTTGAATGATTGAACGACTGAGGTTGAACGCTATGGGTAGATTTAATGTCCTAGGCGAGTCTAAACTTACCGGTTTGATAACGTAATGGGGAAATTGTAGTCTTAGGTTTACAGATAGAAATGGAATTATTCCCAAGGCGAATGTAATTAGATAATCCTTTGGAACCTTCTCTCTTATTTTGAATTTGACAGACTGAAAACCCTTTTCCGCGAACATTAAAATCGTAGAATAGTTTATAATACGTTTGCACGGTGACCCAGAAACCACGCCCAATGTTTATAAAATGTCGTGTCAGCAGCACAGGGGGGAGCTCGTTCGTTCACCGAAACTCATCCTTTTATAAAATAATGAATCTCAAACCAAACGTTATTTAGATGTTGCGGAGCGTACATGTAAATTGCTGAAGGATAAAGCGATTGATTTAACACTTATTTAAGTCTTTGATGTATGAAATGCTCAAAGGGTTTTACTTCCCTAAGGGATTTTCTTTGTTAAAAAGATTTTATGCTAAGGGATGATATTTACAAGGAGCGCTTACCGGTAATTAAAGGGCCGAAGATGTTTTCTTAGAGTTTTCCACCTTATTTACGGGAAAAATTTATGTTTACGAGAAGATCTTTTACCGTGTTAAGAGGGCCTATGAGAATTTCATTTTATTTAATCAAGGTATTTATAAATAGGGCAGGAAATTGAAACATGATGTTGGTGTCAACTACAGAATTATCTTTTTATAATTATAAATCGTTTTGTGGAAGGCTTAAATGGAAATGAATGGCTGCTTAAAGATGAGCAACTACAGCTTGGTTTGGATTGTTAAAAGTTTCTTCGTAATGGCTAAAGAAAAACAACCAACGACATTTTGTGTTACTAATTTCTTTGGCCAATAAAATTCACTGGGTCACCAAATTCAATAAATATTTTCTCTTTTAGTTTCTGGCTGGAAAAAAAATCCCCCAAAAAATTAAACAAAGCTTAAATCTTCATAAAGCATTGACAGTACGGCAAACAAGGGGATTATAATATAAAATGGTGCAAACTCCGAAAAATCTCATTTAAAATGTTACCGCAGATTCATTTATTTTATCACTCTTATCTCTTTTCTCTCCGTTATATGCGATGTCTTCTTTTGTTAATGCATTTAATTAGTATAATCTGGATTTTCTCTCCGAACCGCAAATAGCTTCTCATATTTAATTCAAAATTCCCAGTTAGAAAATTCGAAACTTCCCTCCTATCCCCCTTCCCTCCCTGTAATCGGTATGATATTAAAATAACAGTTTCATCCCGAGATATAACATTTAAATCATGAATGTCAATAATGATTGGGATTACCGTTAACGATATCATGCACCGGCTAAACAGTAATTTGATTAACATTTTCCAGCCCTCCCAGTCATCAATGGGTATTAAATTCTGTAAAAATGCTGCAACCGCAAAAAATTATTATCGCAAAAAAGGGCAAGCGTGGAAAGTTATCTCTTTTTTTTGTTATAAAATCGATCCATCAAGCTGGAAAATTATAGCCTAATTTTCTTTTTCCCCCTTGAAAAAAAAACAAACAATAAGAAGTAAAAAAGAAGACCAACAGGATTAAAGCTCAGAGTATACAAGCAAAGAAGAAAAGGTAATAGATTTTAATGAGTTCTTTAAAGGATACAAGAAAAGCTTTTTGCCCCTTGAAAATCTTAGTTGAGAGGGAAACGTAAAACCTTATCTTGCTTTCTCTTGTAGAGAAAGGGCAACCTCGAATGCAAATAATGACAGGTGTACTTGAAGCAGACGGTTAGGTTACAAAACAATGGTCGTAACCCTTTCACAAGTAACTTTTCGTTTGTTTATTTTAGAACTAAAACTTGTAAGATTTACGTTGCTTAGGGAAACAAAGAGGATCGATCGAGACTATTGATGTAGAAATGGACCCGTAAGACGTTTTAATTTCCTCCCTGATAAAAGGAGGATCATGTTTTTCTTTATTGAGGTTTTCTTTGCTGACTCCCGCAAAACGGAAGGAAATAAAAATCGTGTTAGAATTCCCATAGCTTCAAATCATTATAAAGGATTCGGGACGGAGACTGCATTTTTAAAAGAAGAAAAAAAATGAAGAAAGTGGTCGTAAATTATCAAAACTGCGAAATTATGTGGACCATCACCTACCGTTAGAAACATTTTTAGAATTTATTGGTTATAAAAATTCTTATTTGTAACGCAAGTGAATATCGCTTTGGTTTTCCTCCTTTTTTTTTTTTTTGAGGATATATTTTCTTATTCGCGAAGGGTTTAACCTAAATGCTGGACCATCAGGCGAATATGATAAATTGATCTAGCTCGAAAGCATACGGCAGATTTTTCTTTTCCATTTTCTTTCTAACCCATCCATTTTTCTTCATACGATATAAGCGTGGGTTAATTAAATTCGATCACGTACCCGGTCAATAAGATTCATATTTTTTAATGGCAATGCAGGCGAGATGTTGAAAACTAATAAAAAAATGATACAGCTAATTAACTTACCACGATATCCAGCATCACAAATGACTTCAATCAGCAATTAAAAATGAATTTTAAGCACACACAATTCACAAAACCAAACGTAAACATCACCATTTACACGAAAAAACCGCCATAAACGAACTAGCAGACGCTAATGACTAATCGAATCGATTCGAGTGCGCTCTATATTCGATCTCTTGAACTCGATCTTTGTCAGCCATCTTGTTTAAGTGAATGAAATTGTGTTTGGATTTCGTTTTAAATGCAATAATTTTATACTATAACTGATTTTAATGTAAGTATTTCAATGTCTATCGATTATTTAGACTTTGGAGGATGTGTTGATTATGATTTAAACGTTTTGGGGGTTGTATTTACATTATATTTTTATCGTAGGGCTCGTCAAAAAAGTGCCGATTCGGACGTTTCGGATAAGGAAAATAAAAAGGATCGTGGAAGGGAGAAAAAAAAGCGGTCTGGATCTGCATCATCAAATAGCAGCAGCGGAAGTAGTAGCGGAAGGTGAGATGGTATTTTATTTTAGAAAAGAATTAATAATATAATGCTTATTAGTAAAATACCGCGAACGTATTGTTAGCGGCTAGTAGGAAACATAACCAATACTGAATTGAAGGTAGATGTATTACCATGAATCTATGTTGGGAAATTAATCAATATCATCAGCTCGTAAGGAAGCTGATCTTTCCATATCTTCTATATCAGTAGTTACAACTGTTTCTTCACCTTCTTGATCAACTTTCATAATTGCTTCTCGAATTGTGTCACTTAAAAATGATGGGTATTGAATTTTTAACTCGAGATGAAATTTGTACGTTTTCACTTCTGCATTCCAATTGTTAAAGTTTATGGCTTCCAATAATACATCTTGTTTGTTTGTCGTCATAAACTGATGTATATTATTAACTTGAAAAGCATCTGATGCTAAACATTCTTCCATTTTCAATGGAACGTCATCAATATTTGGGCATTCAAGCGTAGCAGTTATTAATAATCCAAATCGGTTTTTGAATCTGCTGATAATTCTTCGATAATCATATTGATAAATTTCTTGAGCTGTTCTCTCAAGTGTTAATCTGAAAAAAAATTTGAAATCAGAATTTTAGTATTGCTCATCAATGATTTGTTTTACCTTGACAATGTTCTTTGTGCTCTCCACTGCTGCAAGAGAGCTGACGCTGTATCAATATCCCTTTTAATTTCAATTGCATCTTCAAGCATCCACAGATCTTGAAGTGGGTGAAACAAATTTGTCCATCGTACATTATTCCTAATATACCTGCATATTTTGTTCAATTGCCTCTGAAAGGAAGGAATTAATGTATGTACAATGCACAAGGAGATTTTGTTGTTTTCATAACATGACAAGCTTTATACCTCTGGTGTCGAATATGATAATCCAATCGAAGGCAAAGCCTCTAATACATTAATATCTCTCAATTCGTATTCTGTATTAATTTTAAACCCATATTTTTTGCTGCTGTGAGAAAGTAAGGAATGATAATCGCTTGTTGCACAGCAATCTAAAATATCGAGAACTTTCACACCAAAAAGAGTTTTTGTTATATTCTCTGGAAAATTAAATTGAGTTAATATTTTGGGCTAGTATTTTTTTTTTTTTTTAAATATTTTAATCCAGTCATCAAGGAAAAAAAATATTTGATTAATAACAGAAGTCATGCAATCTTTTACTCATAAAAGCTTGACTTACTAATGCGTGCGTGACGCATAATTCGGATTTACAGTAATGAGAGATTTTTCCCTTTTAAGTTATTTGTCATCTGAGTTTGAAATTATACGTCTTTAATTTCAGAAAGAGAGGAGAAAAAAATTCTTGCATTGTCTCAAGAGAAAGTATTACTCTTAATGATGATTGATGGTAGGAAAGGTAAAAGTTTGAGATAAAAAGGCACCTTTAAGGGTTGATCGAGTGAGAAAGAGAAAATTATCTACAGGATGTCTGAATTATTTTAATATTTTTATATTTTTACCACCTGTTTCTCCATTTCTCTCGAAAAATTCCGATTTTTGCACGGGGGATTCCCTTAGCAATTTTTCTTCTTCATCTTCGTATAATTGATTTTTTTTAATGTATCTATGAATTTCCCTTAAAAGAGTTTCCTTAGTCGAATTCGACGCAAAACTATAAATTTTAGGCAAAAAAGAATGTCTATTAGTTTCGGCTACAATTTTGATTTGTAATTTCGACGCTTCATGGAAATAATTTTCGATTTTCGTATCGAAATAATCGTAAAAGGTTTCTCCTAAATGAAATAGGGTCGTCGTTATCTCTGGTTCCATATCTTTGTTAAGGCTTTTATCACGGATCGTTTCTAAAATCCTTTCGAATTCATCTAAGATGATACCAGCGGGGAAACAAAAATCGTACAAAGGATTCCTCATGTAACGCCAACAGTGTGCTTTTAACATTTTCGCTTCTGATAGTAAAATCCTTAAAATCTGGAATGGTCGTCGTTTGATCGTCATCAAAAAGGGAAAAAGGAGCTGGAAATAAATTTGAAACATACCGAATGCAAAAGAGCCATGTGGAGATGATCGTCGACCGTCAATTTGTCCGATTTAGCTGCTTCCGATTCAATTTTTTCCATTTCCTTTTCAATGAGATTTTCTTGATGTTTGAAATAAAGTCGGAATATTGTTTTAGCTACTTCACGGAAATATTTGCAAACCGAGCCTAAACGGGAAATTTCTGCGTATGATAAATTTTTGAAGATTTCTTCGAGGCATACTTGAGGGAGGTCTGTTAATTGGATTTCCATTACTGAGAATTTTAAAAGAGGTGTTAAATATTGAGTAAAGGAAATGAAAAATTGTTTGAAATGTAAATAAATATTTTTTTATAGATTCATTGTGGCCAACTTTAATGGCGGCTGCTACAAGGTGCGTTCGGCGCAATCCGAATCTTTCTACTGCCAATATTTGAATTTAATAATGTTTATTTTGACTTTCAGTTCCTCCGACAGCAGTTCTCGGAGTTCTAGTAATTCGCAAAGCAGTTCCTCCTCTTCCTCAGGGTCAAGTTCTAGATCTAGTTCTTCATCGTCTAGCTCTAGCTCGTCTAGTGGAACCTCTGGGGCAAAAGCTAAATCAAAGAAAAAGTAAGTTTTTTTTTTTTTTCCTAAACTTCATTATGACTTATTCTAATTTCATTTAAATTTTTTCTTAGGTCTACAGAAGCCTCTCGCAGCAGCCCTGATAAGAAGAAAGTAGACAAACCGAAAGACAAAGAAAAGGAAGATAGAGATAAGGATGTGAAGGAAAGGGAGAAGGATAAGGATCGTAGGAAGCCTGAGAAAGAGAAAGAAAAAGAGAAGGAGAAGGAAAAAGATAAGGAGAGGGATCGTGATAGGGACAGGGACAAGGATAAGGATAAAGACAAGGATAAAGAAAGGGATAAGGAAAAATCTAAAGCTAGAGCTAAATCCAAGTATGTTTAAATTTAATTATTATTTTTAATTAAAATTTACATTTCTAATGATTCTTTAAATTTCTAGATCTCCTTCGCCTAAGCGAAAACGAAAAGACAGAGAAACAACACCTCGACCTACAAGAATTCATATTGGCAGATTGACTAGGAATGTAACGAAAGAACACATCATAGAAATTTTTTCAGTATACGGGAGTATAAGATCTGTTGATTATCAAATGGATAGATTTCATCTGCACAACAGGGGTTTCGTTTATATAGAATACGAAACAGCTGATGAAGCAGAAAATGCAATGAAACATATGGACGGAGGTTAGGTTTTTGTAAAAAATAACATGGAAAGAATTATTATTTTTAATAATTAATTTTTTAATTTTTTTTTTTTTAGGACAAATTGATGGGCAAGAAATAACAGCAGCTCCTGTTCTTCTTCCCAAACCAAGGCCTCTTCCTATCAGGAGATCACCTCCTCCAATGATGAGGGGTCCTCCTCCGCCTAGAAATTGGCGCCGTACGCCTCCGAGGTAGTAAATAAAAAATTAAAATCAGTAACTTTAAATTTTTGAAATTAAATTGAAACTTTCTTGTTTTAGATTCCGCAGACGATCACCTCTTATGAATCGAGGTAGAAGGCCTTCACCACCACGCCGACGATCACGCTCCAAAAGCCCTGTTAGACGTCGTCGATATTCAAGATCAAGTTCAAGTAGTTCTCGGTAAAAATAGCGGTTTTGGAATTTTCAACTGATTGCGCATAAAATGATGATCTCTGTACTGACCATTTGCCGTTTACCATTACAATTTTTTTTTTCACGTGACAGTAGGGTATAAAATAAAATTAACATTTTAAAAATTCATATTTATTTTCCTTTTTTTTTTTTAAATTTACCAATTAAGCTAGAATTAAATACATTTTGTATGAAATGGATTTTTTCAAATTTATTTTCGAATTAAACGAATTCGCCAAGTTCGAGTGCCACGCTGAAAACCTGGAAAATAAAAGCTGCGATATGGCGTAGAGATCCTAGAAGAAGAGAGTTGCCAACTACATCAGCTCTTTTGTGATTAAGCGATTTCCAACCATAAGGATGATACAGTATAGTTGACCCTAACCTCACCCGGTTAAAATTTGAAAGAGATAGGAACTCGACCAATCAGAGGGCATGACAATTACAGTTGCCCAATCTCTCTAATGTGACGTCGTAAGTAGAGAACAAAAAAGCAGAGAAGCAGGATTGGTTATTTTCCTTCTTGGTTATAAAGATGTTGTTTCACCTCATCTGGTTAACACTTGCCCGGCTAACACTTGAACCTTAACGGACTTGCCCTTTCTTGCTGTTAACGTTATCGACCATGCCCCATTAGAAAGGTGGCCTCGCTTAACTAACTATTAACATTTATTTCACAATAAATGCCAGCAAAGTCCTTGTAGCAGCTGCTTTAATAATTCATAAAATTAATTTTTTATACGAGTATATTGTGTCTACTTACAAGCCAGAGGCAAAAACTGGTCTACGATCGACTTCAACTGCAATATCGTCTTAAGATAAACAGGTTTTGCCAAATCTGACTGCGAAACACTTCATCTAAGCCAGGATCAATTTTAAAATTTAATAATAAACTAAACACTGCATCGTTGATATCGAGTTTATTTTATACAAAAGTAAATAATTGAATTTACAGCAAAAATTTCAAATCATTTCTGATTAAAATAGATTTTGCCATTAAAACACAAAACAAATTTCAATTTTTTTAAATCCCTTGCTTCTGCCTTACAGAACGAAGCTAATTCAGGAAAAAAAAGTAAATTACTGATAGGAATGTAATTTTAACATTGAACTTTTTGACTAAACATTATACCTGTGATAGAGTAATTTCGTCAAATCGTAAAATTAAATTTGCTGAAATTAAGCGGCTTGATTTGAGCTACATGATGAAAACACTTTCATTTTTGATAGCTTTATTAAAAATGAAAAACCTGAAAAACAAGCTGTTTTACTTTCTCAGGTTTTTTCAAACTTAAAAATTTGATACAAATTTTTCAATAGGAGCTAAAAATGCTGAATTGATGCTTAAAAGCAATCAATTATTCTCATTTTCCCTTCTCTGATATTTTTAAATTTTTTATTTCACCTATTTTCTTTAAAAAAAAATTAATTTTAACTTAAACTAAGTATTAATTAAAAAAGAGAACATTAATTTAAGAAAATTTTCTCCACTGTGTAAGATTTAAAGATGATGTGGACAGTCATTATGCTTTTACCAATTTCAGCGCAGTAGATCTTATTCCTGTGGAGCCATTGCCCTTGCTTGAGCTCTTACTCGTTTTTCATATTCAAGACGATTTTGACTGGATCAAAAAAAATTTAATTAATATCAACGAAAATCACTATATTTTTTAAATTGCATTCAAAAACACTTACCAATAAATAGTATATGCTTCAGCTTGAGCAGGATCCTTAATATTTGGCTCATTCAAAAGATCTTGAATTCCCAATAAAATTTGTTTAATTGTAATTGCAGGGCGCCAGTCTTTTTCTTCATCCAAAAGGGATAAACAAACCGTCCCAGATGGATATACATTAGGATGAAACAATGGTGGTTCGAATTTACATTTTGGAGGGCTAGAAGGATAATCATCTTTGAATATCATTCTTAATCTGTATTGACCCCCTTCCCATGGCGTCTGTAATAAAAAAATAATTGTAAATAGAAAATTATGTGCTATCTGGAACAATGCACCACTGAGTAATTAAAAGCTTCTAGAATGTTTCAGCATTGCACCACAAGGTTAGGTTTCAAAAAAAAATTTATCGAGCAAGATTTCTACTCTCAGTTCTTTGTTTTTTATCGAAAGATGACAAATTATTCCTCAGTAAAGTAAAATAAAAACGGTTTTATGAAAATAAACACACAAAAAAAAAATTAGGCGCTTACAGCTTTCTTTCCAGGAATGGCGCATTCCCAGGACATCAAATTTAGAGATCCATCGGGGTTTTTACAAGGTCTAGCTACAAATCCGAAAGGATGATCTTTCCGCCACGCTTTCCTTTCTTCAGCCAAGCGCGCAATGGCTATCCCAGACATTTTTGTACACAAATAAAACTCAAACAGCAATCACGAAACAGATAGAATTGAATCAAACATAAGATGGCTGACAAAGCGGAGATCACGTGATCTTTTCAGGGCCCCATTTTCAATCGTCTTGTTGCATTTGGAGGATTTCTGAACGCGCAGTCGTGGAATCGTTTCAAAACGTGAGTTGTTTTCGGTGAAAATGTTTTTATTTTTCTGTTTTCTATTAATTATCAGAGTTAAATGACATGTGAATATTTGATAAATAGGAATTACGGTTGCTTCGTGATAATGCATTTGCATAAGTAAGCTACAAAAAAGGAAAATATTAGAATGTTACAACTGAACGTTTATTTTATGGACGCCATATTATAAAAAACAGATTATTGATGTATGATAAATTAAGCTAAAATTCATTGTTAAGTCAAATTGAATAAACAAGGATGTGATCGATTAACATCTCTGGCCGATCCCAAGTATCTTCCCATTGTTTACGTGCATCCCAAAATTCCTTCATGGGTCTTCCTGAAGACCAAGTCCAAGGTCTAGGATGAGGATAATTTATCCATCCATCAGGGAAGTATCTACCGCCAACTGCTACGTTTAATGTTATGAAGAACTAAAATTGGAGATTTATAACATATCAGGTACGTTC
The DNA here is from genome assembly GCA_023512825.1 of Liposcelis brunnea. Taxonomy (NCBI): domain Eukaryota; kingdom Metazoa; phylum Arthropoda; class Insecta; order Psocodea; family Liposcelididae; genus Liposcelis; species Liposcelis brunnea. The sequence continues at coordinate 10,412,978 of CM042065.1, read as the reverse complement.
AAAATTGTTATTATAATTATGCTTACTTCTTGATCAAACGGAGCCATGATTCCTCCTTCTTTCCAAACATTTTCACCTCCTGGATTCTTATCGAATTCTCCTAGTTTCCAAAATCCTCCTTCTTGTGGAGATATCTTTCCTACTTCTTCACCATCTAAATAAAATGCAATAGATTTGTTTGTCCATTCTAGCTCGAATGTGTGGAAGTCATCTGAAAAATCTCCATTGTCCAAGCTCCTAAAAAATGAACAAGACAATAAATGCATTTGATTTTAATATTTGAAGGTATGATAGGCTTACATTTCCCAGTGAGCTAAATCCCATCTGTTATGAGGCCATCTTGGTCCAAAATGCATTGTAGCACCAAAACGATCAACGCCTTGGCTGACATTGTTCCCATCTGTATAATTTTTATTAGCTCTGATTTCTACGATATCAATCTCTCCACCAGCTGGCCAATTTCCATAAATTGATGTATTTGCAGGCAACATCCATATTGCTTAAAAAAAATTTTTTTTAGTGTTTAAATTTTTTTAATTTTACTGTGATTCTTACCTGGCCATATCCAATCTCCTCTTGGCATCTTAGCTCGAATTTCAACTCTTCCATACTTAAATGTAAATGTAGGAAGAGTTCGTAAACGAGCTGAGTAAATCGGAGCAGTAATTTCATGACCATTTCCTACGCTAAAGTCAAAATATTTTTATACATGTTATTTTTTCATTCAAAAAAAATTTTTTCGACTTACGCTGAGCAAGGATCCCAATTGCACCCATTCTCTGTCAAATTTCCATTTTGTAAAAATTCTTCTCCCAGCTCATCAGCAACAAAAGTTGGCTTGATATGAAGCACTCCATCTTTTACGAAACTGAAAAAAATTTAGCGTGAATAATTTATCGGACAATCACTTTCAGCTGACATAAATTTGATAATCCTTAAAAATTTTTCACGGATCATTTTGATGACCCTGTTTAATTAACAAGCAATTAATCAATCATGACAAGTTGATATATATATTTATTCACGAATCAGCGACTATTAAAAAAAAATTGTTTCTAGTATTATCTCGTGCAGTAAGTTTCCGGCTAAATTTGATAGTAAATGACGTCCTATAGCAACGTCACATTTGGAAAACAATTCAGACAAAAATATATTAGCAAACAATATTTTTATTTTACAACACGTAATATTTCGTTCGGCCTACAAAAATTAGGTTAGTTATATTGTCCTAATTTTTTTGTCAGAATAAAAAAATTTTAAAACTTACCTATTTTTTCGATTATTTCTATAATACTGAAATTCATCGTTACCGCCTCTCCAGGCCGTTACCAAATGATTCCAGGTATTCAAATCGAATTCATCGAAACGTTCTGACCAAACTAAAGTTCCTCGCTTAACTCTTTTCGATTCTACTAAAACTACCACGAGGCAGATGAAGATGTAACGAGACGAAATCATTTCGCATACTGAAACATTTTTATTATTGATCCACCGGAGACGATTATTTTTATTATTATTTCCTTGTTCCTCATTCGATCAAACATTTAAATTTTTTTCAAAGGGTTGACGACATTATTTTCCGGTAATTAATCGATTAGATCAATTAATTAGGTTAGAAAAATCCGTTATTTTTTTTTATTATTAAAACGCATTTATTGATGGAAATTTTTTTGGTGGGAAATCCAAACAGCCAGCATAGAATTTATTACAACATAACATAAAAATACATCACCTTCAAGTATTTTGTTTGTATATTACTTTCCCCTTATTTTAGCAAAGCCTGAATGATTTCGGTTATGCAACATTTAAATAAGCGTGAAGTCCTAAAATAATTTACACGGGATCTATAAGATACTTTAGAACTTGACCGTGACATCATTTCAAGGTCAACTTATTCAAATAATTTTTTTGTTAATAAAATATCGCGAGTGCGCTAGATGAATCTTATTGGAGAATATTTAACAATGGTTTATAAACTGGTCCCGAGATGATTTATATTTGAAGAGTGCAAAATAGGATTAAAATAAAAGAGATAGATTAATCAAGGAATGCTTGATTTGTGTGTCCTTGAACCGGTAGAGGTTTTCCTTTTTCGATTTTACTCAATTGGCCTGAAAGTAGAAGAAATAACTTATTTTTTATGTTTGTAATTTTTGTTTGTTTTTTTTTACTTACAGGAAATTGAGCCGACAGTGCCGAAGAATTGAGGATTGTTCCATCCGAATGGACCTTCATCTGCCCATGCTAAAGGGGGATAAGCAGGAGTTTCGTGCTTGGCTTTATCTAGTCCTTTTAATTCTTCTTCCTCGGAAACTCGTAAGCATTTCATCGCTTTTAATAATCCGAACATGAAACCGCTGGTTGCGAAAGCCCATCCGATGATTGCTAGGATTCCTATGAAGTTGTATAAAAGATTCTGAAATTAAGGGAAAGATGAAGATGATGTGTAAAGATGAAATTTTAATGATGGAGGATTGTGATTACCAGAGAATTTTCTTTGGTGGGACCGTAAACGATTCCGTTTTGCCTTAATATCGGCCCGCCGAGAATCCCCCAGATTCCTCCTCCTAAATGGAGGGCTACTGCGTCTAATGGATCATCAACTGCAAAAATTTTAAGAGCTGCCGATTAGAGAAAAAATGAATCCGACACTTTCATGAAGTGTCCATGAAGATAGCTTGGAGTTCTGAGGCTGGTGGCGAGGTGTCGTGGTCAATGGGTGCCAATCTTAACCCTTTCCCTCCCAAGGGGTCAAAAAAACACGTTCCCTCCCACCACTCCTACCGAAAACATATGATTTCCATGAAAATTGGGCTACAGGGTTAATTTAATGCGTAGATTTTGAAAACGAAGTCAAAATCCCCCAAAAATGTAAATCCAAGATGGCGGAAGGCCATTTCTCCGACTTGCCCTAAATTTTTGTTTACAAGTTATTTTCTGCACTTCTTCGCTACAACATTCATAAAGATACATAACTTTCGTAGAGCTTTTTCAAAAATTAGCTCACTAAAATGTAGTTATGCTACCTGTGGTACATAAAAGTTTGCACATTGCATAATCGTTGAAAAATTTTAAATTTAGGCGGCCATATTGAATTTTCCGTTAAAAATTTTGGGATTCGATCCTCAGATTTGAATTTACTGGCTCTGTAAATCCCTTGAAGCGAATTAAAAACCAATGAAATAATTTTACATGAAAATGGGCAATTTATATGCATGCACTTACGGCAGGTTGCATATTCCTGGTTCAGGTGTTTTCATATTTCTGGCCAACTTACTGGTCCTAGTACTTCAATATAAGGTTTTTGGTCCTAAATGAAATTCTGTAAATGAGTAGTAGCTCAAGTAGGAAAATGAGTAGTTAAAGAGATGCCAAGAATATAAACAAAGCTACTTTTAGCTCAGACTAGATTTAGAGTTTATATGAAAAAAAAAGTGAAAGAGGGGCGGGTGTGGGGGAAACCAACGGTTTTTTTCTTTTTTGAAAGAATTAATCACTTCCAAACACTGCACGACACTAGTGTTATTTTTTAAAGCTTATAATCTTTTATGCTTTGAAGCATCATTACCTTTAAGATAAGGAATTAAAAGATGAAGCGAAACATAAATCGGAGTGCACAAAATCCCCAGAACAAATGAACTCCATAACATTAATCTATTAGCTGCTCCACAGACGGCTACCTAGAATTATACAAACCTTTTAAATAAGTTATTAATAACCTTAAATTCGATCACCTTAACTAAGTACCATTCCTGCAAGAGACGCATTTAACGTTACTGTAAAATTCCAAACTTTCGGCCCTACCAGGCCTATCCTAGCTGCAAATACCGCGCTTAAGGCACCCCCCGTCCCTGCTAATACGGTATTAGCTATAACTATTGAAATGGTTTGCGCTGCTTGAGGGCCTGTCATTGATATTGCTGACCCGCCGTTGAAAGCTAGGAATCCTGTTATAAGGATGAATCCACCGATTGCGATAAGCTGCCAAAAAATAATTATGAAATTAGTTCTATTATTTTTGTTTGAACCGGAAAATGAATAATGAGTTTATACCGGTGTTGAATGACCTGGCATTTCTTTCCCATCGAATCTACCAATACGAGGGCCTAATAAAACCGTTGCAACTAATGAGCATGCACCTCCTAATATGTGGACAGGTCCTGCTCCTGCGAAATCGGTGAAGCCTAGTTTGTTTAGCCAGCCTTGCGGCGTCCAGACCCAGTGGATGACTACAGGATAAATAAAACCTGAAAATGAGGAACAGTGTTGATTAAACAATGGATGAAGCAGGCTCTCTATAAAAATAATTTGGATTGTTTCTGAAAAAAGTTCGAGGGCCGTCAAAAATTCTTGGATTTAAAATTCATGTTTTGAATGCATTCGTTATCGATCAGTTAAAAACAAAATCTTATCATCTTTAATGCCAGCAATCATGCTTCGAATTCCTACACGAAACTCTCTAAAAAATTTATAGAGTCTTTGGAAACCAATGTCTTTTTAAAATGAAAATTTTCTTACCGGATATTACAGCGCTATAAACCAAATAAGCCACAAAATTACATCTCTCAGCCACGGCTCCTGATATTATTGTAGCTGCCGTTGCAGCGAATACGTTTTGAAAAAACCAATTGGCAAATTTATTTTTTGGGATTCCTATTCCTGCCCAAAATTTGACGCCCATGAAGTCATTACCTTCACCATAAGCTATTGCGTATCCTATTAGCCAATATGCTAAAGTGCTAATAACTAAAAACCGGAACTAAAGTTAAGAAGATTTCGTAATGAAATAATAGTGAGAAAACGAATACTTACAAATATCTAATAAATTTTTCATTAAAATATTTGTTACATTTTTAGTTCTAACTGAACCCGCTTCCAAGCATGCGAAACCACATTGCATAACTAAAAATTGAAAATAATATCTTAATAAAATTCTATTTCTGATCGAAAATTTAGCCACATTCATTGGCATGAGGTGAGGAAGGGGGTGTCTCGAGTTTTCCCTTTTCTTACTCTCAAAGCTGGTAAAGAATTCCCTGGATCCACCTGTGGCCCCATCCATGTCCATCTTAATTTGGCTAAAAATCTACTTTACTTACGCATAAGAATAATACCATTTGTGAGAAGAAAAACTTCATCCACATTTTCTATTAAATCATCAAGTTCTATTTTCAATTTTGTTAAAGAAAAATTTCTAAACTCAGCCATTTTAATTTTTTTAAAATTCTAACCCGAACTTAATTTTATTTTCGCGAGAGAAGTAATTTTTTGATGAATTGGACACACTTTTTCAGCGCCCTAATTGTAAAATTGTTTGCTCCATCTTTAATATAAGATTATTTTTAAAAAATTTAAAAATGAAACACATCCGCAAGCTAAGAAATATAATTTGCTTATGACAGACTTTGGCTAAACACTTTTCTATAAAATTATTATCTGCACGAAAATATCCTCATATAGCTTTTACAAGCAAAATTAAAGACTTTATTAATTATTCATTTCTCAAATTCTCATAAGCCAATCATAAGTTTTTCAAAAACTAATATATGAATGTGATTTAAAGCAATTTTACCGTCTAGCCTTGAAATAATTTGATCTTATTTAAAAATTTAAGGAAATGAAAGAAAAAACGCTAGTTATAGTTTTATTAATGGCCGTAGGATAGCGCTAGCGTCTATTTGGTTCCTAAAAAGACCACTGGACAGCGATAGTGTCGAATAAATATGGCGGGTGAATATTGCACTTTTCCCTATTTTCTTGTAAGGAAAGTGCTTTTAAAAAATTAAATTAAAATAATATTTTTTTTATTATAAATTAAACAAGAAAAAACAATTATTTTTAAAATTTTTAAAACACTAGAAATCTATTTTCTAAAAACTTCATGCTCAAGAAGGTTTAGCCTCGTCCTCGGATTAGAAAATAATCCTTTTTTAAAATGTATATTATACTCAATTATTTTGTTCTTTGGCAAACAAAGGAACTAATTAGAAATTACAATAAGTTTTGATCGTTTTAATAACATCAAACTAAAATCCATGCAATAATTAACATATTAATCGTTATTTTGGAAAGATATTGAGATCGATATTTTGTAAAAGAAAATTTTTATCGTGCGCATCTTCTAAATACTGTAAAGTAATGCGACCTTGTGTCAAACACATTTAGATATCAACTACAGATTATTTTGTACATTCATTTGAAATTCAATTTAAATTGCTGCCGTTAGCTACTTTCATGTAATCTGAGTGTTGCCTATCGAAAACGGATTCTTCTTCCTCTTCTTCATCTTCGTGAATTTTAGGATGCCAGTGATTGCTAAATCGTTGACTTTCGTCTCCTCTGTAACTCATATCACATCTTATGCATTTATTCCAAAAATCTTTAAGTCTTTTCTTAACCTCGTTTTTGACTCTCGTTTGTTTAATTACGAAGAGGTAGAAAATTATGAGACCCTAGAAATAAAAAGATAATAAATGTAATTAATTAAGTTTGGTTAGCGATTTATTAGCGCTTATTACCTGCATTATGTTAAATATATCAGTGACTAGCCATACTAAGTCAGAGCCTCCAACTGCCCATGATATGATTTCTGCGATCCAATTAAGTCCCATTACGCAGAAGAGTGAAACGCATTGCTTTAATCTGAGAAAAGTAAAAATTGAGTGAGGTGAACAGGGGAAGCTCCTTTCAAGTTGAAACTTGTCAGAATTTGCACAATGTTTACAAATACTGACGTAAGAAACGGACCAACTATAATTATCTTCGGGATTTATCCAAGATAAGCGAGAGCCGGCTGGGATTGGCCTAATGGTTGTCAGGCTTGGACTCGAGTTTTTCAGACAAATAGCTTAAAAATTAAAATACTTACGTTTTGATTGCTACTTTTAATTTCGTCGGAGTTTTCCTAGTTTCCCCTGAATCGACGCTATTCCTAATTATTTCAGTATTTTTCTTTTGTTCTATATAAATCGTTCTTGCGGAGAGTATGAAAAATATAATATTTACACAGATTAGTATCCCGACAGGCCCGTAAAAATAAGGCAGCGCCGCTGCATCGGCTAAAAAAAAAAAAAATCCCATTAGATTTTTCTGAAATCCCTAAAGAGTTTTAAATTACTTACAATTAAACCAACAGGATCTAACTCCGAATTTTGGTTTCAGTAACGATTCTGGTATGGTGGGCTCGAGATCCATCACGAGGGAAACGATTGACAACATGCATGGACCGTACCAGGCGTAGAAGGAATAATAGACGAATTTCATCTTTTCTCTTTTTGAACTTAACGGCTCGTAAAGATTTACTCGGAAATCGTTGTGAATGTTTCTCCATGTGTCGAAAGATAAGACGTTCAACCAGAAGAAGCAAGCGACGAAGAAGAATTGGATGATGAATGCTGAAAATGAAAAAGGTGAGAAATACTATTTTGAAAATATTTTTAAACATTTGTGAAATATTTTACAAATATTTGGTAAAGCCGAATCGTATATTAATATTTTGAAATATTTTGAAAATATTATGTAAATATTGTATCATTCAAATATTTGAATATGAAAAATCTTTTTGCCCCCTTGTAGGACCAATTAATTCCACCAAGCTATGAGACTTAATTCCACTCAAATATAATCAGCGTGAACATTCTTGGCCCTATCTTGGCTCATTTGAGATTTTTCCATTCGCCATTTTCGTTCGCCCCAAAATCAAACCTGAATGAGTCATTATGATACGGATAATATCTTCAGGAAATATCAATGCATTATTATATCCTGATTTGTTCAATTTAAAAATAATTTTTTTAGAGCTTAAAAGCTTATTTATCAATACGATCGCTATCTTCATTAAAAATTATCAAAAGCGGTTGATAAAGATGAGTAGAGAAAAAAATACTTGGTACTTAAATAAAATAAGTGCGGAAATAATTTCGATATAGATTTAAAAGATTTGTATTACGTCATTTACAGAGCATTGCGAGTGATCTTCCTAGAAAAGTCAATGTTTTAATCAAGTGGAGCACGGATGTTCTTTCGTGTTTCTTATTAATCTCAAATATTTTCGAATATGATTCATAGTCTGACTTTAAAAATTTTTCCCGACCTCTGTGAATGATTCTGGCTATTCCCAAAAAAAAAAATAAACGCCTTTGCTCGTTAAAAGGATTGTATGAGACCCTTCAACTGACAGTTCAAATCATCTCTTAGAAAAAGGTCTTTAGTTATTTCCGACTCAATTTGAATTCGTTAAAAAAGGGAAATATCGAGATAAGAGGACAAGATTTAAAGTTATGCGGTTGTCTCAAGGTTTGAGAAATCTTTATAGTGACAACTTAAGTTTTAGTTGTAAATCTTTGACTCAATTTCGTATTTGATAAGCGGGAAAAAAAACTGGTGGCAGCGGTTTTAGATATAGGAAGAATATTAATTCTAAATTGAAACCAAACTTAACAAACGGAACAAAGTTCTAGTTCTAGCTGGGATTACTTTGCTATAATATTTAATGCGCCTACTATCCAATTAATTTGTTTTTTAAATGTAAATTCTAGTAAATGCTAAGCGCTGAGTGTGAGTTAATGCAAACCTCATTATGTTCTTTGCTGTTTTTTTTCAAAACAACTTTGTTATCCCCTTTGGGAAAAATAAAAAAAAACAACACAGGAGTTTGAATAGGCTACTAAACCACTTTACTATTATTGCTTCTACTTTTTCCGATAATGCGAAAAATTCTTTCATTCTCGAAATTAGTTTAGTCACTTTATTAAAATTTTATGAGGCGTGTATGCTTTCTAATTAATTAAAGAAATTTTTTCTTATTATAACTAAAAATAAACTAACCTGCTGCCATGCACACTTCTTCGTTAAGCTCATCCGATGCCAATTGCACCAAAGCTAAAAAGAAGTACCCAATAGCAAGGCATATTACATGGCATGCTAAAGCTTTCCCTTGTAAGTCTCTGAACATATCAATCCCCACATAAGCGACTGCAGTGATTATTAGGAACGGTATCGAAATCAATAAACCTAAAAAAAAAAAAAATAGAATAAAAACTTTAAATTTTTTCTTAATGTCCAAATTTTTTAATTTTTTATTTTTTTTTCTAATTCAGAAATAAACTTCTACCCAAAACCTACCTATCGGATACAAAACATGCTGAAATTTGAACTTTTCTGGAACTTCAAAGCAGACAAACACCCTCGTGCTTCCATTAAGCGACTCCAGGCAAAAATCTGCCATTGAGTAAATACGATTGGCGTACCATAGCGATCCATTTGAATATAAATAATGTTCATCATCTGGATATTGCTCGACGTCAAGTATATACCTTAAAAAATATAAATTAACAATCATAAATTATGGTGAGATAAAAAGATGATATTGTTCGAGGCTATTTTAGAACAATAATTGCGATCATTTGTCAGAATTTTAAATAGATTAGATTTATCGGTGGTTCTTTTATAAGTTTAACAAAAAAAAAACTTTCGGATGATTTGTATAGCCATGCCGCATGTATGACGTAAATTATTTTGCGTTTAAGGGATTTTCTGTTTGCAAGTCTTGTTTATTTTTCTTTCGGGAAGAAAGAAAAAACTATTATGTAATTTTGTTTGTTTTTGTAAAAAAAAAATTAACGATCGGAATTTTGAAAAATAGAAGGTTGAATAAAAGGTCTGCTAAATTTTTTTCTCGCTTAGGCGTCGTTTTTATAGAGAAAAATCTACCGGTTCCTTCTTTAATTTTGATTAGACATAGAAAACCCGATTGCACAGCGACATATGTGGCTTTGCGGCTGCCTTCTCAATTGAAGTAAAAGCGATTGATTATGCTTCCAGGGATGGAACTAGGTCCCTAAATTCCCTGAAAGTTTTTTTTTTTAAAAACTGGTTATTATTTTTCCCTAATTTTGGAAATTTGGTCCCCTATTTTTAAAGAAAAAACGGAATTTATAAAAATGATTACCTACCATTTTTCCTAATTTTTTTTTCTAACCTTTTTTTTCTAAAATAAAAATTTCTAATTACTTTATTTTCCTAATTTTTTATTACTAGTTTTTTTTCCTAACTAAATTTTTTTTATTAAAGTTTTCTTAATAATATTTTGCTTATTTATTGTGGACGATGTTGCGGTCAATTTTGGCTTGCTTTCGGAGGCAGCTCCGGCAGCATTACAGCCTCTTTTGGAATACTTTGATGTAACCTACGTAAATGGCGTCCGAGCTGTAGGGAGAGGAAGAAGAGTTGAGCCTCGCTATCCGCCTCGCCAGTGGAATCTTTTTTTTTTAGGAATTTTAAATTAGCAAAATCAAATTAGAAATTAGAATTTGCTGGAGACCACTCCGGTGTTGGAATGCCTCAGGCTGGACTATTTGCCAAACTTGCATTGCAAACCTTCATGGGCCTCTATAGTCCTCAAGGAGAAATCCCACAAAAATAATACAAAAGTTCAGCAGACAATTGAACTTTATTTACGATTAATCTTTTGATTAAAACAACAGAGAAATCATATGTCGTGAGGAAAAATGAAGAGTGAAAACCCTCTTGAACGAATGTCAATCACGATAGTATGTTTAAATAATATATTATGTTGATGAATCACTCGAGTCAATTCAACGTCAACTTTATGATTAAAAATAACCGGCTAGAGACACAAAACTTTAATTCTGTTTGTAATTTAATATTGAGCAAAAGGTAAGATTTTTATTTTAATATTTTTTGAGTTAGCTTTTCTTAGGGCGAGGTCGTGCTTATGAGAAGTTGTTCGTAAATATTTGCCTACACGACTGTGCATACAAGTTGAAGTGTAAAGAGTTTAATATTTGCATTTTGTGAGATGGACTTATGAAGGATGTGTAGAAGATAAGATCCATGAATAGGCTAATGCGAAGAATTTTAAAAGAAGGGTAATTTAATTAGTTTTGAGAAGAGTTAGAGCAGGCATTTCCACCCTGGAAAGATAGTAACTTTAGGTTCCGATTCGACTGAACGTTTGAGCTAGATTTTGTTGTAGAACCGGTAATGGAAATTTTTTTGGGCCTGTGCAGACTTATGCGTCTCCTCAGCTTTTCTTTCCCTAGAAAAACTTCTCTGACCTCTTGCAGGAAACATTAACTGCTTATGTACTTTTACAGCTAAAAACACTGTTTTTATTGTCAGAGGTCTAATAGCAAAGTTTCTTGCTTTTAATTAAAATCTCATCTGGGGATCGCTTGTTGACAGGGAAACTTTGGCGTTTACGATTGTTAAGTTAACATTAACAACATGTTATAGTCACGCCATATAAAACTTTAGAAGCCGCATTAGATTTATTTTTAGAGGTTGAAATTGGACTGAACCAGAGTAGCTGTTATTTTACCATTTACTATTGGAAAAATAATTTTAAAAACATTTAAATCTCTTGGGGCAATACCAAGATTAAACCTAGCTAGAACCCCAGACTGATGCGCCAAGCTGCCGATGCCGCCATCTTTTAAGAAAATGACAGGGACGCAGCTGAAATTTTAATTCTACCGCTGCCACCAGCCCACCATCTAAAAAATTAATTGAACCATTTTCCCATTATTTTAATCTTCCGCAGATCTTTTAAAGACGATTTCACAAACTAAATAATTTCAGTTCTTCCATTCATTCTCTCTATCCCGCGACAGTAACGCTATCTATCAACCATTCGCCGAACTTTTCAAGACTTAAAATTAAAAATAATTAAAATGGTACTTACTTTCCTCTCGTGCATGGATTTCCTATGAAATATTCGAATCGTTCTTCAACAGGAAGCGATCCAACTTCGTCCAAATAATTTGGGCAATCCTTGAATTCTGGAAGGAATTCCTCGTCAGTTTTCACGCACTGCGATTTATTTTGTAGCGTAAAACTGTGGTTTATATCGCAACATTTAGGCACGCACGGCCTCGTATGATTTACAGGACATCCATAGGCGAAATTTAAAATTTCAGCTTGAGGCTCTTTATTTGCGAAAAAGCTAACACCACTCTCAGTACTTATACTAACACCGATTTTCAAATTATCCGTTTCCGGCCGTAATGGCGTCACATCACTATCTTCACCATCTAAATAAAATTTTATTTCGTCCTCGATGGCGTTTATTTTTATAATTAAACACGTCCATATTAATATTTTAATTGCTATGTAACTAAACCCGCACAAAATTCTCATTTTTTTATTTTTTTCCAATTTTTATTTTTTTTTTAAACTAAAAATGTCACATTTTATTAAAGCTTAGTTCGATCATTCATGTGGAAGTTTCTTGTAATGTTATGTGACTGTAATTGATCATTTATTTTTTTTATCAAAAAAAAACCGGCTTACCACACCCTGTTTTCATCTTATCTCTTTATCTTAGAAAAATAAAAAAAAAACTTGCGGGCCAAATATTAAATTACGCAGGAAGAGGGGAGGCAATAACGTATGAGATTAACTCTGCTTAATTTTTTTTTATTATTATTATTTGTGGTATTGCCATAAATTTTGTTCAAAGTTTACGAAATGAGAAAACAAAGGAAAACAAATTTTCGATGAGGTCGCGCCGGGTAAAAATGGAGAAGAACATGCAACAGAAAACGCTCATTACACTGTCGACACGTAATGTAATTTGTAGATTAGAGATATACCATGTTCTTTAAATTAAAATAGCGTGTCCGCGTCGATTCTTTAATTTTAAAAAAGAAAATTGTGTTTTAGCGGCTAGGGATGAAGCGGTTTTTTTTTTTAAAAGATTGGTACGATGCGGTGAGTGGTATATAACGAAACGTGGGATTTAACCGCAATCGCATTACACTTCAAAATGGAAATTAAATAAATGAACTCACCGCGGCTTGATGGGCATTTTCATTTATTTTCTATTTATGTGGAGTTTTGTAAATCAATAATGATTGATAAGTATCTTCGTGATAAGGAACTACATGAATAATACCTTCTTTCTTATCGAACAATGAAAATGTATCGGTTGTCTTTTGAAGGGTTGAAAGTTAATTAATGGGGCTTTAATAATTAATGCGCAAAAAAGTGCGAGTGGTTCGCCCCCTGCCACAGGGAGCAATGTGCTCCCTTTTCCCTCTAATAAAAACGTTTAGACCTCCAGCAAAAAAAGGTTTTCAGGTAGCCGCATGCAGCGCCCCTTGCCGTTGGCGCCCTCTGCGACGCTTACCGTGTTGCCCCGGCCCTGGTGAGGGCTGTCTGAGAGGCGATTTTGAATTGGAAATTGTAAATATTGGAATAAGAGGTGCCCATTGTAGCCGCACAACGGTTGAAAATTTAGAGTGCTAGCCTAACTTGATTTGTGGATGTTGAGTTCCCCAACGAAGATTTGGATCATGTCGAATTAAAACCGAGTTTTCTTGGGGCTAGGCAATAGAAAAAGGCTTTAGATATAGTCCACGAGGCAAATCTTTAGAGCATACAACAGGACAGTCATGCACGAGGCTCCAAAAAATCCCTACAGATAAAGTTAGTACCTCATTATTTTGTACAATGGCTACTGAAGATCAAAGTTTAGTAAAATTTTAGACTAAAAACATTACCACTCCCCCCCAATGATCATTTTTCACGCCTAAGCGACGTTTGTACTCTCCGACGGATGTTTCATGAACTAATATGACACTAGCTCTGCCCAGTGGTAGTTTCATGAGTTAATACCTTAACAGCGCTGTATGAGTAATTCTTAGCCTGACTTTTTTCCTTCTTAAAAACATCTGTGCAATCTGCTTAGCCTCTCACTTTTATCTAACCTCAACTGGTTACAAATTCCTGATAGTTGCCCATCTTGGTAATCTGTATCAAGCTGAGGTATCTAGTTGTAATCTGTTAGTTGGGTCCGATTAATTGGATATTAACCCTGACGTCTGGTGGGATGCTCTAACCTAACCTAACCTAACCAACCTATAATTGATCATTATCGATTACTCTTCTGTCTATTAAATTTTCCCCTCATGGAGTTCTTAACCGAGCTGTTTGACCAATAAATAAAGAGATAACATTAGGGCATTAGCTATGATTTTTTAACAAAACCAAACCAAACTAACTCTTTTGCTTCCACTTAATTCCATACTAAACCGATTATCCAATTAATATTTATTTAACTCAAAACTAAAAATGTATATTATGTTATAGGCTCATCACTACACTTTTCTTATCTGTTTAAATTACACGACTTTAGGAAAAATAAAACAAACAAAACTATCTACACCACTAAGTACATAATAATAATACATGAAGTATTTTCCCCGACGTAACAAAGTAGATAATCGCGTGGTCCGCGAAGCGAAAATCAAAAGAACATTAACCGCACTCGGCTAGAGTTGATGAATGACTGATTGATTCCGATCTGAATAATGCACGTTTTACACCAAGTCTGCTTTTTTTATATCTGTTGTACTTGAAAACGCGCCGCCACAGTTTTTTTTTTTGTTGTTTTGGTTTTGATCCTTTATGTGTGAGACGTGCATGGGTGTTAGATTGATGGGGTTGAGGGGGCTGCTCAAAAATGAATTAATCAGTTTTTTAAATAGAGGTGTAGCAGATGTGAGTTATTAAAACTAGAAAGGAATGAAAATTAAAAAAAAAAAGATTTTCTCCAGATTTCCTCTTCTGTTTGACAATTCGTCTGACATTCCTCCATGATGTAAATAACCTCAAGCAAGAGGAGCTCGCCCCCCTTAAGACTCCCTCACTAGCCCCAGTCGGTTTCTAGCCTCCTATTGAATTGAGGTGCCCACCATGGTTGCAGCCATTTTGAAAAAATTCCTGAGTTTCTACGAAAATCAGTAAAAAGGTTGCTACCAACCAAAAATGTTCCAGACGCCTTACACCGACTCTAAACTAACCTCTGGTTGCCTTCCATTAGCAAATAGCCTTGATCAGAGGGTTCACCAAAGGACAAGGTCACCAAATCCTGAGTAGGACTGTTGCTTTGTACCTGTAAGTCTTTTGCTTGTAATGGCAGCTCCTACATATGGAGAGTTGAGGCTTTTAATTGGAAAAAAAAAAAATAAACGGAACCTTTCCAGATTTGTTGCTCTAAAAACATTAACATATCAACTGAGGCTGTAGCGAAGCCCGTTCAATTAGAATTAGTTTTGACAAAGAAAACCTTTTACAATCTTTGTCAAAAATTAACAGAACAAACTTTCCCCATTAGCCACCATCTTAAGCAGAAGACGTGTCTTTTAGTAATGTTTTTCAATTTGAAGTTTTTATCCCATTCTAAGCCATGTAAGTTTGCTATTTTAAGCAGAAGAAATTAAAATTCCAAAATTGGCCTAATTGACCGAACTTAATTGATGACTTGAATCATTACTAGAATTGCATAAAATAATGCTGTGGTAATGAACTTGAAGACAATTGCACGATTTAATTACGATATGAAATATTGCATGCACCTTTTTCCTTAATTTTCTTCATTTAATCATTTTAAATTATACCAAAATCTCATAAAATAAAGCTTTAACACCGCATTCGTGCAAACTATAAACTTTAATCTACTTCCCATCTAATAACAGCTCTAATAACCGAGCTTCATCTTCTGATAAAAAAAATTTCATTTAAAAAATGATTAAAATTTCATTTGCGGGGATCCCATTCAAAAAAAGATGATGTAATAATTTAGTTTTCTTAAAATTTCTCACGGAAAACCCGCGTCATTTATTGGTAAACATTACCTATAACGGGCTTACAATGAATTAAAATTAATCTTTTAAATTTAAAGCGAAACTCGATAAAAAATGACGTGTTCAAATTCTGTTTATTATCTTCTGAAACATCCAGAGGATTGGTGAGTCATTTTTTTTCGTTACCGACACTTGTAAACAGTTTTATAAATCCCCAATTTATATTGTTAACCATGCTCCCACTGCAAATTCTTTTATTCATCATTACATTAATTTATGCGATAGTAAATTCTGAGAAATGAGTAATAAGCCGACTCATATCCAAATTATTCAAAGAGAATCTTTTTTTTGAAGAATAATGGCGGCTGGGTTAAGTGGAGAAGATAGATATTAAAGGAAATATATTAATTCATTACAAAATTCGAATTTTATTCGTTTTGCACAAGAGGAAAGGATGAAAATTCAAATCCTAACCTTAATTTGAAAAAGAAATGGCGGCCATTTTTTTTATCTCTGATGACACGACGCGAAAAATCGAAATGGATCTCCTGCCACGATAACAAGTAATGAGGTCATTATATTGAAGAAAACATTTATCAGGGCTAAATGTTTGAATTATTAATTAATACAATCGTTGCATTTACAAATGAAAAGAATTAGCCGGTGAAAAATGTCGAGCACGGTCGAAATAGAAAATACTGGGAATAAATTAAACGCTGAAGTTGTTGATAACGGTAGGTTCCTCTTCATTTATCATGTTTTGTTTGAAATATTCTGCGATAACCGATACCTGTGTATGACTAATAAGACTTCCCTTCTTACTAATTGGCAAACCTTCATACAATCAAGACGATTATTTGCATTCAACAAGAACGAACTTGTGTAGTAAACAAGGTTAACAGCTGTTTATATATCATGTTCAGGGCTTGAAGGTTTAGAAATTTTTAAAGCTTAGTTTTATAATCGTTGAGCAGTTGAAGTGGTTATTGTTCGTATGGTTTTATTAAGCCCTGATGAATAAAGATAGTTTCGTGGAGTGATGATGATTGTCAGGGTTGTGATGTAAATTCGTGTAATTTTTTTTTAGATGTTCATCTTCAACTTCAAGAACTTTTGGCTAAGGTAAATGAACTTGAAAAGGAAAAGAAGGAAATTCAAGATAATTTCGATGCTCAGAGGGGGAAGTTGCAAAAACTTTATTTGCAGAAAGAACAAGAGTTGAAAGGAGTGACATCGGAACATGTAAGACTGGAAGGAGAAGTTGAAAGGTTAATGAAAGAGCTTGATGAGGCTAAGAGCTTGTTATATATTGCTGGTATTATGAAAGAAAATGAAGTGGAGGAGGAAAAACGGAAAGCTCAAGCTGAAATTGCAACATTAAATCAAATAGTTCAAGGTTAGGATTAAAAATTGGAATTTTTGTGTTTGAATGTTCATTTATTGAATGATTTTACAGAATATGCCCTGAAATTGAAAAAGTATTCGTATTGTTTGTTTAGCAGAGTGAAGAATTTAAGGTTTAGGTGTTTTAAAAATGTTGAAATTGAAACTCGTGGTTTAAGTGGAGGTATTCAATAGTTCAATTATTGATTTCAAGAATGGCTAATTTTTTGAAGTGGATTTTTAACAAATTAAGGTTATGTTTTTAATTCTGGTTATTCTTACAGATACAGTAGAAGTTTCAAGTACATCACAGACAGAAGTAAAAAAACTCAGAACATATATTCAATCATTAGAGGCGCAGATTAGTCGATTCGGCAAAGGTGAAAAAGAAAAAGAAAAAGAAGGACTGTTACTAGCACCTAGTAATATGTTATCAGGAGCAAAGACTTTAGCTAGGAAGGTTGTTAGTCAATTAGGAAACGATCCTGATTTGAGATCACAGGACAATTTAGAAGATAGTATGAAAAAAGCACAGGAAGATGCTGAAGTTCTCAAATCGTTAGTCATTCCATTAGAAAAAAGAATTCAAGAGTTGATGGATAAACTTCGAATAACAGAAGAGAAGCTTAGGAAATATGAACCAGAAGAAGGATTAGATAATTTAGAAGGAAGTGATAAAAAGAAGTCTGATAAGTGTTTAATCGATTTAACATTTAATACTAGTCAGGAAAGTGGGAGCCATTCACCTAAAGGCTCAGAAGCGAAATCACCAACAAGGGATTCTTATGAAGTTGTGGAATTCGAAAATGCAATGGCTCCGCCTGTTGCTGGTGTAAGCCCATCGAAAATTGTGCCGTGTGATATGTGTGTTAATTATGAAGCTCAACTTGTGGCCCAACAACAGTTAACGAGACAGCTTCAGAAGCAAAAAGAACAACTCGAAAATAATATGGAGAGGTTTAAGGAAGATTTTAATAAGGAAACTCAGTTTAGGAAAGATATGGAAGAAAAATGGAATGAGAAAAAGGAAGAACATAGAAATCAAGTGGCTGAATTAAAAAAATTATACGAAACTGCTGAGAATGAATTAAAATCACTTCAGAAAACATTTTCACAAGTTTACGAGGAAGTTAAAGGGCAATTAGAAACTTTGAAATTTGATAGGGAAAAAACAAACGCTCAATTAGAAGAATTACAAAAAGAAAATGATAATTTAATCGGGAAATATAGCGCTCATTCAGAACAGTTAAGAAACGAATCGATTAATTTCCCAGACACGGTTGAAGAGCTACAGGAATTGTTGCTTAAAGTGCATGAGGAGTTAATAGCAGCGAAAGTTGCGAAAGAAGCCAAAGAAGAACAAGTTAACACGTTGAAATGTGAGATTCAACTTATTAGGGATCAAATGGCTAGTGAATTGAATAGCGGGAAGGAAATGGAGAATTCCCTGGCGGCGGAAAATAATACGTTGAGGAAAAAAATTAATTTGAAAGATCAGGAGAAGTTGAAGTTGCAAGCGATTGTGGAGAGGTTGACGCATTCGGATAAAGAGCATAAGGAACAAGTTAAATGTTTGCAGGAGCAGTTGGAGGATTTGATGGAGGAAAAGGTGAGCACTGAAATTAGTTGAAGTAGTTGGAAAAAAAATTTTAGATAAAAAATTTTTTTTAAAAAATACTTTTTTTCTTTTTCAGAAACGAAGTGAAGACAACATATCGGAACTGCGAAGCCGAGTTGCGTCATTACAACAGGAGCTGAATAATAGTGTCGCCGTACAAATGGATTTCGTTAAACTTTCTCAAACTCTTCAAATCGAATTAGAAAAAATAAGAGGAGCTGACACCGAAGTTAGATGGCAGCACGATGAAGATATTGATGATTGTCCGGGTTGTAAAAATTCATTTTCAAGTTCTAGAAAAAAGGTAAGCTAATTTTTTTTTTAACTTTTTTACCATTTTATTAATATTTTTTTTTATAATTTCAGGTACATTGTAGGCACTGTGGCGAGATATTCTGCCCAACATGTTTACCTCATACCGTTTATAGCGGACCAAATAAAAGGCCGTCTAAAGTTTGTCAAGTTTGTCATACTCTACTCAATCGAGAAACCGCTCCTTATTTTAGTCAAAAACCTCCACATTCTCCAGATTAGCTCAATTATATTTATTAATTTAAAAATTAAAAAAAAAAATAAGTGTTAAATTTTAAATTATTATATAATTATTTTTGTTATTTAAAGAGAAAGAAAATTGTATACAATATTATATCAAAAATTTCTTTGAAAATTGTGCAATTTTAAAACGCTATTTACTATTTCAACGTAATTATAAATTTTTTTTATATGAACGATAATAAAAGCGTAAAATGATATTTACGGGATTTATTTTTAAAATATTTTGTATGTATGCGAAAAACGTATGCTTTTATTATTGTCGTTAATTTTGCACAAAACGCTTAACAAATAGGAAAATTAATGAGTGATTTTAATTTTTTGCGAAAAAAGTGAGTTCGAATTTTTTTACTCACCAGCCGAAAAAGTTATAAAAAGGTTTATTGTTGTAAAAACGAAAATTATGACAATGGAATTTAAAAAAAAAATACATCAATGCATTATACATTTAAATACAATCACTAAAATCTTAAAAATATAATACAACTACCCGGAAAAATTGTCAGAAAATTTCCTTATAATTCCTCAAATCCTATCACAATACTTTATCCTGCAATTTTGAGGTTATGCTACCTCAATACTTCGCTGCATTGCTTTTGATTTTAAGAATTGTTTGCCCTGGCCTCCTCCCTTCATCTTTAATTCAAAAGGGAAAAAGAGCTAAAAAGAGGTAAGTATTTATAGCCTTATTTAGCTTGGTAAGATAGGATCAACACTATTCTAAAGAATAAAAAGTTTCTAGAGTAAAAGATTTTTTTCCTCAAAATTTAACGAGCAAATCTTGCCTGAATTGAAAAAAGGCATTTTTGAATAGGTTCCCGTGGGAATTTCGGGATGATTTTTGCGCCGATCGATAGAGGACGTCGAGATCTATCATTTGAGACCAAAATCTCAATTTTTTTTTGGAATTAAGTCCGAGGACTTGGAAACAAGCATTCTCGACAACCCCCCCCAAAACTGCTAAAATTTGAAAGTAAATTTTGTGAGGAAGCTTTTCCCAAGTTTTCACGAAAATCGCTCGTAAAGTTCAGGAGCTATGGGCAAATGAATTTTGCCCATTGGAAATTTTCCCCACAGAAGTAAAAAATGCCTTTTTGATGAGGTTCCCGTAGAATTTCGGGACCCTCCAAGATGAATCTAAGAGATATTGACGTCCTCTATCGATTGGCGCAAAAATCATCCCGAAATTCCTACGGGAACCTCGTCAAAAACCGTCAGAAACGTCAGTGTAGCCAAAAATCTATTTTTCCCCACGAAAATTTACTCAAACCTAAAATCGCAAATATCTCGAGAACGGTGAGGTTTAGAGCTTTTTTACAAAAAGTTTTGATACAAAAATATACGGATTTTGGTTAGGACCTTAGGAATCCAAATATCCAGGTTTGGAGCTTTTCCGAGCTTTCCCAATCGCATACGGACGGAAAACCCCAAAAAGTCACTTTTTTCTAAACTGATTAATATCTCCGTTATTTGAAGGAGCTTTGGGGAGCTTTTGGTCTTAAACGGTAGCCCTGGATGTCCTCTATCAGACCATGCAATAAAAGTCCCGGAAATCCCACGGGAACTGCTTAAAAAACGCGATTTTCCAAAAACCTTTTTTTTTTTTTAAAGTTGAATTTTTATGTAACGTTTTTTCGAATAAAATTTCGTACAAACCGCATTTAAAAAAATTTAAAAATCCGTCTTTGCGCATTTTTTGTAGGAATCTCTGGGGATTTCTTGCAGCATTCGATCAAGGGCAGTAAGCACTATCGATCAAGATCAAAAGCTCCTTAAAAAGCTCCCTAATTAAAAATACCATTTTTCTAGAGGGCAAGATCATCGATTGGCTCAAAAGTTGTACCGGAATTCGGGATAATTTAGGTTAGCACCAATTTAAATTAAAAATAACTGCCGATCATCTGAATAACTTTAATTCATTTATTTATAAAAATATTGCATTGATTTATACAAATTTTATTAACAACCTGATTGTAAATTCAATAACGCTATAGCTTTGCTGATATGAGTCACTGTATTCAAGCCTGATCTCACCCCGAGTGCGAAGACTTTGTCGAGTAATAAACCGGCATGTTCTGTTAAAAAAAGAAAAATTTAGTACATAATTATTTTATAAATTAAAGAAATTAATTTTTTTATATTTACCTTGAATGCTGACTACCATTTCCGGTAATTTATCTAAAGCGCTCATAACAATTTCACCTTGACTGCTTTCTAGGGAACGAAGATAACCTGTCAATGCATTGCTTTGAGGATTGTATTTTAGAAGTCGGGCGAGAAGAGTGTGAGATAAAGAACGTATGTTGTGATAAGGTGAGAGTAGTAGAGAGGAAATTTGTTCGGTTAAAACTTCAAGTACGGCTGGATTTCTAGATGATAAATGATCTAATTCTTGCAGAGCGGAAAGAACATCTATAAAGAAAAAGAAAAATTGATTAAAAATTATTTTAACAGCTGAGGGAAAAAATTGCGAATAATTCTAACCTTCTCCTTGAGAACGGGCTAGGGCGTTAATAATTGAAGCTGGAGGCATTGTTACGACTTCGATCGGCGGAGTAACGACGCCTGTTGGGATTGTATCGGATTCTTCACTATTTTCGTCTTTTGGAGTTAAAATCCCAGAGAGTAAAGATCGTAAACTGGATAGATTGGGATGAACTCTTTGAATAGATCTAAAAAATTAATTTTTAATTAATTTTTAATTAATTTTTTTGTTTGAGATTATCGTTGAAATTTTTGTTTTCAACTTACGCTAATGTTAAAGAATTTGACTGAAGATATTTCATAGCTCTTGAAGCATCATTCACAACATAATTTTGTAAAAATGTAATAAATCTAGAAAGCATCGGCGTCACGTCCTTCATATGGCTATGTAGCTGCAAAAATAAAAAAAAAGGATTAAAAATTGTTCCAGCACAAAAAAAAAATTTTTTTAAATTACCTTAAAAAGAGTTAAAAACGAATCCAAAAGCGCATGCAAAGAGCTCGTATACATTTTCGAAAATACTTTCGGCTGCAATAATTCGATTAATCCTAAAACTTGCGAAAAAACAGTAATATGATTCCTGACCCGCAGGACGACGTAATCTAAATGAACTCTGCCTTGTAAAGAAGCAGCGAGCATTGGTAATTGCCTTAAAACTAACGCCGGATGGACAACCGCCATTTTCCTCGCGGCCAATTCAAAATCCTGAGATCTTTTCGACCAGTCTTTCGATGTAAAATTATTAGTAGTCATCGCAGTCAACAAAGTGTGAGATATTCTATCCAACGTGCTACAACTCCATCCAGAAATCGAAGCTCCTTTTAAAATTAACTCCTGCTCCGTCCCGAATAAATATTTAATAAGCCCGGGAATGTGGAAATATAATAAAACTAATAAATGTTTACAAACTTCAACGCGGGATTGATATTCATCTCCCGGGACAATTTGTCTAACTATATCAGGCAGGAAATCATTTTCAATCGATTCTAAAAGAATCGGCAATCTAGCTTCGAACGCGTCTAAAAATTTCGGTCTAACTTCAATTTCCTGTTCAAAATTTTTCCCGTTTTCGTAAATTTCAGTCGCTTCTTCAATCATATATTCAATCACGCTTAGAACTTGATTTTTAGTCAAATGTAAAACGCTTTCAGGAGTATGGTGCTTTGGTATGTGTTTTTCTCTTCCCTGCCACAATCTCGGATTCCTCGTTAAAGCTTCCATAAAATCCAAAACAGCAGTAGCCGAATATTGTTTTTCAAATTTTGATAATAAATGATCAACGCAGCTTTGTAATCTCCCCCAGCTAGCTCGATGAGTGAGCAACGTTAATAAATACGGACGACACGTCTCAGCGTCGCTCCCATCTTGAAATCCTCCATTTTTTTTCGTTTTCCCGAATAATAATTTTAACATTTGAATTTCGCATCTCGGACTAATCAACTCGGGCTCGGCTGAAACTAATCGATCGATTAATTGACCGATGCATTGAGATTTTTGATCTTTTTGAAGTAAAATTTCGGTTAAGCGTTCTGCTTTTAATTTTAAATCCGGCCCGGTTTTTTGCGGTTTTCCTTCTGCGCTCAAAATTTCGTTTAGTAAAGTTGAGAGTGATGGAATATCGACTGCTAAGGTTGATTGAATTATTTTGCAGTAATATACGAATTCGGATTTTAGTTGCTCGGGTAATCCCTCCCCGAATTTCCAGAGGAGTCGTAATAATAAACAAGCTGTGGTTGGATCTTCCGCGTAGATTCGCATTGTCATGGCTAAAGCTTCAGGCGCTTTGGTTAAGAAAAGTAAATGCTGAATTATTTCGCTGTAGCTTTGAATCTTGTCGTTTGTTGTTTTGGCGTCCACCAAAAGCATCTGAAAATTTATTGATTAATTAGAATGGAGAAGGATGTTGAATTTCGCCAACAGGGTCGCTGCAGCTGCTCTTGTTACATTGCGATGGAGTTTTAAATCATCAGTTTTGAAAAATATTTACCTTCTGGAGATTTTTCAGCGCAGCTCGGCGGTTGAGAGGAATTTCGGTTGGGGCGAAAATGTGATTTAGTAGAATAAGAGCGTTTGGTAGATAAAAATTTGATTGGCTCGCTTGAGCTGCTGTTAATGGCGTTACGTGGAGTGTTGATTTGTCGACTGAGTCCCGAAAGCCAAGCGGTTCTGGAAATTAAGATAAAGAAAATTTAGAGATCAAAAAAAATAAAAACTTTCAAATCAAAATCTTGTTAAAAAAATTCTATAAAAAAGTTTTAGGTTAAAATTTTAGAAAAAATTTTCTTTAAATCCAAATTTTGAAAAAAAAAAAAAAAAAAAAAAATTAAGTTTTGTAGAAAAAAAAATTTGTGACCAAGCACACACCAGGTATTGTTTGATCCGATAATTGTAAAGCTTGAACAAAAATCTGGCCCCCTGTAGCCCCTCGACGCCTTTGGACTTGTACCAGCTGAGCCATGTACGCTTTATCAAATACAGCATTGGCTACCAACGACGCTTCAGTCCGATCTAATGTCTCCAATAATTTACTGGAAAAAAAATGAGCATAAAAACCATTAGCACAAAAACTAAAAAAAAAAAATACAGGAACGAAAATTAAGTCTTACCTCATCGAAGAAACCGGAATTCCGAACGACTGAATAAACAAAACCAACTGAGGCACGTCTAAATCAACTAATGCCGCATCGACTAATCTATCCACTCCCGAACGGATCATCCTTAATTTCAACCAATCGGGTATTAAAAGTGCTTCCTCAGATGTGTCTACTAAAAATGCCTTAGGTGGCTCCCCCTCCGCTGGGAACCAAGTTTCCAAGAGTAACGAGAATAATCCTGGATCTGAAAAATTTTTCACATTAGCTACAAAAAAGAAAAAAATTAATGAAACATAGCCTCATAGCGACAATCATATGCATCAGTTCAAAAAAAATCCGCAAGGTAGAAACAGTGTTATAGTTTCTCTAATAAAAAAATAGATGGCGCTAGTGTCGAATTAAAAAATCAAGAACCCTTGTGTAGTTTTAAGACAATAACAACGCTATCTATTGACTGTTTTACTAACTAAAACGACACTAGCGCCATCCATCAACCATAAACTCAACTAAAACTACTGAACATTTTTCTCGACAATTCTCCTGTAGCTAAAGAACTATAAAAAATAAAATAATTCTTACCACTTGCTGGCCCATAGCTCAACAAAATAATCATAGCATGAACCACCAGTATATGCAGCGTGCTCTCCTCTCCAGAACTCCACGTCACTAAAATCTGATCCTGACTCTCAGACCAAACATAATTATCCTTCCTAGGTTCACGAGCCTTTTGTAAATAAGTGCAAAAAATAAGCTCTAACGAGTGAAGCGTATTAGCTCTATCCGGGTCGGGTTGATTAGTCGGCATTATCGCAGCCATGATCGTACTTCTCTCAACAATCAACTGCGCCATGTCTTGAACCAACTGCCCAAGCGAGGTTAAATTATCATCCGCAGTGTGTAAAGCTAAAAACGTAATGTAGCTACTAACGCAAGCCGGATCATTTTCAACCTGGCACGCTTGCCTCAAAGCTAAAACGACTTGTGGCCTCACAGCTGCGAAATGTGGCAACTGAGGAAGTTGCCTAAGAAGCCAAGAACTATCCTGTAATTGTCCATCTAGCTCCATACTTTCTTCACCGATATTAACAGACGATAATACGAGTTTTAATCCTTTAATGGCTTGAGCTCTGCTATTCATTTGCGGAGAACTTAATCTTCTTAATAAATATTCGAGGACTTCACAAGGAGCAGTCGGATCTTGATTAGGATCAGTCAACACGTGCTGTAAATGGCTTATTAGTTGCTGACTCTTACTCTGCTTATCCGGAGGACCGGAAGTTAATAAAAATTCGCAAAGGCACTGAACTGGTAAATGGCTTAATGATCCTTCGCTGCTTTCGACTAAATCGGCCAGCCATGGCATGCTTTGGGAAGCTCCTTGTCTTTGAATTAAATCTAAAAGGAAGTCGGGATGGCGAGATCTGCAGAGTAAATGGCCCATGCGGTGAGTAGCGTTTAATGCGGCTAATTGTTCCAGGACGCCGATTGGAGGTTTTCGAGCTGGACCGCTTGGGTCCATTGTTATGAGTTGAGGAAGAAGCAAACTGGTTTGTTCGGTTATTGTGGCTTTTGTAGAAGCAGCTGCTAAGTGAGTTTCGAATTCCAAAATGCTTTCTCGTTCTCGTGCTGTTATTCGAAGTTCTTGAGTTTTTGCTTCGTCTGCGTTTTCGATTATGTTCATTGTTGGCGGTGGATATGAAAAATGGCTGCAATAAAAGGAAAAATTTTAAAGTTCACATTATATATCTTACTTTACACTGGAGATTAGCTATCCCCAGAGATTAAAAACAACGAACAGATTATTATGATTAACCTCAACTGGTTACAAATTCAAAACATTGGCAATAAAATAAATGTTTAGAATGCTTCTACTTACTTTGTAATGCACATTTCCATGAACATCCTTAACGTAGGATATTGTTCCCAAGCCACAGATCCTAACGTCGTCGGGTTATGAACACTTAACAATAATAACATCACCCACGCTTTCCAATATAAATTTGAAATGGCTAATCTTGGGGGGCAATACCCGTGCGGAAGAGTAATATTGTCGGGATGATGATAAGCAGTAACATTAAATATCATATCAAAGATTTCAATTTTATCTGCTTGAAGCATTTCTAAACCTTCAGTTGAAAGTGAAGCACTTCTTTTTACCAACTGATCAGCCAATTCTAAAGCGTCGGGAGCAGTCATAGGATGATCCTGAAAAACATAAAAATTTTAGCTTCAGAAATTTTTAGTACATGACGCTACCGCTAGTGTCGCTGCGGTCGAATAACGGTCGTATTTTTGACTATCTGCCACGGAAATAAAAACAAAAAACCAATAAATAAAGTAGGAGAAAAGCAACCTTACAACAGTTATGGATGTGGAGCCATTTTGTTGTCGTCGTCAGCTTATGTACGCTACCGCCATTTTGTCGTCCTATGGATGTAGAGATAAATTGCTATTCTCTCACTATGTAGTCGTCGATTAAATACACTCTTATTTATTGATAATCTTCAACCAGTTTAGGTTAAAGATAAGGCTTCATAAAAAGAGGTACACTCGTCCGCCATTTTGTGTTATATAGCCTATCTTTAACTTACGTAACATGAACCCAAGTATAGCAGCCATTTTGGATATCTTAAGCATTGTTTTAAATAATAACACAAAACGGAAGTCGAGTATCGGGCCTTGAAGACACTCGTCGTCGATTGATTGCACTCATTGTTGATATTCAACCAGTTTAGGTTAAAAGCACTTGTTGGTTGACTATTACTGAAAAAAACGGGTTCCGTGGGCATATCATTGTGCCATTACTTACCTTCGACAGTCCAATAATCAAAACCCCTATCAGCGTATTCTGATAAAGCGGAGATTCCGATGCTAATCTTAACAAAAGCGTCCTCTCCGATTCCGGTGGCCACATATCCACTTTATAATACGCATCTTGCTGATCCATAAACAAAACCTTATGCAATGCGTGCACAAATTCCGGAGCATTAGGTCTGTAAATTTTAGGAACATGATCCTTTAACCACATCACTGCTTCTTGTTCTATTTTCGATACCATCGTATGGTAATTAATTAAAGTCTGTATTTCTCTTTTATCACCCCGTGCCACAAGATTAACACTTTCTTTCACCGCAGGCGATACGCCCAAAAAGCAAGATAAAGATATAAGATCTATAACAGCGTAAAACATTCGTTCTTTAAATTCAAAATCTCGAAAAGTTGGATTATCCCTTTTATCGGCCATTAATCCTCGGCACAAAGCCACTAAATTAATATCGTGTCTTAACACTCGAACGATTTCCCTCAACAAAGCCCTTAAGGGTCTATGATAATCATCACGATTTAATAATAACTCCAAAAAAACATCAGCTAATAACGTTGCTGATGTTTCGGGATGTGCTTGAAACATAACACTGATCATTGCCATGTTGTTTGGATTTCTAGACGTAGATAATTCATTGTATATTGTGTGCTTTAAAATCGTTGATAAATTTTCAGGATGAGCGTTGATTAATTCCCGAATGCACGTCAAATAAAAATTAATTAAAGCTTTTGTTTTTAGACGAATCTTAGCTAGATACGCTATAACTTGAATGTCTTTTGCTGAGTGTGTAGTGCAGTTAACGCAGATTGATAGCAATAATTCTTGAGCTGGTTTCATTAATTTCGGATTTTGTAGCCAAATTTCTAAACGCGGCGCTGCTAAAAGTCGAATTTCTTGCAAGCCCGATGCGGATGATAATAATTTTAAATAATTTCGAGTAACGCTTTCTGGCGTTTGTCGCCTGTTGATTTGTGTGTCCATTACGATTTGTTCGATTGATTCCAATGATTTTAAATATCGAGGTAATGTAGGTACGTCAGCTGCGGATGAAGATGTACCGTCGTCGTCGTCTTCTATCGAAATGGTTACTGGACTTTCAGAACGCGCGATTCCCAATGGGCCTAATTCAGGCACTAGAAGATTTATATTTCCTGAAGGTACTTTTGTGTTAAATGCAGTTACAATATTGTTTACAAATCCTTTGCATTCTGCTTGATCCACCCAAACCCTTTCAGACATTGCATCTTCTACATATAATTTAACAAAATTTGTTGGCCAATGTTTTTGATCTTGATATCCACGAGTTAATAGATTGGCAGCTAATACAGCAACTGTAGGATTTCCTTTACTCTGAAACAAATAAATTTAAAAATTAAAGCATTTTTTTAATGAAGGAAGAAATATAATTAATTTTTACCATACCTTAAAATTATGCTGCGGATCTCGTTTTAACTGAACTGACAGTGCTTGAGTAACCATTTCAGAAGAGAATAGAGATGGTTTTAATTTAGCTAAATAAATAAGAGCAATTGTGATAGTGGAGTCTGGTTTCCACTTTGCATTTTTTAAAGTTCGTATTGCTCCACAAATAACAGCAGCCTGAAAAATTAATTATTATTTTTCCATCCACAAAAAATTCATAGAATAAAGAAAAAAAAAAGTAATTCACTTACAGCTTTTTCCAATTGTCCTGCTTGATATGCATCTAACACAGAATGGACAAGCTCGTATGGTTCTACATCCAATGCTATTGTTTCCCATGACTCGCTGCTAGTAGAAGTCACAGGTGAGGAACTTGTTGGCCTGCCTAATGGCGTAGGAGATCCAACAACTGTTTTAGCTTTCTTAGTAGCTAAAATAGGTAACCCTGGAGCAGAAGGTGCTTCTCTTTTCCTTTCGGAGGAAGCTAAAAATCACAAATTAACTAAATGACTACTCTGATTCTTTTGGTACATCTAATTTCTAAATACTGATACGATTTTGACAAGAGATTCAAAAAATTTGTACCAGAAATATTCTTATTGTTATTTCAGTTGAGGTTATGCTTACCGGTAGGCAGTGGCCTTTTTCCGCCGTCATTTCCGGAATTTTTAGTCCCTAAGACGAAAAGATCTGTTGGATAATGCTGGGTTTTACTCTTCCCTCTCGTTTGGGAGTTTTTACCCCGTTCCATTATCCTATTTTAGCTAAATATTTAATAAAAAATTAAGAGGTGTAACAGTTGACATTTTGCATGCAAGACCTCCTAGACTTTGATCTCCATTTTTTCTTTTTTCTTCTTAATTTCATGATAACATTATTTTTACTCCTACCATTTCCTAAAATGTAACAGAAAACACAAATTGCACTGCAATTATTTTTAATAATTTCCAATAAATCACTTTTTTTCTTCAAAAAAACAAGATTATCAAAATAGCGGAGGCCATGATCTGATCGGCCGCATCCATTCAAAATGGAGGACGAAAATAACTGTTGTGATAAATAAATGATTAAAAATAATAATTAGATTGTAATATTTTTGTTTTTCATTTTTTTTCATTGAAATGTGGGCTGCTCTTTTGTTGAGAATTCTTAGAAAACGAATCGTTTTAGCTGTAATATTTGCATTATCACTGACATATTGCGTTCTTAGTTTTTGGCAAGAGGTAAAAATTTTATTTGATAATGTCACATTTTTGATGAGTAAAACACATTGTTATCTTTTCAGCATTTTAATGAATGATACTTCAAAATCCCTACTAAATCCCTTCTAATAATTATAACCCAGAGGTTTTATTTAGATACAATTTTCTGGTAAATAACATACCCATGTGGCATTTAATCATATTCCCTAAAAAATTTACATTTGCATGCTTTAATTTTTTTTGTTTATTTCCAGAGTTCGACTGAATCATTATCCAATGATATAGACTCGGATTCATCATCAAAAAAACTTAGCAATTCCTTTCTGTGGCATTCAGATAGTGAATCAAATCAAACTAACGTTAAAGTAGTGACGTGTAGGAATTCAGTTCAGGGGAAAGTGTTAATTGTAGATGATAAGGGTTATATTTGCTCAAGATCTGATGTTTTGTCATCGGGTTGTTGCAATACAAATTCAGAAAATACAAAACGTTTTGCCTGTGATACATGTAAAGAGACAGGATGTTGTAGTATTTACGAATATTGCATTTCTTGTTGTTTACACCCTGATAAGGTAGTGATTAAGTTTCAAGGTCAATGAAAAAGGTTAAATTTGGGTTTTTAAATGATGAAATTTTTTTTAGAAACATGTTTTGCAAAGTGTTCTGGGGAAAGAATCTGAAAACGTGTTGTTTGCATCTGTGACTGATCATTTTGAGTTGTGCTTAGCAAAATGCAGGACTAGTTCTCAAAGTGTGCATCATGAAAATTCATATAGAGATCCAAGAGCGAAACATTGCTATGGAGAAACTCCACAGTTAGAAGCAATTCAGTCATAAATGTAAGTTCAGAATCATTGTCAAAAAATAAACTAATGAGAAATTGAAAGGGGGAAAAATATGCAAGATGGATCTTGTTCATGAGAATGAAAAGTCATGTAAAAGTGAATTTTCAGTAGTTTATATGACAAAATGGTCGCGACTAACATGCCGCGTTTTGACGAGTTCTGCATATTTCGATCCCGGGCGAATAGAGGTATAACTTTATTTTTTTGGGGTTAGAGAAAAATTATAATAAAGTTGAATTCTTTCTTGTAGGTGATATAAAAAAAGAATCAAAAATGTCTGAAAGGCAGCCTTTACATATGCAGGATGATTATGGTATTAGCTTCTTGGAGCCATGTTTGAGGTGCTGTCAAGGGAGTATGTACTGGAGATTTTGTCAATTAAAGCCTTGGTCGAGGTAATATATCAAGAGATTAATTATGAAAAATTATGGTTAGTTAATATTGAGAATCGGAGTAGCCGGCCACGGGGCCACGTGGTTTAATAATGAGAAGAGTTGATTAGGGTTATGAGGCAACTGTGTTTGATTAACAGTATTTCGCAGTAACTCCATCACCGTCGGGATTTTTTTTTTTTAATGAAACGTGGTGGATTTCAAATGGAAAAAATTTTTAGTCCCAGGCGAAAAAATTTTTTAAAAAAATCACAAATCAAAATATTCTTATACAATTTTTGACTTTTTGAAAATTTTGAGCCCAAATAATTTTACAAAAATTTTTTTATCCCGAAAAAAATTGGAGGAATTTTTTTTTTTGAAATTCTCAGATAAATAGTAAGATTCTATTTCTTCTAAAAGCTCTCTTGCTACAATTCTATTCCGAATTCCAAATCAGACCCGGGAAATTCCACATTGCTAAATTTTAAATGCTAAAAACTTTCACACTCTCTCCCTACTTAACCAAGGTCAGAATTTTTCTTTTAAATAATTAAAATAATTAAGTTAACTCATTCATGACTTCACACGAGCCTCTCTTCATTTTATCTAACAACATGATAACATCGTCTACTTTCAATTACATTGCTCAGCATTTTTCTTTTTTTTCCCAATTGATTGCATCAAATCTAAAAATCAGCAACGTCAGCTTTGTTGTAAAATAGATAAAAAAAAAATTAATAAGGCCTGAGGATATGAGCAAGGACAATATTAGACTACGCCCGATACATCAGCTGTAACCACAAACCGAATGTTTAATCAAACCTAACTTCTCTAAGCCTTGTACAAATATTAAATTTAATTTGAGACAGAATACGAAGGTGATTACGTGAATCATAATGAGCACCGTGTTCCCATTCGCCTTTGTCAAATGTGTGATGAGCCTGTAATAATTACAGCAGTATGTTTGAGTGAGTGACAAGTGATTATTATTATATTGTCGGGATTGCGGTTTTTTCTGCTTGAAATGGTCTTACGCATGGGAATTTAGTTTCTGACCAAAAGTTGTGAGAAGGAGTCTTTTTTGTAATATTATTTCTAATGTTAAAAACGGGTAGTTCGTTTCGAAAAATATTTGACTTTGAAATTTTTTGAAAAAATCCAATTGCTGTAAATCCTCAAGGACAAAACTAAATTTTCCTTTTGATATAATTCTTTTTCCATTATT
This sequence comes from Liposcelis brunnea, assembly GCA_023512825.1. Lineage (NCBI taxonomy): Eukaryota > Metazoa > Arthropoda > Insecta > Psocodea > Liposcelididae > Liposcelis > Liposcelis brunnea. The sequence goes on along the minus strand of CM042065.1, from coordinate 10,380,846 downwards.
TGCAACTATCGGTATTTTAAGTTCCAGGAGAATGGGTAAATATAATGTTAAGGAAATTTCAGAACGTTTGCATTTAATTTTTCAACATATCATTTTAGTTGTTTATTGAAAGCGCATTAGAAATTTGAAAAAAATATTGTGCTGTGATGATTTTTTATTTAGAAAAAAGTTTTAATCGGAATTTATTCGCTACAGCCGTTGAAATTCAAACTGAAGGCCCGGTGCCATTTTCCACGTACAAGCAAAGAAGTCATCCGATAGAATTAACAAATATTGAAAAGTAAGATTTTATAAAATATGAATAATGTCATCAGCGGATATTTTTATAATGAGACATCTGCATTTGTATTTAGACACACAACCGTTCGATTATGCTACTGAAAACTAGTAAGTTTATAATGCAATGAAGATTTAATTTGCCGAATAAATTCGAGGCTTGTTATGAATTTAAAATGTTAATAAAGTGCGATGATTAAATTATGAGATGAAGATGGGTTAAATCGCGGCCTTGGAATGAGTTTAATTTTTTGAGCGAAATTAAAGCATTCAAAAATTTTTATTATGGATTTATTTACCTTGAAAACAGAATATTACAAATGCAAACGTTCTGCAAAAGTAAATTCTTTAAATTTTTTGAAAATAAAAAATTTAAGCCTTATTAATACCTGCGGAGAATGTATAAACAGCGATAAGAGCTTTCATGCTCGAAAAATTGCCATGTAGGATTTTTGCTTTGTTGCATTAATCAATTCTTTTTTTATTTTAAACATGTAAGTAATAAAAATGAGGGCTTTTAGATTTCATCTTGTTGCACCTGTTACGCTTGAATAAATGTTTACAAAAATTGCGAACTATCAATTATCGAAAAGAAGAACGACCCGTTTTTAATATCATGAACTTGACCTAACAAGTCTTGTAGTGAAAGAGTCATTCCTTCATGTTCCAAAGAATCGTTTTATTGACGGGAGACAGATACGATGATTTGATAAACATTTGGGTATTTACAAAAGAAAAGGTGATCATGTGTAGTATTTAGATTATCAGTGAATAGATTCGTTATTTTGAATAGTCATACATTCGATCTCTGTTATTCTGTCTGGTTGTGTCGATTTCAGACTAAGCAAAAATGGCTTCTAAGTAAGTAAAAAATCGTTAATTTTTTTTCCGAGACGTATTTACATTACAGGTTTTATCTTCATAATCACGTCCGATATTTATTTACTAATCATGTTATCATTAATTGCTCTCGAAAAATTAAATTTGAAAAAAGTATAGATATAATACACAATTCATTTTTTTTAAAACGAAAAACCAGGTTAGGTTAGAAAAAAACCATCGGAGATTTTTTTCATCTACTTGTCCGTTTTATTTTAACTTTACAACTCTTATTCAGAGGATATTCTATCTTAAATTATTAAACTCGAAAAAATGTGTGTTATATGAAACAAACATGAAAGATGAGCGTCCATGACTAGTCAGCGAATAATTGCAAATTGAAATGTAAACTTACCGATATTTTCACTCCATTCTTTTATTACAGACCATTAAAAGCGTACACATCCATAAAAATTATCACGTTTTAATTTAATTACAGCAACACATAAAAAAATAAGTTTCTTTTTCCGTTGAAATGTAAACAATGAAAATAGGGACGCCATTTTATAGTTGAGATGGCAGCACTGCTTTTGCCGTTCCCGTTTAATATTTTCTGATGCCACGATTTTTTCTAACCGTTTTTTTCTTCTTTTTTTTTTCCAGTTCTCTTCGGCGAAGACGGTGGATTTTAATGGGAACAGTTGCTGGTGTCCTTTTTTTAATAGTAGCAGGATTAATTATTTATTACGTAGGATTTTCTCCTGATAATGGAGATAACGACAATAATTTAGATCCGCCTGATGTGATTATAAAACCACCCCCTTCGGATTCAATTTTAGGAAATTATCGGAATGCAGCCGTGGCTACTAACGGTTATTTATGTGCGGAAATTGGAAGGTAATAATGTTAAACACCTGCATCGATGATTAATTAGTTCACGGTCATATTTTCTTCGCATCAATGCGGGGAGATATTGAAATTTGAAGTCAAGGTCGGTTACGTATAATTTTTTTTAGGGATGTGCTTAAAGAAGGAGGAACTGCCGTCGATGGTGCGATCGCAGCACTTGTATGCGAAGGTGTAATGGCCCTTCAAAGCATGGGAATCGGCGGCGGGTTTTTTATGACTATCTACGATAGAAAATCAGGGAAGGCTGAGATTTTAAATGCGAGAGAAACTGCTCCTGCTCTCGCCCATGAAGATATGTACAAAGATAATCCGGTATATTCTGAAATTGGTACGTTAATAAAAGATTTGAACAAAGGCTTTAAAAAAAAAAATTATTGTTAAAATTTTGATTTTCTGTATTTGTTTAGGCGGATTATCAGTAGCAGTTCCAGGTGAATTGCGTGGCTACAAGGAAGCATATGATAAATATGGAGGGAAAGTACCTTGGAAGCGATTATTTGAACCGTCAATTAAAATTTGTAAAGAGGGATTTAAAGTTTTTCCTTACTTAGCAAATCTAATAAAAAGAAATGAAGACGCTATTCGAGCTAGTCTTGGTTTAAGGTAATTTCCTTAATTAATAGAGAGAGAATGCAAAATTTTATTGCTAGTGTCGCTATAGTAGAATTGCCGTCAAATGTTAAATCGAGTCAAACAATATGGCCGCTGTTGCACTAGAGAATAGAATTTTGAGTTTTGCGTCTGAATTGTCATGACTAAAATTTTTAAAAAAATTAAAATCATTTTTTTTTCTTTTTCAGTGAAATATTAATTAACAAGACAACAAACCAAATTTTAAGAGAAGGAGACTTATTGAAAAGGCCTAAGCTGGGAGATACTTTGCAGGTCATAGCCGATAAAGGCGTTGAAGCTTTTTACGATGGAGAGTTAACAGACACGATTGTAAATGAAATATTAGAAGACGGAGGAATAATATCCAAAGAAGATTTAAAAAATTATAAAGTACAATGGTTACAACCTGTTGAATGTGATGTAGGTCCTTATCATATGTTTTCGGTTCCCGTACCGGGATCCGGGGAAATAGTGAGTTTTATTATGAATATACTCGATGAATCGTTTATAACTGGAGTTCCTGAAAATGTTCTCAATCAAAGGATAGTTGAAGCTTTTAAGTATGGTTATGGAAAACGGACGGAACTTGGAGATATTTCAGATCCTAGCTTCGTGCCTAATGTAACTCAAGTGATGGAAGTAAGTAGAAATATTTTTGGAGTACTAAAGATGAGAAGATCGTGTGTTTATAAGATATTATATTTAGGTGATTAAAAATCTAACCTCAAAAAGCTACGCAGACGAAATACGAAGCCATATTAAAGACGATAAAACATACCAAGATCCAAAACATTATGGGGCTAATTTTTCAATACCAGAAGATCATGGTACTGCTCATTTGAACGTTTTAGCTGAAAATGGGGACGCTGTATCAGCCACTAGCACCGTAAATCTTTTGTCAGTATAATTAAAATTTTTTTTATCGAAATCCGTAGGGCAAATCGTACAATATTTTTTATTTTCATTTGCAGATTTGGATCTAAATTCGTATCTAAAAAATTAGGGATTATATGGAATAATGAAATGAATGATTTTTCAATCCCGGATGTATCGAATGCGTTTGGTGTCCCACCATCCCCTACTAATTTTATAAAACCAGGAAAAAGGCCAATGTCGTCTATGTGTCCGTCCATATTTATTGATAAAGATAAAAATGTTAGATTGGTTACCGGAAGTGCAGGAGGCACTCGAATAACAACTTCGACAGTTCTAGTCGCTTTAAATAATTTAGTTTTTAATAAAAATATTAAAGAATCAATCGATGAGAGAAGATTTCATCATCAATTAGCTCCGATGTCAATTGATTACGAATATGGGTTTCTAGCTGTAAGTACTATTTTTTATTAAATGGATTTGACGCAAGATTCAACCGCTAGAGTGAGTGGCTGTCATATTGTGCGATTGCAGCGACGCTTGCGGTAGAATTTTGCACCTGCTTTCCCTATTATCCAAATAATAATTAGGTTTTTTGGTTTTTTTAGCAAAATTTAAAAGCTCTGCAGGATATCGGACATAAAACTACAAGATTAGCGTCCCCAGCGTCATTTGTAACTGGAATCGCTAAACTAAACGGAAATGTAACAGCTAATTATGATTTTAGAAGATACGGATCTGTTGCAGGATACTAAATTTTTAAAACATTCCGGTAGGCCAAGCAGGATTTTTAAGATTTTTTTCCACGAAAAAATTTTTACAGTGGTTAAGACAGGCGCGAAGCTTTGAATTTTGATTACAGTCAACGGCTAGTGTCGCTGCATGGCTATAGCGATCAGATTATTGACTTGAAATGGCGAACTCTGGCGCAAAATTATTTCGTTGAAAAGCTTAGCCCAATGAGACTTTTCCTAGCAGTAGACATGCAGTATTTTGAGTGGTCCCGGATAAGTTCTCAAGAGAATAGTTATGCTACAGAGTTCCTCTTTATATTTGGAAAACAATAAATCGCTTTGCATGGCAGCAATACTAAAAATCGTATTTTCCGTCTGCCTTATCCTTTTAATCGAATTTTTTGTTTTTAATGTTATTTTCATCTTTAAAGTTTTTTATTAGAAATATATATTCGGACTGACTAAACTAATTATTGTAAAAAAAAAAAAAAAAATGTTGAATACGAGTTAAATGTCGTTTTAACAATATAATTTTTTTTTCCATTTTAACTTTTTTTTTAACTTTTTTTTTAACTTTCACCTACCCGTATAAAATATATTTTAATATTTGATAACTTTTTTAAAAAAATAATAATATAAACAGAACTTACTTGAGCGATCGTATTTCTTAGTCTTTATACTTTTTTATCACAGGAAGAATTTATTTTTGAGCTTTAGAGATGAGATGGGGGATGTCCTCGGACGTGCCTCAGCCTATAATCCCAAACATCTTTAAATTCTAAATCAAGCCCTTTTCTTTTAGCCATATCTACTAGTTCTTTCGCTATATTTTCCTGGGTCGTCCCGGTGACGTCAATGTGATGGAAGTCAGATGTACTGTAATGACACGAAATAGCCTTGCGGAAGCCCTAGAATAAAATAGACATGCATTTTAAAACATGCTAGTTTGATATAGGAATCAGGAAGGTGGAAAAATTCAAGGTTCAATTACTTTAGTCGTATTTGGGCCGGATCCGTGAATGAGTAACGGATGAAAAAATGCGGTATCCCCTTTCTCCATTATTAGTTTTTCAGTCGGATGGAAATCGTAACCTTTAATCCCGTGATAGGCCTTATTTACACCATTCTATAAAAAAATTCAATAATAAAGACTTTTCATGAATGCTTTTTTTTAAAATTAGCCTTTAAATGGTTTCACTTACCTCCCATTCTGGATAATCATGCTGAAGCAACTCTCCTTTATGAGACCCAGGAATCACAACCAAACAACCATTTTCCAATGTTACTTTTTCCATAGCTGTCCAAGCCGCTACAATACGATCAGCAGGCCTGAATGAAAAATAATGTAAATCTTGATGAAGGGGATGTGTTGAAGTCATCTTCCCTGAATCTGGTGGCTTATTAATAAGCATGGAATGCATAGCAACCATATTAGGCCCCGTAAAACATTCAACATAATCTAAAACCTAAAACAAAAAATTTAACCTTAAAAACATTTCACTTATTTTCATTTTTAAACTGTTCACATTAAAACTCACTTGAGGAGATGTAATATATTTTGATAGAACATCATCCCACACAATATCTTGAACTTTATTATATAAATATTCTCCTTTTGCATTTGTTTTAGCTAGGGAAATATCCTTCATTAATGTCATGTGTCCTTTTGGAACTTTCCCATCGCACAAGTCCCTAAATCTTTGACTGGAAAAGAAATAAAATTTTTATTAATGCCTGACAAAATTTCAGTTTCAAAGTTCACAAATTGTGAAGGTCATATCAACAGTAAACAAGCTAAAATGATTGTAATCAAGAAATAACATTCTGATAGTATTCAATATTTCAATAGGGGAAAGTTATTGAACAACCCACGATTTTCAAAATCAAAGTTTTTAAACTTACATGCATTCATCCAAAATAGAATGATCAATAGAATCCTTAATGAGCAAATATCCATTGTCTTCGTAAAATTGTCTTTGCTCATAAGTTAATTTGTCATTATCTAATGTGTAACGAAATTGTGGCATTTTGAAAATATGCTTCTGTTCTTTAATCTAGAAGAAAAACAACTGATAAATAAAAAAGCTGGATATCCTTGATAATTAAAAACTTGACAGTAAACAAAGTAACGTACTTAAAAGTTAAGATTCTAAGCTCATTGGTTAAACTCACTGGTTGATTGCTAACTGTAAATAATCAGACCTTAGTAATAGCTTTATCTATTACAAGCCACTACGCGGTCGCTTCGCGACCTCTCCGTGCCTTGATTTCCGCCCTCGCGCGCTTCGCGCGCTCGGGGGGTTCGTCTGTCACGAACCAATAATTGTACCCTATCCATTAACACTGTCCATGCAAATTAAAATGCTTACAAAAAATTCTTACGTAAAACTCAACTTCCTTCCTACCCTCCAATCCAGACAAATAAAACCTTAAAAACTTATTCTCAATGATTCAAAGCTCCTCTTTCCCGAAATTATTCTCAAAATAAAAAGTGATCTTTAATTTTAGTTAGATGTGTTATTAACGTAAAAATATATCACGTGTTATTGTCAAAGTACCATCAAGGATGATTATCCTTACGTCATGTCGTTTATAAAAAATGTTTTACAACATATTTTGACCGATCTATTGAGTAATTGAAGAATTTTTTTCGAATTGCTTTTGAGAAGCTGTGTCAGCAATATGAATCATACATTTTGAGAATGATGAGGCGATTTTTAATCTTGAAAATGATTGCCGATTAAAGTACACCGTTTCAGTGAATAATAATAGATAATTAAAAATAAAAACATAAACAAGCAGAAGCAGTAGACAAATGCACGCACTTCAAAATCCAATATGGCTGACTAATTCTCGCGCAAAATGTGTTTATACTGGAATAATATTAAAAAAAATATTTGTTTGCTGAACAAATCAAAATTATTTCTCAAGTTACCTAAAAAAACTGTAGGGTTTCACTGTGCGAGTACTAATGTGAACGATTTAAATATTACAATAAGGTTGGACACACTTTCTTGAACTCTTGAAATGTATTTTTCTGCCTATCATGTTTTTACTTTGGCGCTGAGCCGACCATTGACTTTTGGGGGGTTTCTTAAGGGTCTTTGTGTGACACTCACAGAAAGGGAAGGAGGAGGTTCTTAATATGGGGCCTTTAGAGAGCCTAAAGAGAGGCGACATTTATTTGATATCCGGTATCAGCGGCCGCAGTACTTCCTCTAAACGATAAGAGTTTCCTAGGTCGTGTTTAGTGCCTAGTATTTACTACTAGACACACTATTGATAGTATCAACCCTAGCAGGGGCGCTGTTTTAGTGGAATCTAAGGGGAAAGGGAAAGCAAACACTTTACAACGTGCGTTAGCTTATGTGGGGAACTTCCCCTACGGCCCTTCTCCAAGCGCCGCCCTTGAGAGCAACAGAAGTTTGCATTCATCTTTTTTATTAATAATCGGATAATACAACTATTGATTCTTCTGAGATTTGATTTTTCTATGGGCATTGAACACTGCACTTCACAACTAAAACTATTCCACTTGTCAACCGCACTACATTTCATCTAAAACTCTTTCAAATCTAATGTGACACTTCAGGAAAAAATATCGAAAACTAAATTAAATTGTTAATTAGACCCATGTTTATTTTCTATACGGATTTTTATTCAGGTCGAATCTAAAAATAAAAAAGTGTTAAATCCATTTACAAATTAAATTTACTAACTACTTTAATTTTCTTTCTGTCCAGCGAAAAAGAATAAAACAAACATTTAATCTCATTAATGTGACGGAAAAGTAAAGTGACTTTTTAAATCGAGTCGACCATTTTTTTTAAAAAAATCTTTTCTATGTGTGGCATAAATAGAAAATTTTTTTGTGTGTAAAACGTGCTTAAAATAGGCAAAATATTCCTTTTACAAAATAATTATAAAAAGTGCTGGGAATCTTGGTTAAAAAAATTTTTTAATCATAACGGGCACGGCGATTATAGCGAGAGTCGGGATCTGAAGTGTCATCATCACAACCGCATGACCTAAAAAAATTTCAGAAGAAGAAAATGAAAGTAAGATATAATAAGTTTCACGTTAATAAATTGTAATCTTTTCTTTTTACCTCATTTCATCGTGAGCTCTTTCCCAAACGCTTTCGCTTTCAGTTCTACTAGGCGCTGCTTGGTTTCTTCCCGATCTATCAGCTTTTTCTAAAGAACTTAATAAATTTCTCTTCGCGCTATATTCATAATCCGAATCTGAGGTTTGACTATCATCGAGCATAGTTCTCGAAGCTGGAGAATAATCCGGGCGGCGTGGAGGGGGAATAGGAACATTAGAATCAACCCGTTGACGTGGTCTTCTAGCTGGGGTTTCATAACAAGGTCTGGATGGAGGTCTAGATGGAGGACGAGAAGGTGGTGGGGTTTGATAATTTCTACTTCTTTCTTGCCTGGAACCCGAGCAAGGCGGACAAGGCGGGCAAGGCGGGCAAATTTTCCTCGAGGGTGGAGTACGTTGGGGTATTTCTGGACTTGAAAATGTATCGTCAGGTGACATATGAGACATGTCAACATAATCGTCTTCGGTTATTCCGGATATGTCTTGAGTTAGTCCTTCGTGTAGGTAATCTCGTATCCCCATGCTTTCAATTCGACGTCCAGGGCTAGGAACATCAGGGCTACAACCTGTCAGTTCGTCTATAAAATCAGCGTTGTCGGAATCGGAATCTCCAGAAGACAGGCAGGTGGCCCCACTGATATCGGGATCAGGAGGGGATTTCATCGTTAATTCTCTATATTCTTCAGGTCGGCGAATCCTACTTATTTCTCCCGCGAAATCGGGCGCTCTGCTTCCGCTGCAGTGTTTTGGGGTAGATGTATATCGAGTTGGACTACTGGGTCTTCGGGAATATGAATCATCAAAGTATCTTCTACGGTCATCCGGAGGACATGGTATAGATGGTTCGAAGGGAGGCGTGTCTAAAATTAATTTTGCTTTTAATGCAAAAAAAAAATATAGGTGGTTGCACGCCAGCAAAATTTTAGGAATGGCCGAGACTTGGCTGATGTTTAGATGGGGACTAAAGCTCTCACTGGTCCTTTTTAGCCTCATTTCAGAAAAAACTTTTGCTTACCAATATCATCAGCGCAGGGATCTGGCAAATTATCATCATCTAACTCTTCCGTGGAAAAGTTCATTCTGGCTTTTGGGGTACCGTTTCGCATTTTATCCGTACCTGAACAAGGCTCAATGATTTTTTCGCTTTTCTAATAATAAAAAAAAGGAAAAAGGGCGAGTTAATTAAAACTAAACTTTGCATTAGCTTCAAAATTAAGATATAAAACTTTGCAAATGAAAATTTATGAGTTTAAAGTACAATTACTTTTGTGATATAACGCGAGGCAGAATCGTAATATGGAAATATTATTGCTAAACTTTGGCTAGAACTATAAACAAGAATGTAATTGCAGACGTAACGGGATGTAAATGAGAATAAGGTTTTTGAAATGTAGGCACTTGTAAAAAAGTTGGCCTGGGAGAAAATCATGGGGGGGAAAAATTGGTACCTCAACAATGCAGGTTTTGTTCACAACAGGCGTTTGCTTTCCGGCTCCTTTATCTGGGCAGTTATACCTTGTAGTTTTGTTGCAGATTGATTTAACTTCCGTTTCTTTAAAACCTGAAACAATTTCAGAGATGGAGCTCGTCGTTTCTGATTTCTTGTGAAATTTTCTTTGGATGGCGTCGATATCGTTAATATTTGGGGAAGCTGTTCGATGGCGCTAATGACGTTTTAGTTTGTGAAATTTCTGTCAGATGGTGTTAGTGTTAAGAAGTTATTTTCACTTCAATAACTATCTATCCACGATGCTCCGCAATAAAAAGCGAGTGAAAAAAACTAGTGAATATCGTTTGCTATAGCGGTCTCATCGTTGCGATCCAGTCAATTAAAAATAAACCAGTTTCTAACTGGCGCGGCTTAATAAATTCTACCAATACCATAAAAAGTCATAATCTTCATATTTTACCTGCTGGTTTTGGTTGACAACGGCTGCTTGCTTGGCGTTCAATAGGCTGCTTGGTTGGTGAACTAGTTCTTCTTTCTCTAGGTGATTGTTCGTAACACGGATCAGTTCCTCTTCTATCTCTAGGTGTTTGTTCGTAACATGGATCCGTTCCTCTTCTTTCTCTAGGTGTTTGCTCGTAACATGGATCACTTCCCCTTCTTTCTCTTGGTGATTTTTCGTAACATGGATCAGTTCCTCTTCTTTGAACTCTCCCACCTGCACCTCCGATGCATGGAGAACTCCCTAACAAAAATATTTGTTTTTACCCCAAATGAACAACAATTTTAAAATCAAAAACTCACCTTCCTCGGCAGGTTCTCTGTTACACGGGCACGGGCAAGGATCAGCGGGCCTATCCCTACTGGAAACGGGAGCATTAACCTGAGTTCGAGACTCCGGCGGGCACCGCTTGGGTTTTGGTTTAGATTCTAATTCTGCGATTCTTCTTAACCTAGCTAATTAAAAATACCTCGATAGATTTGGTAAATAATTCAAATGACCCAATATCTATTTACCTCTTCTCTGTTGTTCTCTTTCGTCGCTACCTTTACCAATTTGGTTGCAATTACTTCTTTCATAGTGTGGCCCCTAAAAATTAACATTAGCTTCTTTTTCTTCGAAAGGGATTAATCTACTTTTAACTGAATTACCTGATTATTAAAATCTCGATGGTGGCTACCTAAATCTGTTTGCTCGTACCGCATATTACCGGACCCGCATGTCCGAGGTCTATTGGTATTAGCACACGGATTTCTTTGACTATATTTTTCTGGTTCTGAGGTTTCAAGAAAATTATTTTTGAACTTAGAAAAGTTTATTGTTATCCTAATTACAGAATCAGCCGAACCTGGGCGAGGAGCTCCATTCCTTTCACGACTCATCGATTTGCAATTACAGTTATGCTGAGGAAGCGCATCTTTTTTTGGGCAAGGGCAGCAAGTTCGTCCGCAACCGGGACTGTGCTTTTTAGCGTGCGCACACGATGTTCGCTGTCTCTGAAGAAAAATAAAATAAAAATAAAAACTTATATTCTTACTTAATTTCATTTAATTCTTTAAAAAACGGGTTCTTACTTGCATAGATGAGCTTGGGATATAAATTTCTTCATTGAAAGTAGTCGATCTTTGAGGGCAAGGCGATCGACAAGGAGAACGAGGTTTAGGAGGTATGCTCGAGCCTTGATGAAGGGTATCGACTGACATTTCAGGGCAACCTTTTCTATCTGCAAAACGAATATGAATTTCTGAAGTTTGACAATATTCGAATGACGTCACGATGTGGAATCAATAAATTACCTGGAGTTGAAAAATCGTTGTCCGTCCTTTGGCGACTCGTACGTTCAGATCCGCATCGTCGGCTGCAAAGATAAACCAATATATTCATACTGACTTCCGATAATTCATTATTCTGTTCAATAACGTTCTGTTCAATAACGCACCTCGGAGGTCTTTGATTATGTCCCGGACATTCGCAAGGACCTGATTCCTTGGCATTAGACGGGGGACATTCTTTCATTAAATTATCAAGTTCCTTTTGAGCTGCAGCTTCGACTGCTTCTTTGTCATCACCTAAGGCAACCCCAGATTTATCAAAAATATTTTAAGTCTGAATCTTGAGTCAGGGCCGTAGTGGAGTTGTCAGCCAAGCAACAACTCTTATAGGCTCAACGAAACTTGGGAGCCAATCAGAAGACTCGGTTAAGTCTATCTAAATTATGAGATCACTCTCAGGTGGTAAAAGAGAGTCGATCGCGTCAGGGGTAAGATGTTATAGCTTTCAATAAAAGAGGATCAAAAAATCTTAAAATATAAAGCAAGGGGCTGTAAATTTCCACAAAGGCCCTGGATATAATCAAAAATGAAATACCTTTTACTTCAACTTGATGAATAGTAGAAGAACGAGCTATTCTTACGTTCGCCCTTCCAGCAGCATCAGATTCCATCGATGGTCCTCCTTGTTCGATTTTAGTAGTCACGGATACTTTACTTCCGTCGGGACAAGTTTTTTTCGTCGTTCTAGGTTTTCGCCATGATTTTTCCGATCCATTACATTTTTCGTTAAAATCAGGAGCTAAAAATTAATTTTTAAAATGAATAATTATTATTGTAGTCAGGACTTGCTAATGGAACTTTTACTCAAAAAAATTTAAGTCACGTAATCGTAAGGGTGAAACACCGTGACCATAATTTTTCAACTGATCGTAAGGGTGAAACACCGCGACCATAATCTTTCAACTTCGCGTTGAAACTGTTGATAATTTTTACTTACGCCTGCTGCTGTCATAGTTAATATACGCCTGATAAACTCTGTCATTCGAATCTCCTATTTCCATCGGGCTTTTAACTAGAACAATAAAAAAATTTATTTTTTTTTTATTATAAATGTACTTTGTGAATATTTAGAAATTGAATTTTAAAAACTAATTATAGCCTTTTAATGTTGAAACAAAAGCGCAACTAGAGCTTCAAGCTATTTCAATATAAGATTTAATTATCTAGGGAAATGGTCGTCTCGATAGTAGAATAACAACTTTTGAGGCGAAAGTTTTAGAAATACGAGGCTTTTGATGCTTTTACGCGCAGGTAAGTTTTCTGAATTCAGTGGCCTTTTACCTTTTGATGTACATTTATTAAGATTTGCGATTTCTTCCATGTCTTTGAGACTTTGATTCGTTTCCGTAAGCAGCGACTGTTTAGATTTTAATAAATCTATATTCCCAGCGGATTTCATAATTTTTAACTGCTCGATTTTTTCTAAAAGAAAAAGAATATTTTTTTTAAAGCTGGCTCAATAGGATTTTTTTAATATTTAATTTACCTCTGATAAATTTTGGGAAACGTCGCTCATCAAATAAAGCCCATTTATGTATCGGGTCATCAGTTGACATGGCGTAATAAACTTGAACTCCGAAATTGGGGATTTCTTGGGCCGCTACGAATTCTTTGAGATCGTTTGAAATTTCTATAGCGTAGGGAGTAGCCCAAGCGTCGCCACCTCCGAGCGACTGCCGGTCATCTTGTTCCAACAGCATACTACCCATATCCGATATGTTAAGGTTGTGCGGAAACGGTTCTAAGGGGCCTTCAGGGGGTAATCTTCTAAAAATCCCAACCAAATGTCTTCGTTGCAAGACGAACAATAAAAGTTTCAAATAATCTAATCTTAAACGGATATTATCCGTCTCCTCGCCGTCTAAAGTTTCTGGCCGGAGCTTGTGCACCCATGCTGCTGCTATCGACTTATCTAAAATTAATTAAATTAACGAATGCAACCGAAGCGCTTGTTTTTTGGAAGTGAAAAAAATTGCACTTACCATCCTCTTCTGGAAGATCGAGGACTAACGATCTGATGAACTGGAAATAAAATTCAAACTCTTGTATTAAAGCACTTCGGCTGGTCCGCCTTTCCTCACTATGCGCTGGATCCATTATTTTTCAAAGTAAACATATAAACGATAAATTTTGAAAAATGCAAAAAAAAGGGGAATCTAAAAATTCTAAATAAACATTTAAATAAATAGCAACAGTTCCTTGTTTTTTTTTCCTGAGCGGTGATTTTTTTACTCTATGCTTGGCGCCATGTCTTCTGCTTTACTTGCCCACGTTCCGGAATGAAATCAAAACTTTAAAACTTTCAACGCATTCAATAATAACGTCAGATATATTTAGTAAGTTTCCTGTTAAGATGGCGACGACATGAGAAAATCTTTTAAACATTAATACCGCTTATAAAGCATTCATGAAAGTTCAAGTGACAATTATTCGGTCTGCTTAAATTTTAGTGAAGAGGAATCAATTAGTTGCGGGACAAATGAATGCACTGACAACACGAGAAACCCCTTTTACCTTTTAATGGGAATTAAGGATGGTCTTAATTCCCAGAGCGCCCACGACCGAGGGACCTTGGCAATAGCTAATGTTTAAGTGATAACCATTCAATTTGTCCTGATCAATCGATTATCTGAATTAAGGGTGATAATCTCTTTAATGGTTAAGGTGTCTGTCAATAAGAGCGATTTAGAAACCTATTGTCGATTTCTCGGTATTATTAAGGATGATAAAAGGAATTTTAACGGTCGTTTTCACAAAGACGATCGGGAAAAGGTTGTTATTGAGCTGAGATGAGTGAAATAGGAAATTTTAAGAATTGTTTTGACATTTTTTTGCAGGTTTTGACATGTTAAAACATGTCAAAACCTGCAAGAGACATTGAACGTATGTGTAGGACCTGAGCAAAAGACTGTAAATAAATGAACAGCCGAAGCAATATGCATATGCAAAGTCATATTGATCACTTGAGTCTTGGTGCCTTTATGGTACCTGAAGAATCTTTGTATGTGGTTCCTCCTGATACTCTATTCTTGTACTCTTGGTACTAAATTTTTTCACTGTGGTCTCGTCTGAAAAAGTGAAGCCGTTGTCATTCATTGCTCTCTTGCCAATTGAAATTTGAGAACTAGCAAAACTCTCTCTTTCAGGTCGTTCAATCCTTTGCTCTTCCTGCGGTTTTCTCCTGTGATCTTCTCCTATTCCTTGCCGACAGCCATAATCTCAATCCTGTTATTCTCATCGTTCAGTGCGATTCACCCTACATGACCAACCAACTGCCATTTTAATTCTGCAGCGCACTTCGTAGCATCCATTACTCGAGTCTGACTGCGGTTCTCTTTATTTCTGCTTCAGTCACGCTGGGTCATCCCCTTTGGGACATGAGGAACGAAATACAAAGAAGCCGTGAACTTTTCACGTTTTCAATTCTAAAAAATAAACATAGTTGTATTGTACCCAAAAAAAAAAACCATAACCTAACTAACCGTTTATATTATAGGACCTTTCCAGAATGACATACATTCCTGATCTAGACTACGTGCTAGGTGAAAATCCCAATGTTATCAATGTCTTTAATATAAATCGAAGTATTTCCTTTTCTTTTATTTCAAACATGCATATACTTTTTTTTAGTAATTGACATGAGTCAAAAATTGGGAAAATACTACTGCGCATCACTCCACCTCCCCTCGACTGGAATCCTTCCCACTCTTGGTTTACGATTCCTGCCACAGTTGGTTTCCACGCGTTGTTCACGGCGATTCGTGTTGCGGTGGTTCCCACTAAGGTGAAATTTTCCGTCGTCAAAAACAAAAACATTTTTCAAAAAATCGGACTGAGTGAAAATTAATTTAAAAAAAAAACTCAATTAAAACAAATAAATATTTCTGTGTTAAGTTTAATAATTAATCCTCTCTGATTTTTTTGTGGGGACTTCTTGAATTTTTTTCATGCCGGTAAGTTTTAAATTCCGCGCTTGATTTTCATCAAACCCGGCTTAAGGAGATTACGATGACATTAAAGGATACATAATTTAACGAATCGAATAGAATTAGAACTCACATCCCTTAGTTGCTAAGCAGCAAATCGGGTCTGACGCGTCTAAATCTCATCAGAAGTCTACACACGATACTTGCAAAGTAAAAGATGCATCCGCTCAAAGGCAATGTAACTTAATTACACTTAGATGGCTCGAAAAAGAAAATCCTTCGCCTTCTTTTGTTTTTCCTTTCTTCGAATCCAAACCAAGGATTTCCCAGTAATATTCAAAGGGAAAAAAAATGATAACAAAATATGGGGATGACATACTCAAGATAATACAAATCCGATTACGAGATTCCCTTTAGTAGAAAAATCCACGCCCATGATTTCTTTCCTTATAATTTTTTTGGCAATGGTCGAAAATCCAATTAGCCAAAATGTAGTTTGACCATTAAGGATGGATAATGTTTTTGCTGAAGCTCACCGACCGAAAAACAAAAGGCAGAAAAAAAATCTGAAATCGTTAAACATCCGGAAAACCATTTTCTCTTAAAAAGAAAGTAGAACTCATGAAGCGGATGACGCATAGAGAAAAAAAGCGAAACGAATTTTCTATACGATTGTGCATCAACCACATATATTTTTTTCTTAGATAAAAGGAAAGAGAAGCAGAGTTCAAAGGGTTATAAAAGTGCATGGCACCGTAACGTTTTAGTGAGATTCTATTTAAATATTTTTCTTTCCAGAGAAAAATTCAACCAGAAAACAGGAGAATGAATAAGTAAACTGTGCTACACGTTAATCTAAACACAATACGGAAGGCGGATTTTTTTAACAATGAAAATCTTGTAATTTCTGATTAGATTTTCCATTTGAAAAAAATTTTTAATCAATCGAGAGAGTTATGAAACTTTTTTTCGTTTAACCTATAATTTTACCGTTCTTGGAAAATCAATTAAAAAAGTATTTTAATTGCTTCATAGAACACTTGGAAAAGTTTAAGATCGTTTTTCTTTACGATTTTTCAGGTTTGATTTGAAAGTTTTGAAAATTCTTTTTGATTCATCTTTTTCAGCTTGAATGAAGTTGGGGTTCGGGAATTAGTCATGTGCGGCAACGAGATGAGTTTTTCCTCTTTCTCTTTTTACTTCGTTTTCTTGGTGATACAGAAGGCTCCCACTAGCCTTATTAATGTTTCTTTTAACTGGATTTTTTTATTAGAGTAGCGTTTTATGAAATCTGAGGTTTATTACTTCGCAGCTGCTAAATTGTGTGATATGAAAAAAAACAGTAATCCTGGCAACTCGAACGGCGCCGTTCTGTCAGAAAAAGATTTCATATAAAGAACTATTAAGTCTTACAACTGCCCAACTCCTAATGCATTTTTTGCACAAAAGAGAGTCCCCTTTACTTTAGAGTTGCTAAAATATTTCCTGTGCTAGGGCTGGACTTTTGAATTACCGCTGCGGTTTCGATGGTAGCCGATTTTTAATAAAATTCAATTGAACAGATCCAGATCTTGTTGTTGCCATTGAAAAAAAACGGTTTGAAAGCCAGACGAAACCGCAGGAGGAAAAGGATCAGGAAGAGGATCCAGACCAAGATGAAGATACCGAACCAAAAAGGAAGAAAACAAAAGAAAATACTTTTAGAATTGTGGACAACAGATATCAGTGCAAGCACTGCGGCGACTTAATCAGAAACCGCGGTAATGTCTACGGTCACTTCAATTTTAGTTCCTCCCCGTATGAAAACAAAATAAATTTTAAGTATGCCATATGCAAACTGGAATTTTTGAGAAAATTTTGTTAAGACATGTTCAAAAAAAATTGAATTTGTTTTTAATACCGCTCGACAACGCTTGTCTATCACCCTTGAAATCTATAATAATTATAACAAGAGTGAAAAAAAAATTAACAAGAGAAGCGAGAGTCTGAGTGCACTTCAAACAAAACAAAACCGCGGACTTAACCACGTTTAGTAGCCGTGGAATTCAGGTCAAGAGTTTATTGCGTTAAAATTCGATAAAATAATTATCCAAAAGAATGAAAAAATTTTAAATCTTGCAAGGAAAACTCAAAACCCAACGCTTGGTCCGTCTAAATCCTAGAAGCATCAGTTGAACAATTTAAGCGATTTACTAATGCAGCATTTCAGGGTTTAAAAATCCCTATTCAACCACAAACACGTCTCCAGGTAAACCTAGGCCTTGCTCCTCAAATCCACCCTAATAGCGAACTTCCCATGGGCCTAGAGCTTGTTGGGTAATTACTCTCAGAACCCTCTTCACAGCTTGCTACTTCTATCTAAGCAACTACTGTCTAAATTAACTAATTAATTCAAAATAAGAATTTTTGTCTTCGAACCGTTTATTACAATAAAATTCCAAAAAAATGTTCGATTTTATCCTGTTATTATCTTTCCTTTATTTCTTTTTATATCGGACAGCGAAACTACCCTCGATAACATTCCACAACTACGAATAATATCCCGCACCATTTTCACGACTTCCTTTTAATAAAAGAAAGGGGAAAACTCGAGCTTTTCTTCATTTTTCTCATGTAGCTTTAATGACAATGACATAAAACCTCAAATACCTTACGACATTCCCTCAGTATCTCAAGACAAGAAAAAAATTTCAACACAACCGCAGAACTAGCTTCATCAAGCGAGCGAGTCTCCAACCCCTTAAAATCCATTTGTTTGCGTTATAATTATTCTCCAAATAGGTTACGAACTTCAAAGTAACTTCCGGTTCTCTGCGAGTTATCTTCAATAATTAAATTTTCAAAATCTGTAAATCGAAAATTCTACCACTTTAGAAAATAAACGCGCATGCGTTAATTTATGATTACTTTACACTTTCTACCTGTTTATTAAATTACCGCGAAAAGCCTTCTACTATAATCTAATTCTTTTTCGAACTTGCTTTTCTCTTTAACTTCCCATATCTCGTTTTTTTTTTATTTAACATAAAAAAAAAGGACAGCTTTATGTCAGTTATATCAAAATGATAATAATAACATTAATAAAAATGAGAAATGCACCTGTGACTAAACGTTTTTCAGGGGATAAAAACGCATGAAAATATTTCCTCGTAGTAAAAGCAAACACTGTCGCCGGCTGATAAGCCAGATGGAATTTATCGTTAAAATAACGTTACCTCGACAATAGCAACGTTGAACCGCTTTTATTATTACCTATTAATATTCTCGAAGGGCTTAATGCTTCTCATAAAACAACCATAATCGGTCTGAATTCCATCGTTTATATATATCGGGTTAGGAAAAAAAAAAAAATAGAAATGTCAGGTTCTTTTCTTTTAAAGTTTTAACGATAGGACTAGACAGAAAAATCTGTAAAGAAAGCTATAAATCTTAAAACTCTGGTGGAAGAAAATCTGTTAACATAACAGGAAAAAAAAAGAAGAAAAAAGAAAGAAGAAAAAGTGGTTTATCCTTGAGACGTGAATGAAAAATGGAATCAACCTGTTGAGTTTTCCGGTTAATTTGTTCCTCTACTAAGTTAACTTTCCTTTCTTCTAATCGCCTGATCGATGAGTTACCAACTCCTTCAAGCGTGTTATAAGGTCTAAAATGATTTATTTATTTATTTATTTTCAGGGAATTAAATATTTACAATTTTAATTTTTTAGTTTGAGTGGAATGCAACCGCAATTTTTTCATTGGGTGATAATTATATTTACTTGACTTGAGCTTTGTGACTGTCTTGATGGCTTAGAATTTAAAGAGCCTAATTAAAAAACAAATATTGTTGATTCCTGTCGTGGACACTAATCTTTCATTGGCGCTACAACTACCCCTTTCCTCCCCCCAGCTGACTTCTTGTGGGGAGGCCTCGATCTATTTAAGCCCACGACCTCAATACTACAAAGTTCTATCTGTACTGCGCAGGTTGACCCCCGCTCGCCATAAGCTAATCTTGTGGACTCAGTGTTAGTTCTAGGAGGTGGAACCTTATAATATTGAGGTCGCGAGATTATGGATTGGCGTTAAATGCTTATCCAGTTTTACGAAACAACCCGGATCTAAGATCAGCCTCTTTAAAAAAAATCTGCGGGAGGCCGAAATTAACGTTGCACTCTAAATTATTCTTAAGAACACTAACTAAACTTCCATTTGTTTTAAAAAGCCAGATGGTAAACCAAGAGCCATTCCACTTCGTCGCATTAAATATGAAACGTCTGACCCTTTTGAGTCAGAAAAAATTCTCAGATTTTTTTTAAAAAAACGAATGGAAGTATATTACGGAAGCAAAAGCTCTGCTAAAAAGGAAACCGTCAAGGAAAAATGATTATTTTCCCAGAAGTTTTTTTTTCTATTCCATTCATTCTACCTGGAATTAGAAAATACACAGTATAGCGAGAAAAATGAACCATAAGAGGAAGTAACTGATTTAAACCCGGAAATTAGGGTACTGTCGCTTTTCATCTGGGCTTTTTAGGCAAATTTTAATAGCACTTTATTAATAATAAAAAGCTGTTCCCTTTGTTTAGCACTTTAGATTTCGAATTGATAATTAAGGCTACAGAAAACTAATCCTACGAAAATTTTCTAATCTTGCCCAAATCCACGAGATTCAACACTATATTCTCTAAAAGTTCAACGACTTCGAATTAAAATTCAAGGGGCGAGCGAACGTATCAAAAACTTGCAACTCTGTCTAAATTTGTTATTCATTTCTTTTAAAAGATTTCCTCCAATAAGCCGATTTTCGCTGCTTTGATTTATCAGAATCCTATCGGAATATTAAGTTGTAGTATGAATTAAGCTAAAAATAAACTTGAATGGAAAGGAAATTTCTGGGCCTTTTCCAAAATCCATTATTAGAAAGCTATGCGGCATGTCTCTGATATGAAAAGGTCTAAAGTGTGATTTACTCTTACGCAAGAAATTATTTTTCAAATTCCTGGAATAAGATAAAATTCATTTAAAATACTCCCCCATGGACAAAACAAGTGGAAATTAAATTATCCGAGAATTATTCTATTCTATCTCGGTTATGACATTTTTTTCATGTTAAACTTATGAGAAACTAAAAATTCTGAGGCAAAAATTTAAGGGCAAAGTTCAAATGCAACGCGATCGTTTTTATAAAAACTTAAAAAAAATCAAATTCTAACCTACTTTGGCATTGAAAATTTATTTTTAAAATTAATGGAAAGGATCATGAAAATCGCTTGTGCATACATGCACCGCCCTGCATTAGCCCATTTTCTCTTAACTTTTTCAGATCAACTTTCGATTTTTCTCCATAAAACTGAACTAATTTTCATAGCAATAAGGTCACAGTAAAACCCTGTCTCCTTGAACAAAAATAAAAAAATTTTCAATTTATCAGTCTTCAGTCATTTCATATAAAAGTATAAAATTCGAAATCGTGATCTTTATCCATCCTTACAACCATATAAAATATCTAAAGTACTATTTTTAGTTCCATTTTGACAACTCCGCAGTCAATATGAAAAATTTTTAAGATATTTTTAAACTCTCCTGTGCTCTATATTCTTATTCTCTGTATTTCCCTCATTTTTTAAAAGAAAACACAGAACTAAGTAAATTGAGACGTTGGCGTTAGTTCCGGTTGGAATGTTATATGCATGGAGTATAAGTAATTAATCACATTGCACGTTACATCCTGTTCAGTTCTGACAGATAACAAAATAATAACCCAAGGATACGGTTTCCCATTATTATTTACGAACATGGCCACAATGACCATCTGAATTATTTCACAAGAATCCTAAATAAAAATCATTCAATCTAATTTTACCTTTGGGGGGGAGGGGGGGGGGGGTAATAAAACTTAGAGCTAGTTAACGAACTCGTTTTTCCTTGGTAATAAAGTCGTGGGGAAAAGTCTATTCTTATTTATGATCAAAGAAATAAAACATACGTAGAGACATTAAATCTATCGACTTTTCAATAACTTGTCATCATAAATAGTGGTATTTAGGAAATTCGGTCAGTAGGACATATTTTTCGACCTAGTTTTGTCGTAAAAATTAGAACGGTGGAGATAAAAGAATGGTAATTAACGAAAACCTTTACACACTTCATTAAATATCAAGGGAGGGCTAATTATTTGATGAAGAGTTTGTTCGTGCAGATAATCTGTCGCTCGTGAGAGTAACATGCGAAGGTGACAGAAGGTAGAGAAGCTTTTAGAAGTTTCTTCTTCATGTTTCGTCTCCGAGACGGAGATTGGTAATCATAACAGCGAATTGCAACCTTGAATGCAGCCACCAGGAACAGGCACATAAAATCTAAGCCCAGTTGCAACAGGTGGGGTAGGGGAGGGTAGAGAGACTAGATGGAAGAGAGGCGACAGATCAGGACGCCTGCTTATTGGCTGTCAGATTAAAATGTGTTGCGCCTATGTATAAGATAGTGGAACCAAGTCTTGCCTATGTATAAGGACTTCCCATTGAATCTTATGGAAGTGGAACCAAGATGGCCGGATTTGTCTCTCTAGGGGAGGGGTCTGGCTCTAAGATTCTTGCTCTCTCCTGATATTTTAAGTTTGCATAGGCTTGAGGAACCACTTTTTCACCCAAGAGTAAGGCATGTCCCAATTGTTCTGTCCTGGATTAAAATAAATTGAACTTAATAGATTTGTCCATTGAAGTTTTCTATATTTTTATGACTTTCTTTTACAACAAAACAAAACAATAATAAAAACATCTTCTGCTATAAGGTGTCGAACACCGAACACACTCCCCCGCCAAAGTCTCACGGACCTCATTTGTTCTGTCCTGGATTAAAATAAATTGAACTTGATAGATTTGTCCATTGAAGTTTTCTATATTTTTATGACTTTCTTTTACAACAAAACAAAGCAATAATAAAAACATCTTCTGCTATAAGGTGTCGAACACCGAACACCAATGTATCTCAAAAATATTGCCTCCCCTAAGAAAAATTTGAAATGGCGCTACTGCCGAAGCCAAATTGGTCCTCTAAAGACTTAAGCCACAATGTTTTCCTTCTGTCGGGCCTCGGCTATTTGTCTATCGTCTGTAACATCACATTACTTACGCTGGCTGAGCCTTTACCTAACCTAACCTAACCAAACCGAAATAAACTTCACCTAACCTCGCCTTAACCATTTCCAAGTGCAAAAATTCTGCTTGCAATGCTAAACTCATTAAAGACTTTGTTTCGTTTCGACGTGTAAAAAACAAAAAAAATACTTTTCTGCTTGCGAGGAAATCACACAGAAATGATAAAACGCAGAAGCTGAAAATAACTGCGGTTAGACGATATGATCCCCCTATTAAGTCTGTGGTTGTATTTCAGTTCAGGGAATAAGGATCTACTTTTAATCTTTGAATAATAAAAAAGGACTCGTATCTTCCCATTTAGGAATTTAGGAACTTTATCATCGAATACACAAATACTTATTTCAACAAGAATAAAATTCAAGATTAATAATGCAAGAGATCGAAACGGGATAAAATTAGGTAAGAGGGAAAATCTTATACACCGAAAAAAAGGAATTGCATGCATTTATACGCCAACGCAGTCGCTATCAAATGCGTTCTAAATATAGAAGCGACATTTTCTTTCATAAAATGATGTAAACAAAAATAAACCTGGTAAATAATTTCTAAAAGATTTCGTATTGATTTTACTAAGTCAATAAGTCTTTATTCAATATTACAAAAGTCGATTCAGTAAGTTAAATAATGCCTGAGGGATGTGGTTGAACCGTCGTAGGTGCAGTGGCCCGAAGGGAAAAGCGATCGCGTATTCAAAAAAAGAATGAGTCGGGAAAAAAAGAAAATTTACCCGAGGGCTAATTTTTTAATAAAAGGATTTTTCTTCACAAACAAAAGAAAAAGGTCTAATGCCTGAAAACAAAACTCATTTGAAACTTTTTCTTTTTCATAACTGTTTTTTCCTGTCTATTTGATCTTAAGGGATTTTTCAAAAGATCCGTGTAATTATTAGTTTTGTAATGATCTGATGGCATTTTTCCTGTCCGGAGGGAAAATTAAAAAAAAAAAGAAAAGAAAAAGGAAAATGAAATTTTTTTATTAACGGAAAGGAATTTTAATTTTTGAATTCTTATCATCAGCAGAACTTACTGAACAAACTCCGGCACGGTAACATAACTCAGCTTTCAATATAAAATATGGTTAAGGTTCTCCGCCAAAACCGAGGGAGAATCATACTCCGACGCAGCGGGATCATTTTAAACGCCTTTCCCTTACATATGAATCCATAAATCCAGTTTAAAAGAAAAATCTGGAACGTCTAGACTCAGCTTTCTTTATTACGCTTTCATTATACGGGAAGTAAAAGCGAGGGAAAAATTTTTCGCAGCGGAAAGAAAGACGGAAAGGTTAAGAGACTTTTGTGCAGGGGAAACGGTTGAACGTATAAAAACGAAAGGTATCTCTCTCGGGGAAACCCATTACTCAGTAGAGAAATTTTGTTAAATAATCTCTCACTTTGAAATCAAATGCTGAATGGATTCATATTCTTTTATTATCTGCTGCATTGAGTTCTGAATAAATTTCGTGCTTATGCTAACAACAATTGTTAAAAAAATATTATTATCTTGTTCAGGAAGCATGAAAATTTCTTATTTGGTTGGGGATTTTACCCAGGTCCGTCCGGATTGCTTTTAGTAATAGATAATGTCGCTACTTCCATTTGAAATTGAAAATTGTTCATTTCCCGAGCTTGGTTTTTCTGGTGAATAGCAGACGGAATCCAAAAATTTATGGAAAAGCCAAATAAACGACTCCAGCAGCTAGCTCTTCTCTCACATTTCTAAATGTAAAATTATTTCACAGTCCAGACGTGGCTCCACATCATTTTAAATGACCCAGAATAAGTTTAAACAAACGCGGGCGATGAGAGAGAATACTTTAATCTTACCTCTCATCACGAAAAAGCTTTTCAGTCACATTAAAATTTTCTCCCGACACCGTTTTTCATATTGAACTAACCTTAACATGTGACAGGTTTTTAAATAAATCACCGAACTAACTACAAATGGCATCAAAATTTGAAAAATTTCTCTCTTCTCTTCTAACCAACCGTTCTTATCTGCATGTTTATTTTTCAACAAGGGCTTTCACCCTTGTTTTTTTTTAACAAACTCATCTCATTTATATCAGCAATATAATCTTGTATACGATGAAAACAGAAAACGATAAAAAATTGAAAAAATAATTCACAAAATTGTCTCCACGGAATAAAAGAAAAATAGGTTTTTTTCGGTGAGTTACCTTCGTGACCAAAAAGGCCATTTTTATTATCGATCGCAGTAAATATAACATCCAAAAAAAAACTTACTACCGAGTTTTTATTAAAGTCTTTTTTAATGTTTCAAAGTTGGCACGGGAGAAAAAGCCATATCAGTAGGTCATAAAAACTAACTTTTTTCTTTTAGAACATATCCTGATTAAATCGTTAAATCCAGGATATAAAACAGGGTGAAAAAAATATTTCTTTATTAAAAAAAATTAGCGGCAAAAAGTCGAAAGCCTAAATCAAGCCAAACCTACACTGGGAAGATTAATTTGCTTTGTCCTGTGCAAACCACATATACCCTCATGAAATTTTGTTGCGGGAGGTTTTTTCCCCCCATTCACTCCATGTTTTACAATATCGATTTGGAAGTTTTTAAAACAATATGTGGACGGTTAATCCATCTAAAAATTTAGAGTTCATAATTTTTTTTTTGCTATCAGGCCTAAACATCGAGTTATTAAGCGGAATTTATTTCCACGTGGCCTTTGAAACTACTCTTCACAAGTTTTAGCTGGATGATTTAACGGTGACACTACATCAATCAATCATCGATTGGACATGATGCAAAGGAATTATTAAAAAGAGAGATTCCCCGTGCTAATAGAATGTTTCAAGATGGTGAGCTTTTAACGTCCTTTCATTGTTATGCACGAGGGAAGGATCGATTACCTATAAATCATTCTATAAAGTAACGATGTGTTATTGCTGACCTGTAGGGTATGAAATATGAATTTTGAGTGTTACAAATGTGACCAAGAGCCTAGGGCCGATTTTTTTAACAAACAGGCTCTTCTTTGAATGGCAGATTCGTAGGATCATCATGGCGGTTCGTACCTTAAAAGCCATTAAACGCAATAGGGACACCGAACTATGCGATGCCACTCTCACAGATTCTTGGGTCGTGAGGTCTTTCTTCGACATGGTCTGCACCTTGTTTTAATCTTCCCCTCTCCAAATTTTCCAGGATTTGAAAAATCCTAAAGCAGATTTAACGCAAAACTACTACTATCCAAGCATCAATAATTTTCTCAGCGTAAAAAATTCTAATTAAAAGCATCTTTTAACTTTTCCTGGACGCCTAATTGCATACTTAATGAAAATATACACCATCGCAAACTAATGCTTTCAACGAATTCCTTTCTTTGTCCGAGTTCTCGACGAACACCTCATTTACTCCTTTCATTAAATTAATCGTATTTATTTGTTTTCCATTTGCTAAAGGGAATGGAAAATTTTGTAAAAAGAAAAAGGGAATTTTATATTAAAAAGCTTTCCTCGTTAATTCTTAAATAAAATGAGAAGTGTGTCAATTTAAAAATGCAGGTAAATAAAAAATATGAATACAGTATAATAATAGTGTACGCGATCATCAGTGATTCGTACCTTGGAAGCAGCCACCAGGAACAAAACTAGCCCCTTATTGTAAGATGCGAAGGATGCTGCAGTAAACCCAAATCTTAAATCCCGCCAACTATCCCTCCAGCAACTAACACCCAACCCCGAAAAATAAGGCTGCAACCCGCTCTTGCTATAGAACAGGTTATAGACCCAGTGATTCCATCGTGGGGATCTCAGATCTCAGCCTGGAATTTGAAGTCTGTCAATACGCTTTGAAGCATTCTAGAGTGAGACATTTTACCAATTAGATCTGGCTGTTTTTATTGCTCCTTTTCAAAATCGTCTTAATGAGATTTGACAGAAGTTAATATTTTAAAGCTACAAAAAAAGCTCAATGTCAAAATGTTTGAGCGGAAAGTAAAGAGGATTTAGCTTGACCCTGCGTTTTTTGCAAGACGCATACTCCTAAAGCTGAATTAGTTATTAAACGCGTTTAATAATTTAAACAATTTCGCAATTCCCGCTAATGCTCCTAAATCCCAGATGACTCTGTATCTCTCTTTCTCTCTCTCGCTCACTCGTCTTTACCTCCCACGCTTTACAGGATCGAAAATCAAAGAGTTAACTGCATATTTCATTTTCCAGATTAATTGCTACGTCGGAAGTGACGTTCAATACGACAGACTAGAAGGATTCTCAATTCAAGATAAAAGGAAAGAAGAGTAAAGGAAGATTTCGCCACAGCAGAAAAGTAAGCAAAAAATTTTTCCTCATTTAAAGGTTTGAAGATAGAAGTGATTTTGGTTTGCAGAGGGATGTGTAAACGTCGTTTTATTAAATATGGCAAATGTTCCCGCGTTTATTTTTAGAAAGTTTTTCTCGTAAAAGGATTTTTTTTAAAAAAAATTCATCATATTAATATAAAACCGCGTCAACAGGAAACGATTAAAGTAAAGTAATCGATTTTTCAAATCGAACTCCCAGCCCTATTTGTTTGTTGCTGGTTTGCTGGTTTTCTCGCTTCCGATTACGATTCAAAAGTAAATAAGTACATTAAGTCTTTTTTTAAACAGGAAAAGAATAAAAACAGGAAATTTTATTTTGCAAACTCGATTTTTCCATACTGTATCTCCATTATTAAAGAATCTATAAATATAGCTGGTTGAAGGACCGCCAGGTCCAGGGGATGGTCTAAATGGAGATGGTCAGAATCTACAACAATTAATTGCTAGTTGAAGGACTGCCGGCTCAGGGTAGGGTCTAAATGCTGAAGTAGAGCCAACGTCGCGCCGGCACCAGCAAATCCACTAAGGATCCCACTCCCGCCCAGAAATTCCCAAGCAGTATCTCAGGATGAGATCGTTCTGGATGACAAAGCCGATGAGGGCATCGAACCAGAATAAATCAGGCAATTATATCACCAGGAGCCTGAAAAATTCGGCGCTAACATGTTAGTTATATGGCTGGAAATTGCACTGGAGGAATTAGCTAACATGTTAGCAACAATGTTTCGACTTGTATTTGCACCTAAAGTGACACTGCATGGAGAATAGGTTAACCTAAGCTTGTAATTAGCCTGAAGGCTCTGCCAGACAAATGCAGAATGTGTGAGCTTAAAATTTTCTAGTTTTTGGCTCTAAACCGCCTTAGACTTAACCTGAATCTAGCCAATTATGAGTCGATTCCTCCGTCCGAGGCCGATTTCGAAGTTGTAAAATTCTTTCAAAATCCTAGAGGTTTTCAGAGTTCGGGCAGCTCCCATCAGTCCGCGCAAGAGGATCTTAAATTATCAGAGTGCTCGGCAAGCATCAATAGGCTAAATTTTGGTCTTTACCTTCGTTCTTAAGTTTCTTTACCCGATTTAACTAGCCCAATCAGGCCAATAAAGCCTTTACACCTGGTTTTGCACATTTTAATCTGATCAAAAGACCTTTTTCCACTTTTCAAGGCATTGAAAATATTTACTTAACGAATTTGGCTTTGTCAATCCAAAGTTAGTTAATAAAACGGGGTGTCGAAGGATTCGATTAATTCGCGGTTCCCCGGCATTTCACTCAAAATGTCACTTTTAATGCTTTTCGTTCTATTTCTCGGTGATTATCCTTTTAAAACTGTTACCAAACTTTTTTCGAAAAAAAAAAATATTTCACTCATTTCCAGTGGAACGTTATTTTTGATTAACATGGGGAGATCAGAATGGAAATGAGTTGCCAACGACATTTCTCTTTATGAACCGTAGTTTTTAATATCTTTTTCCTTCTTTATTCATTTCCCTCACTATCTCTGACATCGAATCGACTTGTTTAGGAGGTAAATGAAATAGGACGACAGCTCCGGCGTCGAAGTCTTCATTAAAAACGAACGTTTTTTCCGTTGATTTCATCTTCTCAAATTTTCTTTACTCCAGAAATGGCAAGACGATACATTTTCAACTCCCTTAATGAGCTTTTTCTGTTATTTCTTTAATTATGTATCTTTCAGCAATTAAAATTATAATCCGTTTTTTGTTCTTTCAGAATTTTAAGCTGAATCAAGAATTATGCTAAGCTCATGCTTATTAATTGACAACGAAATTTCATGCCTAAAAAAATTGGACTACTTCTCACCAAAGAAAAAGAAAAGAAATTTGTTGTAATAACCGGATTCTTTTTCTTTTCTGCTGTGAAAATCGTTAAAAGGGGAGAAAAAAGACGAATTTACATTTTAAAATGTAATGCGTTTTGAGTTGCCTTGATTCTGTAAGATTCGTTGCGGAGAGGGAAAAAAAATCAAAGAGGAAACTGGCGATGTAAACGTGAAACACGATTTTAGCTTTGAACATGTGTTGAAGCAAAAAATTAAGGCAAACTTTTAACGATTATGCACGTTAGAAGAGTTTGAATGTAATTAGGTACAAGTTCAGATTTCGAGAAAACATTCCTGGAAATAGAGAGATACACAAACAAATTTAATTTAAAACTTTAAAAATTTTTCTCATGGTAAATGATGCACTCAAGTCTATAAAAAGTTTTAAAAAGGTAAAAAAAGAGAGAGAAAGATACAAATTTTGTTACTCGGGTGAAGTTTTTCTGATGCAATGTTGCAATTTGGCATTTTAAATTGCGGATACCAATAATTGGGATAACTGCAATCCTAATCACGGTCCAATATCTAAAAGCGCACACCCGCCCCTTATTTTGCTGAACATTGCAAAGATTCAAAGATCTCATATTTCTCTGCATTCTCTTTCATCCTTACATAGACCTAAAAATATATCAAATCCCAAAACTTCTAAAAATGAAAACGAAAAAAGTTGCCATGGAGAAAAAAATTAAATTTTCTTATTCTAAAAGTTATGAAAAGATAATCCCTTTACCAGGGATTGTCCACCTGCCTTAGAAAAACGATTTCTATTCAAACTATTTTGTTTCCTCGTATTTTCCGAGAAAAAAATAATCCTAATCATTTCTTCGTCTTCACCGTGCCTCTTTCGATTTTTCCCTTTTCTCGAATAATACACTCTGTATAAACCAAGCACGTTCGTTAACCTCCAGTTTGATGTACGACTCCCATTGTTTGTTCATTCCTCCTAGGAACAATGCTAAAGGAGCTGTATGATAGCTTAACAGGCGATTAAATTATTCCCTCGCAATAAAAGGGGGAGACGTTTAAACGGGTCCAACTCTAACGAACAACACTCGAAGGATAATGTATAACGCTGTCATGCGTTGATATTTTTCAAAAAATTAAAAATTTATAAACACTTTGAGAGGCTTGACATAACGCACGGTGAAGTC
This sequence comes from Liposcelis brunnea, assembly GCA_023512825.1. Lineage (NCBI taxonomy): Eukaryota > Metazoa > Arthropoda > Insecta > Psocodea > Liposcelididae > Liposcelis > Liposcelis brunnea. The sequence continues at coordinate 10,350,857 of CM042065.1, read as the reverse complement.
ATCGTTTCGCTGTTGAATATCGCATGAGCTTGAAAACAAAAACTGCGACTGAGCTTGCTCTTTTTTTTTTAAAAAAATAACACATGATTGTGCTTGATGGATTTGTTGCATCTAAAAAAGAAGACTTTATTAAGCGACAGAAGAAAAAGGCACGATGACAAGATTTACGGTTACAAAAGCAAAACCTTGATGTGGGTGGTTGACGTTTTGAGGTCGGGAGGGCGCGTGCCTTTATCGAAAAAGAAACAAAAGTAAGACTTGTACGAGTACGTTTAAACAAATATTTAAACATGAAAAGTTGAAAGTTTTGTTTTTATAATGGTGGGATCCCAGAATCCTGTTACGATTTTTCACGTAGAAACTATAATATCTTTTCGAGTTTGGACTTATTTCCCGTAGAACGAACAAACTTCTATTGTCAACTTTCTCACGTTCTATTCAGTTCTTATCAATTTTTGAAATCCCGCTTTTCGTATGAAGCCCAGCGTGCCTTTTTCTTTATTTTTTTAAAAGAAAGTTATTTTGTTGTACTGCCCGTAGAAAGTTTTCTCTTAAAGGAAAAGTTACTTGCAAAAAGAATGGCCTACTAAAGAAAACTGTAGGACTTCTTACAGTCATTCAGCGAAATAATCTTCAAGTGCCAACGCTGTTTAAGCGGCCTCTGCATAAAGCTGCTTAATAGTTCCATAAGTTGGCACAATCACACGCAGAACTTCGTAAGTGGAACGATCTACGAGACTAAGCGTGCTCCATTAATCTCTGTTTAACGAATACTAAATCCTCGAATTAAGTTCACATGACGCAGATGATATCAGTCAGAATTGAAATTAAAAAATTCAAACAGTAGAGTAAAATTGTTGCTCGACTGCTGACAAAAATCCTGATTTTAGGAATTCTCCTCTACGTTCTGCATAAAATTAACTAACTTGACTCTTATTTATTAGGACATTCGGTTTCAAGAAGGAGGATCGTTTTGATCGTTAGCTGCAATGATTGTAAACTCGACTTAGTGCTATAATGCCATGAGAGTTGCTTCTAGCTGATTGCTTAAGGCCCCTATCTTAACAACAAATCCCACCGATCGACTCTTTATTCTATGGACTTTGAAGAGATCCGGGCAAAAGGACTTTGATTCAAGGCTACAAGAGATACAGAATCCATGTCCAACAATTTCAATTTTTAATCAATTTTTTTTCCAAATCTTTGATTGGATTGATTAAAAATTCTCAAATCAAATCCTGGTAGAATCCGGAGTAATTTTCACATTCAAATCAAAATCATTATTAGAATAATTTCCAAATAATATTTTTATTTTTTTTTTGTAGATTTGGTTTTGATATATCTATAAATAAAAATCCTCTTTTTCTATATATTTTTCCTAATCTGTATATTTCATAACTTGATTTAATCTCTTGACGGAAAATTGAATGAACCTTAAACTCCGCGTTTTCTATTAAAGGTTAGAGGGAAAAAAGTCGATTTCGTTCCTTCTTTAAAAAAGATGACAACCGTTGAATTTTCAAAGTAAAAGATATTAATACTTTACATTTTTAACATTGCTTTCCTGGCTGATACATTCATTTTTTGCTTTTTTCAGCTCCAGGCTGATGATTCCCTGTTTTTTATGAAGTTTCTTTTGTGCTTTTTTTCTCATGGCTTCTCTTTTAAAAAGGATAAAAAAAAGTTAATGCGTGAAATAAATTTTTTAAAATGTGAGTAACTCTTCACATGCATTCATGTAAGGTTCCATTAAAAAAAAAAACTTTCAATTTTTAGTTTGAACGGAAAAAAATAATCAGGTCTCTCTTCTTACTCTATTGGTCCATGGATTGCAGAAAATCTGAATAACCATCACTTTATGCCTTGGTTTATTTTTCCATAAGGCTTCAAAAAAAATATTTTGGGGGGAATAACAAATAAAAAGTCAATGTTGTTATTACAGGCTTATACTCATAAAAAAAGTTAATGAAAAAGGTTTTCCAAAAGACAAAGCCCCATGTTTGACATACTCATAACATGTCCCATAACTGACAACTGTCAACTCACAACCAATTAAATAAAATGTTCTCCGTTTTTTATTATTATTTCAATCGTGATTCTAAATTATAACTTCTAATTATCATCCCTTGTACTTTTTTCCTCCTAAAACTTTCTTTTGTTTCTCTTTTCAAGTATCTCTTTTGCTTTTTGTTCCAAGTTTACATTTTTCCCTCGTCTCATTTTAAAAAGTAAACCTTTTTTTGTCAACAATTTAAAAACTCATTCACCACACCAGTTCCTCCATTCGAAAGATGTCATTTTGGATAATTTTCCCAATCATCAAGATAACGAAAAAAAAACCTCGAAGAAAATTCAATTAACTCGTGTCAGCTTCAATAACAGCGATGACAGGGGGGGAGGGCTCTTTTTTTTCCGTTCCAATTTTTTTATACATGAAAAAAAGCCTGAGGAAAACGTGACATCGTAGGAGGAAAAGTTAAAATATTTTTCTTTTTTAAAAATGATTAAATTTAGCCTTGAAGGAATTTAAACGAAGATAATAGAATTAGAAATGAAACAAGAATATTCCTGAACAATGGGAATAAAATGATATTTCCGGGGGTACAAAAGATGTAAATCGGTTTTGAAGAACGCTCAAGGCTGTAATTACGAACTCCTGATTTGAAGTCTTTGTTTTACAAATGGAAAATGTAAAATGCAACAATGTTTGATTAACACGTGTTTTGGAAAACACGCGTCAACCCGTGGAACGCCATTTGGGACGAATATATAGTCTCTCTTTTGAAACTTAATTTACCAATCGGGAATTCGCTGATTTCAATATTACCCCGATTGTTTGAATTTGTGAGGGGATAAAAATGAAAATGAATTGTCGTGGGCAGTTAAGGCCTCAATCGGGAGTTGAAAGCATTCGCGTCAAATTCGAAATTTTAAACAATATGAATTGTTAGCTGCATATTGGTTCGGCGAAGAAAACATTCATGGAATATAAAGGTAACCCAAGGTCCAGCTTACACAGCCAACAAATGCAGATGATGAAGCAGATTTCGAGAAGGTGACCTCTAAAAAAATTCTGCAAAGACGACGAATTACTAGAGGAGAGTTAACCAGAAGCCTAAACCTAACGAGATGAAGACGCCTGCATGGCAAAAGTGATGCAGGAAGAAAACTTCGCGCCCTCCGCGTAAAGCCGTATGGTGAGAACGCGGTTCATCTTCGAAAAAAATTCAGCTCGAATGGTTCACTATACAAAATCGAATTAAACTTTACATGGCGCTAAAACCATAAAATTTTCCTTCAGAAAATTCCCCCAGAATGATTAAAACAATAAAAGGATAAAATTACTTTCTTGTTAATTATACCCGACCATGAATGGAGTTATTAACCAGCTTTTGTCATCGATGCATGTTTCAATAACAAAACCTTTCAGATCCCTTAATTTCTTGATAGAAGCCGCTTAACATGGCAAAACCGAGATAAGCGCAAGATATACATCCTCACACACCAAGACACAAAGCTTATCTCCACTACTTAGAGATTTCCATTAAATTTTACTCATGCTTATACAGAGAGAAGGGAATTATCTCAGATATGAAACTAGACCAGGTATATACATACTGTTTTAATTTTCCCTAAAAATAAAATAGAGAGATAAGAGAATTTTAGTTAAATCTTTCAAATCGGTTCTTAAATCTTCAAAAACCGAATTAAAATTAAAACCCGCGTTTTAAGTTTTTAAGTTCTGTGTAATTAAATTCAAGCGCAGAGAGAGTCAAATCAAAACTGAAAAGGCGAAGGGTAATGAAAAATTGAAGAACCCAAGCTTAATTAATTATAGAGAAATTCTTGGGGAGCGAAAACTAAGGAAGCCACTGAGCTAAATGTAGCGTCGATGTTTCATTATGTGAGTGCTGGATTCGTGGGCTGTAAAGTATCCAAAAGGATGTTACAAGAAGTATATTTCTGTGGAAAAATAATAAAAACGTACAAGAGAAGTTCGCGGTTGTATGTATTCTCCTTTTCATCTTTTGAGATTTCTTCATTTCCCTTACATTTCTTCTTTTTCCCGAGTTAATGACTTGTTTTCTTTGTTTTCTAATTCTGATCCTTATAAAGGGTAAGCAATAACAATAGGATTTCATGATTTCAGATGGTTAATACGATCAAAAAAATAGGCTACTTGCATAAATTTTAAAATCGCAAATTTAATACTAATATTAATTCTTTGATTAATAAGAAAGACTTTGTAAAAAAAAATTCATCAAAAGAAAAGTTTTAAATACCGAAAAATTTGCTTTGAAATTCAAATTCTAGAAAGCCCGCCAAAAACAGCCATGACTTTATGACGTCACAACTGAGTCAGATCCTTTGTTCCTATTGGTAGAATTTTCGCGCGCAAAAAAATGAGCTAATGAAATGAAAGAATTCAACTCAGTTGTGACGTCATTAGCTCAAACATGGCGTATAGTGATTTTTGGCGGGCTTTCTAGAATTTGAATTTCAAATCAAATTTTTACCTGTTTAATAAATTTTTTTTGACTTATTTTTTCTTGAGAAACCTTAAATAAGAATTTAAGGACCGATTAATGACGTTTTAAAAATTCATGCAAGTAGCCTATTTTAGGCTCGGTAGGGAAATGTAGAATTGTGGGTGGGAACTAAATGTTTCTTCTTCTTTACGTGGCGTCTCCGCGTCAGACATTGGCGAGCGTCATCGCTATTCGAACCTTGGATGTCTCTGCCTGAAACAGGGACGTGGAATCTAGTCCATACCAGACCCTCATATGATGCCCTGGTGGGAAAAATCTGAAAATGTTATGAAACGATTCCATGCGGCAAAGTAATATTTCCATGGGCTGGTTTTCTTGACTGGAAATGGGAGTGCAATCGACTATCATTGGTCTTGCACAACAAACCTTCGGCCATAATGGCTGTTAACTTTCCTACATCTTCCGCAAAGCAGTACGAAAGCCATACCGTTGCTATAACTCTTCTTCCCGCTATCTGGTTTTAAGCCAAGCCGGCAATATTGTCTTCAGCCTTAAGCTAATGCTGGTAGGGCTGCTGCCTCTCACCAGAAATATTTAACGACCATCGTGTGCTTCCAGTGGCAGAGTCTTAAATTTCGTGGACCGATCTCGCGAGTAATGCCTTCTGTTAGTTGAGGTCACGGTACTCCGGCAGAAGACTAAAGCATTCGGAATTCCTCTTCAAGCGCACGCACTTGTGCATCCGAAGCATGCAGTCCCTCCGCACTAAAATTTCATCAAAAGTTTCAAAAAAATATTAAAAACGTAACTGAAAACATGTTAATAGCCTATTCCACTAGCCTCCTACTGTGTCACCATAGGCAACAGAGTGCAAGCCCCTTCATGACTTTTCTAAAAATATCTTCAAACACAAACATTCCCATTTTAGTGGTAAAACTCCTGCGGAATTACGCAATTTCATGTATGGATGAATTATTTCGTTATCGAATTTCTTCAACCTTAACATAATTATCCAATCGCATACATTATTGCAAAGTAGGTAAAGCGAGCTTACGACTAAACGCGTATTCGGTGAAAGTGAAAAAGAAAAAAAACTGACGTGAAATGATTTGTTAATTCATTTCTTTTTTTTCAATTAGTTTAGTGAGATAACATCGAATGAATAAAATATAAGACATTTCCGTGATGCTTTTAGTACGATAAGGTTTCCTTTTTCAAAAATGTGATTAAAAATGGATCATTTTTCTGAGATTATGAAAAGAAAAAAAGATAATCCATAATGACTTTTTCTCATGATGATTCTAATGAAGAATCATTTATAATTAAAGTTTCCTAATGGATTAAATTTGCTAGATCTGTGAGTGGTTTTTATTATTTTTTTTGAAAAAAAAAAAAATGCGGGAAAGTTTTTATAAGCCAAAGCTTTGAATTTATGCATTCAATAAATAATAGGATACCAGCGAAACGGGAAAACATAAATAAACGTCGATCCTCTTTTTTTTTATGGATTTACAGAATACACCGGACGTATGCAGTTTGATGATTTGACTAAAACTCTATAAACGATCGTTTATTCAATGATCCGTTAAACGCACCCCTTTCTAACTCCTAAAGAGATGAGTCAAATATGAGTTCAAAACCTAATCAAATATTAAATATCTAATAATCGATTACTAGAGGGATGCAAAATTTTCCGAGGGACGGTCGAAAAGAAACAAGGATAAAGCTGCGTGAAACAAAAGGTAGGCTTTCTCTCTGTAATAAGAATTTAACGCGTCGCTTATTTCAGCTAATATCATTTGCTTTCACACTCGCATGATTTCAATCTCCCAATAACAAGGTAGCAACAACTGAAACCTATGACACGGGGTTCGGACGTGCAAATAACACCATGGATTGAAATTTTCTCGCCTGACCCGTATAACAATTCATTTGTTGGGGGGAAGTTTGTAAAGAGGATAATAATACGTGGGTAACGGAAAATCCCAAGGGGGAAAGAGGTTGTGATTGTTAAAAAAAAACGTGTCGAGCCAGGTTGTGTTTTTATATTGCTTTACTTATTTTGGAGATGTTTACTTTTAATTTCGACATATGCAAGAGAAGGAGAATTAACAAGATTAATTTAAACCAAAACAATCCTAGTAAATTGCGGGATGTAGCCAATTTGAAATTCTAAAATGTATCACTGAATGCGACATCCCCTTCAGGGTACAATATTTCGATACTAATGAAGTCCTAACGCTTCTCGAATTGCAGATATCGAGTTTATTTAACGGTGAATCAATCTGACATTTCATTGTAGCACTATTCTGTTTATTAGTGTTTTTTAAAAAAAAAATAAATCTCCACTAGTTGACAATGCTGCACGCTGCAGGCAATCGAGGGATCCATTGTTATAAAAAGTTGGAGGTCAACAAGCTCTAAAAATACCAAACAAATCGCGATTTCAGTATTATGGGATTACATCTGCACAGTGGAGATGGAACCGTATAATATTCAGGTCGCGAAATAATAAAAAGCTCATGTAGTTTGACAAAGTTTCGATCTGAAATTTCCTCAACTCAAGTCCACAGAAAAGTACAGGGAGAAGATGACACTTAATTAGCCATAAGCAGCCATTCATCCGCATAACCCATGTCGCGTCAGTTAGCTCTATACTAACACGTGGCTTGATAAGACTCCAAACTGACCAACACCCATCGAAATGTCCCCTCAACGTAGCGAAGCCCTCGAGATCAAAGGGGGGCCTATTCTGTGTTCCACATATCTCAGTTCTCCAGCAAATGCTTCAGAGAATCTAAATAAAATCTGTAGTGATTTTATGAATTCCCCAGTGATTATTCAACTGTCATATTACAATTATCTATATATTCATATATAAGTGACAATCATTGATTTTACCACAACAAATGAAAGGGAGAAAATTGATAGCGACCGTCAACCTGCCGTGGGATATTTATAACGAGTTAAAAACAAACTGTCGGGGATTAGTAATCTTTGTAAGAAAGTGTTAACGAAACTTTCTAGACAGCATAAAACTTTCAGTTACCTAAATAATAAATGACATTAGCTCCATTAGTAAATCCCTCGAATTTTTTTTTAATTGGGCACGTGCCCAATTTAACCATAATAAACTAACCAAACTCAAATTTATTTTCTTTGCAATGATTTTCAGAAATATTTGAATTTTTCCCACGATAACCCTATATATCGAACCATTAAAAACGATTATAAAATCATTTAAGGCGTCGTTAAACCTTAAATCCAAATTAATTTTAATTCCTCAGCTATTAGTTACTGTAAATAAAGTTAATGGAACCTGGTTAATGCGGAATTAACTCGAAAATGGGAGAAAGGGTGACGTGAAATGCTAATTTCTTGTTTACTATATTTCGTCATATCAAAATTAAAGTTTCGACAACAATGTCAACATTGAAATTATCGTTAGGCAAAGAAACCCAAACGAGTAAATAATCGAATAATCACAGAAGCCAAACACTTTAGTATCGTGTGGAATACACAGATGAAAGACATCATTTGGGAAATCCGATATGCCTTAAAAGAAAATTTCCATCTTTCACTTGTTTACTTTTTGTTGTTTGATGCATATCTGACAAATTGAATTTATTTGTATATTTTTAAAGGAAATCGAATAGGTTCAATGTATAGAAAAAATGGGAGGAGGATTGTAATGTTAAGGAAAATCGCGAGAATCTTTGGAAACATCAATGGAGTAACTAATATCGACTAATGCCCTGGTGCAGAAGGCCAATGGCTCCCCCACGTTCACTGACAAATTCATTTAATGTTGTCTGTTTATGAAGTTAACTCCTCTAACGATCAGGTCGCGGTCGAACCCTCTAATAATCAGGTCGCGACTTGTTCCTTGTAAATGATCATGGAGAGAAATCGTTATGATGATCGCCGATCTTAATAGGAGAGGCAACTGAAGAAGAAGTGCACTCTTTTTTTTTAAATCTAGAAATCCCTATTAGTTTTCCTAAATTCCTCCTCTTGCGCTCTCGGCAAATTATTGTAGTTGCACCAGTAGCACTGCTAGCTGCCATGCCACTGTTTGGGATCAAAAGGGAGCTTAATCTTGACATCGTTACTAGTCACTCAAAATTAAAAAAAAAATAACTAGCTTATCCGTTTTTCAACGGAGGATGGTTGATGAAGCGACAGACTGAAATAATAAAGGTCAACTGAGCTAGCATACCCTTTTAACTTTTTTAATAATAAAGAACAAAATAATGCGAAAAGTAATAAACTTGCTCCGGGTAAGAAAATGAATAATGCGTGAATGGCAGTTAAGAAAAATGTCCTTCTGTGTTTTCATAATGTTTTCCAGACGAACTTTTTTCGAACAAATATTTACGTTAGTAGTCAGTAAACATAGGAAAAACAAACAAAAGAATGTATCTCTGATACCTCGTGACATCTTATAACCTATATTTCACTCAATTTTTTTTTCCTCTCTCTCTATTTCGATTCTTTCAATGGCCAATCGTTTAAATAGTAGTGGACTTATAATGAAAATATTGACTAAACCATTCACTTTTCCGAGCTCGAAAAAAAAAACTCGTCGATGATTATTTATTCAATTTTTTCTTTTTATAGCCTCAAGGTTCATTCATTTTTTTCTCCTTTCTAACAATACCCGAGTCTTGTAAAAAACTGAGAAAAATGAAAAGGTTTATTAAAAGCTCAGGTTGATTTTTAAATAGGACGGATTAATAAAGATAAGGGGAAATGAGATTTTTAAATAATTGGTGCGAAAGGAGAAAATTTTCTAAACCTAATATAAAAACCTTATCACGTACATCTTACTGCTTTTGTGATGTGTTTAAGCCTCTAACATCAAGCGCTAATCATCTAAATAAACGCCTTTACTCTTTTTATGGAAAAATAAGAATCTAATAAGAAATAAGAAACTCGTGAATGACTATTACAGCCAAATCCCTTTTAGACCCGGCATCGTGCGAGTTTATTGGGTAGTAAAACAGGTAATTTGACTTGACTGAAGAATCTTTAAGAAAGCTTCGGAAAAAGGTTAAAAGAAAATATAAAAAGGATTCTCTCAGTTCTTTTTTTTCCCTGTGAAACATTTAAGGGTCAGAACCTTTGTTCACTTTTTCCCCTCGTTGGTGTTTTTTTTTTTTAAGAAGGAAGGAAAGAAGACCTCCATTTTAGGCCTCCTTCCGGTTTAAAATATTATAGTAAGAAAAAAATGATTTTGTCTATTGTCTCCGGCCTCCAATCGTATCGATAAAGTCAAAAATAAAAATTTTTTCTTCGAAAAATCATGACACATATTTTTAGAAAATCATGGAAATGACCTTTCCAATTCAAATCTAAATTTATATCGACCTATTTGCTAAATATAAGTACCCGTTCGACCTATTTAAACTGAATTTTTCAATCAACTACACGGCTTTTTCCACAAAGGAAGAGTTCGTGAAAATATGAATCAGCAATTAACCATCAATTAACAACAGTGTCCAATTATTAAAGTTTCCACCCACGAATTATGAAAGCAATGAATGAAAACCCACGTGGAAATCACGTTCAATGAGCTTATGGGATAAATTTTTTTTCAAAAGAAATAAAAATCGTGTTAAAACGATTAGTTTCGGCGAAGGGGAAAATCGAGACATCGGGAATAGCTGATTCAACATCGCTATCCCCGGTCTACTGGGATATGAATAAAAAGGAATGATTCTCAATTGGTGAAATTCCAATAGTTGGATTCATAGGTTACAAATAGTGAAACGTCAGAGAGGAAATCATTGCAATTGAAAACAAAAGAGATTTGAGGGTTTTCTTGAAGCAACTTTCTCGAAGCATGATTTCCCTGAGGATCGTAAATATCCGGATCCGGTATAGGATCATGATTGATTATAGTAATCATTTACGAAAGACGATGAGTTATTAAATTACTTGACTTTCACACGAGAGAATTAAAACGCTTTGTCGCATTAATAATTATTGTTATCGCGGTTAAATAAAGAAGTATAGAAAGGGGAAAAGAGGAACGTGGAATGGGGAATACGTATTGTTCTAGGAAACCTTTTGAGGATTATTAAATTATTGGAGATGTTGCGTTTTCGGGGGAAGGTGTATCTTTGAATGTTTGATTGTTCATCGCTTCTCTTTAATAATGTAGTCATTTGAAATTCGGGGTAATTTTGTTTTAAGTAGTGGGAAATGTCAATGTATTCGTACGGTACAAGCTCATTTGATAATTTAAGATTTTCTAATGCTTGCCAAAGTTCTACATTTGGTGTTTAGAGAGTTTCATTAGAATATGAAACGGCTTCACAAATTTTCAAATTGGAAGTTACTTGGGGAATTTTCATTTGTCAATGAAGTAACGATTTTGAGTGAGTAGTTGGCGAGAACAGCGGTAGTCTTCACGTTTAGAGCGCTTGCCATTGACGAGATCCAGATACCTTCTGACCTAAAAGGTAGCTACCTGATTACTTAGGGTCTTTTCTCAGGGTTAGATGGTGGCCAACAGCAGTGCCACTGTCAGTGTCACTATTATTTGGTGAGGCTAGCTCGTCAGCAACGATCAGTAGATCAGCAATGATCTACTGATGTCGCAATGATAAATAGATGTCGTCATACGGGTCATATGAAAATGGGGTCGAAATTAAAAAGGGCCGAAAATGAAAAGGGCCGAAAATGAAAAGGGCCGAAAATGAAAAGGGCCGAAAATGAAAAGGGCCGAAAATGAAAAGGGCCGAAAATGAAAAGGGCCGAAAATGAAAAGGGCCGAAAATGAAAAGGGCCGAAAATGAAAAGGGCCGAAAATGAAAAGGGCCGAAAATGAAAAGGGCCGAAAATGAAAAGGGCCGAAAATGAAAAGGGCCGAAAATGAAAAGGGCCGAAAATGAAAAGGGCCGAAAATGAAAAGGGCCGAAAATGAAAAGGGCCGAAAGTAATTTTCGGCCCTTTTCATTTTCGGCCCTATTTTCATATGACCCGTATGACGACATTAAAATGACGGGTCCTTTTCAGTGTTTCCATTAGTATTTCTAATGGGGAACAAACCGCTTTGGTGATCGCCGAACTCTATAGAAGAGGCATTTGTATAGAAAGGAATCGCCGTCTTCAAGAAGTTGACCTGTAGAACATCCATCCAGAACCTGCGGTCCGTGGCGGGGAGCGCACGAGCTACATGCAAGTCCACTGAATGAAGACCTTAATGAGCATTAATTATACTATAGCAATGTCACTTAGAGGTTAAATTCAGTTGGAAAAACCCATAAATTGGATTTAACCACCAGACACTCAAGTATGCGCCGCGCATCTTACTTATTGAGCCCCAGATCTATCTCATAATTCAAATTCCACCCCATAAATCTGTTCACTAATCAATAATTTGTACATCAAAGTCGACTTCACACATATAAAGTGTCAGATTACTTTACAACGCGTAAACCAAAGTGGTAAAACCGCGCTTATATTTGAATAAAATAATATGAACGAAAAACCGCAATGTGGTTCGTCTACAATTCCATCCCCATGTTCCCCGTGATTATTCGGTTAACCTAAATTCGACATTGACGAAATAAGTACAAAGACCAAAGGGATGTAAATCGAATGATTGAGATTCAATTTTTAAAAAAAAATTCATCAAGTATGAATATAATCATTAAGATTTTTTAAATGAAGCTTTTGATTTCATTTGAATGTCAAAAATTTACCTAAATTATTCCTCACGTTTAAGTCCTTCCGCGAACCTTTTTCTAAAAAGCAACGCTTAATTTTCCATTCGTCAGTAGAGGCTTTATACCGCGAAATCGATTCCTTGGTGATTATTGTCAAGTTATGAGATCAGTGCCAATGGGTTGGGTTTGAAAGATGTGAAAATCAAAGATTCGTTTGAATATTGCTTTAAGGAAATTTCAGTTTTGAACTTTCATAGATAAATACGAGAGTCTTTCATGGGAAAACCGGGAGCTTGGGTTCTGGTGATTGTTCGCTCTTTTTCAAAGGCTTTGCCCAAGCTTTTATTCTTCGCTATTTCAAATTTCACTTTCTTTACCGGAGGAGTTTTGAAAAGGGGTAAGGTCGGGAAAAGGACGAGCGGACCGACATGATGGAAAATTTCATTTGATGATTCCATTGTCCTTCAAAAATTAAATGCGATGAAAATGATATTTCTCAGAGGCGTAATCTGGTTCAAGCTATTGAAAAGATAAAAGGGATTAATCCTTGAAATAATTAACGGGAGTTAATTTTCAAAAAAAATGAATGTTTATTAAAATTTTTAACGAAGAGAATAATTTTAAAAATTTTATGACGAAGACGTGTGACTTAAAATTTAAATCAAAGCTCTGAGGGGTGATTTGCTATTCTCAACTTTTGGGAGTGTAAACCTTTGTTCTAGTAGAAATGAAACGTCAGCGATTCAGTTGCTATCGATATGTCTGTGGTTAAACTTGGAATTTCAAATCTTACTGAAATGTCTCCGTGCTAAAATGATTTATTCGAATGAAAGGAGAAAGATGGGTGAATGAAGAGATTTGAAAACATCATGCCGCATGAATCTATTCTAGGGCCGATCATTTTCCTGAAGCAATAACGTGAAATTTCAGACGAGCAAACAGAAGCAATCAGCCTTGTGGCTTTAAGGAGCCAACAATTTTCCAAACGATCACAAGTTAGTAAATAAAGAAGTCGATGGATCTCACGGGGGTGGATATTCAGTAAATCTTTCCTTTAATTTCCTCCAGCTACAATGGCGCTTCGAGCAAAATCAACAAACAACCCACATTCCAGCCTTTTTTATTAATTTAAAAAAATTCCAACTCACCACTTGTTTGTTTCATAAAAACTACACGAACTCCATAAGCCTTCCTTGCGATCAGCAATGTCGTTTTTTAAAAAATATCAATAACGCAATTATAATACAACTCAGCAAAAAAAATTAGGTTACACTTTCAAAAAACGGAATATTAAATGCGACTTTAGAAGGGAAGAAAAAAAAATTGAATGTAAATAAAAAAAGTAATTCTCGCTCTTACTTCAACGTGACATTTTAGCGATGTTAAAAATTATGAGATTTTTTTTTCTTTTGCTTCGTTTCCTTCACCCCCTGTTTTTTTTCCCATACGCATCAATACGAAAATAAAGTCAATCGACCTTAATTTCACTTGGAATAACAATTTTCGAAAAAAGGGAAAAACATTTTTTGTTCAATAAACGAATCGAACACAAAATATTTCTTTCAACTGAAAATGCAATAAAATGAGATGTGCACAGACACAGACTGAATTCTCCTTCAATTTTATGAAGATATTTTATTGCGCCAAGATCGCATTTATCGACACTGGAATTGCGGGGGTGGAGAATTAAATGACTCCCGAAGAAAGTCACTTTTCTCATTGTGCAGTATGGGATTTATTGATTTCTGCATTCCCTTGTGGAAAAACCACTGTTTAAAATTCCAATTTACTGAAAGCAAGACTTTGTTAAAAAGATTTTATTATATGAATTCGTCCCGGAAGGGTTAAACTTTGGATGTCGAATTCCGGATATTATTGCAAAAGAAAAAAATCTGAGAGAAAGGATGAAAGCTAGCAGGTGCAAGGGGGGAAAAAGATCCGTTGAAGACAAGGTTCTCCATTAGCTAAATTCCCTTTAGGCGGAAAAAGCGGATGATCCAACTATCTGAGAAAAATTATTTGCTTCGTTGTGTAATTTCACTGACGCAATTTCTTTCTATGAAATGACGTCTGTATTAAAATGTTGTTGTCAATGAAAAAAAAAAAGAAGATTTTTATTATTTTTAGTGATGTAAGGATTGTTAGTAAGTTAACAACTTAAATTTCAAGCTGCAGTTTTGCAGCAACTAAATTCTTCGCAAATAACAAAATCGTGATTTCTTAATTAACAACCCTCGTAACGCTTTTTAATCTTTTTTGCACAAGCATCGTTATATATATTTTGATAAATAACACAATGAGGACCCGATAGCGGAGTATTGTTTACAACAAAGCTGAAACCGGAAATAAATGCCCCATACATTTTACGCTGGTTTTAAAAACCATGAAGATAAAAACAACAAAAAACGTTGGCCAACATTCATTAAATAACGAATCGAGAGACGCTTAGCTAAAACTTTCTTCTCATATTGTTACAGATGTGATGAAAGCTCTTGTGCAAGTCCGATCAAAGTTCGGAGTAATAGAAGGATGATTTACCGGAGTGGTGGTATCAATCCCACAACAAAACTACCCGTAAGTATAGCAAAACTGGGATATGGAACAAAGGAGCCTATAAACGCGTATTTCATTTTGAGATTGCCACAACAAAGTGAATATTAAACAAACGGGAAAACTTTGTTTCCAAACTTATTCATTGACTTATCTTACCTCAATGATTTCAGTTAGTGTTAATACGGTCCATTACAGTTTCCTTTATCACAAAACTATTCTACTTTTGTATGGTTTTATTTATTTGCCGAGGATATTGGTCACATGATTAATTTTTAGATGATGTCAGTTAAAATAAAATTGGATTGCTGATCTCCTTGGGGTACAAAACTTAAAAATTGTCATTGTTGGAATATCGTTGCCATGGAAACGATTATTAATTTACTCATACGCATTTTTTCCATTCAAATAGTTCAGTGTCCTCAAAGAGAGAGGTCGATAGTTGCAATGTTTGGATGCGTTGATGCAAATGCTTAAATTTTGATGTTTCAAATCAGAAAGTTTCATAATTATTGTCATTAAATCTATCAAAGTTTAGAAGGGGAAGCCCGTAACAGATCCAAATTAACGTTGTAAAGTAACCGAGGTAAAACAAGTCAATGAAAACAATTCAAAACAAAACAACCTCAGCCCTTAAAATCAGAAATTCATAATTCAAAGATATTTTCCTTGCAAATTGGTTCTTACGACCCCCAGATGTCGCATAATTCTAAAACATTTATCAACTATTCCTTCTACATTTAATTTCATGGTGTTACCTTTACCTGAAACCCAAGTGAGGATAAGTTTATGTGCGAGAAAAGCATAACGTCAAAAAACTTTTTTATTTAGAGTCTGGATTTAAAAGATCAAGAAAAAAGAGAGAGAGATAAAGTTGAAGAGACTTGCATGGAAAGTACAAAACCAAACATGAAGCGTTTTCTCTTTTTACATTTTCATAACATTGTACGGTTTTGTTTGCTTTTAAAAGCCCTATACAAGCTTCGTTAACTTTTGCATAATACGACCTAATATGGTTAAATTAAATGGACTGGCTTGTTCATTTTACATGTGGACACTGAAGTTGTTCCATTTGGTGAAATACTCATGTGAACATTGTTTTGAAATGCGGTAATTTGAATTGTTTACAATGTTTATTGAATCATTCTTTTGTTATGAATTTTTTGAGGCACATACTCTTGTTCAGCGTGGGCCGGCATATCGGTTGAATTACGAAAGTAAATAAAGCGTTTGATGATTTATCTCGTACAAAGGAATGCAGAAGTTGTTCACCGCCACCTTTTATTCGACGTGATTGAGGGCCGAACTGCCAAATCCTGCAATTTTTTTATCTAAGCTCTTCCACACTTATTCTGCCTGCGAGTGCACAATGTGTTTCAAATGCCAAACTCACATTCAACTCACGGCCAAGATCCTCGCGCTTCAAACAAGCATAAAAAATATCGAAAATTTTCTACCATTTTGCTCCAACTTCTTCAACTTTCATTGAAACGATCAAAAAGTTTTCCGAATATAGAAATATTAATAGAAAATGATACAAGGAAACACAAAACCAAAATTTCACCTTGATACGTCATGTATTTATCAACGCACGAAAATCCGTCTATTTCCGAAAAAAAAATTTTCCATGGAAATAATAGAAAATTAAGATGATTATGACACATCATGCACAAAAATACCTTTACATCGATCCTCATTATTTCCTTTGTTAATTTTCTTTTCTTCAACATCATATAACATTCATTTTTGTTCATTTCGTTACAGTTTTCTCAAGACTCAATCTCAAGTCCCTTTTTTTCGTTTTTCCTTCACGTTTTCTCACACTCAGCCTATTAATTTACCTTTTTTTCTTGCTTTCATTTCTTTTGTTACCTTTGTTGTGTACTTTATGTCATTGCTTTAGTTATTTTTAGCCTATTTTTAAGGGCGTAACGAAGTGTATCTCTAACGGCAAGCTTTTTTGTTTCATAATTCATCTTACGAAACTTATTCCTCAACTAAAAAATGCCAGACAAAAACCTCGTGTCTGGCCTAGAATGCGATTTCGAACACCAGGAAAAACAAAGCGCGTAGCTTTCTTCGAAGAAAAGTCGACGTAAAATTGCTAAGCCTACAAAAACCGAAAAAAAAAAATTCTCTACATAAAAGAAAATAATTGCTTGTTTTGCGGGAGAAAAAACAAAAGCTTTAAAATTGATTTTCCCGTATATTTTCATCGGGCCACTTTCAATTTCAGCATCCCCGTAAAGTAATAAGCCTCATAAAATCATTCAGCGTGAAAATGCGTGTAATTTAGCGCTCATGACAAAAGGGGGAAAATATTGAAACAATCCATGCGCATTTGATAACCAATAATAAAAAAAATAATCGGCCTGAAACCATCACTCCGAAGAGCTACTTAATAGACATTTCAATATAAAAATTTACATATAAATATAATATTATTCCAAATACATTTTTCCGGAATAAAAATCCTTTGGAAGACAACTCCAATTAAGAAAGCCTAACTTTCCAGTAAATCCCAAAGAGACTGATCCTAAGTGCAATTTGAATCAATAAGTGTCAACAAGATGCCAAAATCGTCGACTGTCAATGACATGAACATGTTAAAATAAGAAAAAATGTAAAGAGGATTCGCAGAAAAGAATAAACATACGGCTGACAGTGATATTTCCCCGTGAAACACGTGTATGAATATACATCTAAAAATATTCTCAAAATGGACTTGTCCCATATGAAAGTATAATAAAAGCAAAGAAAAGGATGATAAATCAAACCTCTTTTATGCGATTCGGGGTAAAAGGGGGTAAAAAAAATAGATACTACACCAAACGGATGTCGTATGAGAAAGCACGCAATCGTAAAATATTTCATTTTTATAACGCGGGAAAGGATGCTTTCAACCAAATCGACGCAGGTTATTTTACCTAAGAAAGAAAATATTTTAAATTTCATTAAAGAAAATGTTGACGTTTACATTTCTGCCATAGTGACCTAAAAAAATGAGGAAGTATTTTAACACATCAGGCGAGTTTAATATTCATAGGGAGGAAAAAAGAAATGATCTTTAGATAACGACTCAGATGAAATTCTATTTTTTCTAAAAGGAATATGGATCACAAATTTTTCTTTTCTTCAGTCACTTCTGGATTAGTCTTGGACTTGGCCACAACGTTCACCAATTAAATCAATTCTTCACCTTGAATGATCCATTCACAAGAATAGACTGTTTGCTATGCAATATGTGCTAAACTAACCAAATGCAAATAAACTTTCATAACTAATTTAAAAGAAAGGTCTGCTTTACAAAAAAATCGAAGAAAAATTTTCCAATTCTTCAGAGAATTCAATTTCCAATATGAAAAGTTTTTCCCGGAAAAGAAAACTATCAAGAAAATAAGAATGTCTCTTTACAAAAAAAAATTCAAGGACTACTTTCATCGTAATGCTCTTATATTAAACAAAAAAATATCTCAAAAAAGAGATTAAGAACCACAAAAAACTGGAATCATACTCGAAACAAAGTCAAAAAATTTAATAATAAAATTATTAACCATAATCATTAAAGGAAACTGTTTGCTCAAGCAAAATTCGAAATCATTACTTTTTCTTTTTCATACATCTTTTCCTCAAAAAAAAAAGCGATTGCGGTGAAAAACCCATGGTTTTTTGACAAAAAAGACTAATAAATTTTTCACGTCAAGGTCATTACTACATTTCAAAGTTAAAGAATTTCATGTCAAAACGAGAAGGATGATCGAATCCAAAATACACGTCTCACATATTTATCTTACGAAAATGTACAAAAAATAAAAAGAATCATAAGAAATTTAGAACTAATTCGTAAAGTTTTGCCCCTATTTGAAGAATTCAATATCGACCTTTTCGATCGCGTGATGTATCGATGACCTTGTTTCGATGTATATTGGGGGTGTGATTTTTTTGACATGTCACGAGATGTCTGAGGATGCGGTATCCTTTGATTCCCAAAACGGAAAGCAAAAAATTATTTTATTCGGAGACATACTGTGAATCTCTGATTTTCGAAGAAATTCACGAAATCAATCTAAATCAAGGAGGGTTGAAAGTCCATTTTTCGCCCCAAAACCAGGTTCGATTGTAAGTCGACGATATACAATGAATCATTAAAGGAACAATTGTGAAAAAAATTGTGACACTCTCAACTGACAAACATTTGTCTCTTTTGCCCATTGTTGCACATAGAATATTTCTCAAAATGGCGCGAAAAATTTTGAGAACCCGCGACCCCTTCAATTTCCTTTCCTACAAGCCCACCACTTCCCTAACCGTCATTTGTTACATCGGTTAAAAAATCATTTAAGGAAAAGAATGAATACAAACTTTTTATCGAATTCCTTTACAATAAGAAACCAATCATTAAAAACTAAGCAATCTTTTAAATTTGATTTTTTGATAAAACCTTTTCATAAAATATGAGGTTTCCAAAACGGTAAAAGGAAATCATTAAATTAATTGCTTGTGGGGAAATTCACAAAATAATGAAAATCCTTTCGCAAAAAAAGGAAACCGAACAACAATTATCAATAAAAAAAATTCAAAATTGATCTTGCAGACATTATTTCCACATCTATTACTCAAACTGAATTTTTCCTTAAACGTTCCAACTTACAGGTGTTAGAAACGTCTCTCCTAATTGCTTTTTGCTCGATATGTCACCAGGAAAAAATTCTCTGAGACATCTGTTGTGTGTTCTTATCGACCTCTATTCTTCGTTTTATTGAAAAAAAAAATCTTTTTCCCACTTTTTTTTCCTACGAGGTGTTCATTGATATCATCGAGACGAGATGTGACAGACGAAAGGGATATTTTGATCGATTACCGGATTCCGTGAGCTTTGAGATGATCCATTCAGTCTGCCCCTACCTCATCTTCCTCACTACGGGCGTCATCGAGTAATTACAGCGTGACAACACGTTCAATACTTTGACAAGAGGTAATCCCAACACAGTATGAATTATTGTCACTGTAACTCCTACTCTATAGCATAATTAGTATTGGTTGGTAGTCACCGTTAACTGAATTATTGTCAATGATAAATTGATCAAATTTTATTTAACGAATTCCTTGGATTTGTTCCATTTCGTATTTTAATTGAGTGATTAAATTTAAAATGGGAATCGTTGAGGAGGAATGAAAAATGTTGAGAAAAGCTTGAAATCTTGCATTGAGAACAACGAGAAGAAAAGAAAATTCAGAAAATCTTGGGATTTGCTAGAATAAATTTTTTTCGCTCGATATCGACAATACAAACGGACAAGCATTATTAACGCGTGCTCGACTTTCGAATTGTAGCTTCGAAGCCTTTGTTGTAGAAATGAGCTTTGACAACCTGTTTGACGGTGGGAATAAACTTTTGATCGGAATGGTTTTCCTTTTCATTTTCGAGTGTGATTTATTTTTTATGCTTTAAGGTTCTCGAGGATTGTTATTTGAAACTTTATGGCAACAATTTTGTGAGATTTGCAAGGCCAGATTCGCAATAATTGTTGCGCCTATGTATAGTGAGTTGGAGCCCGTACTTTTTATTTTTAATGATCCGAAATCATTTGGTGAATCTAACAACGTTAAGAGTTGCCTCTTTTCCAATCTAATCTCTCTAAAAGTACCTACATTATTGTAAACATTCACCCGCTAACCTCTTTTTCTACTACAAACTCTTAGCTCGCTTTACAACCTGTAACAATTATTATAAAACACAATTTACAAAAAGCATTGCGTAACGAAAAGAAAAACAAAACTCAGCGGTAAGTTTAATGAAGTCTGGAAGGCTTTTCAATTGATTCCCCGAGACAAAACTTTTTCCCGATAAAAGGGAAACCCGGAAAAGTCTTTTTCCCCACAATTATAATTCAACATCTCGTTTATAATTCAAAACCGACAAAACCGTTGTATTGTAATTGCTGAAAAGCTTAGATACATCGTAATTTACTTCATTATTTCCGTAGTTAATCTCAAAAAATACCGGTCACGCTTTCTTTGAAAAATATTGGAAATCGATCCCTTTACCTTAACCTTTATCAAATTGTGCCAAGTAAATTTTTTTTTACACCCAAGAGGATGATCATCGGGGGGTTTTTTTTTGTTTTAATCTGAGAAATAAATCAATCTACCATTTAATTAAAACCCTTAAGATTGGCGCACTAAGATCTTTTAATTAACGACTAATCATTGTTACATCCTCCCTTAACAATTTTCATTCATTCCCGAGCAACCTTCAAATCTGGGAGAGAAAAATCTGGATTGAAAAAATTCAAGAAAATATGCGGGCTTGTTATCATTGGAAAATAAAATAAAATTAGGTCAACTTTTTTTATATTTTATGAATTATGCATCTTTCACGTCCGTCCACGAACGTCCTCCAAGACTTAAATTATTGGATACGTATTCTCATAACGGTATATCGGTTTTCGTAATGCACGTTTACGTAACGATGTCGTTTTGTAAAATAAAAAAGCTAAACAAAGGAAATTTGAATGATAAGAGGTTTTCAGTATTATTTATTTAACCTTGAAAAATCAGAAAAATTGGTTTAGATTGTTTTCTTTCTTTTCATTTCATTAAGTGGTAAAAAAGGTCGCGTCAGCAGAGAGAAAAGAAACGGGAAAAAAAAAATTCTTCGCAATCTAGAAGAGTTTTCGTAACGATACATCTTAAAAAAAATTTAATTTAATTTTCCAAAAAAAACTTAAATCAGAGGAAATGTATAAATAAATATCGAGTAGGATGACCAATCCTGAATCGATTTAAAATTGTCGGTAAAAGAGATTTTCGAAATTCGTCGGAAAGAAATTTTCCAATTAAATAGAAACCCAAATTCTTGTGAAAGTTTCACAATTAAGAAATAAATTGTTTCCAAGGAAATGAAGAAGGCACTCAAAAGCTTGTCGATATAAAAAAAGAAAAAGAAACCTTGATTTTATTATGTTGGGGATTTTCTTTTCCTCCTTGATTTATATAGATTCTTTTGTAATGACGTTAAGCTATTATCGTGCTTTACATTTGCTATAGTCGAATTAAGCCTGTTTTTCTTTTCGAAATAATAAAAATTTAGTTTTGCACTGTAAAAGTTTTACAAAAATAATTTCACTTGTAAAGTCAAAAGCAGTGATCTGGAACGATCGCAAAGTTCCCGTTTCCGTTTCTGTTACTGTTTCTTAAAGTGCCAAACGAAATCTGGTTGTTCCGTTCCGTGTTACCAGTGCCGCTCAGCGTTCCTAAATATTTTCTATACCGTTACTAGCATTATAATCGAATTCCAAATTTGGTTTACGGTTCCCTAGTTTCTATGATTTAGATAAAATCGTTTCTCTTCGTTCCTCATTGAACTTCACATTCTCAAATCCGTTCCTGAAAGGCGTTCCTTTTAAAAATTATTTTTCATTTTCGTTACTGATTCGTTACTAAAAAAGTGTTGGGTAAAGTTTCTGTTACAGTTTCGTTACACAGACAAATATTGCAATTGAGAAACCAAAGTTTCTGTTACAGTTTCGTTACACAGACAAATATTGCAATTGAGAAACCAAAGTTTCTGTTACAGTTTCGTTACACAGACAAATATTGCAACTGAAAAACCAAAGTTTCTATCATCGGGATTCCGTTTTTTGCTTTGGCTTTGGCGGTCAAAGGGAGTGAAAGCTTTGGGTTTAGCTCAAACAATCCTGTTCTTTTGAGTTTTTTCAAGTTTAGGGGTCTCTTAAGAAGAGATCATGTGTTTATTAAATTATGATTAATTTTGTATTATGAAATACAAAAAATGCCGTTCTCTCCGAATTTGCGAAGAAAAAATTAATTTCGACTTTACAGAAGTCTTAACTTGTAGGACACATCGTAAGAATAATTTGGCATAATAATTTTGATAAAGGAGCAAAGAGCGTATTTATCTATGCTTAACTTATGCAAGTTGCAGTCTTATGTCATTTTTAACAAAGAAAGCTTTCATAATACTACAAGAAATGATGCGAAATTCATAGTGCTATACTGTATGACTGCTCTTTCTTTACAGAGCAGAGCGCGAAAAGAAAACTGTAGGAACAGTAACGATTTCCCGTTCCGTTTCCGTTCCGTTCCCGTTTCGTTTCTTTTCGAAATTTTTTTGTTTCCGTTTCCCGTTACTATTTTGCGGATTCGTAAATTCGGTTTTGATACTAGTTACGGTTTTAATTTCATCTCGGTTCCCAGTATTGGCCCCGGTTTGGTCCTCCGGTATTGCGGTTTTCGTTCTGTTACCAGGTTCATTTAAATTTGATTTTGTTTGTACCGTTTTTGTCCCGTTCCTAATTTTTCTGTAAACGGTAACTCCGTTACAAGTTCCGTTCCCGTTATTTTTCAAAATCTGCTCCCAGTTACTGGTTTATGAAACGTTTCTAAATTTTAAAAAAGGGCGTTATTTAACGTTTTTCGTTTCTCGTTACCGTTTCGTTACAGATCACTGCAAAAGATATTCACCTATTTCTCCTCTTGGTCTTCGACCGTCGTTGATTGATGTTCTATCAGATTCAGTCAACAACAATGGCAGTCGCGATCCTATTTGCCTTAGCTAAGCATTCAATAAAAAATAGTTTCAGCCCTTCAAAAAGATTTTATGACTTCTCGGATTGGTACGACAATACTTTCCCAATTTTGAGATCTTAAAAATATTTCCAAAAAAATGATTAAGCAAAAGCTACAAAATTAATAATTTATGGCCACATCAGAAAGACCATCACGAATACTTAATGACATTTAAGATGAGAGGTATTAATTAGTAATTACACCTGATACATATACAATTCTATAACTTACGTCACCCCCTTCAAAGAACACATCCTACTCAACATCATGCCCCAATTAGGTTAAATGATCTACTGTTTCATTCATACTTCGTATCCTAATTTGGCTCTTGTATCCGAGAAATAATGGAATTATATAGTTTGTAAGCCTTTAAATCCTTATTACTGTTAAATTGGATACCACTTTTTTATCCTATTAATACACAATAAGAAGGAACGGGGAAAAAAATTGAAGAAACAAAATGATTGTCTTTTAGCTTCAGGCGGACGCAATAGTACTATGTTGGTGCCACGACCAAATAGTGTCGTGTCACGTAGTCGTAGTATCAATACCACAATTGCGCACCAAGTTACACATTGCTAAAATTCAGATCTCCTAGACAACTTCAGCTTTTGGCTCTGTCTTCTAGATGTCTTATCTACTAGAGGAGTCTGCAGACGGACTCTAACCAAACCTTCTTCAACTTTTTTTAAGCGGGGAGTTCTTACGTCTTAAAAATTTTTGCAACAAGTCTTGTTTACGATAGCTCATCCAGTTTTCACTTTACAGTATTGCGCAAAAAGTCCCAGACCTTTTTACCTATCTCAAACCATCTCACCTCCTTAAAATCATACCTCTCGACGCTTCTGGGCTTTAAACTCAAACTACTGAACATTCGCAAATAATGTCCTAGCTAGTCCGCTTAAGTGCTTTATTCTGTATCATCTAGGGTCAGCTGTTGATATGCAAGCAGGTCTGATTGAATTTCCATTTACAATTCCAATCCTTCAACGTTTGATTGAATCATATCGCGCATGCTTTTTGTTTTGTCCTTAGTATTCTTTCCCCTTCCAAAAACGAAATCAATCGATCTTACACTTATAAAGCTGAAATTCTAAATTTTTTTAATACACTATAGCGAATTTTCATGGATATAAGCATCGCTTGAGGTGCGTTAAGCTGATTTACAATCCGTTTTCCTCCTTTTTTCCCGAATCCGGATACAGGAATCTGTTCCTGGAAATCTTTTTTTCCCCCTATTCTTTAGAATTTGATTATGAAGTGGCTTCGCAATAAGAGCAACCCTTGACCTGCTCTCCTCAGGTTCATCTTCCAAGTTCTAATTTTTTTAAAAAAATTAATTTTAGGCAGCCCACGTAAAAAAATATGAAAACATGTTACGGAAAAAGAATTTCCAGATACTATTCAGGAAAAAAAAGGCTCCTGGCTGGGGACTGGAATTCGATTCATCTCGTTACGGTTGATATAACACGCTGAGAAAAAATGTCGTGTCGCGATCACGACTGGGGAATGGGAAAAAAAAAGGATTTTTAAAAGACGAGCTAATTACAGAAAAAATCATGAATATTTTTTTGTATCCCAGGAATAAATTTCCCCCTGGGCTGTAAACAAATAAAAACGACCTTCCACAATAAAACTTATGTAATCGTATGGATAAGTATGGAAAAAAAAGTCGAGAATAGTAATATTGATTTTACATATTTTGTTTACCACCTAAAAGGGTTTGTCTAACTGAATAAACTTAGATCGGATGTCTTTTTTATTCCTAACCCGTTCTGGAAAGCTTATTTTTTCCCAAACCCTGTAGGGAAATAACCTTTTTTATAGTATTATTGATGGATGCTTTGCCAAAGGCGGATTATTCGATGCCAAGTCTTATATCATTGAACAGACATGAGATTTTATTAGGGAATGAAAATTAATAAAAGGAAATTTGACGCTACCTGTTTTGAATACACCTATGCACAACGACAAAGTACAGGGTGTTTCAAAAATAATTGGCTAAGAATTTTTTTCTGACTTAGAATTTTGAGATCGGCGAAGATCCGTAAAAATTTCCCGGTGCACAAAATTCCTTCCCGGAAAATTTTGGGCCTTAAAATTTTTATTGCATCAAAAAATTCCTTAAATTAAGAGGTTTAAAAAAGTCTTGGGAACCATAGGTCGGAAAACAATTTTTAGCTTGCTTTTTGGAGGTCAAAGTTTAAAAAAATTAATTACTGGAAATTTGCTCATTATTTCTGCTTAAAATTGTGACTTAAGTGTTGAGTTCGGTCAGGAGTGTGGACTGGCAAACTTTCAGACCAATCCGATGAAGATAATTCAATATTTCGGCCAAAAATTAATTATTCCCCGCTTTGATTTCAATATTCCGCGTTTTTCCGATTTTAAATAAAAGGGTAAAAAAAGTCGACTAAATAAACAGAATTCTTATGTTTAACTTAACAGAGAATCGGTAAAACCAATTCAACGAAAAAGGTCCTCAAAAACTATTACCTGAAAGAAATAAACGAGTCCAACCATAAGTTTAAAAAGGGTTCTCTGTTAAGTTAAATATAAGAATTCTGTTTATTTAGTCGACTTTTTTCCCCCTTTTATTTAAAATCGGAAAAACGCGGATTATTGAAATCAAAGCGGGGAATAATTAATTTTTGGCCGAAATATTGAATTATCTTCATCGGATTGGTCTGAAAGTTTGCCAGTCCACACTCCTGACCGAACTCAACACTTAAGTCACAATTTTAAGCAGAAATAATGAGCAAATTTCCAGTAATTAATTTTTTTAAACTTTGACCTCCAAAAAGCAAGCTAAAAATTGTTTTCCGACCTATGGTTCCCAAGACTTTTTTAAACCTCTTAATTTAAGGAATTTTTTGATGCAATAAAAATTTTAAGGCCCAAAATTTTCCGGGAAGGAATTTTGTGCACCGGGAAATTTTTACGGATCTTCGCCGATCTCAAAATTCTAAGTCAGAAAAAAATTCTTAGCCAATTATTTTTGAAACACCCTGTACAATTTAGAGTAAACGAATCATTGAGGAGTAACTAAAAATACCCGGGAGCAGTTATTCTAATGATACCCAAAGGACATTTTAACAAGGGGGCTTGTCGGTGGGCGGTTTTTGCATAGCATTGCCTTTTGTGTTAACTTTTAAAAGTTTTAAGTAAATGTCTGCTTTTGTAGCGAATTAACAGCTGTTCGTATTTTTTTTTATATAAATCCCAAGATAAACATTGTTAGTTTAAAATGGGTAAAAGTACAATGCAATGTCTTAATTAGGTTTAACATTAGATCTAATGCTTAAAAGTTTCCACCCTAGAGAAATTTCTTAGAAGTTTTTTTCACAAAGAAACTTTTCAAATGCATCTTGAATGAAATAAGTTTTTTACTTGGATAATATTGGCAATAAAAAAACTGGGGAAGAATTTGCAAAATAGCGTTCTAGAAATAACTTTCTAATTTTAGGAATTTTGCATGGTTTTTTTGGTTTATAAGCTCAAAAAAAAAAGGGTAAATCAAACTTGACTTGGTAAACGTTGATAAAGATCAGCCCCTGAACACCCGTCGTGTTTAAATGGAAATTAAGCAGCTCTCTTTCCACAGCAACAAAAGTCTCTTTGACGGATAGCTTGGAAGTATCACTTGCCTTTTGTCACTTTCAAATCAATCGAAAAAGTCAATTAATGATATATACAAAGGCAGAATGATGGGTAAGATTTCCGGATCGTTTTAGATCGCTGGAAGACAGAAGATTTTTTTAAATGGCAGGCACGTTTTGGGGGGGGAGGCTGAGAGGGCTCTGACTCTCCCCAAGCTTCTATGCCCCTCCGAGAGATTTTTAGCTCCCATAACTTGAGTATAGGAACAATTTTTTGCCTCCAAGCATTTTGTAAAATTCAGCTAACCTCAAATATGTTTACTCAGTATATTACTCTAAGGCTTTAATCATTTTTCATCGCTGCTCGACAAGAAAAAATTCTCAGGGCACTGTTCTTGCTCAGCAAAGAAAAATTCTCAAAACATTTGCTGGACAAGAAAAAATTCTCAAGACATTTGCTGGACAAGAAAAATTTCTCAAAATCTTTGCTTGACAAGAAAATTTCCTAAGTCAAAAATGATAACTCTATACGGGTATATCTTCATAAGAGCACGCTTGAACCTAAGCCTAAGGGAGGGAAGAAGCCTGAATGTCGAAAAAATGCTTTCAGTAAAATACTGCCACGAAAGGATAATCCACTACCAACAGTCACGGCACTGCACGAATTTAATATTCAAATCTATCAATTTCAATATAACTCAACAGTCCATACCCATTTCAAAAAATAGTATGCCTTTAGCATTTTTGTTTCATTAAAATGTAATAACCACTCACATTTCAACAATCCATTGGAATAAAAGGGCTATGAATACCCGGAAAAATATTTATTATTTATACCCGTCAATTTGTACAAAAAGTTCAAAAGCTATAATCGAACTATCTAATCAGCAACTCTTTAGTCAAGTTTTTCATTATTTTTTCCCCCTTAAAGGTTTTCTGTCATTAATTTTCAAGAATTTTGATTCAACTTAAAAATCTTTTAAAAACAAAAAAAAAATATTACACGAAGAAAAACTAAAAGGAATGAAAATTTTTATCCGAATCCGCAAAGGAATATTACCGAACTTCGCACAAAGTGTAAAAGAACGGGTCTCTTAGGAATTTCAACACAAAAGCACAGTACTCTACGCGAATTCCCCATTCCCGTTTCCACTGGCTACCTTTTTTTCTTTCCTTTTTGTAAAACGAAACAAGAAACTCAATTATCAAAAAAATAAAATGAAATAAATAGTTAACGTTTCTTTAAATATCGTTAAACGGGATTACAAGTTAAGCTTAAAGAATCGATCGCACATTTTCCAACGGCATCTTGTTAGTTAAATACGATACGTGAACGGAATCTTCGATTTATTTAAAAATAAAACCTCCCCGACCTTGAAGACGTCGAGAGGACGATTTACTATAGACGACCATTTTTATTATTTATTTATCATAAAAATCGATATGTCATAGGATTGAAACATGTAATCCGGGTAGGTCAGCGTAATAATATGTAACTTAAGTTTCCGTTACGCTTGTCATGACAGCAGCAATAGTGTCAGTAGCGAAACTAAACGCAGAGAGTATCTAAAAGTTTGATTTATTTTCATTTCAGGAAGAAAATGACATTTTGGTGTTTAATGAAGATTCCATGGAAACGTGATCTTGGATGAGATCTTGGGATGACCTCGCTGGCCCTTGCTGTCCCACTCACGGTAGTATCAGTATTGGGCCTGCTATTGAACATTTATATTTTATTCGTCGTACTCATAACTAAGCAGGTAAGTGGGAACAATCATTGCTCTGCTGGTAGAAAAGCCTCAACCTCAGATTTTATTCAGTGAATCTTAGCTGACTTTAAAAAAATCCTTGATGATCTCACATTAGCTTTAGAGGGTCCTCTACAGTCTGAACTGATTTTATAACCGTTGGCTAGTCCTCTTGGCCTTAAAAAATCCAAACAATATGCAACAAGCCGCAGAGATGTCATGACAATTAAAATTTTTATTTCCTTCCTTCAAATAAAATTTAAACACTTCTAAATTTAACTCCGGGAAACTCAACGACGAACGAGTATAATCATTAGCTAAAACGGAAACACATAATAAATAAATTTTCTCACAACCAAAGAATGAAAATTTTAAGATGAAGTTTAGAAAGCATTTAATTAGTTATTTTTCCACGTTGCTGCTTCCTTGTTACTGTAATTTATTTTAAGACGAATTTGCATATTCCATCAGCAAAATCAATTTACAAACTGACGTATGCCTTAAAAGGGGGCGTGACTTGAACGACTAATGAATAAGTAATAAATTAATTTAATTTTGAAGCGCGAGAACAAAAAGACATTTTTTTTTTTTTAATTTTTAAAGGGGCATTTGTATTTTTAACAAATATCCCGCAACATGAAAAAATATTTTTCAATGTAAGCATCGACATAACAAGAGCGTCAAGTGCTAACCTCTTGTAATTTTTGAGTTTTCCCCACTCTTCACAAGAGGGCATTTTTACGTGCATCATCGAGTATTTATACAACGGCCTGCGGTTGAAATATTTTCGAGGTGTTTCCTTTTATAAAGGTTGAATGATGTCATAGAGGAGGGAAAAAAGACATCATTCGCTGATTGGAAATATGATACAGGAAAAATCTTAAAGAGTTGAGGGCGCATTAAGAGTATATATAGAGGGCGATGCTTTATCTCCTTTGTAATATTGAAAAAGGATACCAGAACGTGATTTTTCAAACGCAAGCTAATAATGGCTTTGTGTAGAAGGTGTTTAGAACCTTTCTAAGCCTCATTATGAACATGCTAGCTAACCTCATTTCTCCGAGGTGGCGAAATGAAATTTTGAAAATGGGAAAGCGTAGGAAACTGTCAAAAGCAATCATTGCCGTGAAGCATATTGTCACTGTGTAATATTTCTTCGTTACATAAACTTCTGCCTGCGTATCGTTTAAATAAAATTAACTGGTTTAGTGTTTGAAATTGAAAAAAGATGAAGCATGATTTCTATGAATGTAACGTTTTGTAAGGTCAGATTTTTAAAGCGAAGCAGAATTCTTCGAAGAGGATTGTAAAACTTGATAATGATATTTAAAAAATTCAACAAGAACAAAGGGCAGAAAGAGACTTGGTGGCATTAACTTCAATGGCAAACTCATCACATGTCATTTTGGCGGCTCAAGGGTTTCTTGGAAATCCACTAAGAATTTTTAACGCAATAAATTACACGTTGCTTAAGATCAAGATCAAACTCAAAGTGTTGATAAATATTGATGAATCGTTAGATCGCAGCAAAATTCGAAATTCGA
This sequence comes from Liposcelis brunnea, assembly GCA_023512825.1. Classification (NCBI taxonomy): domain Eukaryota; kingdom Metazoa; phylum Arthropoda; class Insecta; order Psocodea; family Liposcelididae; genus Liposcelis; species Liposcelis brunnea. The sequence goes on along the minus strand of CM042065.1, from coordinate 10,320,658 downwards.
AAATATCCTTTCACGGGTAAGATGCAGCTTCTGTTGCTATTTAAAGCTTAATAAAGAAGAATCGCTTTGTCGAATGAATTTTTAATAGCCCAGTCTGTTTATTTAGATTGTAATAGTCTAGAGGACAGAACGGTATCAGTTTTGAGTAAAGGTAGGTAAATTAAACGATAAATTTACAAGGTCGCAATTTATGAAAGTTGAAAATATTTACTTCATAGAGTTAGTTGGTGAAGCTTTCAAGGGGAAAATTTTAATTGCATGGGGACTATGGGCCAAGTTTCTATTTCGAGAATTAAATATACAGTCGACTTTGTCTAAAAAAAGAATTCGCATGTCTTGTTTCTCAAAAAATTTTCTATAAGTTTCAGTCATCCCCAAAATACTCTGATCGCATAGGCGAGTAAAAATTTTTTAAATAAAACTGGAACATTGCCTGAATGCTTAAATATGTCCGGAACAGTTCAACTGTGCTAAAGATAATTTTTTTTTTCTAAAAGTATTACAAAGGTAAAAAGATTTGAAATACCTTTCACCCACAGTTGATTGAATAAAAATGTCGGGCTCGAAGCGGAAAAGCTTGACTCGTGGAATATCAAATTAACTCACAGCCTCAGAGAACATTACCATTTTAATAACTGTTTCTCGTTTAAGTTTTACAACCTCGATATCTTGTTTATGGTTTGATGTATCTCTTAAGAAAGAAGGCGAAATTAGTGCGAAACTTTCAAAGCAACCACAAGAAAAATCATTATTTTTAAACTTGCCCAAAAAACTATCAGTGATAAGCTGAAAAATTTCAATTTCTGCTCTGTAGTAAAAAATGCTTGGGCTGGAAGTCTGAATAAGTTACAAAATTATCGCCCGAATAACGTTTTCCTTAAATAGGTAGACTTATATCAAGATCTGAAAGCGTGCAAAGGAATTGTATTAGATACAATACCTGCCTATAAGCTTCCGGGGAACCAACCGATAACACGTTCCACTTCCTCAACGCAACTCAATATCCATTGTCATCGAGAAAATGTGCGGTTTTTATCAACTCGTCCAATCGGAAACAGAAAGAACTGACTGGGATTCTTTTTTTTTGCACTGATTTTGTGATAGCTTATTTCCCTTTCATCGAAATCGATTTTTTTGAATTTAAAATAATGACTGGGCCTGAACGTTTATTTCTATAAAGAAAATTCAAATGTAAAAAAGTTTGTGTTTGGATATTTATTGAGCAGATGTATAAAGAATAAAGCTGAAAGGTCAAAGTTACCCCAAAAAGAGCTTTAGACTATTTTAGCTATAGCGAGGAAGAGTCCTGAACAAGGACTAAAGCTCAGCCTACTTCACTAATTTTTCCAACAGCTTTTTAACATCGCCCCTGTTAAAATTCAAAACCCAGCACCATTTATTGATGCAGCCAATCTGAGATTAAAATAATAAGAATTTTTAATTAGTTTTTTAATATTATCTCTTTCTCTTTATTCTTAAGAGTCTTGGTTAATTTTTCGGACGATTGCCTCTCATTTTCACGTCTTATCTCTAAGGTAGTCTTTATAATTATTAAGAATAAAAGTAATAAACGTTTTAGTTATTTCTTCATTTAAAATTTTTCATCTAGATTTCCCTAGCTACTAAACCCAGTTTCTTAACTGAATCAAAAGCTTCTTAGCACTACTTTCCTGTAAATATATTTTTCCTTTTTCACAAAATTTTATTAAAGATCAAAGGCAGCGCCACAAGCCTTTGAGGACGCGACGAAACCTCATAAAAAAGTTCAGGATATAAAAATCCCCAAAAAAATATTTAGTAAGGACGGTTGTTGTCTTCTAAATATTTTTTTTCTTTCGGTCAAAAAAAATTTATAAACTTCAAGCATTTCATTGTTTTCTTTGTCAACCTTCACTCCCCTTACATTTTCTTTCCAAGAGATATTTTTAGTTCATTATCAACGGATCTTTCGGACAAAAATATATTTTCAAAGCCAAAATCCGAGATTGAAACGTGACTCGAAAGTAGTTCATTTCTTTCTTTTCTTTTTTTTACCTTATCGCATTCGTATTTATTAGCTTGTCTTTATCGACGAAGCGAAGAGAAGATCGAGACATAAAAGTAAAAAAAAAAAAAAACGAATGAATACAAAAACGTATGAATAAAACTCGGAGAAAAAAAAACTTGCTTTCTGCCGGCTGTTATTCTTTACTGCTCCTAATATAATAACAACTCATTTCTTTTTTCATTAAAAATTGAAATTGAAACTTTTTTTTCTCGAAGTAGGAATCCACAAAGAATGTTTTTTTTTTTACATTTTTCCCCCTCTGAAATATTGCAATGTTGTGTTACGGTTCTGTCTGATTAGTCACATTTATCGTCTTCAATTTTGAATTTTTAAATGCGGTTAAAAACATGAAATAATATATTTCCTGGATCATGAAATTTTTGCGGTTATTTTTCTGTGTTGGTAAATTATAAGGCAAAATTACTTTCAAAGAAACGCCTTTATTAAAGACGTTACTTTAAAATAAAACGTTTTTAAGAAACATTAAAAAAAGTTAAAAAGAAAGCAAAAAGAAAAATATTTTGTTGAGAGGTTAATCTAAAGTAATGCTGTAACCGGCATTATTTTCCTTTAGGGAAATTATGCTAATGCCAAGCATAACTTTTAATTATGCTAAGCGATCGAAAGAATATTTTCATATTAAATAAAAAAGGAGGGGGAGAAAAAAAGCTACAAAAGGCTATTTGGAGGAAACCTATATTATTAAAATACAATTATCAGATTTGTGGCTAACAAAGAAGACTCCATTCATTTAGGAATGCCTTATTTTTGATGGCATCTAACAATATTGAATGTCAAGGCTTTTTAATGGCAGCTAATATGCGGCAAAATTCAGCAAACTGAAAATTTGGCTTATTCTGGCAGTGAAAAAAAAACAAAGCTTTGCTTTGCTAATTTTTTCATGAATATTTTTATCTTTCTAAAAACAAGAAAAATTCTTTTTCTCATATTTTCTCGTAAAAATGTGACAAAATCTTTAAAAAGTTTTTGTTAAAGATATCAAATCCTCATCCATTAAAGGAAAAGCGATTCAGCAGTTAGAAAAACAGTTAAAAGTCGTTAAATCTTCTTTTTTAAATTAAAAATACGGTCCAACGGATCATAAACTTTCGCCGTCAAGTTTCCTCTAAAAAAGGTGACGAGAATTTCCATAATGTAACTTCGAATATTTACATAATGAATTCGTTTTACTGTGGTGTAAAGCAAACAAGTCTACCTTTTGCTCAACACCAAGCTAACGGATAATCCTGTTTATATGTGTCTGGGTATCTAACATAACCGTACAGCTCATTATTAATCAGCCTTATATATATCTTGTCGCTGAATATTTCCGCACAGATAATCTTCATCTTGATCAAGGCATAGAGTGATTATAATTGCAGAGGAGGTCATTTTTTCGGCAATTTTATAAATGAAAATTGCGATTCAAAGCTGGGAAAGAAAAAGGTTAAAAATCCCCAAGGCAAAGTGGAAAAAAAAATGAGGTAATAGCCTATGAAAAGCCTCATCAATACTAACATGAGCCCGACTTTTCCCTAGAATCCGAAATTACTTTTGACGCCTCTGCTTTTCATTACTTACAAAAAGTAAATGCTTTGTCTTTTTTTTCCTTTCAATAAATTTTCGTGGCCATGGGATCGATAGATGAACTGGTAATAAGGAAAATGTTTACACAAAAAGGTCTTTTGTTGTTGAAAGTAGCCAAGCAATCAAAAGCCTCGACAGCGAAACCTATTGTTGAGTTTTATTTACATTCAAGAACTAGTGCTTTTCAGTCGTTTAGAGGATTTTTTAATGTAATTTTTTGAAACAATGATTAACTACGGGCTGATCGAATTCTAATCTAAAGAACATCAACAACCACTTTTGGCCGTAGAATCCTTGCAGTGCAAACGTTCCAGGTTCACCTAAAGCTTTTTGGCTTCTCAAACCCTTCTGACCTATCTTGACTTGGGATCATTTTTTTTGCAGCCATCAACAGCCCAGTGCCTTTCTAAAGCTTCACCAGACCTAGCTAAGATTCCTCCAACAAGATTCGTGCTCCAATTTTAACACGTCCCCCTTAAAAACCATCCTAGATTACTAAACTTTCGAACCTCTTCAAGTGTGTATATTATCATTCGAAATACTCTTTCGACCTTTGGGTGACATTTTAAAGGTTTATATTTGATTTACAATCAAGTAATGTTAAAATGCTAAGGTCAAGAACATCCATTTAATTCGGGGAAAGCCGTCTGATATTTCCATTATCCACCCCAGTTTTTTTTTGCTCTGAGTTTAAAAACCTTTGGGTAAGTTTTAAAATGCATTCGGGATTTGCGGATTGATGTTCCCGTCCTATCTTTTTTTTCTCGCAAATGGATTCAAAAGAAATTCATTTCCCTCTCATTAATACATTCAACATATATCGGGTTATAAAATATTCACCATGGTTTAATTGAGTAATCTTGTTAAGAAACTTTTTCATTTCCATTTGGATAAAGCTGGTTAACACAGGCGGTTGTAAGTGTTTAGCAATTACTAAATTATTTAAATTCGTTGAGAAAATTTTTTAGAAGTAACATTTTTAAAATTAAGTCTCATAAAGTAAATAATTTCTTAAAAAGCTAATCAATGAGCTAGTAGCTCAGACAAGCCAACTAGACATAACACGAGAAGTAAAACATACTCTCGAAGCCGGAAGTAGAGTGGATGCGAGTTGACACAAGTCAATCTCGTTCAATTTTTTTCGTGACTAATACTCATGCATATATTATGCAATCCATAAAACTACTTTTAAAAAATTCTAGTTAATCATGCAATTTTTGTACAAACCTTTCTCATACGCGCTCAGAAAATTAAAGAGGCGTATGAAGCCGATAAATGTAGTGATGACGTCTATTGCAACAAGAAAGTGCAATAATGACTTTTCTCAAAAAGGGTATATGTGAATAGGAAACGATATGTTAATGTGCCCTTTTTAAATTTGACCCAGCTGTCCCCACCACCATAGTAAAGCGATGCAAACTCACCCATTACGATTCACAGATGGCAGCACTAACCGCATTCCGTTGCTATTTATCCAATTTTTTGAATTACTTTTGTGCCGATAAATCTAAAAGACATAAATCCGGTGTAAGTGGGTCTTGGAGTCACCAAAAAAAAAGGATTCAAAAATTTTACTTTACCTTTTTATTTTCAGGTCCAAACTGCAAACAACCTGCTTCTCCTACATCTTGGCATAGTCGATTCACTTCTCTGCGTAATATTCTTAGTATTTTCCGCTCCCGAAATGCTCAAGGGATGGGCCTGGCTCGGTTTAGGAGCTCCTTGCAATCTCCACGGTTTCCTCTTCACTCTCCTTCATCCTGTAGCCCTGTGGACGGTGTGCGGACTTAACTGCGATCGATATTACGCCATAACATCACCTTTACATTATGGAGCAATGGTCAGTCCAAAAAAGGTAAATATAAACATAACCTCGTAACGTCTTACCTTTTAACTTTCGACCCTTTCTTGATGTTTTTTCCACGAAACTCGAAAATAAAAGCGACAATGTTGTTCAAGTGTGAACTCGGCTTCTTGCTTTGAAGATTTTCTTGCTCGAACTTCTTTCAATACGGCTTCTTATTTTTTTATCCCTACGAAAATAAAATTAATCGAGCTATAAAATTTAATCTTCTTGTTGCGATATGTTAGAACTAAGTATTAAAAATTTTTTTCCTCTTTTTAAAAGATTATTACGTAACGATTAGCAGTTGAAAAAACAAAGTATCGATATCTCAACATCTGCGAAAAACATTTTTTCCTATCGATTTTCCCATAATCTATTTTCTTTTGAAAATTTCCGATGTTCAAGGTGAAAAATGTTTAACCTCTTCCCGTTACTAATAGCCTGAGACATTTTTCAATCAAACGGAATTTTTTTCAAAAATCACAAGCCATTTTTAATTTTATTAAAAAATAAAATTGTTAGAATACGAGAAAAGTCGCTTTACAAATAATCCATCTACCTTTTTTTTCAATAAAACCCAATTTCGTGAATCCAATAATCCGTCTAGAATTTAAATGAAATCAAACCAGAGAAAATCTGTTTTCCATACTCCGCAACCCTCATTCCATATAAAAGCCTATGCGAAGCATTTATTATGAGATTATAATCGATGCTAAATTTTTTATTATTATTGTTAATATTAAAACCGGAAACGACCCCGAAAAATTTTTTTTATATGAATGAAAACTCAAAATAAAATAAACCGATCATGATTCACCTTCAAAATCATCAATGCCACATGAAATAGGTTAAACCTTAGACGTTAATCTCGAAAAAAAAAAAAATCTTTATACGGTAACTATAATTTGCCTTCAAATGGGAAAAAGAAAATTCCAAACCGCAATTCGAAATCGAATTTTCGCCGATCAAATACGGGAGTTATCTTTTCATGACAATTGCCGTGTCGGTTATTGTGTTTAGTTACCGTCAGCTCAATGTTTTCATTTCTCCCCGTCTCTTCATGCATAATATCCGTTTACAACTCTGAGATAAGCAGAGGGAAAAGTTTTATTATCGGAATTTCCCCAGTCTCAAAACGGTTTTGAAAAGACGGTTAGAAAGAGAAAGAATATGTTCACAATCATTCGCTTCGTTAGATTTGTACCATTTTTTTTTTTAAATTTAAATTTTTCTTTTGCAGGTGGCTATCGGGTTGGGGGTAGCTTGGATCGTCTCGTTGATATTGTGCATACCTCCGCTGTTCTTAGTAGCTCCTTATAGGTATAATCCTGGGTTAGGTGGTTGTGCTCCGGATTTTGGACAAAATGACGGGGCGATTTGGTATTCAGTTGTTTACACGACAGTTACTCTTCTACTTCCCGGTGTTCTTATACTAGGATGCAATTTAAGGGTAAGTATAACTTTTTCTTAGAATGTAAGTCCATCAGAATGGATAGTGAATATCGTCTATAATAATGGTCACATCACTGACTTCCTTTAAAAACTTTGTGAATCGCAACAATGTGACCGCTGCAGCGGGTAATACTCACTAGCGACTCCTGGCGGGTAATTTTTCCTTCAGCCACCCCATTTTACTAGATAGTCGTCATGGGACAAGAAGACACAAAACTCTACCAGAAGTAATGGCCGTAATATCTTTAAAATCGACCTTAAGCAAAAAAAAAAGAAAAAGTGGTGGCAGCGGTCGAAACGACGCAGGCCCCTCTGGGCAAGGTCTAAGCGAGCCAGACTCGAAGTGCGTCGTCTTATTTGTCCAAAAGGCCTCTGATTTAAAACCAAGCAAGGTATAAATTCTTAAAGCCGGATTTTTCACAGTTAGTAAATCCTCTCCTTGCCAGCGAAGTGGATAACGCACCAAATTCACACTCGGGAGGTCTAGCGGTCGAATCCACATTTCCGTTCGAATTTTTTGACTAAATTCGCCTCTGACCATCAATGTAAACATACTTTCAGGTGCAAAAAACAAATCGTGCGCTGTTGTTCGGACTTGGAAGGTTATCACAAGCCAGCCAGTGGGAGCAATTCTCCAGCCTCTCTAAGTTGACGTTCAGATTAGGCGTTATAACAATAGGCCCCGCATATTAGTGCATTACCCAAATACGTGCAGAGAAGTTGCCGATACTCGGTCTAAAGTGCGGCCCATGAAGAAATAGATTCTCTCGTCTCCTGCATTTGGCTTAATTTCATGAAGCTTACTGCCAAGTAAATGAAATCTGATCTTGGATGTAGCCATCTGGAACAGGGACATGGAATCTAAGTTAAACCACTCTCTTAAATAATTCAAGCTACGAAATTTTCCTTCTGCGTCTACCTGGTTTTCTTTGCTTCATAATTAATTAGGCTTTAGGCAGTGTTTTCCTTGCGTAGCACAGGGTCAAAATACTAAAGCTTTATCCTCAATTCATCTCGATTAGCCAGAATCGGAAATAACCCAATTTAAAAAAAGGCGGGAAAACTATCGGCCAATCTCTATTAGGATCTGAAATCCTCAAAAATAAATTTCCATAACGATGCATCCCATTCAAGAATTTATCCAAAAAATATTAAAAATTTGGCCGATTTAGCAATGATTATTCCACGATGGCGGAGATTGAAGCCACTTTTCTTCCTAGCTTTAGAGGATTTTTTCGTGTAAAATGTGAGAGCAGCCTCAGTTTTAATTCATTTTAATAAATTCCAAAAATTCTCGGTCCATGAGCAAAAACTGAAAAGTACAACCATTCTTCACTCTTAACTAATTGCAAAATTCTTCCATAGGCCAACAAACCACCTAAACTACATTTGCTTTAAGGTTTAATCAAAAGATCGGAAACCTCGCAATCGATACTAATACTCTTTAATTGATCCAATAAATCGATTAAACGTTTTAGTACATTAATTTAATTTAACCTCCGTTAACAGAATCTATATCTAATACATGCTATATCAATTAATCGATTCGACCGTTTCTAAAAATATCCTTTTTTTTCCGATTCGCAGGTTTTAATGATTGCTCGATATCACAGACATCGCATAGCGTCTGCCATATTCGAAGTGACCATATCTGCTCAAGTAACAATCACACATCAGCGGAATCCATTCTTCATGCCAAGCGGAAACATATTCCGAGGACGGAGCGCCGTGTCGACGGTTCTTCAACTCATAGGATCATTCCTAGTTTTATATTTCCCATATTACGGTGTCATATTATGGGAATCATCATCCACCACATTCCTGACTGATACATCATGGAAAGCAAGTTCGACTCGCTACCATCCACTAATCGTAACATTAGCATCAACATTATTAACTTGCTCTCCGCCTGTAAACGGTTTGTTGTACGGTGTTAAAAGTAAAGTCTTACGGAAAACATTTCAAAATTACTGGAGAAAACAAATGTCGAAAAGTGAAGTCAATCAAGAGATACAAGCAAGGACTCCATCGACTTGCGGTTCGAGAAGACCGTCACTAACGCCGTTAGGGTTTCTTACCCGACCCGCATCCACGCAATTACAAAGAAGACTGTCCGAGGTATATTTAGAACAACAGAAAAATTCTAATCGTCCGTCAATTCAACGAATAGCCAGCGAATTAACATGGCGACCGCAATCCACAACCGGCCTAAATAATTTAGACTCGAATAATACCCCGTTAAAAAGATCAAATTCGTACAGGGATTCATCGATGCAAAAACATTCAAGTTGCAACACGTTACAATTACCGAAAGAAAGAGACGTATCGACAATCGAACACGGTGAAGCTATTTTTCCTCCTAGTTATAAAGTTTTTAGGGTCGCCATTTCTAAAAAACTTTCAAATTCTCAAGAAGGTGCCATTTCAGTGACGTCAAGCAACAGCAGCGGCAACAATAATAATAACAATAATCAACATTCCTCGAAATCAAATTTAAGTAACGCTAATTTATTTTTACAAAAAGTGTTCGGTGTCGGTTCGTATCGATTCGGTGACACGGAACATTTAAGCGTTCACTCGTGTAAAAAAGCATCGGCCATACAAACCGTATTAGCCACAACACCAAGAAGATCTCCTAGGATATTAATAACCCGAGCGTTTTCCGAGGAAAGCGATCATTCCCCGCCGAGGATGGATTCTCCTGGTCGAGGAGAAACCATGACTCGTCATTATTCGTCATCAGCAACAACATTAATAGATAAAAAATGGAAGAAATTAAGATATCAAGATGAAGAAGATGCCAAAGGATCGGAAAACAGCGTAGGAAGTAATAAAACCGAAAGTGAATCGTTAATATTAGGCACGCCGCAAAAAGATCTAACGGAGGAAACCCGTTCGGACCAACCAGCAAGTATTAGTAGTAATAGTTCGACGTCGACGTCGGATGAAGAAAATTCATGTGGTAGGATGTATGTTGCCTTTGGAGAAACGACCGATTCTCCTCAGAAAGAAATTGAATCAGGAATATATTCGTCCGTAGATGCATCGGCAACTCATAGCACTCCTTTATTGTGTATGGAACGTTTTAGGAAATTAAGCGAAGAGGAAAACGGTGATACTAAAAGTAATGAAAGCGACGTTGGGATATGGATGAAAAGTAGTAATCATATTGGTGAAAATAATACGCAGGAAAATATGAAGTATCAAAACCATATCAATAACCTTACTTTCAAAGCTTTTAATAAATTTAACGATTCAAGCGCTCCTGCGTATATTCTTTCATGGCCAACAAGACGGAAAAGTAGTATTTCGGGTGAATGTTCTAAAATAATATTAAACAAGAGTATGGCTGATGTTAGCGGCGTGTCCGAATTTCAACTTTAGTTTTTTTGTTTAAAAAAAAGTGGATTTTATTAATTTCAAGGCAAGTGCTGTTTAAAAAGAAATCATTATTAAAAGCAATTCGAGCACTCTTTAGTTAAATATCGCTAAGCGATATTTTGATTAATTTTTATTTAAAAAATGTTTTAAGCAAGAAAATTTTCTGTACTGAAAGTGAAGCTTTCTTACGTTATTTGCCTGTGATGCAGTGAAGTATCGAGAATCATTAATTGCAATGTCACCCGATGGGGCTTATGTCGTTTTCAGGATTTACGATGATTGTGAGTGTCGCTGAGGACGTGGCAATTCATTGCAAGGTCGTTTAAAAGATGGGGCTAGTGAAGTTGTTTCTTTTGAACTGTGATGGGGAGTGAACACTTTGATGAGTCGTCTGCTCTGCTACACACGAGACTGCCATGTCTTCAAATTGGCATCTGCCATGATCTGGAAGTGGACGTCGCCATATTGCCCCATAAGCTTTCTATTAGACCATCAGAGCGACTCCCAGTTCGAGAACATGGCAGCTCCGTGTATAGCAGACGACTCGTCGAAACGTTCACTCCCTACTAGACTCTCTATTTTGAACCAATCGTTAGCGGTCATGAGCGATTTTAAAATTAAAGACAAGATCCTCAGGGGCACTAGCGGCCATTCTAGGAACTAACAGCGACACTATTACCATCTAGCGGATGATCTTGGAACTGATTGTTTCAACGCCTGCAACTGCACTAACAACGGATTCTTATTATTTGCACTGACAATTCTGAACTTAAAGAATAAGAAACATTGATGGTGTCATCAATTAAATTCACATGACCAAAGCACGAAGTAAACTATCCTAATTTGCAGAATCTTTGCATTGAATAAAGCAGTTAAAGCGCCGTGCCATATTAGCTCACATTTTGCAACATGGCGCCAAGTTCCCTGAAAATACTAAAGTCTTAGAAAACGAAGGCGAATTCTAGTTCTTTAGCAATCCGCTAGATGTTATGTGGATAAACTTTTCGGGATAGCACCAGATGGCTTTTTAATTTCTTATAAAATTACAGCGGTCTTCCAGGTCTGGAAACTCTGGTTTTAGTTCATGCAGATCACACTAGTGTGCCAGCTGCCTAGCAATAAAATCGATCGCTCTAGAGATCCATTATTAATGCCCTACATAATTGGGGACGCTCCCGGCTTGTGATTGGCTGGCCGATACGATACTCGCACCATCTAGCGGTGGATCATGGTGGAACAAGTTTCACTTTACAAAACCTGTGAGGTTCCGAAAACTTTTCTTACTTAAATTTTTACTATCACACTAAAAAGACTATTCGCAGTGCCAAAAGGCGCAAACGTGTAATGAGTGGCTAGCTTAAGGGAATAAAAATAATAAAGAGTGCCGAGAAAAAATTTACGTTTGAAACTCCAAACTTAAAATTCCAAAATTATTACTGACAAATGTATTTCTGTGATATTTAACCATAGGGTGTCTCAATAGTAGCCTGTTAACTGTTCCTAATTATTTTTGTGAATCAGAGCATTGCATAAAAAATACAACGTGGAAATGGCGTCATGATCCTGATAGTGCTTCATATACAAAGGCCTAATTCAACAACAACAAAAAATTTGGTTCAAACTAAGCCCAATTTTTGTAATGAGTCTTCATTCAAAATTTTGACTAAGTTCTTTTTGCCCACACAATTTATTTTCGTCAAAAAACCTTCTTTAATAGGATGAAGCACTGTTGCCATGGTAACATTTCCACACTGAACAAGCAGCAGCTTTATAAAAAAATTTTAAAATGCAAATCAAATGGTAGATTCGTAAAAGATGCCAGGGGCAGCAGAACATTTGCCATTTTTAAAAAATTAGCCAAAAACTCAACTGAGGACTGACACATATTGAAATTACATTGACAAATGCAAAATGGCTACGAAATTTTTTAAGCAAAAAATCATTATCAGACCAAAAAAAAAAATTCGCAAAGTAATAAAAAACTTGTCCTTCAATTTGTATAAACTAGTCCTAAATTTTTTAAAATCTGCCTATGTGCTAAGTAAGCTTGGGTTAAACTTAATACAGCAGATAGAGGTCCAAGTTGACTGCTAACTGCTCTTGAAATTTTTCAAGCTCAAAGAGCCAGAGCCAAATTTTTTGGCAAAGTCTAAGTTATACAAAATCCTCTTTCTTCGGGCTCGTTTATAATTTCTTCTCTTCCAGCAGCATAGTGGATTTGGGTCATTTAAACCCCTTCAGCCACTCTGCTACTGAACTGCCCAACATTAATCAAAAAATTCTACCCCTGCAATCAACACTACTTGTTAGCATTTTGCATTTGAGCGACCTAAAAAACTAGAAAATAATAAATTAACTGTAACTAATTGTTAATCATATATTTTTGTGAAAAAATAAAAAAAAAATAAAAATTCTGATATATTTTCGGTAAGAAACAGGGTAAATGTAATGATACATATTTAAGTACAAGGGCTGGACCCTTACCAAACAAAAATAAAAATCATCATTGTTAGCTTTTATTGTTATAAAAAATAATTGTAAATGTCTTCTAAATTGGAAAGAGTTAATTTCTAAAAAAAAAATTCGATTTTTTTAAAAATTTCTTTTGAAATAAGCGGTCTGGTTTATCTCACGCTATATTAAGCATTTTCTGTATTGTAAATAAAAGGAGAACGGTGACAAGTACGAAGTTTCGCCGGAAGCCCTTTCGAAGGATTCCGTTTCCGCTTTTTAAAAGAGAAAAACGTTGCTAAACCGTCGTATTAAAACTCAAAGATCTCTTGTGCGAGACAATATAAGACATTTACATTTAACACGGTGTGCTTTCGCCTGAATGTTTAATTATTTTTGTACAAAAATTATACATTGCACTTGGAAAAAAAAATGACACCGTAAATAAAAAGAAAAAAAATCAGTATTAACACTATTTATTTTATTTACTTCATGGAATTTTAAGCCGGTTATATAATTTTTATTTTTTTTAAACAAGCTAGCCAGGGCAAAGAAAACCGATTATGGCAAAAAAAATGGCCTAATCTTAAGTGCTAAAAGAACTAAACATTTTACTAGCCCAGACTGAATTTCTTATTTTCCAAAAACTAAAAACCCGACGCGTAAACACAAAAACGTAAAATCAGATTCAAAAACATTTCCTTTAAATTCTCGACATTTTTTTTATTTTCTCAGAAAAAGTGACTTGGGAACGCTTCCGTTACAAATTGAATACGCCGATCGGAAAGGAAATTGCCAGGGTGTGTCTCGAATAAAATAGAAAATCAATATTTTCTTCCCCCTTTTAAGAAAAAAAAAAACTTTCAATTAAAACGAAAAAAAATTTGACAAATAAAAAAATATGCGAATATGATTTAATCTCATAAAAAAAATTTTTAATTAATTAATCAAGGTGCTTGGAAAAAACATTCCGAGAAAATCCCCAACCCCTAAAAATGAACCTTTTTCATAGTAGCATTCCCAGAAAAAGAACAATTCCCCCTGCGTTAATGTAAACGAGCCCTTTGAAGAAAATAAGAAAAATTAGATGAACCGCTGTGAAGCGACATACAAGCCAATTTTTCTTAATAAAAGAAAAATATGAATGCCTCAATTACAAAAATCCTAAAATCGTGTTCTTTGAATATGATTTTCCGTATTAATTTCCCGGGGCGAAATAAAACGACTTCGAATACATTATTAATCATTCCTCTTGCCTTGAAGCTTTAGCCTTTGTGGAGGATCCCTCTGTGATTCGATTTTAAACAATCTAACTATACGGAATCGGATCGTGAGGGGGTATAAAGTTTTTAACAAAATCCAATTAGCTAGAGCAGGACGAGCGATAAGATAGATTTTGTTGAAATTAGATATGTGGTGCTATAACCCGTAGTGGGTAATTAAATTAGGAACATCATTTTTCGTTGTTCGGTACGTTTATTTGCAAATGAACCAGTGGTAGAAAATTGTGTGTATGAATGAAAAAATTTAGGGGTCTTTAATATCATAAATGGCTTTTTTTGATCCTTTAAAAAATAAAAGGTAAGCACAATATATTGGTTTTTTTTTCTACATGCGGTACGTGCATAAAATATTTTTCAGACGATTTACCAGGCACCATTTATACAGAACCCGAAACTGCTACCCGACAATTTCCTCTGTGTCATCGTTTTGTACTCGTTTAGTACTGTTTTGTACCACTTTCCAAAACGTTCCTACAATTACTGGTTATGAAGAAAATTAGAAAGAAAGATCGGGTTCCTACTAAATGCTTCTGGAACCCGATATAACGTCCGATCGGGCTAAAACTTTTCAAACGTATTGTACTCGTTTCGTACCGTTTTGTACCGAAGATAAAAAAAAAAAGATTTCTCGATTTTTTAATTTTTTAAAAAATTTAATTTAATTCCGGAACCCGACAACGTCCGATCGGGCTGAAACTTTGCAAACGTATTGTAATCGTTTCGTACCGTTTTGTACCGAAGATAAAAATTTTTTTCTCTTTTTTTCTCAAATTAAGATGACAGTAAAATTCCGTAAAATTCTAAAAAATTTAAGTTCTTAAAATTTTTAACTATCTCTTCTTCCTCGTTAGTATTTTTTTGAAAAACCAAAGAAAAAATTTGCCCAGTAAAGGTAATAGATTAAGTCGGAGAGGCCTTTAGGCCCAGCCGAAGAAGAGTCACGGTCCGAAGGACCAAAAAATTTTCAAAAAGCGCCATTTTTACTGTTACTATTTTTAAAATTTTTATAGTTTACATTATTTTTTTGCTCTGACTATTCAAATAATAGGAAATAATGAATAATTTTCAAAATAATGAATTATAATGAGTTTTTTAGAAATAATGAAAAATAATGGAAAAATTGACTCAGTATACACCCTGCAGACAGGTTCGTAACTCGTCAAGACAAACATGGACAAATAGAAAAAACAAAAAAGTTGAATTTTGTTGGTAATGCAAAGCTTTAGCGTTACATATCCCGAGTACGCTAAAGCAAAAAATTTTGAAAAGTAGCCCAAAATACTTTAAAATTGCCAAAAAAAATTTACGTTCTACACTTTGCGTTTCCGACCAGCACTGCCGAAATGATTAAAAACCCCCCTTACATCTCGCCCTTGCACTTCACGCCCTTAACTCCTAAAAATTCTTACAAATTAAATCCTTCGAACGCCTTCACCCAAACATTTTTATTAACAACCGCGAAAATTAAACTTGACAGGTGAAAATACTACAAACTTTCCATGAAATTTCCTTCGAAAAGCACTCGGAAAACTTTTACCAAGCATAAAACTTTTTACCTCAACCTTTAAAACAATCTCCCACTTAATCTCGGAAAACATTCTCAACGCCGACGCCACTGTACACGAACAAGGTAAATATATTAATTAATTTCGTCTGTTAAAGACTTAATAATTGGCATAATTGTTACTTCTTGACGATAATCGGATAAGCAAAAGCGTTTCAGTTAAGAGTTTAAAGTGAACCGGTGGGTAAACATGTTAAAATGAGCTCACGTTCGCGGTTTTACTCCTCGAACCCAATTTTTTCGATTCTTTGGAAGAAAATAAGGTAAAATGGCAAAACTATGTAACGATTTTATATGTTTTTAAATCGCGACATTGACCTTGTTCAGGGCCATCGCTTTTTATCTACCATCGATATCTTTTGTTTTTATATTGCTTCTCATCAATCGTGATATATGTATTCGGTCTGGTGTTCATTTTTGTAAAGGATACATAAAAGTAAAGAGAGTCTTACCTTATCGTATTCAGGAATCAGCAAAATGGCTTCAGCTTTGTTGAAATCGTAAATCTAAATTATTCCCGAGTTTAGCCAAGTCTTGATGTATCTTAATCTTGATTCTGCAAAAAAAAAGAAAAAATGTTAGTTGTTTTATCGATTTGTGTGGATGAGGCCGTTGGATGTAGCCCATAGCCTCTCGAGGATTTTCCCTAAAATGTAAGAAATTTTACAGGGTGTTTCAAGAATAATTAAATCCAAAGGCGGGGGCGGGGCTCCTATCGCGGAGTTGGTTGCTACGCCACTGCCGGTTTCACTTGCTCCAAAATTTTCTTGGAGGAACTCTTAAAATTTGGCCAAAATTTAGGAAAAATATTGTCATTATTCAATAAAAATTAGTTATTAGGATCAGGAAATCCTGACTAACCAGAAGTAAATAATTGGGAAAACTGGATGCAAATGACATTCAAATAAATTTTTTTTGGCCAAATTTTTCCAAATGAGATTTCAATCATGGATGAATTGACCAATCTCACCGTGGAGGATTTTTTTTCGGGTTGAAGTTAATTATTTTTTAGGATATTTTTGTCTTTTGGGTTTCGAGCAGTTTTATTGGTGATTGCGACCAGCCTAAAGTCTCTAGAGTGCTTTATGGATCTTAACTAAGCTCTGCAATTTATTTTGACACTCTGATTCGTCCTACAATCGACCTAATGGCTCCAGCGAGCAAAGTTTAAGCCATTAAGAGCTCGAACAATTTAAACGAGGTCCTAAAATCAATCTGATGCTATTTTTTTTTCTGGCGGCTTAAAAAAGGTTTCGTTTGGGTCTCTGACAGCTGCAAGGTGCTTGCCTTGGCCCAGTGATCGTTCTCAGCCCGGTTGACCGGGATAACTTAAGTCTCAAGCAGTTTGAACATAATTAAATAGTCTTGTAATTGGCCTGAAGACTCTAGTAAGCTTAGCTCAGGCCTCTAAAAAACCCGTCGGGCCAATCCCAATCCCGTGGCCAATATAATGGCCCTAGTTTAGGTCTCTGCCGGCATTAACAAGCTTCAATAAGTTTTTTAATGGACCTTAAGGCTCTAGCGGGCTTGATTTATAGCTCTTTTGGGGCTCTATTAGCTCTGTATGAGCTTAGCCTAGCCACATAATCCATTCCGCGACTTTAACTGGCTTAGTTTGGTCCCTCAATTAAGGAAAGAATTTTAATGGGTTTCTGTACGTCAACTCATAGTGTTAATGAGCTTGCAACTCGACTCTGTAATTAGTTAACGGTCGCAGCTGGCATCAAAGTGTTTAGGCTTAGCCGTAGCCGAAGGAAAATTTTTGGAACTGGTCTCGATAGAATTTGCTGTGAACAATATTTCGCCAATCAAAGGCTTAAAAGGAAATAAGCCTGTGCTTTTAAGCCCGCCAAAGAGCTCCAGCACTACTTCAACAAGCTGACGAAGCCAAAGCCCAAACATTGCAAAACATTATAACAACTTTCAAAAAAGTAACAATTACCGCCATCGCGCTTCATAAATTCAAAGCTTCAACAGACAAAATTACAACATTCATGCGCTGTAAAATCGATTTCAAAAGCCACGTTTTATGTTGACGTATCGTCTGGTAGACTTATTAAAAATCGAATTATTTTCATTATTTACAAAAAGTTGCAATGAAATGCGAAATGCTTTTCGTGTCTAAAAGGATCTCTTTAATTTCGTTCATATTTCTAAAAACTTTAAAAATACTATGAAATTAATAAATCAAAACAACTAATGGCGGTTTCGAAGGAATTTAAAACCACCCTTTATCGCCGAAGAAAATCAAATAACCATAACCAAGCCGGTAACGATTTTAAATCATGTCAGCAAGAAAAACAGCGCCAGGAGTTTTCGTAAGTACAAACAATACAACACACAAATGTACCACGAATTGCCTAACCATATTGATAGGACTAACAAAATGAGTTGCTCAAACTGATAAAAAATCACGTGGCAATTTTTATTTTTTTAGATAATAGCCCGTCTGCTCTTATAAGCGACCTCTTTGAACCTTTAAAAATTGCTAACTTTCAATTTTTTTTCTTTTTTTTGCACAGGGTCAAAGACTATTAAATGCACCCGTGCAGTGACAAACAATTGCTAATTATTTAAAAAAAGTCATTGTTCATCATTTTTAGTGCACTAATTTTTTATGGTAATGTCATAGTTTCGCTCTGAACAATAAAACCATACGAAGTCTGTTTCCTGTATGTGCACAAACAGTAAACACCTGATAAAATTGAGATGTAATAATAAAGCGTAATATTTCACCCAGCCTAAAATGATTCCGATTCAATAAACAAAAAGCCTCTATTTATCATTACATAGCAACATTAATGGAAAAATATTAACGTAAAGATTAGACCTTTATCGTTTCGTACGTTAGACTTAAAACGCGATAGTTGATCAAATATTTTTCCTTTTTGTTTTTGGAAAAATAAAAGTTAGGCCTAATTTTTCGCAAAAGTGACAAAATTTTGAAAAAGTCCTTAAGCCTTCCCTGATTTAACTGATAAGAATTTAATTTTTTTAAATCGTATTTTCTTCTCTAATCTTTCTGATAAGAGCAAAAAAAAAACATTTCCTAAATACATAATTTTTTTTTTTAAATAATCAAGGAAAAAATTGAGTCTGATTGATGATTTCATGAATTTAAAAGTTTTTAAGACTAAAATAATTTGGTCATTTAAACGAAGCTTTAATTGTTACTTGGAAATGTTGCCAAGCAAAACAATTCAAAAAATAAAAAAGTTCAATGAACTTAAACAGGGATAGCCTTGGATTCCTGTAGCAAGTGCTCTTTCATACAGCAAATCCATTCCCAAAACCGAATTATAATTTAAGTAAAAAATTGGCAAAGTTTAATTTAGCAAAAAAAAAAAATTGAAAGTCGCATTACTTGTAAATCAAGTTTTGAAAGTCGTGCCGGATTCATCTAAATTTTTTCCTGTTTTTTTTTACAAAAATATTTTAGTTCTAGGACTTACTACATCATCGCTATTGGAAGTGGGATCCTATTGTTGGTCGCTATAGGGATTATTCACATAACTTCAGCATTGGCAAACAAAACAAAAGGATTAATACCTCCGGATACAGAAGTTCCGCTGCCGCCTTCTCCTTCCGTTCTCCGCCAATTTAAAAAAGGAGCGATTTGTTCTGATGGTCCGCCCTGCTCCAGTATTGGAAAGTAAGTAATTCCTGTTATCCATAACTTGTTTTTGTCAACGACCTCTTTCCTTCTCAAGTGCTGAAATTTTTGTAATTTCATGGCTTCACCCTGGAAGAAAAATATACCTAGTTTACTTTTCCATTTAATTTTTAATTAATCACAATAATTATTTTATACAAGGAGATTAAAATTTACAAAAATGTTAAGTCAAGCTGGCCTTATGGCCAAACTAGATTGCTTTACTGTTCAAAGACTGATACAGCTTAAAGTTGCAAATCCTGCGACATCTACGAAGCTATTTTAATGTAAAACGAGTGCAATACATTTCACCTTTACTTAAAAAAATTAATTTTAAAACTTTAGAGCAGCAATAGATTGTTTAAAAAGATACTGCAGTTCTCGCCATCCCTTTTCTTAAAAAAAGAGAAATCACGGGGAAACCGTTGGGGTCGGGCTCTAAGAATGCGTAACGCACCGTTCCCTCGGGTCAGTTTGACAAATCAACACGTGCTATTAATAAAAAATCGTCTAAATTATAGAAAATTCAAGAAGATTCTCGAAAACAAGAACCTGTATAAAAAGCAAAGTTGTTTTGGAACGTGTAGTTTAAAAATATTAGTCTGCGCGTGCGCATGTATGTTCTGTGTGTTAAATTCAGTTCAAGACCAAACCAGATAATCAGTTTTTATAGCATTTGTTTGTGGAAATTCGAAGTCGAGTCATTGCAATTTTCAAGTTCTTTATAAAATATTTAAAGAGCGCGTCTCTAATATTAATTAGTGAAAATGTCTGAAAGCCATATGGATGAGTACGAGCATTTTAATTTCGACCAGGATAAACATCTCTATTCCGGACATAGTGGTAAACAAAGGACTAAAAAAGAAGCAAGTGAACATAGCAACCATCATGATCCAAGTGGACATACTAGAAAAATTTTGAACAAACTTCAAAATACTGAAAAAAATAAGAAGGAAGAAAGTAATAAGTCAACGAAGCACTAAAATCTAATGACGGAAAATGGCGAGAAACTATGAATATGGAGACTGTTTGGATGTACGGTTTTGATTTTTTTTTTCCTGTGGATTTGGAAGCAGTTTTCTCAAAGTGTTGATGTGCGGATTGTTCAAAGCTTTTGAGCATTCAACTATGAATACATTCAAGAGGATTTAAAAAAACTGCATTTTCATATTCACTTGTGATGAAATTAATTTACTCTTTGCTTTTCTTAATATATTTAAAACTTTAGATGTATCGGTGGACTTTTTTTCCCATTAGTAAACAAAAGAGTTTGCATGTAAATAATTTCAAACCGTAAAGGAAATGATATGTAGCAGACATTATTGAAAGCATTTCAAGGTAAACCTTCAATTTATAAGTTATTGGCTTTGATCGTGTTATGCAATCATTCTTTTTTTTTTCAAATGGCATATGAAGTCATACTTATACAAGTTATTTAATGACAATGTCATTGTGCTTATAAGTTGAGATTAGGTGTAAATGAAGTGTTGTCAAGTTGCTAAAATTTAAGCCATGATTTTTTTTGTTTTGAAATCATTTACATGCAAGCAAATTTACCTTCCTCCTGAAAAAAATTTGCATTACATTAAACTGAAATAGAATTTTAAAGGTTAAAAATCATTAAAATGTGTAAGGCTACTGAGGTTGTCATGGTTTTTTAAGGGCAGTACAACAATAGCTAAATAATTCAGTTTTAATCCAGCAAAGTAAAAATTATGAAACTAATCCAAATAAAAGGCAGTTCAGTGTAAAAAGACTGATTGCTAGAGATGATTTTCATGTAAACTGATATTCTTCTAATGACTGAATATCTTATCAATAAATTATTAGCAAAGTAAACAAAAAGCCTTTATGAATCGATATTCAATTGGCAGCAACTATAGTCCTCTAAAAAAAAACTCGTGTTTACTATCACTATTATCTGGTAGTAATTAATTAAGCAGGCTTACGATCAAGATAACAAAACATAACTACGCTGAACTTTTCTGGCAGGTATTATGACAGCTTTCAATTTCAATTTCAACAAATCATTTCTGCCTCCTTGACAGCATTGTAAAGCCAGACCATTTATATGAACATTGATTTTGCTGGTTTATGAAAAAAATGGTTTAAAAAATGCAAGCTGATGCAAAATGCAACAAGCTTCAACAAGCAGAGTAAACAGCCAATAAATACTGCAATTTAAGGGCTTACTCATCATAAAGATTATTGTCACATGATTCAAGATCAAGGCTCAATGATAAATACACTAAAAGTTTTGAGAGAAGTTTTGATGCCAATTACAATATTTGTAGATATATCAGCTTTCATACCTGTTGCATCAGAAATAAGCAAACAATTGTTGCATCAAAATCACCGTTTAAAAAAAAGCCTTTAATGATATCTTCGGTTGATAAACTTCAGATCCAAACATCTCTTGGGATCACGGGCAAACAATAATACAGCGCCATATTTTATCAAATAACTAATTAACGTGTAAAATTACCTTTTATCCCCAGTTTTTTTTTGATGAGAAAAAAATGGCGTCACTTTAACCGAAAATATCTGATGAACTGCCTTGTGTCCCTGTCCGGTTTTTTTTTTTCCGTGGTTAGAATGCACTAATGCACTGTAGAACTTCAAAACTTCTTCCATGTTTAATAATCCACTTATTCCTGCCATTAAATAGTATAATTACAACACTGACTCGATTTTTCACTCAAATATTTTCTCTTAAAGAAAGCATGGCGTCTAGTCTGTCTGTCTGTCTAATGGCTTTGTCGATTTTAACCAATCAGAAATCAAAAAACTAAACTTCCGGTTCCGGGAGCAAACGCCATATTGCTTTTTTAAAAATTACCAAATTTACCATTCTCCTTTTTGTTATATTTTTGTCGATTATTAAGTTTTTGTTTTAAACACAACTCCGATTTATTTTTAAACTTTGCAGAGAAATTTTATTGCAAAATGGATCAGCAGTCGACGCCGCTATCGCTACATTATTTTGCAATGGATTGGTTAACTGTCAAAGCATGGGCTTGGGAGGAGGTTTCTTGATGACCATTTACGACAAAAAAACTAAAAAAGCATATTCACTAAATGCAAGAGAAACAGCTCCAGCTGCTGCATCAGAACAGCTTTATAGATTTCAGCCGAAAATGGCAAGACGAGGAGCTCTAGCAGTAGGAGTCCCAGGAGAACTTGCTGGTTACTGGGCTGCTCATCAACGTTTTGGCCGCCTTCCCTGGTCGAGTCTCATAGAACCATCATTGAATATTTGCAGAAATGGTTATCAAATGAGTAAGCATCAATACGACTCTTTAAATTTTCAACCAGAAAACATTCATGGTGATTGGCTGTTAAAAAAAATGTTCGTCAATTCAACAACAAACAAATTTTATCCTCAGGGTACTAAGATAATACATCATAAGCTTTGTAGAACTTTAGAAATTATATCTGAAGAAGGAGGAGATGTTTTGTATAATGGAAGTTTATCTAAAATATTAGCAGATGATATAAAAGATTTAGGTGGAGTTTTAAGTGTTAAAGATTTAAATGATTACAGGTAAATGATTAATTTATTTTTTTATAAAAATAAAGATGACAGTTTTAAAAAGACTTATTTAATTTCAGGCCCTCTTGGGAAGATCCTATTAAAATGGAATTAAATGAAGGCAATATTTTATATAGTTCACCTCCTCCGGGTAGTGGGATTTTACTTGCCTTGATCTTAAACATTCTGAAAGGTTATAGGTTTTCAAAAGAAGATATATCAAGTATTAATGATACAATCATGACTTATCATAGAATTGTTGAAGCTTTTAAATATGCATTTGCTAAGCGAACTGAATTGGGAGATCCTAAATTTGTGGATATTGAAAGTGTAAGTTTGCTAGTTTTTTAAATGAATTGCTTAGTAAAAAATAATGTTGTAATTTTTTATAGTTCATGAAAAATTTGACATCAAAACCATATGGTGACTTTATCAGAGATGAAATTGAAGATGATATTACATTTAACAATCCTTCACACTATGGTGCAGTTTTTTATTCTCAAGAAGATCATGGTACTGCCCATGTTTCAGTATTATCACCTGAAGGAGATGCTGTATCGGTTACAAGTACAATTGATCTCTAGTAAGTAATTTAGTTAGCAAAAATATACCAACTACAAAAATTCTAATTTTTATTTTTATTTTTTCGAAGTTTTGGAGCTGGAGTCACATCAAGAAGAACAGGAATTATTCTTAACAGCGGAATGGACGATTTTTCATCTCCTTACTTTAAAAACTATTTTAATTTACCTGGTTCTCCAGCTAATAAATTAGAACCAGGAAAGCAGCCCCTTTCTTCTATGTGCCCATCTATTATAGTTGATTTAAACGGTGACGTTCGATTAGTTATAGGAGCTGCAGGAGGAACTAAAATTACAACTGCTGTAGCTTTAGTAAGAGATTTTAAATCTTTAAAATCTGAAAAAATTGTGAATGCTAAATATATATTTTTTAAGGTGATTATGAGACATTTGTGGTTTGGAGAAGACATAAAGGAAGCTATTGATGCAAGCAGGATCCATCATCAGCTGTATCCCATGAAATTAGAGTATGAATATGGGCTCTTACAGGCAAGTCATTTTTATCAAAGTTTATCAAATTGTTATCAAATATTTGATAAATATTTTTTTCTTGATTTTTAGCAAGTTGTAACAGGGCTAAAAAACCTTGGCCATGAAATGTTGAGGTATAGAGACAGATTATCCATATTGTGTGCCATTGCCAAAGTTGGTGAAAAAATTCTTGCAAATGCTGATTACAGAAAGGGAGGAGATGTTCATGGTTTTTAGAATAATTAAATTATTAACACAGGAAAATAAAGTCATTTTTCAGAAATTTATTGTGAATTATTTTTACAACTTAACAGAAAATGTAAATTGGCATTGAATGATACATTATGTAACCATTAATGCCATTTCCTAACTTTTTCATGACAAAACTCTCTTAAACCTAAAAATTTTTGAATGGTGTTCAGAGAAAATGAGTTATTGAAAATAAAGAGCAAGTGTCAAATTGCTTGATCAACTGATTCCCCTACTAATAGTATTATTATGAAAACTGAATTTTAACTACATTATCTTTCATCATTTTTACAATCTAATGGTGATCATCATCTTCTTCATAACCAATACCTGGCAAAGCATTCCTTTTAGGATTGTGGAATAAAGTTTTAACACCATCTCCCCATGGGTATTTCACTCGTCTAATTCTTAGGTGGTCATAATCCTTGTATTCTGGTCGTTCTTCATGTGGTTGTAGGTAACAGAAATATTGTAATCCAATTATTCCAGGAAGACTTCCAAAAAGAAATATTTTTCCATAAAGTTCTCCTGCTTTGCCTGCAATCAAAAAATCCACTTATTGTAAGATAATTTAATCAAGGTCATTTATTAAGAAAAAAAATTTGTACTTCATGTAAGAATAAGTCTCAAAAATAGTTTTGCATTGTAAAGTTATTCAAAAGCAAAATAATTAAAGTTACTTTATTAGTTTGATCAAAGCCATTGAGGACTTCTCTGAAAAACTCGTCTTAGAAGAGAATTCCAATTTTGACTAAGGCATTCACTAGTGCCCTAAATGTTTAGTTACCATGCCTTTCAAGTCTAGTTGCAAAAACTAGTGAAAATGACAAATCACGACTTCTCTCCTTGGGATTTAGTTAGAGCTTTCAAAGCTTTACAATACAGTATTTTAAAAAAAAAGACTAAACAAGGGCTCGGGTATAAGGTCGCATCTATGAGGAATAATGCTGATTAGAATAAAATGACAATTGCTTACGGTATTTGGTATCCTTCACGACTTTTATGATCTCTTTAGCTCGATGTACTGAGCTCACAAAGAAGTATCTAGCCGAGTTTTGATCCAAAACAGTTTTTCTCAAAATCGCAGCCATTTTTTCTTCTGACTAGAAAAAATTTTTCAAGCACTACCAACATTTCACATCAAAAAATACTAAATTTTACAGTTGGCAAGAACTTGAAAAGTGACGCCATTGCTCACGTGATTTTAAGCACAACAAACGGTTTACAAAATTTCGAAATCTTGTATTTTGTAACCTTTACGAAAAAATCTGTGCTACTGGAATGAGCTATTTGTTAATAGGAGATCACAATTAAACTTCGACATTATGTTTCATGGGAAATCTCACAGCTAGATCTGAATCACAATCAAGTGAACTTGATTCCAAATTGCCAGCCGCGTCTCCTAGACTGAATATTAGAAGATTTGCAAATCTCAATCGAGCTAATTATTTTTCAGAGGTAAGTAAGCGTTTTTTTCGAAAATATTACAAGCAACGATGAAATTTTAAACATCGAATATGATTTGTTCTTTTTGCTTACTGAAGTTCACATGCAATGAAATGTCCCACACGTAATTACTCTAAAAGGCTTACCTAATTATGATAATGTCATCCTAACTGCCAAATAATGTATTGTTATGAACAAGTTCTTGCAGTGCTTGGTTATTGTGAATTTTTTTTTTTTTGATACAATGACATTGATGAAGATTTTTGAACCTCTATTAAATGTAAGAATAAATCGATTAAAAAGGCTTACTTCAGTCTTATACTAATTATTAATAATTTTGTTTTCAGTTTAATTTCTCAGACTTAGTAAGTAATTTAAGTGCACGCTCTTTTGCCAGTTTTGGAAGTCACAGATCCACCCAGTCAACCTGTAGTGTAAACCGTCCTTGGTCAAGGGTTTCAAGACGACAGTAAGTGGTTCATTCACTTGCTAAATTTTGCAGTAAACAAAATTATTAATAATGATTCATTTTCAGATGGAGCGAGAGAACGTTATCAAGTCCATTAATAAGTTCAAAAACAGCTTGGCCAGTGCCTTTGATGGAGTCGTTATTTTTACCAGAATTCAAAATAAGAGATGACATTTCAGAGGATTCATTTGTTATCATTGGCAGCATTTCAACAGGTGCTTTTGGGAAAGTTTTTAAAGTACAGAAAAAAGATACAAATGAAATCTACGCAATGAAAATACTTTCGAAAGCACAAATTGTAGCTAATAATGCAATTCAACAAGTTAAAGACGAAGTGAAAATACAACAGCTTTGTGGTCATCATCCATTTATCGTAAATTGTCCATATTATTGGCAGAGCAGAAAAAAACTGTATATAGTTAGTGATTTTATATCTGGAGGGGAACTATTAAAATTATTGCAAGATGTAGGGAGGTTACCAGATAATGTTGTCAGGATTTATGTAGCTGAAATAGCATTAGCTCTTGGTGAGTAAATATTTTAATGGAAGTTTTTAGAAAAAGAGGAATCAGGATTAATTTTTTTTCTTATTGCAGATTTTTTACATAATGCTGGAGTTATATATAGGGATTTAAAGTTGGAAAATATTTTATTAACTGCAAATGGGCATGTGCAGATCATTGATTTTGGATTGTCGAAATGGCTGAAATATGGAGCAAGAACTAATACAATATGTGGGACTTTGCAGTACATAGCTCCAGAGATACTTCAGATGAAACCTTATGGGCATTCTGTGGATTGGTGGTCGCTTGGTGTTGTGATGTCTTGCATGGTTATGGGGCAGGTAAGGAAATTTTAATTATTGATCAGATTTGAGGCCTAGAAATTGATAAAATTTAGATTCTTAAAAAGCAAGATTGGCTTAGTTAGGATTTGCCGAATGTAATCTATTAGCAAATGTCACTTTGAAAAGTGGCTATACTTTTTCTCAAATTTGGTAGGTTTACTCGTCATTCTAAATTTTCGTGTGATTTTTCTAGACACAAAATAGTTTCTAGAATTTTTTTGACCAAAAATATCGTCCGGGATTTTCCTGAGATTTAAAGAAAACCCTAGAGCTTTGATCAGAATTTATTTCTGTCTACTAAAGTGTAATGTGTACTCTAATTTTTTAAGCAAAGAGCAAAGTAGAAAATAGTTCAACCTTGATATTGACTTGTCAGCAGATGTTCCTTTTCAACGCGAATCTCACGTAAACAAAATTGCGTAATTTTTTTAAAAAATTATTTCCGAAAAATTAATTTTTAGCAGAAAAATTTTTTCTGTAATATTTTGATGGTATCGCCCGCAGTTTGCTACTCATATTTTCTGAGTCTCACTCCAGCCTTTTAGAAGTCTAAACATAGTTAAATAGGAGCTACTCAATTATGTTTGTTTCAAAAGACTGTTTAGTTTTTTTTTTTTTTTTAAATTACTCAAACAATCTATTGTCATTTTTTTAGGGAGCAAGAAGTTATTCTTAAATTATTTTATTTTTTTCAAGTTGATACTTTTAAGTGCTTCAGCACCCTTTGACAATCAGTCTTTGGTCTCGTTCTTTGAAGGGAAAATATTGGGATTGGGATTTTGTGCTGGTGAAACTAAGACGACCCGCACCCGATTGAGCTTTTTTATTGGATCACCTATTTGAGCTAGCTGGGACCACTTGCAGGCCTCAACTAACTATATCCTCATTTCCTTTTCTCCTCCAGACCTCAAAGCACCTTGAGCCTAGCCCTTGGCGCCATCTATCAGACTTTACAATAAATCGCTTTTTTATTTAGTCTGAAAAATTGCAAGGAAAAGATGTAGATAACCGAATGATAAGCCAACTACTCACAAAGGTTTTAGAAATAGGTACTCCATCCGTTACCTATAAACCTATTAAAATGATAAAGAATCTTGTGCTCGCAGGTAGAAGGACCTGAGTATTTTCTTCCATTGCCTTTTTCACCTCTGTCACTATTAATTTTGCTAAAATTTTTAAAAATGTCGGTCAGTAGACATGGCTATTTGTTTATTTGTTTTTTTTTTTCGGTTCACGGTTCACGATTCACGTCACGTACCCCTCTGGAAACCAATCGAAAGTCAGTCACATAAATCAGGCATTGCAATTTAACGACTTAATCATTAATCATAGTTTAGCTGTTATTTTCTTGTCGTTATTGTTCGTCCGCAGAATCATCCACTTCTTGATGCATTTTTTTTTCCTCTCTTGTGGCTAGTTATTAATTTTTTATTTTTTTTTCATCTTGGGGATTATTAAATAGAATTGCGTACGGAAATGAAGCTGCTCCTTGACTAGACAAGATTACTTCAGAGAGAGTGCCTCCAGCGGTGTCCGGATCTATTTTTACCGCCGGTCACCGACCTCGGGGTCACGAATGGGACTACATTATCTTAAGTCCTTTATCTTAACGCGTTGAGACCATTCATTTAACGGCCTTCTCCAAATGTTTCACCTTGTGTTATTGCATAGACTTCTGGAATGTTGATAATTTTTTTTGGTTTATTTTTAATTCGTGATTTTTTTAAAAATTCGTTTGGCTAATCAGGGTGGCGAAGATACATTTAAATTTTGATTTCAGGTTTGAAACAGATCTTGGGATGGTTAGATTTGGTAAATCTGGTCAAATTCGAGGTGAAGTATTTTTGGGTTTAAAGAATTAAAGTTCCAGAGGCTGAGCTGAAGACGTTTTTCAAAATTTTGTAGTTTCTCTTTGAGTTTTTGCTATAAGGCCTGAAAAGAAGGCGGCGAAAGGGCTGGATTTGGCTATTTTTAGCTATTTTAATTTTGACCTGTTTCGGCGTTTTCCTAAAAAAAAATTTTAAGGTTGCTCTGAGGCCAATTTTTTAAAATTTTCTGGTTTTTCCTTGAGTTTTTGCAATAATGTCTAAAATTAAGGCGGTAAAAGAGCTGAATGGACTTTTTTTTAGGTAGCGATAGTCAAATTATTGTTGACCTGTTTAGGCGCTTTTCCCCAAAAAAATATCAAAGCCTGCGCTGAGGCTATTTTTCAAAATTTTCTGGTTTGCCATTAGGTTTTTACCAAAAAGCCCAAAAATAAGGCGGCAAAATGACTGAATTTGGCTCTTTTTATATAGCAGAGGTCAAAATAATGTCGACCTGTTTCGGTGTTTTTCTCAAAAAAAAAATTTGTAAGGCTGCACTGAGGCCACTTTTCGAAATTTCTGCTTCTTCTTTGAACATTTGCGATTCGGACTAAAAATAAAGCTGCAGAATGGCTGACTACGATTTTTTTAGGTTTTTTAAGTTTAATTTTAGGGTTGATCTGTTTCGGCGTTTTCCTTGGAAAAAATTCTGAGGCAGCTATGAGGCCATTTTTTAAAATTTCTGTTCTGTCTGGACGAAAAAAATTAAAATCGGCAATTTAAATTAGACATAGTTATAAATAATTTATTAGACTTTTTTTACCAGTTAAAAATTATTGGAAATGAGATTTTTGCCCAGACGCTCAAAATGCTCAATAACTTTTGGAAAAATCGTTCGCCAGTCCTATCTTTTATTATTTCTCCCTGCTTAAATTTTTTCCTTGTAAGCATTACTTTTAATTCTCCAGGCGATTACATCATAATTCTGCTGGATCATTGTTTGCGTATTGCAGGCTTATATGACTAATAAAATTCATCGTTGTGTTCATCTACTTGAATAACAGTATTCAAGGCTGTAACTGTTGCAATCAGTTTGATATCGGGCACGTTTTAATTTTTTCCCCCTTCTTCTGAAAGCTTCAAATTCTCTTAATTTTTTTTATCTTTTTCTAATGCCCATTATTAAATCTAAGCTCGATTCCTTTCCCTCGTGACTTCTTTTTTTTCTAAATATCCCTTACTGTTGCTTATTCTCACATTCGCGGTTACGGTTTCATTATCTTTTATATTTTTTCCTCGCGTTTTTCAAGACTTTTCGTGACTATGCGGAAATGCGTTGCGAAGGTCACGTTGTCATGATTATAAATTGATGGGCTTTGAAAAATTAGAATCATCACTTGCAAGTTAATCGCATTTAATTGATCAGGCGTGTGACTAATTTTAAGCCATTTATTAAAAAATTTTTTTAATCTCATCTTAGAAAAAGAAAATTTGTAAGATCGATTCAGGATGCGATTTTTTTTTCCTTTCTTGATCGACTCATCTTTTTTTTTTTGTTTGTGGAAAATCATTTTTAATGTATGATAATGATCCCTTAGTCATGATTGGATTTCAACCGCATGGAAGTCAAATGTCAAGGTCGGAGGTTGTGTATTTGTAATTCGCAATTTTTTTTTGAGAATAGATCCGCAATGGTGTTCGGCATTCTTGTCTGGTAACGCCAAAAAAAATTCAGGATCTTCTACCATGGCTAAATTTATATGACTCATCCCGTATTTAGAAGTCTAGACATTGAATCTAGAAATGGCACCTCAAATTTCATTCCTATTCAATTGTTTTAAGGATCTCCCAATTTTTTTGAAGATTCTCGAGAAATTCGAGAAAATTCTTAGGATGAAAAATTTAATTCTTTTCCATCTTTAATGATGTTAAATCGAAGTGAGGAAAAAACAAAACTAATTTGTCCCCTTAAAATTGTGGACTGATTTAGTTCAAAATTACGACAATGTCATCTTCTTCCTGGAAATCCTTGCTACAAAAAAACTACTTGTTTCCGGTAACGCATGTTCAGAGAGAGGTCATAAAAATAAACAAGAAACCCAATTTTAGCATGAGGAAAAAAAAATAAGTTCAGGATGGATGATGGATATGCTTCAGGTTGGACACGAGCAAAATGTGCGTCTGCAAAATAATCAACTTCCTTTGGCTCACGGTAAACAACTACTTATTTAAAAGAATCATGAATATATTTATTGAGATTATTACACGTCGCTGGTTTTTAACATTATTTTGTTTAAAAAAAAAAATAAGTGTTGGTTTTGGTTCAATTTTTGTGGGAAGGTCTTTGAAGATTTAACGGACGTGCCATTTCCGGAAAAATCTTAACTTGGTTAGAGATCTGTTCGAGCCGGACTAGAGCCCTAAAGCCTGTGGGGCTGCACTGGATTAACTTTTATGGCCTAGTGTTAAGCCTAAGGAGCTGAATTGGGAATGGGCACTTTGATGAGGCGTCTGATACGCCATTTTGAAAACTGGAAGCTGCCATGATCTCAAAAATCTGCCGATCGCAATGTTTGCGCCCATAACCCGTAAATATTGCGTTGATTAAATAATTATTAAAATATATATTTAAGATAGTAAATAACATAACATGTTTACAATTCGAGGAGCGAGAGAAGAATAAAAAAATAAATATGGAGTGTTAAAGACAAAAGACAAAAGGTGATCAAAAGGAATAAAAAGAATGGTTAGAAAAATAGAATTAAAACAAGTATACAAAATCTAACGCTTTTCAATTTGAGAATGGCTGTTTCTGACTCCCAGTGGCCCCCCACTTAAAAAATAATATCAAATTTGAAATCTACAACTTTGAAAACATAAATGTGAAGACTTTCAGATCTTAAATGAATAGCTGAAATAGAAAGGCTAGAATTTTTTTAGTTTTCAAAGGTCTAATGTGTTGCAAGTTGCCTAACATTCTTTCGACGGTACTTTAGGTCTCGGGGTGATTTGTTTTGATCTTAGGCACAAAGTTTGAATATTCAATCGATCAATAATTAAACATTCATATTTTACAAGAGTTTAATTGTAAATAATTTCCCCCATAAGCTAAACATAAGAATTGGATTATAGCAAAAAACTCAAGCTCAAAAATTTCCCAATATTTCCTGGCCACATTCTGGCTTGGATTGGACCTCTATGTATTGCTTAGTCAGTGAATTCCTAGTGTGTCCATTTGAATAAATCTGCCAGTAAGAGACATTACCAATCGTGCCCAAATGGATACGATCGACCGCAAGTGGTTAAACGAAGAGGTCCAGCCCAGTTTGCAAAATGACGTCTTATAGACGTACACACCTCATATGTCCCAAATAAGACGTCAAAAAGACATCTCGAAGACGTCCTTTTTAGGACAATTAAAGACCAGTGCGAGTTCTAGATGTCATCTCGCGCAGTTGGACGGCAAATTACTCCGCTAGGATTGCTAGTGAATATCGTCTGCTATAGCTGCCAAATGGCGACTATATTGTTAGCATCTGATGAGAGCTTTGTTTACATGAAACTTGATTGGATTACAACAACGTAGCTGCCATTTGACCTCTATTGCAGAAGATATTCACTACCGATCTTAGCACAGGAGACAGCCCCGTGCTCGGGCGAATCTTGGCTCTGCTTTGATTTATTCCAAATCCATGCTCGGGCCTAGAAATTTATGCAAATGCAGACTTCTACACCAAAGTATTTTCTCACTGCCAACTCGTAAGAAGTCCACTCAAAATATGTAGAAATTTTACAACATAACCCAAAAGAAAAACCGGTCATTAGCAAACACGTACAAAGCCTCGGGAAAGACAGGAACCTGGATCAATTAAATAGCTCAAATTTTTTTTCATCATCTTATTTTTAGGTACATCCTAATTTATTTTTAGCTAATAATAAGGTTGTTTTATTCCTTTTTATTTCACGGAAACGTAATTTCAAGTTATTTTTATATCATCTTCCTTAAAGGGGTTTTTTCATGGTCTCAATAATTAAAAAAAAAAAAAAAAGAGCGGCTACAATTTTTATAGCCACCAGTGGTTTTAGCTGTTTTATAATAACTCTTTCGTTTTTTTTTTCCTTCTAAAAATAAAACTTCTTCATCGTTAACGTTAAATTTATAAGATAGCTTCTTAATATCATTCCCGGCGAGATTGTATAAAGTGGACAAATGCAGTCAGAAGAGTGCAAGTACTGATTATAAGGACCTTGAACCTGAATGTTTTCATATAATCAACTCCCGTTAACCAGCTTCTCGAAGAATGCAATAGTTAGATGCAAGTCTTAAGATTAACCTGTCAACAGGTTCATAGATTGTTACCAAAAAAAAAATTAAAACGGCGCCGATTACTTTAATAGGCTATGTAACAGCTTTGATAGCTCGGTTCTTATGTCGTTACTGATACTACAAGCTTTTTTTTTTTATTTTTATACGGATTTCGAGGCGTGGTCATTATTTTTATATATTTTTTTTTAAAGTCTTGGAGTTTGTAACGGAATCGGGTAATTTAACAAATGTGAATGTAAACTGCGAGTTTAGCACTGCACGAAAAGAAAGATCGAGATATCGAAGCTTACAAAGCGGAGTTTTAACTCTTTTATTTGATGCTTTTCATTAGCGGCACGTCTGCCTCAAAGTCGTCTGCTAGCTACACACGACGCTGCCATGTTCTCGAATTGGCATCCGCCATGATCTGCAAGTGGACGTCGCCATATTGCCCCATAAGCTTTCTATTAGGCCATCATGGCGACTCCCAGTTCGAGAACAAGCTGGCAGCCCCGTGTGTAGCTAGCAGACGACTCGTCAAAGTGTCTACTCCCTACTGCAGAATTGTTGCCTAACGAACAGTTAAGGAATGAATGACAGCCAAGCATTTTTTTATAAAAAAAATAATAGCAGGTACGCCCGTGAGTAAAATGATCGTGTTATCTTAACAGGTAGTTCACGATGTAACAGATACTTCAAAACGGTTTTAAAAATGGAACCCAAACTCAAAGGCCACAATTTTAAGATAAATGTACCGATCGTTATTGTTTGGGGTCGAGCACAAGTTGTTGTTATCAGTTAAACATATCTTTTGTCTTTTGATTTTATGCTCTATCACTTGGACAATACTGTTTATGTTCTTAAATCGATTCTAAGTTTAATGATTTTTTTTTTCCTTTAAATACCAAGTTTAAGGACGGGCGTTGTCTGTTTTTATTGCTGACTCAGCGATGTAAGATTGAAGATGTAAACATTTTAATTTTTCGACCTCGATCCTTTAGAGCAGAACAATCGTGACTTACGTACATTTTAACTAACGGTAACGGGATTCTAGTTATTGAGACCTTTCTCCTGAAGTGTACGAATTTTTAGTTCGACTTTGGTCTTGAAATTTTAAAATTTTTTGAGAAATTATTGTTTGGCATAATTTTGCTAAATTAGACAGAGATTGCTAAGAATTATCACTATCAGACAGAGTTGGGTCTTCCCCTTAGAGTCCCTTTACCCCTCTCGTTGAATTTCTCTTTCTTTGCGCAAGGGCCCCGTTTCGCTATGAAGTTACAAAGAAATAACAAACGAACATATGCGAAAGTATTTGCCAATACTCTTCACCTCTAGGGCTTATCGAAACTCGGACAAAGAGAAATTAAAAAAATCAAAATAGTAGATGACCAAGTCTACTTTGCAAGGACAAGATGTTTCTTTTAAATAAAAAAAAAAGTAGGAAATGGCTAATAATAGTAATCATGTGTGCAAAAATAACGTGAAAAATTCTAAAAATAAACTCTTCAACCTCAATTCCATAAAGAAATAAAAACCTGTATGTTAATTGCAAATGTGCAGAATGTTATTTTGAGTTCATCTTCGGTAAACATTAGATCTTGTTCGGTCACTGTCACTGTCAAAGTACTTTCAATCGATTTATGTGAGCATTAAGTTTTTTTTTTACTGCCCCGACCTTGAAGAAGTTCACGAATTGACGTTGAAGATAAGGGATTAGTTTTTCCCATATAATAATTATGAATAAATCATTTTCCATTAGGAAAATTAGATTCGATTTGAAAATAAATGAGTAGTTGGTAAATGTTATTTTGATTTTTCTATAGCTATTTTTATAATTGAAGAAAGAAGTGCGCATGGGCAAAGCAATAGATCTCTTATAATTTGTCTCTTTTTTGGCTTCAGGAAAAATCTCGAAGTCGTATTATGAGATAGCCAATCTTAGCTGATTCTATGAGGGCCTCGGCATTTGAGCTTGTAGTTGAAAGTCCATGGTGGCCAACGGTTGTTTTCCTACCGCAATCTGAAATCAGGCTATCATCAAACCAGACTTCCTGGTCATTCCTTGTTCCCTCTTGTGTACTTTCCTTGGACAGCCCTG
Organism: Liposcelis brunnea; assembly: GCA_023512825.1. Classification (NCBI taxonomy): domain Eukaryota; kingdom Metazoa; phylum Arthropoda; class Insecta; order Psocodea; family Liposcelididae; genus Liposcelis; species Liposcelis brunnea. Next base: position 10,285,588 of record CM042065.1, on the reverse strand, counting down.
AGTCCAAGGCGCCCGACCGACCGAGCTTTAGCCGCCTAATGGGGATGCTAAATAGGAGCAAAAAAAAATTCAAGAACAAGTTTGGAGAACATTTTCAAAGCAAGGCAATAAACAGAGTATTAAATATATAAAGTAAATTGAATAGTAATAAAAAACTAATACAGTAATAAAGAATTATTATTACTTTTTAAGTATTCGGAGTAAATCCAACGGTTTCTCAGCCCTCGATAATGTCGATTTACAGTTTTAGCTTTGTAAAACATGGCGATAATGATAAAAGTTCAACCTGCAGAGCATAGTGAAAAGAATTAATATCATGCCTGATATTTATTGTGTAATGGTTTATGTATTGATACATAAAAACATTTTTAGATTTCCAGGAAACTAGTCGATGTGTCATGTGTTATTTTTAATTGGTTCTATTTTGAAAACGAAACTTTTGGAATTGATACAATATGAAGAAATACGGGGAGTCACCTTGTGGGGAACTTATACTTGAATGTTTATTACAAAGATCAGTGATGTTTTTGGGGAATTGGACAGACCCACCAAGTAGAGCTATTATCACTTGCACACCCGAACTCGGGGATTTTTGAGCTTTACAGGACCTAATGTCCGTTGCTCCACCGCTTAACACTTGCCAGGAGGTGGAGTTTCTTCTAGAAGCTCCTTGAGTAGGTCTCTGCTGGGTGTCCATTTGTACCCGTTGGCCACTGTTTCCCCGAAGGGAAGAAGAAACCCACCACCACCCCTGCTTACCCATCCGATCACGGATACAAAGCAGGCAGTCGTGCCAGAGCATGGGGTCTCGCACAAGTACTAAGTTCGGGGCCAGAATGAGTGACCACCGCGCGAACGGCCCGTAGGCCGGAGGGAAACAATGGGCCTCATCCGCGGCTGGCGGAGTCATTGGCGGGGTCTCCGGGCTTCATCCTGGCGCTCCGAAGCAGCTGATACAAGTTCTGTTCAAGCCGTGATGCCGGAGAGAGGAGAAACCGTGGGGAGAAGCAAAAGAAAAAGCGATAAAGGGGGGTGGTCTTCAAAACCGGGGAGGAAGGTAAAGGCACATCCTCCTCCTTAAGAACCAACCCGCCAGACCAAGAAGACAGCGTCTGAAACTAGAGGAAGACGGCGCGCAACGCCGGAAGACAGCAAATGGAGGACGCATCGGTCTGCCAAGGAACCAACTCATCGAAGGTGCCGGGCTAGAAGGACAGGCAGGCAGGCGCAGAAGGTTGACAGACAAAACCACCCGCAGCAGAAAGTGAACGTCGAACAAGAGCGGCCATCGAATCGGTCACTGCCCAGACTGGGGGGGCAAGAATAGAAGCCACGAACAGAGAATATACAAGGAGAAAGAAGTCAGTAGGGCTACGAAGCTGCTGATACTCGTGCTGTCCTCGCTTTATAGAACGGAGGCCTCAAGAAACTGAGAAACGACACGTAAGGATTTCATAGTTAAGGTGCCAGAGAGAAATATCGCCTCGAATTCACCAGGTTTCGCCTGCAGACGTGGTGCAGTTACTCCGGAGCGGCACGAAGAGCCACCTAGTGAGTGGGAAGCCAGGACCGGACACAGCCCGGGTGCTAGGAACACGACCCCAGTCACTCCCAGCCCCGGGTACCCGTTGGCCAGCTCCCTTCTCAGGGTAATGGGCTAGTAGAGGACAGTAGCTGCTCTTGTACCAAGAAGGCCCCTGAGGGGCTTGTGCTTACTCATCAGATAAGCTGAATCATCAGGAAGGCATTGATAGCCATAGGGGAATAGTGATCGCCTTGCATTAGTTTACATATTGACCCTTGCTGGGGCTGTCCAGGAAGCCTGTTGGAAACACTCTTTTTACTCTGGGATAGTGTTTAGGGCTAACAACCTTTACATGCCAAAAAATATGGGCGGAAGTCGAGAAATCACAGCTTTAGCGAAGATCCTATGTTTTTTTTAAATTCTACACAACGAGATCTACCACAAAAAGGATTCCTTTAACTCGATGATTCATCTCGACAGTTATAAACAATAGCAAAAAGAAATACCTGAAACGTCTATTAAAAAACACGAACAAAATTTGACAACCAGGGTAATTGATGGCGCCATAGCCAACAACATTGAAATATGACACAAGGGTCGTTTTTTTCCAACAATTTACAATCACGTCATTAACTTGCAGTTTTACTTTAAGAATACTAATTCATCATGGAAAATCAAGGGCGGATCAAGATTCTAATTTTTCCGACAGACTTTTTTCATTTTGTCGTCGAAATTTAAAAACTTTCCAAATCTGCCCTTGCGCCGAGAGAATATTCAAGTTCAAAAAAGCAAAAACACAAAATACGCGTTTTCGTTAAGACGAAAAATACAAGTCGACCCGAAAACGTCAGTATCGTGACCTCAGCCGGTATTTATTCCTAGTTGTTGTTCAGGTCAGTCGACATTTTTAATCACGTTTATTGAATGGATCCTTCTTGAGATGAGATTGAAATATATCGTTTAGGCTTTAAGCGCGCAGGGTCATGGGAATAATATTATGAATTTTAAAAAATTGATTTTTGCATTTTGTACAAGATGTTTGAAAAACAAGAATCAGGTTTGAGATGTAGACTTTGAGAGGTTATATAAAATAATTATCAGGCTTATGGGAATTTAAAGTCTAAAGGCGGAGTGTTTGGAAAAAGGGTTGTTGACATTAGAAAAAGGGGTAGTGTTCGGTGTTCGAGGAAAAGTGAAGAGCGTTATTGTTTTGTTTTGTTGTAAAAGAAAGTCAAAGAAAAATATAAAAAAATGAACGTATCTATTAAGTAAAATTGTTCAATTTATTTAATTCAGGACAGAACAGGTAGGATGAAAAACGTTCGGTCAGAGTAACCATTGTGAGAGGAATTAACGAATTAAATATGTTTAGAATCGATTATATATTTTGGACGTGCAAGATAACATAAACAAGATGCAAGAAAATAAAACAATCATCATTTGTTGGTTGCTAGGGTAACGTCGTCAGCGGTGGTTTCAGCGGTTTCCTCACAATCCCCCAACTCTGACCTTTTTTAAAACGATTAAAAATTTTATATTTACATTAATGTAAGGAAGAAGGAAGGTAGGAAGAAAGCTTTTTTCACGAGGATTTTAAAGGTATGTATTACAAGTGGAATGTACTCTCCGTTTCTCGTTAAACCTTTAATCAAACCTCAAATACGGCAGCAGCATGGCGGTTGGATTTTTTCCAACTCAAATCCATGATTGAAAGGCTAATTTGAATGTTTGAAAAAAAAATAATCAGGGACTTTCTTTTGTTCATCATAGTACGCTGCCTTCCCACAAATCTTGGGCTCGTAGGGCGTCCATCCAGTTCCTGAGCTATGCCTGGCGCAATCCTGCGCAGTGTATACCCGTCCAATTTTGAGCAATGGTTGGTGTTGCGTTTTGTGTCAAAAGTAAAGAGTGCGTGTGCTCGTGGTCAGAGATATGTGTAGGGTACGGCCATAGACATCACTATGGTTCGAATTTCACGTTTGGTTACAACCGATCAGAAGCCAGGATTGCAATATACAGAATTGACGACTCTCTCCTTTCAAACTCTACCCCGGTTTAGACTCGAGGTCTGACCCGGGTCCGTGTGTGATATTTAATTTGGAACTTAGAAGCCATTAAAACGATGTATGGTATAACATCGATGATGGCATTAGGTTAATCAGAGCTCCTTGAACACGCTGGTGATCAGAGACTGTCCAGTGAGCCTTCGAATCTCTTCATTAAAGCGCGCATTGAAGTGCCCAGTCACCCGATCTCTTCTCATCAGTCCTTGCAAATAAAAATTCAATATTAATTGGGAAGTCCCGATTATTTAAACCAAGGATGAAACCTAAGCCAATTTTCAAGCAGGAAGCTTAAGCAGTTCAGATTCTAAACGTTTTAACAGTTAATAAGTCAAGTGCCATATCAGGGGTTGACATAACTCTCGTGTGTTCTAATTTTGTCTCATCACCACAAGTTCATCTGAACGTTTGCTCAGCAAAGTTCACCTTAACTCGGAAGTAAAACCCCAAAAGAGAAAAGAGGAAGCAAATTATTTTAAACTTGAAAACTAGCCAGTTTTGTTAATCAAAAACAATGTCGCTCGACCATCCTTTTATTCTCTTTCAATAGCAATCATCAAGCCATCTGTTCTCTGCGAGTTGTACGGTGACCCCGAAAATGAAAACAGAAAATAATTTTTTTGATATTCACAAATGCTTATATCTATATCGACAGCCTCAGCAATCTAATACAAAGGGCCCTGAAATTAATTTCGAATTTCATTACCATAATCTCCGGTGAATTAAGGACGTTGAATATCATGTTTCGCATATAACATTAGATCGTTTTAAAGCTCAAATTGTGGCGGCTGAACTTTCAAGATGCAATTATCTTATTATACCATTCGTCCAATTTAATCTTTTTTAAAAAGTAAATGCTTCAGTCAAATGCAACATTCGTGTTTGATTAATCCGCAAATCAAAAGGTGCTAACTCCCAAGTAAGGAAATTTCTTCCCCCGGAAGAATTTGGCATGTGCTACAGACAGCACCAGCGCGATTCCTCATCGGGATCGTGTGGGGATGTCTGAGCCAAAATCGAATTCGGCTTGAACTCGATGGTCGATTTGTCAGAAGTTGAGAAGCCCGGTAGACATCACGCGAAAATCCATCAGAGTTTGGCCCAACCCGGAGGATATCATTCCGCGTGCAGGTCATTTTTTTATGGCACACGAATCTGTTAATCCGTAGGGACGAGTCGGTTATTGGTCGAATGAATTTTTAACCAAAGATCATGAAATAGGCTTTGAAGATCACGATCAGACCTTGAAATCAGAACGCCCTTTGGTGAATTTCCATTGAAAAATAACCGCAACCATTATTTTAAATTGTGATATTTATCTTCGTCCCGTACGAAACGTGCGCTGCCAATCCTCACATACTCTTCAAAAAAAAGGAAGATGGGCAAAGGTGGGGGCAGTGATTCACTTATTTTTTGCCATTTGAGGAATGATGCTGTAAGTTCTTGACGCGATCTCTTCTCCATGATAAACCAATTTTACAAGGTATATCGATTTTTTTTTTTTTTCGAACCATAATTCAATTTACTTTTTGCGATAGTAATTTTTTTGCTCTTTGGGTTTTTTATTCTCTTCTTAATACTCCACATTCCTCACTAGAATGATGTAGTTTGTCATTTTGAGTAAGTTATCAGTAAACACATCAAAAAAGGAAGAGAAAAAAATTTACGACGTGTTTTCTCTCGAGTCTATTTGCATTTTAACCATTTTGATGAAGCTACGCCCTTGTAACCGTCAATTATTTTTCTTTGAAAATTTTTTTTCAGAAAAATAGAAAGAGTCGTTTGAGTTTTCATTGAAATTCTCAAAATTCAGTTGTGTCTGAACCACCATGTCTTCAATTCTGAAGAATATTCGAAATTAGCTTATTTCCAGTTTTGACCTTGAATTGGGAAGAAATTTAAGAAAATTATACCGGTTCCGGTTCCGATATCCTCGAATTTATATTTTATCACGTTCAAGGTTTAGTTGGTCCAATCAGAGGATTTAAAATTGAAAAAATTCCGCTTCATAGCACAATTTTGCTTCGAAGCAAGGAGTATCAAGCTTGGGAGCTTTTTCCTGGAGAAATAAAGGTGGAGGAAATGCAGCGTGAAAATCGAGATAGTTATTTGGGATAAAATTAAAAACCTTTAGCTAAATTGGGGTTCCTTGCTTCATGCTCCTTGTCTGGTTAAATTCGAAAACTTAAGACCAGGCCCAAACATAACCCAAGCAGGTTTCCAAGTTCCAGACACATCGCTATAAGAAATCTAGTCCAATCCAGTCATCCAATAATCGACCTAGAGTCAGTCTTGTGAAAATTTAGGAAAAATATTGCAGAGAACATTCCCGCTCACAAAAGCCAAAGACAAAAGCTTTCAAACGCAACAAATAATAACATGGCCGCCATTACTGGAAAAAATTTTCCCAGTTATGAAGCTGGCAACATCGTTTAAGAAACTTGTCTCTTGTCAGTAAAATTTAATTATCGTATTAAAACTAGAAATAAACAATCATCACGTTTTTTTTATTTTTCATCCGTTTAATTAAATAACAATTATTAAAAAAATTGATTGTTATTCTCTATTCTCTAAAGTAATTAATGATGCAATGTCAGGGTTAAAGTGTAACCAGTTGAGGTTATATTGCCATGTAACAAAATCAATCATGTTTAACTGGGATCTTTTTAAGGAAAAAAGCGAACTGCGTTTTTTTTTTACCAAGCATCAAATCGCTTATAGAATAATGAAATAATTTCCTTATTGATAACATCAAAGAGTAGCCTAAAACAATGTGTCATAAATTATTATCAGCTCGTCATTCACTAAATGCAAAATCAAATTTTTCCTCAGTGGTTATTCCCCAGCAATATTTATAGTGTTGTTTAGAAATTTGATTGAAGTTATAATATATGAAGCTTCAATATTAAAAGAAAGTTAAACAAATAGTTTTTGAGATAATTTGACGTATGGAAAGAGAATTTGCCTAACCTAATTTGGTTACAATGTGAATACATTTTTGAATAAGCATTTCAATGTTGAATGAGATTTCTTCAAGTTTTTCTAGTTTTAACAGTTCACAGTTCTTAAAATTTTTAGTAGAAATTTAATTTTTGCCTATTTATGGTAATTGGCAAAAGTCCTAATTTTTTTTGTGGAAGTTTGATGTTCCATATTCATCAAATTTCCATTTTTCCACTCCAGGGCAAATTCCTGCGCCTTCTAACGGGTCTACTGTGGCCTTAGTTCAATTCACACAAGAATCATATTTCTATAGATGAACCATGAACTTGAAATATTCTAACAATTTTGGAAAATTTGGAAGCATAAAATAAATACACAAATTATCAAGTAAAAATTTTTTATTACTTTCGATAACTTAAAATATAATAACTTATCTTTTCTCTCACTCTAAATAAAAAATAATAAAAAAAATCGAGGATCAACATTTTGCCAGCCGAATTTTTACAGGAAAAAAACCAATTTCTCACCGGCAAATGTCCAGCTTCGATTTCATGCTCACTTGTGTCATTTTTTTTAATATCATTTTGAGCTATAATTATTACATAAAAAGTCTCGATTTGGTTGATTGCTTTCGATTTGTAGTAGCTAAACATCTCAAAGTCTTTCCCGGGGCTAATAGGCGGAACTTCCCAATTAAAATCCTTTCTTAAAAATTTTAGCCATTTTCCATTTTTTTCACGTTCTTTTGAAAACTACTACAATTTCAGTCTAAATCGATTTAGTTCGGTATTTTTAAGTTAGGTGGGTGCTATAAGGAATCCTGCGTCTTCACATTTTTTTTTTACACATTCATAAAAATAAAATCATTCATTCATTGTTTCTGTTTTTTTTTTTTATAACATTAAGGAATGGCGACGAGATCACAATTCATTCATATTCAGTCACACTCAGTCATTTTTCGTTTAAATGAATTCATGAACTTTCAGCGGGTTTTTGTTCTTCTACTTTTTTATCATCTACTTTAAGTTCTTCTTTCTTAGGTTCTTCTACTTTAGGTTCTTCTACTTTAACTTCTTCCTTTGAAGGTTCTACTTTGACTTCTTCTTTCTTAGTCTCTACCGCTTCTTCTTTTTTAGGTTCTACTACTTCCTCTTTTTTAGGCTCTACTTTAACTTCTTCAACTGGTTTTTCCTCGGATTTGACTTCCGGAGCTTTAACTTCCGGTTTGTTTTCCGTCGCTGCTGTTTGGACTAGTTCTTTTTCTGGTTTTGCTTCTACCGGCGCTGCTTCTTTTACTGGTTCTTCTACTTTCTTCTCGGGTTCTTTCACTTCTTTTGGTGGTTCAGCGGTTACTTCCGGTTTTACTTTCCCTTCATCCCCCATCATTACTGGTTTTCTTGATTCTTCAGAAGAACCTTCCTCTGATGATTTTACTTCTTCGGGTTTCTTTTCTTCTTTGCTTTCTTCAGATTTTGGGTCCTCTTCCTTCTTTTCGGTTTCTCTTACGACTCTCGGGATTTCCGTTGCTGGTTCTGCTGGTTTCGCTTCTTCCGCTTTTGGTGGAACCTCTGCGACTTTTTCCTCTTTTGGTGGCTCGACTTTAGGTACTTCTGGTTTTGGTTCTTCGACAGGTTTCGGCTCCTCTTTTATTTGCTCGGGTTTTGGAGCTTCCTTGATTTCTGGTTTTGGTTCGGGGGCATTCGTATTAGCACCACTATCGGCCGGGGCAACGGCAGGAGACTCAGGACTGGCGGTCTTGGCAGGAGCATCAGAAAGGGTGGCAGGGACGGCCTCGGGATTACCGCTAGCAGCAGGCGCTGCTGCGACCATGTTCTCTTGAACGGATACATCACTTGGTTCCCTTTTTTTCTCAATTTTTGGTTCTTCGGCTTTTGCTGGCATTTCTTCTTTTACTGGGTCCGGTTCGTTGACAGGCGCTGGTGGTGCTTCTTTCACTTCTTCTTTTACTGGAGCAGGGGCTGCAGGCTCTGCGGGTACTGCAGGTGCTGGTTCTTCAACTTTCGGGATTTCCTCGGATTTCTTTTCGGGTTCGACTGGTTTTGGCTCCTCCGGTTTAGGTTCCTCCTTAATCGGCGCTACTTTCTCTTCTTTAATTTCAGTAGCTGCTGGTTTTTCTTCAGGTTTCGACTCCTCCTTAACTTCAACGGGCTTAACCTCCGGTTGCACTTCGGATTTGGCTTCGGGTTTCGGTTCTGGTTCTTTCATTTCCTCTTTTTTCTTTTCTACTTTTTCCGGTTCCGGTTTTACTTCCTCTGGTTTTTTGACTTCGGGTTGCGGCGCTGCTTCAGTTTCGGTTTTCGTTGATACTGAGGAATAATCGGTTACGACTAGAGGTACTTCAGGCTTTGGTGCTTCTGCAACTTCAGCAGGCTTTGCTTCCTCCGCGATCGGATAAGCTGCCGCCCAGCCCGTAAGGGCGACTAGTAGCAATAGCGTTTTCATTTTGATTATCTGCAACAACACCAAAACAAATTTTCAATTAATTTTCTTCTTAACAAGATTTAATAAATCTTCTAAAAAATTCACACGCGTCTTAAAATAACCCTTTAATCAATGCAGCAATTACGGATGTGTATAATTATTTTCTTTTAATTATAAAATGACTCATGTTGGAAAAAAAAAAATTGCGCACACCCGTTTATAGCGCGATTTCTCACATTCTGAACCTGTTTTTATTTCATTTTCAAGTTTTTCCATAAGAACACAGGAAAGTGAACAAGTCGTGTCTTCGGAACATGACGCAACTTTTTTTTTAAAAAAAAATTATATTTTCCAGACTGGCCAGGTATATTCCACCTCGGAAGCTGACAAGGTCGTTTAAGAATTAATTTCTTGAATTTTAATTCAATTATACAAAAAATGCCTACGTGTGAAAATGAAAAATTTTCGTCCTTTAAACAAAGTGCTATGCGTTCCGATTGACCTAACCCTTAATTTTTTTTTTTTATAATCCTATAATCAAAAAGAAAATGTCCATACATTGACCGTTACGGTTATTGCTCGGACATTTTTATTTTTAAAAAATTATTATTCAATAGTTAATAATTATTTGTTATGAAATGTTTACGTTTGTAATAAGTTCAAGGTGTCCGATGGAAGAAAATGGGGTTTTTTAGGATCGCATGTGAGGATAATTAGCTTTTCCTGTCAGCGATAGCATTTTTTTTCGTTAAGGTCTCCTGCCACGCCCTTTTGGATACAAAAAAAAAGGCCATTTCGCTTTGTTTGTTTTATGTCATATGTGTGATGGATATTATTTTTCATGGGAAAACGTTTTTAAGTTCTGATGGAGTAATAGTTTATATACTTGAAGGGTCATCGATTAATTATTATTTTAATTAATGTTTTTTCCATAAAAGTTTCTGAATTGATTTTAGCTTTTTATAGTCAGCATCCTGTTTTTTATTGCTAGATTAAGTAAGATGTTTAAAGTTTTATGGGTAAAAGAGGTTATGAATAATATCGTGCCACGTGTGGCGAAAAATGAGTTTTCTGGGAAAGAATAAAAGTTTAAGCCTTGGGAATTAACCCAATAGCGACGATTAATTGATTAATTAATTCGTCTGCTGTTTTCATTTTTGAAGAATTAGCTTCTGTTATCAGCAGAAGAAAGATTCAAGAAGCTCGTGTGCTAGCAGGGCACTTAAAGAAGAAGATTAGCAGAAGACAGAACTTTTTCGGGTTCTTTTAGAAGGGAAACTGAATATTTTTACCTTGGCATACATGATTTTCTCCAATTTTTCTTTCAATTTCTAATATGGCGACCTATCCGGTCGATGAATCAGATTTTCGGTAGCCACTCGCCAGTTACTTTCTTTAAAGTGTCTCTAGCGATGCTTTAAGAGCCTAATAGATAGTAAGCACTTCCATGAGTCTTCTGCTATATATGGGTACGCCATTTTGAAAACTGGAAGCTGCCACGATCTCGAATCGAAAAAGGAACATCTAGGGAGTCTGAAAGAGGGAGTGGACACTCCGCCGCCATGAATTAACAAAAACATGTGTTCAAAAAATTTCTGGTTCTGCGGGTGTTCAAAGTCCCGATTAAAACAAAAAACAATTGACATCTAATCGGGGAAATTGAATTTCCACACAGTGTAAAATTTTTGAACACATGCTTTTGTTAATTCATGGCGGCGAAATCACGTGATTTTTTCAATTTGAAAGAAGAGTGTCCACTCCCTCTTTCAGACTCCCTAGGAACATCGAGATCGGCGGATTTTTCAATTCGAGAATGACATCATCGCAGCTTCCAGTTTTCAAGATGGCGTATGTTGCAGACGACTCTTCGAAATGTCCAGGCTCCCTAAGAACGCTTAAGAAGAGTTGAGAATTTTTAGCTAAGCCTAACTCCAATTTAACTTTTATTAATACCTTGTCTCTTATTTTGAAGCTAACTCTATCTTAAAAAATTTTTGTAACTAAGATTCCTCAGCATTAATTTTGGTTCCATTAAGTTACTATGTAAAAAATTTGGCTACCAAGAAGTTTCCAAGCAACGGTTTTGGTTGCTAGGAAAAATGCTCTGCTCGTACCCCAAAACCAAATCAAAAGTTTCGGAACGCCATTTTTTTCCCTGCGCAAGTTTTTAAAACCGAGTTTGCGCAGACAGAACTGCGTCATGCAGAACTTGTCTCAACTTGCGCAGTTTAAGGTGATACAAAGTCATTTTTAATGCGCGAAATATTAAAGTGTTTAAAATTGTTAATTAAATTTAAAAAAAAATAATAATTAGATGAATAATTTATTAATGAAACCCCCGTGGCGTATGTATAATAAATAAATTCGTGCTTATTTGTTTATGCAAGCAACTAATTTTACGACTTAAAAAATACATAAAAAAGTGCATTTTCTTGGCAAGGCAGTAATTAGCTTGTCGTTTTAGCTTTGAAAATATTATGAAAAAATGATTTCCTAATGAAGATTTTAAGAAAAAAGAGTGAATGTCAGTTTTTAGCGGTTGCGATGGCCAATTCTTTGAATTTTAAATGGAGCCTTCGCCAAAAAAGATGTCTGCTGGGTGGTATTCGCCCTTGGATGACACCTCATTCACTCAGCAGAATAATCTTTTAGAAAAATGGAGGTTATCTTTAAATATTCAGTCTATGGCTCATCTGCCACACTCTCTGGAAATCTCACTTTACTCAACTCCCCTCCCGCGAAAAGATTTTCTAGTGTCATCGAAATAAAAATTAATGCGCAATATAAGACCAGAAAAATTTCCTAATTAAATTTTACTATAGGCAACCAGCACTGCACTCGTGCCTTTCTTTCAAGGTAAATAATTTTGTCAAGTTTAATAAAAATTCACAGAGACTTAAATTGCTCATTTTCTGTAATTATCTTGCAATTATTTTTTTTTTGGGCTAAAATCAATCTTGGAAACTTATTAATATCCTCGGAATTTTCCCCTGCAAATTTTTATCATTTTCCATATTCAATCACGAAACGCATAGCAAAAAAATTTAAACAATAAAAGAATCAGCTCATGAGCCACATTGCATTTGACGAAGCCAACAATTTTCTTGTCAACCTATCAACTCCGCTAATCATTATCCTTATTATTCTATTATTCAATAAAACCGCATGTAAAAAACTTTTCGACTCAATCAGTATAGAAGGATGATGCATTTTGCATAATCCCCAACATCCACATCTTTTTTAATTTTTTCCTTAATCTTATCTAATAAATATTCAATCCCGTGGCCAGTGATGTGTAAATCTTAAGGCCGCGGATTTCCAACACCGTTCGGGAAGTTCATCCAAGGCCTTTTTTATTAATAAAATAAAAATTAAACTAAAAGGCGATTTTAAAATAAAATAAAAAAGTAGTCCTGGCCACGACTGGTTACGGTTTAAATAATTCACAGCTGATTAATTGCCCTCTAGCGGTCCCAACATAACGGGGGATATGTTTATGTATTTTATGTAAAATCGTTTTGCCGATCCGGCTTGGACCCCGTACCCCAGTGACCGAACCGTTTAAAAGTTTTCCATTTAAAAATTTTAAATAAATTAGTAAATGAACGTGAGGTTGGAATTGTCCAAAAAAAAAATTTACAATCATGTCAAGGTTATAACGAAGGTAAACAATTTTGAGTTGTTTTGAGTTTAATGACCCCTTTTAGGATTTAAAAAAAAAAAATTTCTTTAACATCAGAAATGTTGACATTGATAAAGATTGCACACACAATACCTGTCGATATAGAAATGCTTCGGAAATACATTTATTGTGATTAATGTTTCGCATGGCCGTGACATAACTTTTTGAAGAAAAAAATTTTTGAAAATTGTAGGGATATTCAACCGGAAGCCATTTTTATGTTTTTATCCCTTAAATGGGTGAAAATTGATCTTATCATTTCTAATTGACAGGAAAAGCTTTTCGGGTTGATGAACTATCGATTTATAATTTCCTTCATTGTTTTTTTTTTTTTGAGTACTGAAGCTTTTAGATAAATTAAGTATCTGGGTTTATATTCCCCAAGGGCGAAAATAATAAAAATTGATGAAAGTATTTTTTTTAAATGCAGGAAATGTGATTTCACGTTTTTGGGAAATTCCTCCCCAGCGCATATTTTGTTAAGTATGAGTCCAAAAAAAAAAAAAATGTCTATAATTTTCTTTAGTTAAAAAAAAATTGTGGACTTTTTGGAGGAATTCCTCCCTGTGAGTTAAACAAACGAAAAAAATAGTTCAATGCAATCTAAAACTAAATACCTAATTTTTCAAAAAAAAAAAAAAAATGTGTGTGACTTTTTTGGTGAAAGACATTGCGGACCTTTTGGGAGAACTTTCCATGTGAGGCAAACAAACCAAAATTTATTTCGTAAGGTCCAAAACTACATTAAAAAAATTTTGCGAAAATTCCCTCGGTGAGATAAGCAAACTAAAATTTACTTCTTACGGTCTAGAACTAATAATGAGTAAAAATTTTTGAAAAATGTATTTAATTTTTGACAATTTTTGACAAAAATTACCCAGGCTAAAAAATTTTTGTACGGGATTTGCGCTGTGTGCGATTCTTGCCTTAATTAATAATTTATTTTTTAGCTGAAGGAAATCTACTTCCCCTGTTCCGGGAAATTTCCCCCCTGCGCAAGGAAGAGGAATTAAAATATTTTTCCGCACGGGTTTTTTTGTTGTTGCACGAGTCATTTTTAAACGATAATTTAATTTAATTGCAAAATCGACTTTATATCGATTTTGCAAGGTTCTCAGGAAGCAGGCCTATAATCGATCTATTATTATTAACGAATAAATATCTTCGTGCGTGTTATTATATCATCACAACAAAATTTTGTCAAATTAAATGTCACAATGTGAAATATCCCAAAAAAAAGAGGGTTAGATAATTACCCTTACAAAATTTCCGCTAATATTTTTTTTAAAAATCACTATTTTTTTTTAAATACAGAAAAACCAACTTACTTGAGTATTTAAAAATCCCGAGTGTGACGAAGAGCCGCTTTTTAAAAAAAAAAAGAAGGGAGAGAAACAAGCACTACTTAACGAATGAACTGTACGACTGCTTTAGCACAAGTTTGATGCAAGTCGAATTACCTGGGCTTTTTATCTACTTCCATTAGTGTGCATTGGGTGGGAGTTGACTCATGTTGAACTTGTGGACTAACCCTTGTTATTTTTTTTTTGTTACTTACCTCTCTTATAAAGTGTACTTGTCTTCTTCGAGCCAGCAGGGGCAATTCTCTTGTCGCCGTTTTTTTTTTTTTTAATTTTAATTTTTTTTTCTGTTTTCAGGTCCCGTTTCCGTGTTCTGTTGATGAGAATGGTGAGGTGAGACAGATACCAGATATGGACTGCAGTAGAGAAGCCAAAGATTTGATTCAAAGATTATTGGTGGTGGATCCGCTGCAAAGGCTTCATTCTTTGGTGGCTTTGAAAAGGGTCGCCTTTTTTAAAGGGTTCGATTTTGAAAATGTGAAAGATATGGTTGTGAATTTTAACGCTTAGGTTTGGGAGAGGAGAGGAAGAATTTATGGTGAAATCAATATGCAATTTTTTTTTGGAGAAAAAACTAATTAATTTTTATTTTTTAAAAAATTTAGGTGCATGTATAACTTTTTAGACTTGTTTTTTCTGCTTTTGGCATTGAAAAAATTTAGCTTGTAAAATGTACAAAAGCCCAGTATGCTAAATTTTACTTTGCAGAGATTCGAGGACTGATCGAAAAAGGGGCCGGGGGCCCAGAGGTCTGGGGAAAGCCTCTTCACAGATTTACAGAGAGAGTTCTTTCCCCAATTGACTGCAGAGATAGCGCACTCTATTTTAAGCGAGTGCAACGCTATCTTTGCGGACAAAAGGGGAAACAACTCTGTTGTATTTAAAGATTCTATCTTGTTTATCTTGAGAGCCTAATTCGAATTAGACAATTTGATGAGCCTGCTATAAACGGGATCGTCATTTGCAATTCTGAAAACTTTCATGTTCTCAATCTGGAGGAAGCCTCCATGATCTCGAACTGGGAGTCGCCATGTTGTCTTCGTAAGCCATCATGGCGACTTCCATTTCGAGAACATGGCAGCTTCCATAATTGCAAATGGTGATCCCGCGTGTAGCCTCAACGAAGAGTCCACTTCCTACTAGGCTCCCTGTGTTTATCCTTTGGTCAATTTCTGTCTGCCTAGCAGAAGATAACAACTTGGTTAATTTTTTTTAAATGTAAATTGTTTTGCAGATTTGCTTTCGAATTCGTTTAAAAAACAGTGGCACAAAGTGACTCCCATTGGGCGCAAAGCCCTTTTTGTCTACAATACTGACAGTTTTACGGGCTTTACTGGGCTTTTATAACGAAAAAAAAACTACATTCAGACTCTTAAAAATTATTTAAATTGAACTTGCATAGCCTTCGCTCAACTTTTTTTAAATCTCATATCACACTTAAAAAAAATCACCATAACTTAAAATTATTAATGATCTTCTTACTGTCAAATCAACCACTTAAACCGCAATTTTATAACGGATAAGAATGTAAAGGTCGGAAAACTATAACCAAAGAAATCAATGACAACCATTACAACTTCCCTGAACTTTTGCAACTTACCGAATTGCATTTTATCGGGATGATTTTTATTAATTTATCAACTGTCTAGGCATTTAACTGAAGCATTTGAAAACGCTAATCAAGTGCATTATACTAATTGCTGTGATTATAAAATAGTACGGAAATAACTTAGTTAACTAACGCTTTTATAAATAAAATTTAATTTACGGTTGTGTATGAAAAGTATGTCTGAGATATTTGGCGTCAATTTAATTGCGCTGGTGAATCTCGCCTCTGGTTGATGATAACGTATTATTTTTTATGAGACTGATTTAGGTACATTTTTGCACTTTTTAGGTGTCACTTGTATTTACAAAAAAAAAATATATTTTTTATTTCCGTTTAAGAATACATTATTTTTTAGTGCTGACGCCAAAGAAATCTTAAGGCGCAAAACTTGGCCATTAGAGTCGCGATAATGGTCTCTTTGTTGCTGCTCGAATTTGATTGGGTGACAACAATGAGAGCCTCGACCCCTAGCGGTGGAGTTTTGTGATGGCCTTCGAAATGCTTTGAATTTTACTCTTGGCGTCACCACTGCATGATTTTCCTCGTATGTTTAAAATTAGAAACCTAAATTGAAAGAGGCTGGCGAAGATGGCGTCTTCTGCTTATTACAGATATAGAGAGCCTGAAAGGAGATAGTCACCAACTAAATTGCTGTTTTTTGATTGGCTATGATCAAACTTGAGTTAAGTACCGAGCAGAAGAAGCCGTATGTCGTCACCGCCAATCAATGAAAAGTCAGTTGAAAACTATTTTGGTAACAGCCAATGAGAAGCCAGGATTTCGATATACAGATTGGGCGACTCCAAAGACCTTAATAAATAGACCAAACGCTCTTACGGAGGTCTTGAAGCCAAAACAAATCGAGTGAGTGTCTAGATTTCCAATCAAGATTCCATCCTGCCCACACTTTCTTTACAGAAAAGCACCGTCACTTCACTTTCTGGAACAAAAAGAATCCAATCAAAAATTAAAACATGTCGCGGTCATGTTTATGTTTTAGAAAAATAATATAAACAGAGGAAAATCGATGTCATTTTTATCAGATTTACTAAATAGGAAAAAATTTAAATTTCGGAGAAGGCCTTTCACGATTGAAGAAGATAAATTAAAAGAAGAAATTTCAATCCCTCTACAATGCGATGATAGATTTTGCCGGATATGCTTTGACGATAACAAAAAGGAAATCCCAATACAAGCTTGCAGGTGCAAGGTATGTTTTTCTCATGACAAGTTGTAATTAGAGAGAAAGAACTAAATTCACGGGTTTTTTTAGGGCACCATTGGCTTGGTCCATATGTCATGTTTAGAAAAATGGCTAGCAATGTCAAATACTCGCTCGTGCGAGCTTTGTGGCTATACTTACCAAACAATTCGAACTCCAAAATATACCGTTATCTACTCGATATACTATTGGATTTTCATCGATAAAAATCCTCAGTATCACAGAGGTTTAAAAAGTGATTTTATAGTGTTTACCGTTTTAACCCCGATCGCGTTAATCGGAGTATATTCATGTATAATAGCAGCCGATTTTTATTCAAAAGAACCACATAAATATTCTCCGGCGTCTCGATGGACAACCATCTCCTTACTCGTTATGGTCGTTCTGTTAACGTTCGCTTATTATTTATGGGTAGCCGTTACGATTCGATTCCATATGAGGATATGGTACATGTGGTGGCAGTCGAATAATATCGTTAAAGTGACTCCGCGGGACCCAAACAGCGATAGTTCAACCAGAGTAAATGAAGCTACTTCTGGAAGCAGTTTTTCCAGGATATCAAACCGGAGAATGATTAGCGACACATCCGTTGTTAATGCGGCTGTCGTGGAAACTCAGCTGAATGAAACTAGTCCGTAGAATATACATTGTTGCATATTGAGGAATTTTGCAGAGCAGCATTCCATTCATAATCAGCGTAAGTGTAAAATATTTAGGCTATTAGTGGATCTTGGATAAAAACCAGGAACATATTCATAAAGACCCGTTTGTAATTGATTTTTATTTTTATAAAAAAAAATCTGTAACTGGTTTGTAAATCTTGCTAATTTTTCGGGCACAAGATCTCAACGTGTTTCATTTATTACCATTTTTATTGCGTTTGTTCATATATGCAGGATCTGTGATTTTTTTTTCTTTTAATGAAATAAGGGCAGATGAAAATGATATTACAAGTAAACTACATCGTGAAATTTAAATTTTCTGTATATAATTTTGTGAATATGCCATCAAATTAATGACATTTTATTTTGTAAATAAAAATTTTATTATCCCCCGGATATTTTTTTGCGTATTTGAATTTTTAATTTACGAGCGTCTCAGGTTATAAAATTTTAAAGTTAAAAAAATCGTTTTTTTCTTTTTAAAGATTAATTTCTATTTAAAAAAATATTTTATATGATTTCTTTTCATTAAAAACACATTTTGAATCAAAACTCTGATTTTTTAAGAAAAAAAGAGGTATGATTAAATAGAGATAAATAATTAAAAGCTTATAATTATTGCCTAATATACTGAACTAGAAAGGCATTGGAAAACGGCGTATAATACTTTTGTATTTATTTAGTGCGTAGTTAATGGGTGTATATTCCCAAATAAAACGTTCATAACCTAACCTTATTAAAAATATTTCCGATATACAAAAATTAATCATTTTTCGAAATTATGGCTACATGGAATCATCAGTTTTAGATCTTTACGAATTTCCAAACTCATTGTAAAATTTGGAAAAAGTCATTTTAAAAAAGAGAGTAATCTTCATCATTTCACCTTTTCGAGTACCTTACAGAAACGCAGAAATTGTAACGATGATGGCCGACTGACTGATCATAATAAACTTATCGGTATTTTTTAAAGCTCAAAACGACACTAAATCAAAAACTTAACCCTTTTTAATGATCAAACCACACAAAAAATATATGTCACATTTTTTTTTTAAAAAACTCGGCCATTTTGTTTCACAAATTTAATTTTACTATTTCAAATTTGGCAGCATTACGCTTTTCACAAAATGGCTTCTGAAGTCGCTAAAATCGGTCGTAATGAACTCGTGTTTTAATTTGTGAGTGGGTACTAGTGTTTTTTTGATAAGCTGACATGTAAGTCGAGTTATGCTCAAAAAATGAATCGGTAAGCAATAAATGCGGTTTGTAGTGAAAATATTTAGCTTGCTAGATAATTGTGAGGGAGAGATCAGTAAAAATGAATGTTGGAAGCATGTGTCGGTCCCGCGATTAAAATCTTAAGTTTTTTGATCCCAAATGCAGTAAAATTTGCCATTTATAAATGATACGAGAACAAACGAGCTACAGCTCTAATTCCTTTCCGTTTCATCCACAGTAGAGGAATTTTCGAGCCTAAGATTGTCACAATTTGGGCATGGCCCATACAAAAATGTTAAGTCTCGTTTCTGTTTTTAAACCTCAAGTTAAACTAATCTATTTTAGCCATTATGAAAGTGATGCAAGGTTATAACCAGAAAAATTTGTTCCGTTAATGCAGAAATCTGTAGCATGAGCTTTGATTAATTTCAATTTTCTCCTTCACTATTTTTTCTTAAAATTTGATAGAATAAAGCTGCCTTTGTATGTAAAATTGGGTTAGCTGTAGGCTCAAAATTCTCAAACTCAATGAAAATAGCTTAGCACAATTTTTTATAAAATTAAACAATGCCTTTGCCATTTTTAGGCAGTGCAGAAATTTTAATTATTAGTAAACCACACTAGATTACCCACAAGATTTTTTTATTCAAATTTCAAATGTGAGATAAAACATGATAACGTGTAGCCATTTTTGACATCTTTCAGGAAAGCTTTACAGCAATTAATTAAAACCAAAATTTCTTCCTACAGCTCTATTTTTTAAATATTTTGTCTTTTAGACCTCATTCAACTTTATTAAAATTATCATTAGTTTCTCTTTTAGTACTGCAACTTTCTGAAAATTCACTGTAAATTCATCCTTCCAAAAATTTCCACTTTTATAATTAATTAATCATACCTCAATTTTTAAAACATTGCCTTAACACTTCTATAAATATCCCATATAACTTTCATTTTACAATTTTCGTCTCTATATCCAGAAACATGTCACTCACAAGTTTAGGGCATATGGCGATAAATATCCTTCCTCTTTCAAGGAACTCTCCTTTCTATATGAACTTTCTTCTTACTAAGTTGCGATAAGAAAATCCTAAATTTACTAGAATCCGACACTTTCTTCACCCAAATCTACAAGAAAACATCTGAATTAATTTATTATTCCACAACATAAATAAAAAGAATTCTTGCTAACTTACCACATCAGTTCCAATATTATGAATATTAGCTGCAAATCTAGGAATATCCTTCCCTTCAACAAAAACTGGCTGCCCTCTATGAAAAAATCTTTTTTCATATCTTAATTTCCCATCTTCAATTCTAGGTTCAAGGTATGCTGAATCATTTTGCAAAACAGGTGGAGGAACTCCAATTCCACCTGGTAATGGAACTCTCCTAATTTGAGGCGTCATAGGTCTTCCTTTACTAATCATTTTTATATCTAATTCAATTTCCTTATCATCTAATAAATAATTTAACTGAGCTGGAGGAGGCTTTCGGCGCTTTTCAGGAACTGGTAGAGGATCATTAGGTCTTCTACGTAATTTCCTAGTCATCACAGGTTTCACATCCATTGAATCGCCATGTAACTCCAAACTATGCCTTTCAGTCTCGATCATTTTCCTTTTTTCTTCATATTCTGCTATTAAATTCTCTCTTATTTCTATTTTTTTCTCTTCATATTCCTTTGCAACTGCTTTCATTTCATTTTTAAATTCTCTGTCTATCCTTTCCTCTAAATATTGTTTTGTTACTTTATTTAATTCTATTCGTTCGTTATATTCTTGTTCTAATTTTCTGTTAAGTCGATTATATTCTGGATGAGTTCCATCTTTCAGCTGCTGAAGTTGTTTCTTTAAATTAGCTAATTTATCTTGGTACATTCTAAAATTTAAAGGTTGTTGTAGTAATTACATGCACAGGGAAAAAAATTTTGAAAATTTTACTTACTGCTCCTTTATCTCAGTATATTCTTCTGATTTTCCCATCTCAGTTTCACTTGCGTCTTCTGTATCTGAAAAATGCAACTGAAATACTTATATGGAATGGTAAAATGATTAGAGGTATTATATTTCAAGTCAATCTCTCTTTAACCTCTCTTCTCTTCATTTTCAAAATAATCAATAAACTATTTGTACCTCATACTTTGCACACAATTTTTTAAAGCTCAGAAAAAACCAGAGTCCACTTTCAACGAATTTTTGATCTTGTCCGACTTTGCTAAGAGATCGTGCACGAACTTTACACGTTAATGTTTGACATGGTGAGGAATACCTCACGTTATAAATATAAACATTCAAAGGATAGAGTACGCATCAGAGAGAAGCTTAACGAATCGCAACATTACTTTTGCAAGAATTTCCACAAATATTACCTTTACTCTGCTATTTTTCACTTTAAATATTTAATTTTACAAGCATACTACCCGAAATGCTACAAAATCCGATTTTAAGGCTGATATTTGGTTACCTTCGTCAGAGTCCTCATCTCCTTCTTCTGGGTCGTCTTGTTCGTCATCATAATCGTAATTATCCTGCCCACAACTTGCGGAATACGGTGAATCCAATCTAGGCGACGACATTTCTTTAATTATATAAATCTTGGCGAAGGTAAATAATTGCTAAAAAAAATTCTAAAAGAAAACCTAGAAAAAATTTGTTTACTGTAAACACACAGGATTAAAAAGCCTTGGCAGCCATTAACCATGTCAAAAACTCCATTCCTTTGTGTAAATGGTAAATATACGGATACAAAGGTATAAATATCCGTACAAGTCATTTTTTAATTTATTAATCTCTAATTTTAGGACAAATTCGGTTTTAAAAGGTTAATTTAAATGGGATTGGAACAAAAATCAAAAAAATTTATCTGGTTCCTGAATTTATGCCGAAAAATGGATGTCATATAAAGAGATGCTCCGTATATATATCCGCACTGCTTTACCGGCGTCGGTTTTCCTTTGTTTGCTACAATCAAAGGAATATTTTTCTTCTGTTATATTGGTCACCCCTGTTTTGCGATCAATTTTTTTGTAGTGGTGTGGTTGTGTGCTATGAAGTGCGTGGTTTTGAAATGGTTTGGTTAACGGATTTGGCATTGTGAAATGATATAAAGAAAATTGTGTAGTTTATAGGTTACTATGCATTCCATCATTTGGACCGGAAGAGTTATATCTCGTGCATTGTGGACTGGAATCACCAATTATTCTCAGTGTGTTGATCCTAATGTGAACAAAAAACGTGATTCTCATTTAGTATCCGCTGTTTGCGGGTTTCCTAAGCAGTTTGTTAATGCTAGATTAAGGAAAGGACAATTCGGTGATGATGCTTGGTTTTCAGCCAGATTCAAGACAGCCGATGTCATCGGTAAGATGAATTATTAATTTATATGTATTATTTTTGTGGGTCTTGTTTTTTGTACCTAAAGCCAAGGTCATGCTATTTCGTAAGGTTGTTTTTTCCCTAATTCATCGTGGTTACATCAAATCGGTCTCTCTACAATTAATATACTTTGAAGTTCTTAAAAATCACTTTGTTTACAAATAAATGAGAAATTATGATCACTGATACACATTTGCTCCCTGTATGTTTATTTATTGATATAAAATCATGTGTATCATTATCAAAAAACACTTTGGACAGCCTTATGATTAAAAGTGGGACACGAAAGATTTCAGCTGTGTTTTAAGTGCTAATTTAAATATCAGAAGGTAATTAACGAGGGCTTTTTTTTTTGCTTGACATTGTCATGCTTCTTCCTTATGATGAATTAAGAGATGAAAATTTTGTTCCAATTTTTATTATCTGTTATTGTTAGATTTGTTTATAAACAAGGTCTTGCGTTGATAGTTATATTTGATTAGTCGAATTTTTTTTTATCCTGTAGCTGTGCGGAAGAGAGGAAAAAAAGTAATTAACTGCTTTCTGCTTTTAACTGTTAAAAAATTTATTCGTAAATAGATCTCATGAAAGCAGAATAGGGTCATGTTACCTGGTCGAGTTCATTTAAAGTCATTGTGAATAAAAATCCTTGCAAGACGCTAAGGTTGGGTGATTCCTGGCTAGATCGTATTTTGTTTTTATTGGATGATTAGTGCTTGGTAATGTCATGGTTTATAATTAAAAAGTAGAAGGCAGTCTTGATGGTTTATTGAAGAAATGCTTTTGAAGAAGGTTATTGAACTGAAAATTGGTCACCGAAAAAAAAAAATGATTGAATGGATTGATCTTTTTTGAAGTTCGAAATTGTTTTTGGGCACCCTACTGCTTTATCACATGGTATTGCTGAAAGCTTAACTTTGAGAGAAACAAATTATTTGTCATGTGACTTATTGGTTTGCTGAGAGTTGATTGTTACTGCAAATAAGAAATCCTTGATTTTTCAACTGTGAATTGAAATTACTCAGATGGAACTGTACATTTTTTGTTAAAAGAGAAAGTAAATTGATATTCATAATTAAGACGTTCTAATCATACAGTTTGTTCTTTTGGTTTTGAGAAGAAATTGCTGTGGAATTAAATTTAAGATAGTCCTTGATTCACTGAGAAAATGCCTAATTGCTACTCGAACTTCAGCTCATTGTAAAAATAACTCCTTCAAATCTTGATGTATGTCATCTTAAAAACTCCTTTCGTTCCATCAGCGTAAACAGAAGGTGCGATTAGAATCAATTTTCCAACCAAGGTAATCATTTACAATGATGATATAGTGTTTTAAGCATCTCTACGTTGTTTATTATGGACTTTGTATCGTAGCTCATATTGACGACCTTCAGTCTTCATCTGCATGACATTGTGGTTTGTATTTTTTTGTCGGTTGAAGAAAGAGGGAGGTATTCTACGTGAAGAACATATGTGGCTGAGTTTTTTTTTTTGTTGAAATATCCTTCCGTGAGATACACTCATCAACTTTTGATTACTCCACGCGATGATACTTACTAACCTAGAAAATGTAATTTAATTAAATGTTAGAGTTTTCTGTTTGGAAGAATAAAAGAAAATTTAGCAAGAGTGTATAGGGGAACATAATAATTATTATCATGTGATTTATATTTGCTGGAAGGATGCCAGCCGGTCTTTTTTAAAATTGTAAACATAATAGACAAGTCTTGTGATCTGAAAAGAGAATTCTTAAAATAAAACTTTTCCTAATTTTTACACATCGCTGGGTTGATGTCTCAAGATCTTTTGTTTTTATACCTCCCTCGAAGGACGTTAATTGAGGAAAGTTTAAAAAAAGAAAAATTAGGCCTCTTTTTGGTCGATTTATATTTTTAAGCTAGAGCGAAAATGAGATTGAATTCATTTTCATGTAATTACATATCATAAACATCCGGTTTGTTTTGTGGTTTCGTGACGTGAAAAAAATAGTTTAAAAAAATGACAACGATAGCCATTAATGCGACATTGTATTTAATTCTTCATTTTTTGATATAATGAGTACATAATGAAAACAAACCTAATGTGCTAACGGTAAATTGAGAAATAAGATTCCACCAATCAGATTGGCTCCTCGGTTGCATACAGCTGACGTCACAGCGTCTAGACCAATCGAGAAGCAGAACTCACTAGTGACGTCATCTTCGCTTGATTTAAAAAATTAGCACCCCCTGGATTTATTCCGCACCTGCTACCCAAGTTTAAAAATTTATTCACATTTTCTGCTAGAAAATAATTATTATTCTGGTTAGCATTTTTTATACTTATCATTATGGTTTCTCAGTCATGCAAGGAATTTAAAAGAATGGCCAAGCTCGATACGGTTGATTGGATTCTATTGACAACGTCGATCCTATTTTTTTAACCAATCAACTTTTTTTCCTTCTCAACAAAGATTTCTGTTATTTTTTAAAAATTCTCTTGACCAGATGTAAAAAAATAAGCAAATTGTAAAGTTTCCTCAATTTCGAGAATTTTACTCATAAGACTTTGATGAATCATTCGGCGTTGGCAAAGCTTTGCATGTATCTAAAGTTTATTGTAATGAACGCACACATGATCGTAAAAACACGTTGAAGATGAAAATTGCTATGTGGAAACGCCTATCTTAACATTATCCCATTTGTTCTAATTAGTGCGAAATTGTCATTTGAAAAAAACGACCCTGACTTTATGTTGCATCTTTTTTTAACTATGTCATTAATTATAAACCGCGTCTGTAAATAAACATTCTTTTTTATTTTTTGCATTCTCCTCCTTTTTTTTGTATTCTTGCGAAAGATAGGTCAGGAGGTGGAAGGTTGAACGACCTAGGATTTTTATCAGCAGTTTTATTTAAAACGAATATCGGCTAATTTGAAAACTTATGAGTAAAAGCCTGTTTGTAAAATTTTGCAAGGACGATTTTAATGTTTTAAGAGAATTTTTCGTCAATGAAGATAAGGCTTACAAGATTTTAAATGGACATTTTTGTAACGATGTTTATCCGTGGGAACTTTCTCGAGTGACTTTTTTCATGCTAGACAATCGTTAACTGGTTTATGTGTCCCTGTTTTTAAAAGGAAGAGATAAAGAGGCGGCATTTGAGTGTGAAATTCGCATTTATGAATCAAAGACCTCTGAATTAGAAAAGAGTCAGCCATGTTGGTTTAGAAACAAAAAAAGTGGCTGAATGGCTGAGTGCCGCTCCAGCTTATGCGTCTACTCTATGGCAAAGCTCTAAGCATTGACCATTTTTGATCCAACAAAAAATCATTAAATAACCTTCAACTCTCGATTCAATGAATACATTTCAACTAACAATTATGACGGAGAGAAGTGTGAAACCAAAACACATCTATTTTTTTTTGCACTTTTTTGTAAAAAGCATCAAAGAAATCTGAAACCCCAAGTGAAAACCAAATTAGGTTTTCCTTTCCCGTAGTTTTTCTAAAGTCCCTTTTTAATTAGTTTTTTTTAATTTTACGGTTGGGGGCTTGAATCAAGCTAAACGAAAGTACGAAACTATCTCTAAATAAAATTTTGAGCGATTTTGTGCCCGAGCCCGATTAAACATGGCGGACGCGTAGAGCCTCTCTAAGCTTCTAGTCTATGGACGCCATTAGTATATGTCGGCCATTTTATAATTATTCGACAATTTTTTTTGCGAGGCCTGTTTAAATTGTTGTTTAAAACATTATAAATGATTTTGTTAGTAAAAATAATTTCTCCAATTCGCAGGTGTTGCAGATGGCGTCGGAGGTTGGAGGCATTACGGCATCGATCCTGGTGAATTTTCTTCCTTCTTAATGAAGACATGTGAAAGGCTGGTTGTTAAAGGAAGGTTTTTACCCTCTAACCCTGCAGACCTTTTAGCCAAAAGTTATCATGAACTTCTAGAGAGTAAGCAACCTATATTAGGTATGTACTTGAAATTGGGGGGAAAAAAAATTTATATTGATTATCATTACATGATAAACTTAAAATTGTTTTACAGGTAGTAGTACTGCATGTGTGGTAGTCTTGAATAGAGAAACCAGCATGGTATACACTGCCAACATTGGAGATAGTGGTTTTGTTATCGTTAGGCAAGGTCAAGTAGTGCATCGTTCGGAGGAACAGCAACATTATTTTAATACACCATTCCAGCTATCGTTGCCACCTCCTGATCATAGTGCTGATGTTTTAAGTGATAGGTAAGCATCAACCAAAAATTTATTTTCAAGACGAGACCTACAAATGATTCTGAGAAGTTTACGACAGTTTGATTTATATACATTAAATACTGAATCCAAATTAGTTTTCATGTTAAAAACAAAGCAAATCTTGGTGATAGTTTGATGACAAATAGGATTTCGTGTGAGAATGTTAAAAGCAAGAAATTTTCATTAAATTGGCAAAGTAAAGCTATCAAATTCTAAAACAAACAGCTTAGCATGTCGACATCTGATGAACAAAAATACATTTCAAGTAACAGCTAACTGAAGACAACTCCTTCCGTTTAACAAATATACTTTTAATGTTACTTAAATGCATTTTTTTTAGACCTGAATCTGCAGATCAGTCAAATTTTCCCGTCGAAGATGGAGACGTTATTCTAGTTGCAACAGATGGAGTATTTGACAATGTTCCCGACGCCATTCTAATCACCGAGCTAGTCAAGCTTCAAGGCGAGCGTGATCCGAACAAGATTCAATGTGTAGCAAATTCAATAGCCTGGATGGCAAGGAACTTAGCCTTTGATAGTACCTTTATGTCCCCATTCGCACAAAATGCTAGGAGGAATGGTATTAATGCCATAGGTAAGCTTCGGAAAAATTTTAAAACTTTTTTTTAATAATACGAAATTCTTCTAATATAATTTTTTTTTAGGTGGCAAACCAGACGACATAACAGTTTTACTTGCTACAGTTGCTATATGAGACTGATTACCTATTTGGATTTAGACGTCATTTTTTTTTTCATATTTGTATTATAACTCATTTTCATTTCAACTTTAGATTTTTTTTTAATTTAGCTTAAATTATTATTTTTTTTAAATTTGATTGTTATAGCTTAATTTTATAATCTTTTAAGCAATTTTTGAAGAAAAAAAAAGGGATTCGTACCTTTCAATTATTATACATTTGCAATTCAAAGAGCAATTTTTGTCACTAGGCAAATTAAAACAATGCAACGATGAATCTGTGTTACAAATAGCCAGAAAATCTTAAGGCTGAATGCAAAAAATTTATATTTTTTGTTGTGATTTCTCATTATTTTATTTAATCGACAGATTCTTAATTTAGCACGGATTTTTTTTTTTTTTTAGTTTTATTGACTAAATAGTGGCTCAGGACAGGCTAGTCAGTCATGAGTGATTGAGGAATATTTTTGTTGTAAGAAATTTTTAGAGTATGAGATGAAAGCGGCAATAGTTCGCGACCCAGCCTAATTTAGGATTAGTTTAGGGAAATAGGCGGAGTAAATTTTAAGACATTTCAAGTGAATATGATTTTTATTGTTATAGTTTAACCAAAGATGATAATTCATTTTACAATTATGTTATTTTTTTGAAAAATTTTTTAACTTTAGCTTTGGCTGATGATGAATGGTTGTGTGGTTATTGTGGAAGGGATTATCATTTTAGGTATTGATCTGATGTTTAAATTAAGCTATAACAACTATATTTTTTTTAACGGAACAGTCTTTGTTTTTTTTTTATAATCCGAAGTTTGGTTTGTGATTTGAAAGTGGGCCAGAATAAAGTTTTTGCCACTTTTATGTTTCGTGGAAAAGTGCCATAATTCGTAAAGCTCCATTATCATATTATACAAGTTCAATTATTTTCCATTTTACCATGAATGTGTTGAGATGAGATTAGTTTCCGCACTCCTTGGAGATAATCAATGAAAGTGTGAAGGGGAAAACGCGCTGAATATTGGCCACATTTGCAATAAACATATAATTTTTTGTTTATTCTTTCAGAATATTTATTTTGTTTAATTATTTGTGCATTAAACGCAGTTGAATGAGTAAAAAGAAGCAAGAAACGAAAAAATACTGCATTTCTGGAGACGCCATTTTGTTAACTGTTTTTTTCCTTTTGAAAGTTGGCAACATTGCCATAATTAGAAAGAACGTGACATTCAATAGCGACCGTAATGCCTATAGTGCTCTGTCGTGAGTCTATATTTAGAAAAAAAGTGAATATGAAAAAGTTTTTAAAGATCAGTAGATCGTTTACATTCAATAACAAACCTTCTAGTGCCACAGAAATAGTGTCACTAGAAATTTTTAAGCCATACTACCCAAGTAGCACAAAGTAAAATTCACATCTTCTAGACAACATAAGTTACGCTAATTTCCCTCTACGGAGTCTTCTAGTAGACGTTTTTGTCTTCTAGATGTCTTGTAGATGTCTAGAAGCTTAAGATGTCTTCTAGAAGACTCCGTAGAGGGAAATTAGCGTAATTTATGTTGTCTAGAAGATGTGAATTTGACTCTGTGCTACTTGGGCTAATTGGATGATGACAGAGTTAAGTTAGTCTTGATATTTAAAATGATTTTACTCGATTTTTGCTAATTTTTAAGTGCAATGGCTGATATTTATCGCTTCTAAAGATTTTTAAGAATAAATTAGAGCTGTTAAGTGATTCCCCAGTTTTAACTCAGCTTCGCTACACTAAATTTTTAATTTCGGCGCTTTTGCTGTTTGCCAGGCTTCCAAATTCAATTTTTTTAATTGTTATTAAAGAAAACTAAACTGTTTTGCTAAGGAAAATTTGAAGTTTTTAAATGAGGAACGCTTGATAAAAGTATAAAAAACTAATTACTCAATAATTGTTTTGTTAATTGTTATGGAATGCTATTTGTGCTCTCTGTTTTGAAAACGGGACACCCAAATTTAATTTTTAAAACAACAAAGCTCCTCACATTCACTTCAGGTGGAACAAATAGCAGAATCAATGAAATGAAATTGTTGATATTTTAAATAATTTGTGACTAGAACTAAAGTAATAAAATAATTATGGAAAATTCTAAAAAAAGAAAAGACTTTTTCATATCTTGAGAACTGCAATTTGTCTGTATTAAATGACTTGTGGATTAATAACATGAATGATTTGATAAAAGAAGAGAGATAATTTAAAATCCAACCGTCCAGGTATTTATTTCTTAATACTGTATTTTTACGGAAGAAAAATAATTTCCATCTTTGGACCAATTTTTCTATTGCATGATTATCAGCTCTTCTTTTATTATTTATTCAAAACAGTCATTGTATTAAAAGCAGTTAAATTTTGGCAGGCATAGTTTTGTGATCGTTTTAAGTTAAAGATTGATTAATGAAATCATTTCAGGAACAATCAATAAAACTGCCATGATCTTATTAGTAATTCGTTTTCTTATTTTTTTATCCAAAGCTTTTACTTTTCAGGAAAGGAATGGAAGGTTTTTAAAATAACACTGCAATTTATCTTTGGCAAATATTCTTTATATGCAAAAAAAATTTAAGTCATTTGGTGTAAAAGCAACAAATTTTACATAAAAAAAAAGAAAAATAGTTATCACAACTATTTTTTCTTGACAAGAATAACATAACATTTTAAAGTGAATTATTCACATGAGAAAAGACATCTAGTCAATATATCTTAATTTTGAGACTTTACTCCAAACTTTGTCCTTACTGTCATACAAGTACAAGAAAAATTTTGAATCTTAACCAACAAAGTCAGTAGTATACTTCTTTATGAATGACTTGAGAAATTACTTTAGTGACAAATTTATTATTGGCAGCTTATATTTACAATGGATTTTCACTTGTCGAAAACCATATTACAAATTAAATTAATTATTTGTTTAATCACAAATATTTGTAGGGTTAGTAAAAATTTTTTTAATTTTGTATCGAACAAAACAGTTCTTTTTTTCAAGAAAAATTGAAATTTAAAGATGAAGATCTTTGGTAAACGTTTATAAAAACATGTCACTAGCACATTGTTTTTTTAAACCGCAACATTTTTGGTAGGGTCCACTTTGACTCTTAAAAACATTGTGTCATCACGAATAAAATGTCTTTTATGTAAGAGATCATGCGAAACAAATCTTGGAAATCCAAAGCCTAAAGAATCAGGCTCTTTACTAGGCCTTAAAAAATTCTTCCATGTTGGATCTGGTATAAAACTTTCTACGATATTGCAAGCCTTTTCTGTGACTGTGGTTTGATCGAATAAAGTAAATGACACAGAATGAGAAAATGGCCACCTTAACAATGCATCATAATCCCCTGGTAATATTTTTATATAAACTGATACATGAGTAGATTCTCCAGCACCATTTCCATTTAGAAATAATGAAGCTTGCAGTTTATATCCATACTGACTAGTATAGAAAGGCGGGCTGACAAGTTCGACTCCGTCTTTGGTTTTTGCTTCCGCTAATTTAGTCGCAACATCCGAAATTTTCCAAATTAAAGTCCCGGAATAATTTAAAGATACTTTTGACAAGGCACTTTTTAAACTTGAGATTTGATGTTGTTGTTTGGCAACGACTCCACACATAAGCGTTAAATGCTGCTTTGTTGATTCGTCTAAATGCTTATCTAAACTGTATCTTGGTCCTTTATATCGACATCCTGCATCTTTAAATGGACAACAAGCGACTAGGGAAGTGCATTTATCTTTTAAATGAGTCTCGAGTTCTTCTCTGCAGAGAATTCCGGCATCGCAGCGGTTTGGGCATGAGATCGGGTACCTCCCGCATTTGAGGTGATGTACCTGAAAGCAATGTATAAACCATAAATGATGTAGCTAATTATAATCAGAAGATAAGCACCAAGAAAATAGAAAAAATATTTTTCGTAGGAAGCCATTTTTAAAAAAGCGGAAGTGTTTGAGTCTAATGGCACGACAATTATTTGTTTTTTCGCGTTTCCGGTTTCGGTTCGGCCATTTTATCTTTCGCGAATAAAATGTGCTTGTTCGTGTTAATAATTTTTTTTGGTGCAATATCATGAAATAAATGATGTAAATATGTGAAAAAAGTGTTAGTTGCTTTCTTGAAGCATCGGGCTTTGAGGATTTCGTTTGTCCAGAAAATTAATCGGAAATAATGAGGTAAATCAAGTGCTGTAATGTGAGCGTGGGGCAAAATTTTTTTACTGCAGAATGCTTTTATATTTCACCAAAAAGAAATTGTCTGTGAACCTAACGTGTTTAACCTTTTGCTCTGTAAATCCAATTTTTTTTCAATTATCTGCTTCTACTCTTGAGGAAATGTAAACCGTACTTTTTTTTTTCAGGTAAATATTTAGTGTAGCAGGTATTAATTAAAATTGCTAACTGCGCTGATGAACATCAGGAGGATTGAACTTTTCATATTTCTTATCAGTAAAAATATTTCTCCAGCATTGTTACTGGGTTAGTAAATAAACAGGTCTGCTATGTTTCATTCAATTTGGCAATGCATTTAAACTGGATTGTAGGTACAACTTTTAACTTTTCTGTTGTCAACCTACATTATGTACGCTAAGTGAAGTCAACTGATTTATAGATATCTCTGATGATATAATTGAAAAAGAACGTAGGTAGTTATTACTATACCCATTTGTTTTAATTTAAATGTTTAATAATTTTATTTACCTGTAATGTGTCAGCAATGAACTCATTCGTACAATATCTGCAAGGTACAAGTCTTTTACTACATTCCGCTGCTTTGTGTTGGTGTAGAAGACGTCTTTGAACTTTATGGCCACATTTGTTTTCACAATATATTGGTTCGTAACCACAACTCCCTAAATGAATCTGAAAAAATAGTAAATATTATAATAATTACTCAAGTTAAAATTAAACATAGGCCTACAACTCGTTTTTTTTTCAACGTACGAGATCCCCGTGTTAGACGGAAGTGAGACTTGCAATTTATTTAAGTACTATTTTCAAAATTTTTTTAAAAACCGTTTACCGTGTAAGGTAACCCGCATCTTCAATCACGAGATGGTTATAATAGGCGCCGAAAATCAACATTAGGCCCATATTAATTTGTAGGTTTGTGTAGCTTCGAGCAATTTATAAATTTACCTCTAATTGAACGCCTGTGAAATCCTTAGCACAAAATTCGCACCGGGTTCTTCTTTGTGGGCATGTGTATTTCATATGATCTTCCATTAAAACCCGAGGGATTTGCGAACCGCAATTATTACTACATGGCAGTGCATCGTATTTGCAAGTGTTGAGATGAGCTTTTAACTTTCGAAGCTCATCAGTCCATTTGCAGCCTTCTTTATGATGAATGCAATAAACAGTCGATCCCATTATTAATTTTTCAGCATCTGGGTCTGTATATATCTGCAAAAAGAAATTTAATTAATTAACCTTGATGGGAAGTGTTAATTGATGAATAAGATAAGAACGCCTTCTAGAGTTTTATTTGAGGAGAGAAAGAAAAATAATAAAAAAAAAGTTTAGCCTGCCTACTACACGAAAAGTGATAAGCTGTCAAATCTACATATGTTTGCCAACAATGTATATCCTAATCTGGAAAGGAGCTTAGCGCAGTAAATAAACAAAAAATATTTTCAAGGCTTTTTTTCTTTCTGTAATTAACTAGGTTTACAAAAAGAAAGTCGTAGGATGCACGAATGGCGTAATTCGGACTTCAATATAACTTGATCCTGGCTCGTCAAGTGAGGACTTTGCGTGGGGTTTCAACCACACCTATATTATCACGCTTAATTTTTAAAAATTGGAATAATCAAACGACCTTGGTAATTGAGATGGAAAATTATTTTCTTTCAAAAGAAAATTACACGCATGATTCTTCACAATAAGGAGAAAGTCATTAAATGAAGGAAATTATTGCAGTTGCGTAAATTTATTGTTATGTACATACTTGATCCATTTCTCTTTTAATTGTTTGTTTTATATTTTTTACATGCAATCTTTTGTTGAGATAAAATGCAATCCGCTAATTACTTTCTCTGTTTAAGGTTATCGGCCTGCTGAGGAAAAAATGTTGGAAGATTGAAATATTTTTCAAATTTAGCACCCTCATGCAGAGGAAAGAAATAGACAGAAATAGCTAAAACTTGACGTGTGGTTGTGTTGTTCAGATATAATCGAAAGAGACCTACTTGGCGAGAATTAAAATATAGAAAATACAATGGGGAGTCCTGGAGATTGGATTCAATGCATAGGAAGAAATAAATTTAGAGATTTTATGAGATTTTCATTTTGGCAGATGAGAAACTAGTTTTGTGTAGATAAGATTTTGTTGTAAATTTTCTTTAATTTTAGGCCTGGAGAATATTTGGGCTTAGGACCATTTGTTACAGGCCAAATATTACAAGTGGCATTTTATTTCCATGGCCCTGCCCATCCAGTATTTTCCTCGGCCTTTCAACATCCCTACTATTCGCTCTTCAGGGTTTGTGTTCATCCAAACACAGCTCCTAAAATATCTGGATGAGAATCAGCCTCACTTTTTCTGATCTAATCGAAATCTTTATTGCTTATAAGGGTTTAATTAAAAAACCATAATTAGTTATTATCTCAGCCCGAAAGATCTTATCTTTATACCCGAAAGGTAAAATTGTTAATTCGGCACAGTAAAATTTACACTATGATTTCTTTCTAAAAACCTAATTTTTAAAGCAAATATCCCTAACTTTGTTTATGCCATGCCCTATCATTAATGGGGTGATTCAATTTACAGCCAAGATTTGATGTGCATGTAAGAGTTATTAAACCTCAATTATAATATTTTGTAAAACCCATTTAATACTTACATGGTCATCCACATTCGGTGGAGTCGATGAAAAAATCCCGACATCGCTCCCAGGCGGCGTTATCGACGAACTTTTTTGAGGCGTCAATCTCGATGGAAAGCTCAAAGTTTTCGTCCATTGGCTAATACTTCTCACCATGATTCCTTTTCTTGGATTAATCTGGCTGATGAATTTATTTTTTATTGGGTGATTAGGGAATGTCTCCTGAGTGACATCTCAAACATTCTGAAAATCACCATTTGGTTTTTTAAAAGTTAGCCAGTTTTAATTTAAAATCGCAAGTCAGGGGCGTAGGCAATTGTGGGCTATGCTCCTGATTTTATTTTATTTTATTCAGCATTATGATTGAATGTGTCCTGAGTTAAATCTAACCATTTTAAGCTCTTCTAGTAACAATTATTGGTCAGGGGCGCATTCAAGAATTTTGCGCGGGGGGATAACTGAAATTTCTTTAGTAAATACCATCAAGTTTTGATTTATTAAACTTTTCTACATCTTTTTTTTAATTTTAATGATGGTCCCCACAGAATTCCTAGTTACTCCCCTGATGCAAGCGGCTTACAAAAAAAAGTCATGTTTATTTTTATATGCTTTATTTGTTTTTATGTGCGATCGTAAATGATGTTTATGTATGTAGCTGCGGATCATTTACCCTTTGTATGGAATCATGAACCGTTTCCTATTTTGCAGGAAAGCTGGGAAAAGTTCCAGAAGGAGGATGTTTCATGTTTTTGATATAACGGGTACGATTTCTTTAATGGCATTTAAACCGAACCAGCACGCTCCATAAAATGTGAGATATAGATTTTTTACGCTTGTTATGTTAAAATAAATAAGCTAAACATATGCTTTGGCGAATTTGCCCTTCGCCTTTGAACGCAAGCCAGAATTTATCATTTCAATTAATAAAAATTATGATCTGAATATGAAATAAAGTGAGAAAGATCTTCGATTGATCTTGTAATAAATGCTCGTTACAAAACTATTGCACGGATAAACAACTCCGATAATGAGAATTCTATGCATCGGAATGTTTTTTATTTAAAAAAAAAAAAACAAAAGAATCCCACACCTTTAAAAGGAAATTATAAGGTTCATACCTTTCATAGCGCAGTCTTTTTGATTTCATCTCAATCGATTTTTTTAAAAATTTTAATACGGATTTTCTAGGTAAAGAGTTTGAGGGTTTTTTTTTTAAGTGGGAAGGTTTTTGTAAGCCTGATTTACAATAATTCATGGTGTGAATCTAATTAGTAGAACACGGCACGATTTTAATTTTAATGGATATCTTTTACACTTGTTGCATTGATAGTTTAGACCGTCCTTATTTTGCTGATATTGATCTTTGAAGAAAAAGTTTTCATGTCATTATGAGTTTTAGTGGAATTCTGCGTTGTTCGGTTGATGATGGAGATAATTTAAATGAATTTAAAAGGATTTTTTTAATTAAATTTGCGAGGTGTGAGGAATTTTTCCTTTTCAGGTTTCGGTATGTTTTATGATTAATTGCTAATTATTTTCGTTTCAGGTAAATAGCCGTGGATGGATGGGATGGATTCAAGTAGCAGTAAAATCAGGACTGTGCATGGTAAGATAAATTGCAATTTGTAATTGTTAGTACAGTGAAACCTCTATATAACGAAATTTTTAACGACTGGATTAAGTGCTATGAAGAAATTTATAGCTAGAGACTCACCACAAAATGGCCACAAATTTTAACCTCTAAAATTGTCTCGAAAATGTCACCATCTACTCATAGGCTTTTGTTATTGATTGATTAGGATTTCATTAGATTAAGCAATTAGATACAAGGGACCATTTTGGAATTTTTTCATCTGAGACTAGGTTTACATTGCATTTTATTGTGCAAGAATAGGGCAACGATGCGAGAGCTGAAAAACTCGTCTTGTTATACAATGTAGCTCTCTCTTCAATTCTCATTCTATCTTTTTTCCTAAACCTGTACACCGGACACACGTTCTTCTTTCCGAAAATTTTTCTAAAAGCGCAAGATTCAAAAGTTGAAAAAAAAAACGACGGATTAAATATAAAAAATGAAGAGTAATGATGAAAATTAATTAATTTCTGCAAAAAAAACTTTGTAATTTCTGGCATGACAACATTTTAACCAAAAAAAAAAAAAAAAAGCATCCGCTTTGTGATAAATGAAACCCGACACCGGCGACAATATTTTTTTTTCTTCCTTGAGGCGAAGAAAAAAGTTCCTATCAATGAATCAAAGGATCGCTAATAATTTGCAACAGGAAACAAAATGAATAGTTAAACAGTTGGATCGTGATGCAAACATGAGCTGGGATGGCGCAAAAAGAGAAAGACAGAAAAAAATGCAAGTTGTATAATGTAAATAAGGTGCAGTAGGTTCCGCTTAATAAAATCAATGGTTAACAAAATCAGCCAGGTTATTAGAGTCAAAACTTCTGGGTCGGAAACGAATTTATGGTGTTTCATGTCAGTTTATCCGCGGCCTGTTTATTTAATTTAAATTTGGATTGTGGCGCCTATAGACGGGTGTGGTGAGATAAGGCACTTGTTTTTTTTTTTGTGAATAAGAGCCGGTTAGTTAGCAAGGAAAATTGGTTTGCTGACGAACATAAGAGTTTTAGGCAGCTTAATGGCGCTGATTTAATTTAGCTTTTGCCTTTATTAGGGGCTTTGGCGTAGCTTTGGGTCTTTGTAAATTGCTAAACAGGCGTAGGGGTGTGGCTCTCCCATCGCCGGATTTGCCAATGCAATCAGCCAGACTTGAATTTTATCCAGGTACTTAACCAAGATGTCATTAAACATTTCTGGTAGCAGTAGCCGCCAGTGTTAAAATGGGGCTTGTCAAAAGTGTTTTCTTCGACGGCCCATTACCGAACTTTTCCAGGCGCTAAAGAGTGTACTTGAACCGGCTGCAACACTGCGGTGCAAAAGGCAAGAGGGAAACCACTCACTATTATGTGGTCAGGCAGGACGTGGAGCGGTGGAGGCCGCATTTAACATCTACAAGTAGGAGAAGACCTCAAAAACGATAGCTCGACGGTATCATTCAAACTGCAGGAAAGAGATGGTTCCAAAGGGGAGACCTGGAGAAATTTGGGAAAAGCCTATATCCAGGAGTGGATGCAGAAAGGCTAAAGAAGAGATATATCAAAAGATTAGAAGAAAAGCATTCTTATTTTTTAAATAGACGGATCTCTAATTTGAAGAAATTTTCCGGTCGCGTTTTAAAGGTCACTGCAGAGTGCATTTCAGTGCAAACATTATTTTTACAGTATTTACAAATTATGTTCTTGAGGTTTTTCTATTGGTCAAAAAAGATGTAGCAGTGTCAAGGACGATAAGACAACGTGAACATGAAACCAGTTCTGCAAATGACTCGAGACCTGGTTTCTCAAAATTCAAAATCGTCCTCGTTTCTTCAATGAACACGGGTATAAGATTCTTTAACATGCTGCCCAGCAGTAAGTTTCAGAGCTCTTGATTACAATTTTTTTAAAAACATATTTACTGACGCAGCCCCCATGATTTTGATGAAACATAGAAGTTTTTTAGAGAGAAAAAAAGCTGCAGGTCAGAAACATTATTTTATGTGAAATTGACTCAAATATAACTCACAGAGCCAAACTGAAACTCTACCCGATTGGCACTAAGTGGCATTTGCGCAAGAATAAGCAACTTTTACACACCACTGCCTAAAGTTTAAAAATCTTCGCACACCCATCACTGCTTTAATTTTAATAAAAATGCAAAATAAGACATTGCGCCAAATAAGAAAAAACCGATCGACTATTAATGGAATTGCTACTTACTGGACAAAACGTACAATTCTACCAACACGAAATCAACTATAAATATGAAATGATTAAAAATAGGCATTATACTGAAAGGCACGGTCATCGGAGAAATATTTCTAGGCAGATTGACTCATCCATGTCTTTGTTCACAAGGAGAAAGAACACCCGAGACTGGAAAACGACTTTTGAATACTAATTAACCGTTTTTATAACTCAAAAATAATATAATCGAAGTTTTTTGTTCGTGATGATGAGTGCCCGAAAAAAAGAGTGGGTTGGAGCGATTATTGCCTAGTATAAAAAGCCATATAAATATCATAATTTTTTTGTTGTTTCGTCGTGAAATATTCCCCCTCAGAACGTCTTCGTAACAATATCACAGTAAAAAGTAATGGTTATTATAACATTTAAAATTTAAATGGTATCATATAATTTTTTTAAATTGCGCAATCGCTACTGGATAGGTTTTCTGTGCCATATGTTTGATGATACGGAATATAAAAACACTTGTGGAGAAATCCTTGTTGTGACATCTTGTTTACATTCTCCCCTGTTTATTTCTTTAAAATTTAAAATATTCTCTTTGTAGGAGAAGACACGTTCCAGATTTATTTGGGGCTTAAATCCGTAAACAGCTTTTGAATAACAGAAATCGCGTATATTGTGATAAAAGGGACAAAATTGCCTAGTGATCGACTCCCACGTTAGACATTTCCAGCCAACGTAGCTATTAAATAAAAAATAACCCTTGAGGCTGCAAGCAGGTTGATACCTGCCGATCTCCAGCCGGATGAAGTACGTGAGGTATTTAATTTATTGGTCAAAATGTTGACGCGCTTGTTAATTAGTTAATTTAATTTTTTGTGTTGTTACATTCTTTGGACAGTATCGGTTTTTCTTATGTTTTCATGTACTAAATGAATATTAACCGGTAGCCTCATTAGATGACCTAGGTTGAACACTCCCTATTGGCGAGTAATTTTTATTTATTTTCTTATCTAGACACTTTTTATCATGTATTATTATAATTAAATTGCAAACTCGAAATGTCCTAGGCTGGTTACTCCAAGGTCAAATTGAAAGGGCTATGAGCTGTTAGACAAGTCACGGGCTGGAATCTATTTCTATTCGTCTAGGTATAAAAACACACTTACACATTCATATCCTGTTAGTCTCTCTTTGTCACGAAGGAGGATTTTTGCAGCATATTCTCTTGATGAGGTAATTTGCATTGACAAAAAAAAAACATCTTAAATCGATGAGGTCTTTTTTTGGCGCAGACTTGTCGGGTATCTTATCAAAATTTTCAATTTAAACGAAAGGAGTCAGTTTTTAATGGACGTCCTCGTCAGGATAAGTCCTTTAACTCCTACGTGGAAAATTTGGAGTGATTCCAATAGACCTTTATCAACGTGAGATTTTCGCTTTTAAAAGAAGTTAGTGGTTTTTTTTTTTTGGGCAAAATTGATTTTAGTTGGCTGATAACCGCCTTTTGAGTTTTAACTTAAAAGCTCGTGTGTTGTCATGATGTTTTGATAAGTGAGTTTTTATCAAATGGGAAATTTTTGGGGTCATCGTACGGGAAATTTGTAGGTCTTGATTCTATTGAAGTTTGTGGACGATTATTTCTCATGTGACAAAAGAGGAAAAATTTTGTAAGAATCTGGGTGATGACTAAAATAGACGATGTTGCAACAGCCGCTGTGACAACGTTAAGCTACAGCTGAATGGCAATGGCAAGAAAAAGCTATTTAGTGGGTATCTAGGTGACGGCTTCGCGCATGAAGAAGTGACTAAGGCTTCAGGAGCATTGGTGTAAGGACATTAAGAGAGTGGTGATTTATCGTGGATGCAAAAAACTATAGAGAAGAGTGTGGTAATGATTGAAAAAGACCTACGAAGCCTGGTAGGGAGTGGACACTTGGATGAGCCGTTTGCTAGATAGGGATGCGCCATTTAAAAATGGAAGCTAAACTACCCGTTAAAAAATGCCAAGTCAGGATTTTAGTCCTGCCCGTGGGAATCCGTCTTTAGGAATATCATTTATTCTTACGGATCTCAACCCGATAATATAGCAATATTGCTGCGTACTACAATCTTGCCTACTACTATCACGAAACTGCAAGTAGCACAAAGAGCGATGGAACCAGCAATTTTGGGTATTTCCCTGAGGGATCGAATAACGAATGAAACGATCCGAAGGACGACCAAAAAAGTTGATGTGATTGATAGGACCTCTCGGCTTAAGTGGGATTACGCAGGACATCTTGCGAGGATAAAGAATGGTTGGTGGAACAGGAGAATCCTACAGTGGAGGCTATGGACTGGACACCGAAGCAGGGGAAGACCAATAACTAGGTGGTATGATGATAAAGAAGACTGTGGGGTTACATTGGGTGAGAGCAGCGGAAAACCGAGACGGATGGCAAGAATTGAGGGAGGCCTATGTTCAACAATGAACGCAAAGAGGCTGAAAAAAAAGTCTTGGGACCCTTGCAAAATTACTACCCAGTGGAGCCATTTGGAGAGGGCCAAGCATTTTTTCTTCCATAAACTAAACATTTTGTGATGCTTTGGCCCCCCCCTAGGATTTTGGTGAAATGGCGCCACTACTATCATTCCACTACCGTCATTCTAAATTTTTCTTAAGGAAGCAGCCTCGCTGGGGGCAGTAAGACGTGTTGCATAGCTGAAGTGGCAGCGGGTAGGACATGTGGCCGGGCAGGACCGCGAGCGGTGGGCACAATGATTAACCCAATGGAGGCCGCATTTAATATCCTGAAGTAGAGGGATACCTCAAAAACGGTGGCTCGATGATATCATTCAAACTGCAGGAGGGGGCTGGTTCCGCAGACATGGAAGAATTTGGGAGAGGTCTATAGCCAGAAGTGGATGAGAACAGGCTGAAGAAGAAGAAAAAGACTGAGGCAAGCCTAAAGCTAGAGGAGGCCAAAAAATGACGCCACTGCTTATGTGAAATTTAAATCCCAGAAGATGCATAACTCCCCCTGTCTCTTCCAAATGACGCCACTGTACCACATCAAAAGAAACCTGGAGCTTGTCAAGGGCAGGTGCGCTAAACATGAAGCTAGACTATCTGTAAGACAAATTTCCCCCAACTGCCCGATCCTTCTTAGTTTTTTTCCATCAAAGAAATTTTGAACAAAACTTGTAAACAAAATTAAAATAAAATATAACCCTCCCTGCACGAATTTCAATACCTAATGCTAACCCGGTACCCACTGGCTATGGAACACAATAGCACCCAGGAACAGAGCAGGAAAAAGGATTACTTGATTTGTAACACCCTCGATTTATTATACATCAAAATCAAACCGACCTTTATGTATATTTTTTTTTAAAAAAATAAGTATACTTAAATGTAGGTTGCACCCGCCCTTATTTATGAGTTACCCATGAAAAATTCCTCCGAAATTTTTGACGTACATGAAAAACTTCCTCCTGATTGACAAAATACCCAGTTCACTCGAATAATAATTAATTAAAAACCCATCTGCTGTCTAGAAATTTTTCTGTACATAATGCACCTGTAAAAGGTTAAGAGCAACCACCTGCTTTTCTTATAAAATGATAAAACTACAGATGTTTTAAGTGATATATTTAAATAAAACGCATACACATCCCGAAAAAATTGTTGAGTAGGTATTGAATATTGCTGATGGATCAGTTACATAATAAAACCCTAACGGTTTAATGAGAATCTTGTTTTGCCTTGAACTTAAGAACACCCCGTGCAAAATTGTGTATACTTTTTAAAATGCAGTTTAAAACGCATAAAATATCCGAGACCTGTTTATTAGATTCATTTGGTAGGAGTGCAATGCCTTGAAATGAAAAACCAAGAGTGGTGTCTGTTTTTAAATAAAAATTCTCAGTAATGTGATTTCTTAGTCATTAATAAAATCTGAATTAGCGGTATTAAGGCATACATACTTAGTAATCCAGTCTTTCTCAGCTGCGTGTTTATGATTCCAATGGCGTAGCCAGGCAATTTTTTTTAAGGGGACCGAGAAATAGTTGAAGAAAATGGTGATGTTTATTTTAACTTCATTTGAAGGGCGCAACTGAGGGTAGAGGACAGGATCCTAGGCGGTAGGGCTTCTATATTTCTAGGGTAACCGGTGAGGCATGTTTTGTCTTGTTTAAGGAATGGCGTCCTTGCCCTGTGGTGAGCTTCCTTCTCAGGGTTATGAGCCAGTGGAGGGCAGCAGCTTCGGTAATACTGACCTAGGGCTGAAGATGGTAGTAATCGGCAAGGCCTAGGCTCAGATAATGTGGAAGATTATGGAAAGTCACCACATTATTTGATATTCCTAGTAAAATCCTCAATGGTTGGCCATGATGATCGCCAGTCTCCGACGAGGAGCGGGCATTTAAAGAAGAAGAAGGGCTTCTATAATGATGGGTGAAGACGGCTTTAAAAAATGGATTTAGGAGGTCCGACATTCGCGACCTAATATTAAAAGGTTCCATCTCCATTACGAAGGTTGTCACCAAGTCCGAGGTCTGCAGAGATGTAGATGGAACTTTATAATCTTAAGGTCGCCATCTACCTACATGGATCTAGTTGATTTGAATCGGTCTCAAGAAAAAAAGCTTATCAGAGACTTAATGGCTCCCCGAAAAGGCAATTGTAAAGTTACCAACATCTCTGCTTAGATGTTAACATGGATCCTAACCTTCCTTGTCTCCTTGCTCCACTCTTTCCTACGCATACTTCCTCATTTTTTTTTTTTTATAAAGGACGTATGCTTTCTGATTCCATTGTGCCTGAAGGGGGGATAAATATAAAAGGGAGATGCTTAGGATCACGCCCATGAACCCTAAGTAACCGAGAGTGAGTGGAACAACATCTGCTTAATTGCGGTTTCAGAAAAAAAAAATCATCTGCTAAAGTCATTTTTACAATGAGCAACAGCTGCACATGCAGACAAAGACAATATCCTCATAAGAGGAGATAGCCTCATGGGAAATTAAAGCTTTGCGCGGGTGAACATGTGCTGTTCTTGATCATTTTTTTTTTTTGTTTTTGATCTGAACCGTATTTCCTATTGTTTACTAATTTTTTTTATACATGGGTGACGCCTAAATAATAATTTTTATCTGATAAGAATGTATTTACTCATTGAAGGAGTCTCCCTTTTTATCAGAAAAAACGGTATCGGTGGACTAGACCAAAGAATATTCAGTTGGACAATGACATGAACTCTGGCGAGGTTAAACTATCAGTTTGATCACGTTTTGTTTATTTCGTTTAAAGTCTCTCACACCAACATGAAAGATCGCACGCAACTTGGTGCAAACTTGTGGCGTAACGTGTAGGTCGGGCCCTACCGTTTTTACGTGGGCTCTCAACCACCAAAACCAAATTTTTTTTCCTGATTTGTTTTTATTTATTTATGTTTATTAATGAGAGATTTATGTATATTTATTAATGAGAGTGATTTTGTTGTAAAGAAAAAATATTATGCTCAGAGGATTGGAATATTTTAAATTAAATATTTAAATATTTGCTTCTCCAGATGAAAATGTTATCAATGGATTTAGATAAAGAATTATTGCCTGTTTCAATGAATTAGTAACAGCTCTATTGAGTTGGGGCCATATTGAAGGATTCGACGTGATTAAATATTGTCTGGGTAAATAATCCATGTTAGATTTTGTATTCCAGTTCATTTATATAACGAATTACCCCGTCTTTCAGGTCTGTAAATGTCTCCTTTCGTATCAGTCGTATACAAGAGGATAATCGTCTGCGTGCACGCGCCAGGCGCCATGTTTTGGGAAAAGGGAATTTAATTAGTCATTTGTTGTGTGTAAATCGGGTTTTTGAAAAGAAGGACCCTAGTTGATGAGATTAGGAAGATAAGGATGTGAATTTGAACGTATGGAACTGTGATTTAACTTTAGAGTAATGGTTGGTTTGTGGAGGGGTGTAGGGCAAGTTGCCAGGGGGAAAGTAGTAATGAATTGCCATTGGACAAAGTTATCAAAATATTCTTCAGGAGAAAAAAAGAGTTGCACCAGAATTTCGCCGAGGGACAGGCCCTCCAGCTGAAAGTTCCTGTCAGTCCCAGTTTGCACGACTTCATTTTCAGCAGGAGGGACTGGCACAAGTTGAGACCTGCCTGGTCCTCGACAAACTTCTTGGATTTCTGGGACTTTATTTCTATTCTCGGCATCAAATTTCATTATTAGGTTGAGGTTTCTGACTTCGGGGTTCTTATATGCCCCCGGAAAAAGTATTTACGGTCGTTGTCAGGGTACTTACATACTTTAGGGAGCGAGATGAAGTTATGAGCTTGCCATAAGCCGTGAGTGTCAATCTGATACTCCCATTTAGCAAAATATTATTTCGGACCATTAAATGTTTTTCTTATTTAAAATTTTTTGGAGTTCAGGATTTTTTTAAATTTTTCTCAGTGCTCTAAAAAATATTTTAATTTTCTTAATTTTAATTTCTGTTTTTTTGTTTTAATTTTTTCTCTGGTCCATATTTTTTTACTTTCGAGCTCCCTAGAGTAAGGAAGTATTGCGGTCGTGTCAAAAATGAAATTTCACCAAACTGCGAATTTTGCCGTGAAATGCCGTAAAATGGTTTTCGGGCTGACGTCCGTCCGTTCGTTGGTGCACTTTCGTTTTTCGCCTGTGTTTCCGAAACCGAGAGAACCAGCGCAACGAAAATTGGCAACCGCCTTCCTCAGGAAAAGGGAAAACTGTTATTCCATCATCAAGGCCATCCGGCCAAATTTACGGCTTTGGCAGGGCCAAATAAGGCCAAATTTAGAGTTTTCGGGAATTTTCTCGAAAACGGCTCTAACGATTTTTTTCATTTTTTGTGACCCTATAATGAACAACTTTTCCTTTTGTCATTTTTCCATGAAAAATCGCCCTCCCCGGAAAATCCGGAAAAACCGAAAATTTTTAAGTTTTACTGACAGCTCCGATATGGGACTCGATTTCGACTGAAAAGTGGTCTGGCATTTCAAATTTTCGGTTCATTCTGTGATTTGAAGGAAACCATGCCAAGTTTAGAACTTTGGCAGGGCCAAAAAAGGCCAAACAATGAATTTTCAAAGATTTTCTCGAAAACGGCTCTAACGATTTTTCTTATATCTTGTGTGAAGATACCTGACCCTATAAGGAACAGCTTTTTCCTTTAGCAATTTTTCGTAAAAATTCGGCCTTTCCGAAAAATCCTGAAAAACCG
The DNA here is from genome assembly GCA_023512825.1 of Liposcelis brunnea. NCBI lineage: Eukaryota > Metazoa > Arthropoda > Insecta > Psocodea > Liposcelididae > Liposcelis > Liposcelis brunnea. The sequence continues at coordinate 10,240,656 of CM042065.1, read as the reverse complement.
AAAATTTTGAAATTTAACAAATGGCGGTGATGTGGGACTCGATTTCGACTAATTAATAGTTAGGGATTTTAAATTTTCAGTCCATTTTCTGATTTCAAGCCACCCCCCGACCTTCCAAGTCCCCAATGATGCCTTAATCGAATAAAGCTACACCCCGACTGAGCGAGAAAGTGAGTAGTCCTCCCCGGACTGCTATTTCCCTAGTTTAACAGTTTTTTCATGCCTTGAGTTATGTAAAAATCTGCTTTCAAAAAGGACGGAAGAATCCTTTCCGGTTTGGATTAGACTCATTTAATCTCCCGCAATCCATACATTTCAATTTAAGAAGTAATTACACTCCCTTCTCAATGCAATTCTTAGCGTTTCGCTGCCGGTCATCTTACACAAGTGTAACAGAAGCAAAATCCAAACAAATCAGCTGATTTTGCATATATTGCTAAATGCAAATATCAATTAAAAAAATTATCGCCTTTATAAAATTATGCCACGGTCAGTAAAAAATAGCCATGAGGAAAATTCTAAGCATATATATTTTTTCTTCATGAGATCAATCATTCCTGCTAACATGCGAACCATAAACTTTTATGAATTAAAATGATACTACTTAATGAACTTATTACTAGTAATAAGCTATTGTGTTACTTATAAAATTTTTCTGTGGGTCGTAACTATATCCGTTTCAGAAGCATTAAAAATGACACCGGATGTGAATTTTCCCCCCTTCAAATTGATATCATGCCTTTCAAAAAAAAAACATTCAAAAACCGTTGACAAAGTAAACTTCAGTAAACCTTTATAATCATACGATGCCGCTAAACACACAAATGTATTATTTAAAAATAAAACGATTGCACGAAATCTAAAACTTACATAGATTCATCCAAAACAATGACATTTTCTCAGACTAACCAATAATTAAAACTGTCCGAAACCATCACGAAAAACAAAATTGCTACTTTTGTAATCAAAATGAAGAGATAACGGTCTAGGAATGAAAATCCGATCGGTTAGGCAAGAAGAAAATCGACATTCTTTGAAACGTACCACTGACTAGGCAAGAATATCGAGTGACATGGAGGAAAGAAAAAGGGGGTAGCAGAAAATCAAGTCGACCACAACGGATATCATGTCCGCCGGAAATTAACAAGGTCATTTCAAGGTTTATTAACCCGTTCAATGACAATATCTTTCTTTCCCCCTTTTTTTTTTTTAGAAAAATGTGAGTCTTGGGAGTTAATTTTTCTTAGGTGGCAGCACCACAGTCTTTCCTGGGCGGTGGGGGTGGGAAATTTTACGGTCAAAGCCCGAAATCAATTGTTGGCAAATTGTTTGATTTATTATTGTTACAAAAAAAACGAAGTTAACCAAAAAATATGGCAATCAAAAACTTTTGCTATTGTCAAAAAAATTTTAGCAGAATAATTTTGAATTCGGGTATTATCGCTTCAAGTCCACTGTGTAAATTTTTATCATTTTTTGAAGTGTCATCAATGTGAAGAATATTCCATTTTTCGACCATCCACAAATCACTTCATTCACCCCTTTTTGACAACAATAGCATTTCTTAAAAATTAATATTCAAAGAAACATCTTCCCAGCTACGGATTCATGCTCAAAAATTTTTTAACTGCCACAATTTGTTTTTTTTTTCTTTAAAAAATAATTATATGTGTAAGCCGCCGACATAAACATGATAAACGAAGGTTTAGAATTGTAATCGGGGATAAAAAGTGAGAGGGGCGGATCGAATAATTTATATACGAAAGAAGAGAAAAAAAACTCACCACAAAGAAAAAAAAAATACGCATTCAAATCCACGTTTGGTAGTAAAAAACAAACAACACGAACAAACACTTTTACTCAACACCGTGGACAGATGAAGACTTGCTGACTGACTGACTACGCAGACATCTCTATGAGAAATTGTAACTAGTAAGAAATTTTATTCTAAGGTGACCGATGATTGTATAGGTTAAGTGTTGTTAAATTAAGGAGAGATGTGAGTTGGTATGGTGAGCTCTGCGCACCAAGCGTAGAGACGATTGTTAAGGAGAGTGTTACCAAGAGATTGAAACGCGTATTGAATTGGTTTTTACCAAAATGAAGTCCAATCTTTTCTGTCAAACATCTTTTTGACTCGAGAGTCATTAAATTTTAAGACTGGTTTAACTTTTTCATGATTGAGGAACATTGTACTTAAAGTGTCAATGATGGACCGCTTACAGACTTCATTATGTGATACTATAGATTGATTGACGTTGAAGCCCGTAAGGATACTGGGCCTTATGTATCCTGCTAAAGAACGCTTACGTGTAAAGACAAATAAAGAGATCCAAAGACTTATCGCCCAGCTTCTCACATCGAGTGTGATTAAGTCACGGCGTTTACAGTGGTAGGACATTGACGCATTTGACTCGGGCTATTAAGGATGCTGCGGACAACTCTCCCTTAACTACTTGCGACCAAAAAACTCAGGAAGTTGGAGTACCTTAGGCATATGTTGCAGGGACTCAAGTACAGGCTGCTGCAGACCATCAAGCAAGGGAAGGTCAAGGGTATATAAAAGAAGACTTGGTATCCTGGTTGCGGAATATCCGAAATCGGACCGGCTTAATTGTAGAGGAGTTATTCTGCATGTCGCCGATCGTTCTGATAGTTATCTTAGTGCTGTTCTGTTTTTCTGACACTATAGCGGTAAAGCTCTTTTTGATCTTGCTGCCACTTTTATCTATGTACCTGACGGGAACCACGGTCTTCTAAAGAGATCTCGAAACTATGCTCCCAGAGCAGTCCTTCTTAAGTACGCGAAGTTTAGTTCGAGATTTCTCCGAGCTACATGCGGTTCGTGACTCTGCGGTCTTTCAAAATGCTTCTGATTGGTCAATCGTTGGAACTGACCAATCAGAAACTACTTGAAAGACTGCTGCGCCATCTGCTTCCGAACTAAAATCCGCGTAGTTAAGCAGGACAGCATGTCCCATGTTTGAATTGGACACCATTGCCCCTGCTTAGAAGACCGTGACGGGAACAAGCACCCCATCGGAATTTAAAGTATCTTCATCACTTTCCTTTTCCATGCTAGCAGGGCACTCAAAGAAGAATGACAACCCTCCAACAGGCTCCCCCACAACACTCCAACCCAGCTGTGTGGGAAGACAACGACTCATTGGACGCAAGTCTTACGAAAGTGCTAGATTGGAGGTCTGCCAACCCAGGAATGGTCTTCTTTTGGCGCGCTTTTGTGATTCTAAATATTATTTCACTACTAACTGCAGCTAGCACCTTTAGGAAAAGACTTCGCTGTTTACTCGGATATTCGTCAGACCGCAACCGTCTATACCAGGTGGAAACGATTTTGTGGAACCTCACAAAACAACGGTATTTGGCCGTGTTAGTTATTTGACTTCTAGTTCTCATAGTCTAAGTACCAGGAACAATTTGTTTGCTTATCTCAAGCATTGTTACGCCCTAGTCTACTTCCTAATCGACTACTGCCTCGCCTTCCCCCCCCCCCCCCCCCCTTCCAAAAAAAGGTGAAATTATGTTACTGGGTTTGGATCTTACGAGGCAGGACCCTCTTAGTCTCCTAAATCCAACTAAAATAAAACTCAATTCTGTAGCCAAATTTTGAAAGCCAAATTGAAGTCTTCAAAAGTCTGTATTCTTATTTTCTGCAGTGGCGCCTCCTATTTTAAAATATTTATACTTTCAAAAAAATAATAAGTAATAATGAAAAGTCGTCCCGTTAAAAATTCCACACACATTACAAACCCATTCTTACGGTATTCTTCCTGTTTGCTAATAACAAGAAAAGAAAGACTCGGTCTTAATTTAAAATTCGCGAAAAGAGATTAAATCCATTAATTATGCCATTTAAATTTTCATCATTTTCAATGCGGGCATAATGTTAAATAACCATGCTTTATGGATATATTAGTTGTATATGAAAGTATCAGGGATAAGATAACGATTCCAGTTATAGAGTAATAAACGATCAGGCTTTCTTACGTTAAAATTAAATCTTCTCATACATAGAATCAATTGAATGAAACATGTGGCCTGTTGTAATGATGAAACAAATTTTATTATTCGATCCCAGCTGTTTCCCGCCGGCGTTTTTGTCAACTTTTCTTCTGCTTCTGTTTTTTTCTTTAATCTTTCAAGTGTATGGAGCTTGTTATTTGGATTTTGGTGTGAGGGGATGGCCAGTGCTGAAGTGGAAGTTTAAAGACAAGAAGGATGGGTAGTAAATCATTAGGGCTGTAAGAGTTGGGTGAAAGGTTGTGAGTAAAATAAGAAGGATTAGGTTGAAATTGATGGGAGGACTACAGAGAGTGCGGGCACCAGACTGCTCTCCTTTTAAAATGGCAGATAAAAAGAAATAATTTTGGGTCAGAAAAAAAGAAGATGGTCATTTGGTAGATGAAGCTGTTACTTCAACCAAGCAGTAGAGGCTTATTTCCTATGAATGGTTTTGGGACCGGACAAGCCAGTGCACTAGCTTGACACCGTGGTGGTGGCGGCTGAAATGTGGGATTTGGCTTTGTGGAAGAATAGTTCTTTCTGTCGCCCGAAGACAGTTGCAGCGCGATCTACACGCTAAACTTAATGCAACCAATTTGCTGGAGCCACTATCTATCGACCTTATTCCTCTTCATTCTTGCAGCCCTTAACTTTTATTTAGTTATCCTGACAGGTCCCCAATGTAACAATACACTTTCTTAAAAAAATTTCTTTTGTAATGAAACGAAATAAGACACCTATCTTCCGTTTTATTATTTAACACAAACGTGCTTATAGAGGGTGGCAAGCCATTCCAAATTTTTTCATACTTACCAGGTTATTAAACAGTAATTAATTATAGACTGTCTTAAAAACCACCATTCTTTACCTAGCGAATAGCTACCATCACCGACAGACTTAATTAATGGATTAACGAATTAATTTGGCGAAGCGTATTAGATTTTACATAGATTAACGTTATTCGTTATGTAGACCTTGAACTTAACCATACACGCTAAAATTTTTGCCTTATTGCATGATGTTTTTCATAATAACTTCTTTTTTTGGGGGGGACTTTTGATGGTCATCCTGTATAATATTTTTGCGAACTATTATTAGGTTTCAATTTTTTTATTATAATATGAAGCGGTTGAGAAAAAATGTAGGACGCATCGTATTCCACACGCTATTTCTGAAAAAGAATGATTCAAAAGGCTTTGGGCGCGTACAAAGTATTTAGTTACTATCATGTAATAGCTAGGTTCATTTGCTGGCAGCAAGGGTTTTATGTTTTTTTGTCAAGGATTAATTTTTTTTAGGTTCGGAAATAGCAACAGGTTTTGTTATTTATGTCTGATTTATTTTTACATGTTGATGTCATTGATTGACAAAAAATTGGCAGGCTGAAAAAAAAGGGTTCTGTTAGAAAATAAGGAAATTGAAATATTTCGAGTAAAATTGAAAAGGAAATGTAATGAGATTCAAAGGTCCAACCCTAAAAATGAGTGAGGGTTATATGGCTTTCACATAATAGATTGAACCCCTATTTTTTTTCTGAGTTTCAATTTCCATAGCAGCTGCTTCAATTCGTGCCACATGCGCTAAAATCTTTTTGAGGGGAAGGTCGCGCGACCTGAAAAGAAATTTCTTTTGTGAATGAGTGCGGTTCTTATATCTGCCTGTCCTGCTAAAGGAATTTTATTGCCCCGCATTGGCGGATTGGAGCAGTGGCATCTAGAATTTTTCAAAATCTGGGAGACGGATTTCAGCCTACCTGCGAAAACAAATGAGAGATCTGAACTGATCTTGTGCTGGTCCCTTTTGCCACAGGCCCCTTTTGTCACTTTTGCCTAGTAAAATCTACCTTAACTTGGTAAAATCCGGACTAAGCTTAGTTGCTAATTTGGCTCATCCAGCTAGTTCGTTTGCTAACCTAGAAGAATCTGGCCTGGCCCGCCCGTCTTGTCCATCTTTACCTTTAGTAGACCCCAGCATTAGTGGAACTAGAAAAAATTTCTACGGGCTGGTCCCAAAAAATATTTTAGTCGCTATAAAGTTTTGCGTTGTGAATGAAAATTGATCGTCATAGAATGATTTTAGTCTGACAAGGACTCTCGGGGGAATAGCCTCCTTAGCTCCTCTTGTTTCGACTGTGGCTCTAGACCTGAATCGGCTTGAGCCATCATCAGGGTCATGGTAAGCGTCGGAGGTGGCGACAATAACAAGTGGCACTGCCTGAAGACCTGAAGACCTGATTTTTGCTGAAATCTAAAATTTTTTTAAAGGATAAAGGGCGCACAATTGCTCTCAGTGGCAGGAGGCGCACCAAGGGCTTCCCCCGGCTCTGACCATCACGCCAGCGAGCTGTACTGTTTCTTTGTGTGGGCCTCGCACCCTCTTTTTTGGCAACGCCTATGCTTCATCTTCGTATAAAATTATAATGATTTAATATTGAATAGGCATCCGGCAAATGTTTTGTATTCGATTGTAACTTTACGATTGTACTAGTAAGATTCAAGAACATTATTTCCGTTTCCTTAATTCATGCTTTCAAGCGACCTTGTGTTAATTGATTAATTTGGTGGAATTAATCGAGTAGAAAAAATTTTGTTGGAAAGAATTCCAAGCGGAGGTGTTGTTTTTTTTTTAGCAAAAGACAAAACTTCATCTCTTGGGAAAAAATATTTTCGCGAAATACTTTAAACCAGAAAACACGACGGAAGTTGTAAACACTGTTACTTTTTTTTTAAAAATAAAATTCCAAGAAACCAGTGAAGGCAAATAATTAGTTGATGGTCTCCTGGAACTAAAGGAAAACTGGTAATCACAATAATGGCTTGACAAAGCATATTAACTCCTGGTTGTCAAGTGAAAAATGGTAATAATCATTTAGTTAATTGTTTGGAAAATTTTAAAAAAACAGATGGGGTGGCATTGTTGGGTTTTTTAATGGACGTTTTTAACGAAATTAAAATTTGAAGTTAATGGCCTAATCAGGATGTAATAAGTTTGTTTGAATTTTTCTTTTAAAAGTCAATCGAAGTGTCCATGATCATTGTTTAGTTCAGTGGTTGCTTTTTGCGTTACGCACAAAAACAATGACTTGGGATTATTTATTTTTGTGCCAAAATGAACGCTTGATGAAGTTAAGTTGAAGGAAGTGAAGCTTGAAGGATATTATTTGGGGTGACTGGAGGATTTTGGAAAATGTGAAAGGAGAAGGGCGCTAGCAGATAGGTCAGAAGGTGGAAGACTTTGGAGAAGAAAGGAAATGCAAGCCTAAAAGTATTCTTCTTCTTCTTTAAATGCCCGCTCTTCGTCGGAGATTGGCAAACATCATGGCCAACCATTGATGATTTTACTAGGAATATCAAATAATGTGGTGACTTTCCATAATCTTCCACATCGCAGTACCATTGATCCAACTCTGCCTCCCGGTATCTGAGCCTAGGCCTTGCCGATTACTACCATCTTCAGCCCTAGGTCAATATTAGCGAAGCTGCTGCCCTCCACTAACTCATAACCCTGAGAAGGGAGCCCACCACAGGGCAAGGACACCATTCCTTGAGCAAGACAAAACATGCCTCACCGGTTACCTAAAAGTATTAGAGGATTGCAAAGCGATGGAGACACGGATTGGTGAGAAATGGGGCAAAGGTTTGAAAGCCATAAAAGAGCCAGAAAAGCTGCCCGCCGCCTCTAATTAGCACACTTGGCTTAATATGGGATTTTTGTCTGGGGTCCAGAGCGCCGGCCTGAGTGGCTTAAATAGATAGATTTGTGGTTTGGCTGACTAGCCAGTATCATTTGTTTGTGTAGTAACAATGAAGAATTTACCATTAGGTTGTAGCCTCCAGGTCCTGCAGTTTTAGGGTCCTCCAGGTCGGCAGAGTGGGACTGGGGTGCTCGGTCCTACCGGGATGTTTTCACTCCCCTCTGTATTTAGTGACGTGTTTTCGACCAGGGCACTTTGAGATGATATCAGAAATTTTATAATGAATGCAGATTTTTGGTGAGAGTGTCAGCTAAGGCCAACAGCCCATTTTCCCCCCGGCCCGCCTGGAAATTCCCAGTATCCAGTAGTCGTCCAGCTCTGAGATCGGCTAACTGCTAATCTGGCTTATGACGAAAGTGGCGCTATCTTTACGGTAAAATAAAGAGACAACCATCCACTGTAAATCAAAATTCCATTCTGTTTATTCTCCGCTTCCGACTCTTAGAAACTGTGAAAATGGCTGCGGTCTAACTTTTGAAAACATACAACCAAAACATAAATAAATTTGGATTTACATCAAAAAATGCAAAAGGAAAGTGGAAATATTATTTTATCATGATGTGCCCAACTTAATTCCAAATGGCTTTAATTAAGAAATTCGCCTGCTCATTAGTGACAAAGAACAAACCTGCTGCATCTGTTTTGATAAATAAAATAATCTCGAGCAATAAAAAAGAAGAAAACAATGAAAACCCTGTTAAAAAAAATATTAACACCAATTTCGACGATCCGGTAATTGCCTTTAAAAGCAAAACAACACCAGAAATAATACGATCTTATTTCGTTTATCAAATCTTAAGCATTAGTTGGTTAGTGGACAACAATCTCAAAATTATGAAAACTGCTAATAAAATTTTAGGAGATAACGTTTTTATTTTACTAATGAAAGGGACGTTTTTCGGGCATTTCGTAGCCGGGGAAGATGAGAAATCGGTAGCTCCCTTAATTAAAAAAATGGATTCGTTTGGCGTTGGCTCGATATTAGATTACTCAGTCGAAGAGGATATATCATCTCAAAAAGCTGAAAATTTAGAAAGAGAAGCGCTGGAAGACCCGAAAACGGAATTACCCCAGTATCAAGTAAATAAAAGTCATTTAGACAGAAGAGAAAAGGTCGTTAGTGCAAGGACGTATTTTTATGTTAACGAAGATGTTTGCGATAAAAACTTGGATAGATTTTTAAAAAGCATCGAAACCGTTTCTCAAATCACGCCTGGTAATGGAATAATAGCGATTAAATTAACGGCACTTTGCAAGCCTAAATTGTTGCTGCAACTTTCAGAAGTCATAGCGAAATGCAGAATGTTTGTTAATAAAAATTTTAAGAGCGATGGAGGATTGCTTCCGGTTATTAACACTGCAGTCAGTAAGGAAGATTTTAAAAAAAGAATTTCTGAATTGGTTAAGAATGAAAATGATCGGGAAAAGTCGATGCAGTGGGTCGTTGCGGACGATAAAGGATTGATTCATTTATTCCCATGGAGCGGGATATTAAACGATGAGTTTGAGGTCAACGAAACTTTTCAGATTCCGGATTGTCATACTGGAGAAATGAGAAGGTTAATGTCTCAGTTGACGAAAGAAGAAGAAACTCATTTTAAGAATATGGTTAGACGTCTGAATACTTTAATGAGAGCTGCTGAAGAATTAAACGCGAAGGTAATGATAGATGCTGAACAAAGCTATTTTCAACCGGCTATATCGAGATTGGCCGTTGAATTAATGAGGAAATATAATACCAAAGACGGGATCGTTTACAATACGTATCAGAAATATTTAAAATCAAGTTACAGTGAAATCATAAGCGATTTAGAACAAGCCAAGCGGCAGAATTTTTATTTTAGATGTAAATTGGTACGGGGAGCTTATATGGATCAGGAAAGGGAGAGAGCTAAGGAAATGAATTATGATGATCCGATACAACCGGATTATAATGCGACTTCGGAAAATTATGCGAAGACTTTGACGGAGTGTATTAGGCAGATTAAGAATTTGAAGGATGAGGGCGTGAAGGAGAAAAGGATAGCGGTTATGGTTGCGAGTCATAATGAGGATACCGTGAGGTTGGCTATTGAGAAAATGAGGGAAATGGAAGTGGCTCCTGAGGAGAAAACTGTTATGTTTGGACAGTTGTTAGGCATGTGTGATTTTGTTAGTTTTACACTTGCGGATGCGGGATATGCGGTTTATAAATATACACCTTATGGTCCTGTGAAGGAAGTTTTACCATATTTGTCGAGGAGAGCTATTGAAAATAAAGGAGTACTTAAAAATGTGAAGAAAGAAAAGAGTATGTTAGGGAATGAAATTTTAAGGAGGTTAAAGAATTTTGATGGAATTAAAGTGAAAAAAGATCAATAGAAATTTTTTTAAATTTCTTTTTTTTTTGTTTAATTTGATAATTTTTAAACTCTGGGGGTTTGGGGGACCAGGGCAGGTCCCTTGGGATCCTGTTTAGGGGTTAGATCCAAGGAGTAGCAAGGGTTTATAAAGAAATACGCCCTTAGAAAAATTTCTGAGTCATAAAAAAAATTCCTGTGCACAAAAAAATTTTTTTTTAATTTTTTTAAAAATGATGAAAAATGAAAAATTTTGTGGCAGTAGAAAAATTTAAAAAAGCGTTTTAGAGCACAGAGAAAATTTTTAACATCCAAAAAATATTCAAAAAACTTCCTTAGCTAAAAAAAATTTTGCACCCGCCCCAAAAAGTAAAATTCCTGATTCGCAAATTAAAGAATAAATGTTTTCTTCCTTCCATATAAAGCTCTGACAAATCCTTTAAAAGATTTGTCAGAGTTTTTTGTGCTTTAGAGGCCATTTTACCCTCTTAGGCCTAATTTTCTGTCTTATAAAAAACTTGTTATAAGTACTAAATTCTTCAAAAACTCCCCTTTTCCATCATACTAAATTTATTTATAACTTATATAACTTCTTCACTTTTATTAACATTGTTTGCATGTATTTTAATCTCATGATATTTTTAATGACTTAACATTTCACAGTGAATAATAAAAAAAATTATAAATTATTTAAATCAATCTTCCAACTTTCCCGAATTTTAAATTCTTATTGCACATCAAATCTTGGGCTTAGAAATAATAAACATAAAAATATAAAACTTACCTAATTTTCAAGCACGCTTAACTTCACTTTAAAGAAAAAGATCTCAACTATTCATTTTTTGAAAATCCACAATTATCGGAACCATGCACATTTAAAAAAATAAAAGGAACTCAGGAAACAGAAGTAACAAAACTACTAGGCCGAGATACCAAACTTACCAAACCGTAACTTATAATCGAGTAAGCCTTATGTGTATATAAATAAGGTACAAGTTAAAAAAGTAGATGACGCCCTATGCATAGCCAATCGAGGAAATTTTTCTTTTAAAAAATAATTAACTTTTAAGTCATATTATCATCATTATGAAGTATTATAGAACTTATGCACCAGCTAACAGCTGCTATTTTCAAATGCGCTTTTATATCCCCCGACTCTTTTTTTTATTTAATGGGAGAAAAATCTTTTCGCTAATGAGAATGACATTATTGTAAAGAAAATGACATTGTCATTTTGCCGGCTTATAAGTTTATGACCTTCGTCGGTGTTTGAAGATTGTTCGTCATGTTTTTTATTAAATTGTTTCTTTTTTGCGGTTTTAAGAGTTATGAAGAATAGTATTGTAAATTATCTTTAGGTAAAGAAATACTTTGTCGCATTCAACATTGACAATATCGGTGGCTTTAAATAGTGGATCGTTTTATATGTCTCATTATAAAGTTCGAGCAAAGTAAGGCTCCTTTGGAAATCGCATTTAACACGCCCCCTCTAAAGCCCCCAAGAAATTAAACGTCCATAAGCTAAGCATTGCATCATTTCCTGCTGCAAAAGGTCCGAGGTGTCTGCCCTTCCCTTTTGATTTAGGTGAATGGAGCCCCTGGAAAAATTTTGTGTACTCAGACAAGCAACGATCCTAGTGGTCAAAAATCGCAATACCATGCAATTTCTATAATCTTAATTAGCAGGTGAAAAATAATTCACAATATTTAAACAACTTTAATTAAATAAAATGACCCCACTTTTTTAATTATAGACCTAACTCATACAGCAATAACCAGCTAATACTATTAATTTAAACTTCAAACTTTACATTGCACATTTGCAACAATCTTTCGTGCAGCACGACATTTTATTATTGCAGTTTTGTTAAGTTTTAATGCAAAAAAATTTTTCCCAACGAAATCATAAAAGAATAATACCTTATTAAAACTCGTTTCTTTTATTATTTATCAGTCTGCCTCGTTTACTATAAAATCCCTTCAATTTTTGCCCGAACTTAAAAGATTTCGGGGTGGCGCACCTGCGACTTAGGTATGCGGGGACAGATGCTCTTGAAGAGAAAACACGTTCGATTGTCAGCAGATGCCAGTCCTGGTAAACATACCAATCGCCTAATTTCTTTAATTAACGGCCTTGCATAAGAATAAGGTTCTTTCCATTTCCTTTTAAATTAACCCTTTTATCTCTTTCACGATTAATACTTGTCGGCTTGTTATTCGGGAAAAAAAAAATCGTGGAAAATGAAATGAGTCGAGAAACATTGTTAACAAGAAGTATAACTTTAATGCCATTCGAATGGTAATTGAATTCTCACGTATTTATAAAAAAACTAGACTAAACATTCTTGCATAATTAAGATCGAAAACATTAAAATGAAGAATACCCCGATAAAGAATTAAGAAAAGAATGTTTAACCGTAAAATAACTTCTTTGCAGTGAAGCATATATCCGGCGACCGAAGCCAAAGACCATAGACCAAAGACCATATTAAAAGCAAAGTTGTCCAAATAAAACTATCAAAAAAATTACATGCTAACCGGAAGTAAGTGAATAATGTAAACTCTTAAGATTGTATTATATTTTTCTTTATTTTTTTTTAGGAGGAGGATAATAATGGTTGTTTGATAAAACACACTTGTAGAGCGATGGTATGCAGGCTGGTTATTAAAGGTGGTGCTCAAAAGAAAAGGAAGTGCTACCCATGTTAGCTATTTTAATTTGAATTTGGAATCCTTGAAGGGAATGTGTGAAATAATCATTTAAATTTCGAATCGTAAATGTTTTAATTTTAAAAAAAAAAGGTAAGAAGTTGAATATTATGATGTAGGTCTATAATTCTCGTTTGTAACTCGCATGCATTTTCCACGTCTCAGTTAATCGTTTAATTAACGTGTAAAATGCTGCATATTATGTGTCTTTAATTTTTAGGTTGTACAAAAAGATTAAGATTAGCTTTGGGTTCATAAGGTCTCCTGAGTGTGAATGTAGCAGATCATAGACTAGAGATGGAGAGGAGGGGGCGAAAAAGTGTATGCTTGCTCCAATGGAACGTCCACTTCCAGCCCCTCCGCCAAGTGCTCAAAAGTTTAACAGGGCCGAGGCAACCTCCGGTGCCCTCCTCCAAGGGAACAATTGTGCGCCCTTTTCCCTTTAAAAAAAATTGTGGAATTCCACCAAAAAAAAAAGACCTTTAGGTACCTGTGCTGCGCCCCTTGCTGTTGGTGCCCCCTAAGACCTCTTGCCGTGTTGCTTCTGCCGTGAGTTTAGATGGACACTACATTGGCAGTGTTTAATTTATTTCTGGCTGTACAAATTTTTGAACCATGGTACACGACTTCGAGTTTCGATTTGGTAGACTTCCTCCTAATGCAGATAGTTTTGTAGCACCTTGCTAAAGCAATACAATGGTCCGTGCCCCCCTCTTTTATAAATTTTAAGGTCCACTTGCATAATGCAATCATTTATCAGAAATATGAAAGTAGGCACGCGTACATTAGATTCGCCTCAGTGCCTTTTTGAACTTATCCTCGGTCTGCCAGCAAACCATGACAACAATGAACTACCAACTGATGTATATTTAAAAGATTAAGAACGGGGCGTTCTTTACTTGAACCTGCTATCGCTTGCACCTTGATAAACCCGAATTATTACTTCCTATGATGCCTGATTCTCTAAAGCTTGTATAACCTTGTAAGGTTATTTTGTTAAATTCAATCCAATCCACAAAATTGGCTCTACAGGCAATGGGCGCTTTCCACATATCAGACGGAATATGTTATGACCAAAAATAAGTTTGATTAATTTTTATCGATATTTTAAAAAATTTGAAGTTTTATATCTAAAGCCCAAATGCTCTTGCATGACTGCACAAATAGAGAGCGTATAATGAGAGAGTCATTAATTATATCTCAGTCTTTTTGTCCTATGGTTGGTCACAATTCAAAATCTAACCATTAGAGGTTAGGAGGCTCAACCATATCATTCTTATAAATATATAAAGCTGCAGCCAGTCACGAAAAAACTAACAAGGCTGATAATTCTTTTACAAGAGAAGAAAAATATCAATGGTTTTTCATTCCTTTGTTATGTTCCATTGTTCCTTTGCTAAATAAAAGCTCAAAGACGTTATTTTGAAGACGATCATAAGAATCCTTTTAATTTTATTGCTATTTATTAATATCAATGATTTTTCTTTAATTTAAAATCAGAATAGCGTTACATTCAACCAGAAAAACCATTTAAATGCTTTCGAATTTTATAAATAAACTGATTTTTAAAACTTTTTGCAGTGGCGCGAAATTGAAATTTAACCACACACGGACATCTTGTGTTGAGTTGTCAAACTGATAACGAAAACATGTAGGAATGTAAACAAAAACACGTCAGTTTTTATTTTTTAAATCATTTTTTTGATTTAATAATGTCTTCTTCTAAATTAAGTTTATCTCGGTCTTACGACGCGCTTTTGCCAATCGAAAACGACATCCTTTTCAAAGATATTAGATCGAAAAGCAACGAGGAAATTATTTATAAAAAAGATAAAGGTTAGTTTTTTAACATAAACGTTGTCAAGCCGGCTTAAAATACTTTTATTTTCAACATTTCTCTAGGTACAGCTAGAGGAACTAATGTGAAAGCAGTGTCCAAGGAAATAACTGCATGGGGATCATTTGATGCTTTTGTATCAGTTATAAAAGATGTGTTCCTACCAAAAGGATACCCAGACTCAGTCAGCGAAGATTATTTAGAATATCAAGTATGGGATACATGTCAAGCATTTTGCAGCTCAATATCAGGTACACTATCAATGCAAGCTGTTATGCAAGGTATTGGAGTGGGTTCTGAAACAGCGACTCCGGTCTCAGCTGCAATAACTTGGCTAATGAAAGATGGAACAGGGATGGTTGGAAGTATTTTATTTGCTTGGTCAAAAGGGTAAATATTAACTTTATTCAGTGCTTCTGATTTATTAAAATGTCCTAAAGGACTCTTTTTTTGTAAATAGGTCAAAATTTGATGCAGATTGCAAGAAATGGAGATTATTTGCTGATGTTTTAAATGATGCAGCGATGTGTTTAGAATTGTACATTCCAAATTTAATGCAATATTCAATGTATTTGTTATGCATTTCTACAGCAATGAAAGCATTAGTCGGAGTTGCTGGAGGAGCTACTAGGGCAGCTCTAACAAATCATCAAGCTGTTCATGATAATTCAGCGGATGTTGCAGCAAAAGATAATAGCCAAGAAATATTTGTAAATTTATGTGCAATGGTTTTCGGAATTTTTATATTAAAAACAGTGACTGATAGAGAGTAAGTATCTCGTGAATATAATATGTGTTAAAATAATGTTGTTTATTAAAGTAGTTTTAAAATTTTTTCAGGCATATATGGGCTGTGATGTGTACATTTATATTATTTCATTTAATATTTAATTACAAGGCTGTCCGCTGCTTAAAAATGGATGTTTATAATGGAGAAAGATATCGTTTAAGCTTACGTTCATATTTTGCAACATCAGTTGTGCCTAATATAGATCAAGTTAACAGAAACGAATCCGTTTTCCTTATGAAAGGAGCTTCAGATTATGATCTTAGTGGATTTAGTGTTCATTTAGGCCACAGTTTAGAACATGCAGTAATGTGTCAAAAATTGCCGGAAAATGATTTGGCATATTTAACTGTTTTGTTTGAAAATAAAAATTACCTTATATTGCCGTATATAAAACAAGAATCATTATATGTGGCTTTTAGACACGGTGTAGACGATAAAGAAATTATGAAAGGATATTTTCATGCACTTTTTCTTGCTGTAGCTATTAAAATTTCAATTCGGGAAAATAAATGGGTATGTTATTTTTAATGTTAATTTTTTTAAAGTTTGTGGAAATGTGAAAAATGAGGTTTTCTTGTTTTAGCCTGTGATTCATAGGAGCCGGGCACAGTCTCCTGCGATACGAATAAAAAACGTTATGAATTTTTATGTTACTTCAAAGTTTGAAATGTATCCGAGCCAAAAGTTGCCGGTGTTGCCAATGCTCGCTTGCGACGATATTATAGATAAAGAATTCAAGGCATTTTATAAGCAGTCGCAAGAACAAGGCTGGAATGTATCAAGGCATCTGTTTTTTGTTGATGAATGGAGAGGAGAATGGAAATTAGGGAAAAAAACAGAATCGAAACCACCAAATGCTTCCGCGTCTTCGATTGATTTGCCGCCTCAGAAAAAGCAGTCAGCTACAGTAAGTTTGACCTCTTTTAAAGTTTTCCCAGTATTTCGAGCATCTCAGAGGCAATAAAGCTGTGGAAAATTTTTTTTAATCATAAAACAACTTTTTTTTTCAGAAAACAACACAACCGCCACATACGGCAAGAATAGTGAAGAAAACAAGCACAGGTCAAAGGATTATCAAGGCACCCAGGCCATACGACCATTTTATTATGTAGCGCTTACCTGACTTGATTTTTAAGGGAGGAAAGTTTTTTTGAAACCCAATTTACAGGTATTTATTGGTTAAAATATTTATTATTTTTATTGAAAATAAAGTACTTTAAAGAAGTTTGTCGGTAGGTTTTTTTTATAGTGCATGCTAGTGCATGATGTAGAAAATTGTGCATGAAATTGGTCAGATAAGCTTTCAGGGATACCAGCTAAACTGTCAAAAGAGCCTGTTACAAGTTTTCGTTGTCGATTTTTTTGGGGGTAGTTTAGAGTTTTCGGTTTCTATTTGGCCATATGGTGTTAATTCAGGTGGCTCGATATGATCCCTAACAATCGGTAAATTTCTAGAAGTTTGTTTATGATGGATAATTTTTTGTAAAAAAAAATTAAATTTTAAAATATGTAAGTAAAAAACTGTATAATCAACAACAGTCTTATTTACATTTTTAAAAGATCTTCAAATTCAGTAGAAAATATTGGAACTGTACATATTACATAGCAGGAACTACTAACAATTTTCTCCCTGACAAGATGTTCTAATTGCATTAATAATCTCACTGCAGTAATCCTTTATTATTGTTTTATAAGTTCATTTTTTAAAAATTACTTCAACTAGTCGATGATTTACTTGGAATTTCAGGTTCTGGAGATGCTTTTGATCCAGTTTGAGAAAGATGTTTGACTAAATCAACCCAATTCCAACCTCTAGGCTTCTCTCCTTTTGAATCTACCTTATCCCATTGTCTACGTTTTTGAGCTTTAGTAAGAATTTCTTTCTTAGGTGCTTTTTTTGATTCTAAACCTAAATCTTGTAGCTTCGAATCACAAGCATCAATGTCTGTATTAATAGCAACCTCTGGTTGATCTTCGATTAATTCCTTTTCTTTTTCTTTTACAAATTCAAATATGGAATAAGTCATAGCTGCACCTACAAATTGCTCTGCTTCTTCTAATATGGCATTCATTATTTTTTCTTTAACCTCTGCTACTCTAAAAACAAAATCAGTAATCAAAATTATTTAATAATTTAAATCGTAACCAGTTACAGTTAGGTACTTACAGGTGTTTGTTGTAAAATGTGTCCATATTGATTTTAGGTTTCTCATTTGGGTAATTTTCAGTCCATATAATTTCTACTAAAAATGATTTAGGGTCATTCTCCTCTCCATATTTATACTGATATGTAGTCGAGGAGATTTCTTTAAATTGCTCATCTCCTTCGTATATGGAAAGTAAGACTTCTCTTTCTTCCTCCTGTAGCTCTGAATTTGACATTATAATTCTTTAAAAAAAAGAAAATAATGATTTTCTTATATCAAAAAAATTATTCGTTTTAACAAGGTGAGGTTATGTCCGTTCACACAACAAACAAATTCAATGAAGTATTACTGATATTCAATTGCCTTTTCTATGAATAATAATTCGTTTGAGGTTCTTTATCGGACGATTGATAAATTAGAGTGATTTAATGATGATTTTTTGATTGATTCCAGACTTACCAATGAGGTTTACTTTCCACATTTTTAAGCTAGACGCCATTTTTTAAAAAGAAAAAAGGCCCTAAGAAAAGCAACAGGTCTGCGAATAGCGAAGCAGGGATGACTCACAAGTTGCATAGTCGTTTAAAAACTTTCATTTTAAATTGACGGAAGTTATTTACTTCCTTTTGGAGGGGAATTGAAAGTAATTACGCTCAATTTACCAATGTATGTAACAGCAGACTCATGTACAGTAATGTTTATGCCGGTATATGACAGAGAGGTGAAAAGTGATGCAAGTTAAAAATCGCCAGTGCGTGGTGACCATAATAGCGTGTATTATAAAAATTTAAAACTGATGAAAGTGCAATATGAATAGTAAATTTTAGATTTTTAAAAGTTTTTACAAATGCGGATTTCTTTTTTAAATTGATAACGTTTTCGAATTGGAGGAAAGTAAGATTATTAGTAATTTTTTGTTCTTTTTAGGAAATACTTTGCAAAAATGTGCTTGTTTGAGTTTTTGAGAAGATGATTTCATTTTTAATCTGTTAAATTTGTAGGATTTATATACTGACTATTTTGGGAAAACAATTGCAATGAGCAATGCAAGAGTCATCTTATCATATTAAAAGCCTGTAGCTGCATGGAATGGCCTTTTATCTCTATATGTTCACCCAACCACTTCCTTATTATTTGTACTCAGTGTAGTGTGTAACATTGTAAGTTTACCAGTTCGATTTTAGAGAGTGAAAAAAATAGTTTGAGTTCGATTTATTAAAAATATGAAAAAGTGATTCGCTCGATTTTTTTAAAATGGGATATTGGATGTTAAGTCAAATTTTTAGAAATGGGTGAGATTTCCTTTTTTTTTCTCTCTCTCATTAATTGGATGTAAAAAGCGAAGGTTATAATTATTTTTACGTGATGCTCTATGAGATGTAATCATTTTAAAATCTCTCGATAGACAGGGAAGCTTAAACATTTTTTGGCGGAACTAACTGTGACTGTAATTCCTCTTGACAGACGGATTTAGCAAACAAAGGAAGTTTAGTAAAATTGTTAAAGATTGTTTTAATATTTGTTTTGTTGACAGGAAAAAATATGAGTGGGGAAGAAGAAATATGTACGAGAATTTCGGACAATGTCAAAATGGCCGGCTTTTTGGAAAAGAAAGGAAAAATGGTATGTGATTTATAATTTAATGGAATTAACGCACCATGGTTATAGTTTATCCTTGAACGCAAAATTCCTGGAATGTCGAGCTTTTTTTGTCATTCAAGTGCTGTTGACATCAACATCCTGGTTATGTCAATATTTCGATTAATTTAAAGAGTTTTTTGGCAGTTTTTTTTTTGCAAAAGTGGGAAATGTTGAAATTATTTCTTTTTTAAAAATGACTAGATATTCAGTTCTTATTTTCCTTGTTAAATTAGATACGCATTGGACTTTAATTTAACAGGAATGGAGCTGGGAGATGATAAATTAAGTTTTAGATTAATTACTTGGCGGAAGAAAATTAAAGGATTCGTGTTGAATTTTTTGTAATAGGGAAATGGCTTTATAGCTATATAAAAAATTTGTAAAATGTCCTGTGGAGCAAAAGAAAAAAGCCTAAAATTAATTGATTCTAGAATTATTTTTTCTGGAAGTTATAGTTATAACATTTTTCTTGGCTAGAAATTTTTCCAAACCTTCTCGGAATCAAAGATTTTTTAGCTATTTTTTAATATTTTCTATTGCCAAGATTTTTTCTAGAAATTTTTGATTCAAAGAGATTGATCTCCATTTTTTGTAAACAAAAAAGTATTTGATAGAATTTTGAGAAAAAAGAGACAACATTTTTAAATTCTTTTCCTTTGTAAGAAAAAAAAATTGTAGAAGACTGTGATGGGCCCTTGAGAGGTGTGGTTCCCCCAGCTGAAAAAAGGCGGCCTAGCCATTGTTAGGCCTAAGTTCCATCTAAATTCCACCAAACGGCTAAACAATTTTTCTTCATTTTTTCAGAAACTAGTCTCCCCTTGGAAAAAATACTGGTTCGTACTGGAAGAACGCCTACTTCTCTACTATAGATCTCAAATCGAATATATTAACTTATCACCATGCAGAGGTTCACTCAACATGGGTTTGGTATCCACCGTCCGCCCCGGTTCATCTCAAGGTCCTTGCATAATTCACGTTATCACCCGAACTCAAGTCGTACAGCTAGTAAGTATGCAAAATCAATAAAAACAAATTTTTAACCTACTTATAATATTTAACGCTCTTTTAAACTTTTCCAACCTGTAAATAACCACTTATAAAATTTATTACAATTCGCTACGCCTAAACAGTTCAAAATCCAGTTGTAAATATGGGGAAAATTATTTGCAAGCATGACCATCATCAAAACTCGTCTGGTAACCCTAAAACTCACGCGTATGTAACGATGCGCTCACAGAATTAATATTTCATTTTATTAATTAATATTTCTCTTTTTTTTTACAGAGAGCTAAAGACAGAGCAGCTCAGGAGGAATGGCTGCAAGCGTTATTGGACTCGATGGCTTTGCCGATAGTTCCTAAAAATTTAAAAACTCCAGGGATTCATTGTCTTCGTTATTCAATGGATAATTTACCAATGTCGGAGCAGATGAAAGAAGCTGAAAATCGACAGGGGACGTTGCCAAATCGTCGAGGGCGAATGGGAGGTGTCGCTTACGGGGGGAGTTTAGACGCGGCGACGTGGTCGAAAAAATGCCGCCCGATTCGTAGCCCAAGCCCAAACATCCCAAAAGGGAAAATGTTAGAAAGGATTTTGGGATACGTGGAGGAAGTTGATGATTCTTCAGCGTCGGACACGAACTCGATTAACGATCGATCGGATTTTAAAAATGATAATCAAAATTTAATTGAGAATAGTTTGTCGGATGGTGAACAGAAAGAATTTAAAAAAATTCAAGACGAGAATCGCAATGATTTTTATAGCACGGTCGATAAAAGTAAGAAGAAAATAAGAAGGGCGTTAAGCGATAATGAATTAATTAAACCGGAGCCGTTGTTGAAAAAAGAAAAAAAGGAAGAATCACGGTTTGAAAGGATTAAAAATGTAATTAGACGACCGAGGGAAAAAAATAATAAAAAATTAGAATCACCAGCGAAGCCGGTTGTTAAAAAAAGACGTCAGAGTTTCCTTCAAAAAGTTTTTAAGCGACATCATAAAAAACGAGAAAATGATATTCAAGACGACGAAAGCGATTTCGATGATCCGTTATACGACACTATCGACAATGTTCAAGAGCAAAAAGATAATTTAATTATTAAAGACGAAAATGAGAATAATGAAGAGAACGGGGATGAAAAAAATAATCAGCCGTTATATTCCGAAGTTCAAAAACCTATTTTCGGTTCGAAAAGTATATTAACAGCTCAAGCTATGTCTGAATTAAAAAATAAACTAAAATCAAGAGAAAGTTTAGAAGGACAAGAAATCGAAATAATAAAAGATAAGCCGGAGGAAGTTGAAAGTGAATTATTCGAAGCGTATCAAAAAATAAAAAGGAAAGGGGAAACAGCTCCGGCTTTACCACCGAGACGTGGTTCTAGACCAAGATCCCCCTGGCACGATATCCCTAGCAATAATTCCCTAGTTAACGAATCCAATCCTAATTTTAACGTTCATCAAGCTCAAGTTAAATTCCACGATGAATTGCCAATTTTAATTCATAGAGTTAACGATGAAATGGATAAGGATGCGGAGGAAGAAGAAAAAAATTCGATAAATCGTTTCGAGAAAAAAAATAAAGATGATGATCTTTCGATTTTGTTGGAGCAGTTAGCGGACATAACGACGGCACCGTTGATGAATTCCGGGGATTGTAAACCGAATCATAGTTGTAGTTTGGATTCTGAAATATTTATGACAAAACCGAGGGTTGAAAGACGATTTTCAGATCCGGATTATGATATACCAAGACCACATAGACTGTTGAATATATGCGCGTCTGTTGAGATTGATAAAATTTCAGCGACGCAGTTTTTGGGGAGGTCTGGGGATACATCAGAATCGAGTTCGTCGTTTCCGAGTATGGAACCGGATTCTTTAGAAACGGCGGATAAAGGAGATTGCAGTACGTGATATTAATAGGAATTAAGGTTAATTTTTATTTTATTTTTGTAAAGTTTTAGTTGGAATTTTTTTAAATGGTTGATTTGATTTTTTCCCGTTGCAGTTTAAAAGCTCGAAGAAAAGAATAATTTTTTTAATTTAAAAATTCAAGACGATTTGAAGAATTTACGGGAAGTTGTTTCGCACGAAGCTGTAAAATTGCACTTTTGAAGTTTTTCTGGATTTTCTTTCAAGGTATTTTTTTTAAAAGATTTTTTTTTGGTAGATTTGTTAGCTCTTAGCACAGAATAAAATTAAACAACGGGCTTAGAGGTTTTGAAACGTATTAAATTCCATTTTTAGTGCAGACAGATGTCGTCTTTGTAGAAGAGCCAAAACAAAAGATATTTTTTTATAATTTTTTGAGCTATAAATGCATTCGAAATTGATTTCGCCTTTTTTTAAATCGAATTTCAAAATCTCTTAACACCCTGAAGAGCTATTTGGCCGTTGGATGAAGCTGTTGTGAAAATAAGTTTTGCTGCGCTAGTATCGCTTTAATGGCCGTTCAAATGTTTTATTAATTTAAAAGTGAAAAAATCCTGAAATTTACTCTCTTTCCTTATTTTAAGAATAAAGCGATGCTAGCCCCATCCAGCGAAGATCCATCTTGCTAATATTAATCCTACTGAGAAAAACTGAATCAAATCAACCAACACCACTCTTCCCAACACTTCCCAACTTCCCTCTTCAAAGTTTTCAGCAGCAATTGCCTCTCAACTCAACTAATCATTAAATTAAAATTTCATAAATTCGACATTTATACCGTGCTAAATTATTATCTAGAAAAATAAGTTTAAAACGTAATTTATTATTAGCTTCAAGGAAATTTTACCAGTATTTTATACTTTTAATAAAAAAATTTTTATATTATCATTATTTTTTAAAAATTAATGCTTTTTCTTGCTAAATTTTTTTTTCGATCGATGTGATTTTGTTTTCCCTTTTAGCCGTTTCCTTAACCCAACAGATTGTTCCGTATCGTCTTGAGGACCTCTCTTCCTTCCACCTTTCTTCCCATGCTTCTCATTCAAATCCTTCAATTCCATTTTGCTATTCCTTTGAGCTTCAGCCACACGTTCCTGAAGCGCCATAACTTCATCCTCTTCGGTTTTATACAACGGTAATTTTTTCCCGATTAAATGTTCTATCCTTTGATAAAGTTCCACATCATACTGAAACAAAAAAATTTTTTTAATTTTTTTTATCTAGGCTCGAAGAAAATGAAAAATTAAAGAAACTTACCTGGGTAACGAATGTAATAGCTTTCCCTGATCTTCCAGCCCTAGCAGTTCTACCGACTCGATGAATATAATCCTTGCTGTGAGTAGGAATATCGAAATTAATGACGACGTCAACGTGCGGAATGTCAAGACCTCGAGATGCAACATCGGTTGATATTAATATCGATCTGTTTTTGGCTCGAAATTTGGTAAGTGCTCCCAAACGTTTATTTTGAGACATTTGACCGTGTAATGGAACTGCGGTGAATCCTAACTGTCGCAAGAGTAAAGCCACTCGTAAAGTAGTGTTGCAGGTACTGCAGAAAATCATAAATGAATTCCCGGCTAAGTCGTTTAAAATTGAAACAAGGTATACATCCTGAAACAAAAATTCTACAATAAGATTCTGCTATTTGGAGAGAGTCATTTAAGTTTATGAATTTATCATTTGATACTCACCTTAAACTTAACAGGTATAAACAAATAATACTGCTGCAATTTATCAACAGTTTGATACCTGTTTGATACTTCAACTTTGACAGGATCATTCAAAGATGCCCTTTGCAATTTCTGAACCTTTTTAGTCATTGTTGCTGAGAATAATAAAGTTCTCCTTTCCCTTGGTATTGCTTTCAATATTTTATCTAACTCAACTTCAAAATCCATGTTTAAAATTCTATCTGCTTCATCCATAACCAAAAACTTAATAGCTTTCAAATTAAAACCCTTTGTATTTTCTAAATGATCAACAAGACGACCAGGCGTAGCTATAATCACATGAGGCTTTTTTGCTAATGCAAGAGCTTGAGAGAACATATCCATTCCCCCGACTATTACAGCAGTTTTAACTCCAATACTAGCTCCTAATGCTTCAAATTGTTCTGAGATTTGAAATGCTAATTCACGAGTTGGAGTTAATATAAGAGCAAAGTATCTTTGAGGGTTTTCTAGAAGACCTTGTAGAATGGGGAGAGCAAATGCAGCTGTTTTGCCAGATCCAGTCTCAGCTAAGCCGATAATATCCCTTCCTTCTAGTGTGACTGGAATGGCTTCTCTTTGAATTTTAGTCGGAGCTGACCATTTTAGATTTTCACAAGATTTACAAAGTATGTCAACTATTCCCTGCAAATGGAAAAAAAAAGAGGTTTGTTACTCTGATTTTGCTCAAGGTCTTTTCAAAAATTCAGGCACACATTTTATCAAATATAAAAGGCAAAGTTTGGAAACAATCCTTAGCAATGAAATATTCTTAAACAAGTTTTCTTAAGCACCGTTTTCGGTGTCCAATTACTTCTTTCAAATTTAAATGAACTAAATTAAGCTTTTTATAACCTTAGCACGTTACCGGAAACACGTGTTTATAATCAAATTACATATCACATACCAAATCCTTGAAGGTAATGGGCGCCTCTTCCGTCTCTCCATTATTTTCATTTTCCTCCGGCTCCCGACTCTCAGAATCGGATTCCTCCATCATAATCCCTCAAATCTTCAAATACCTTTTTAAACTTTTTAAAAATAAATACAAAGCAGTGATATTTCGTCCCGAAGTCAATCAGCTGATCAATTTGCTCTTTGTTTATTTTCAGTATAGACGATTCTGCGCAAAAAGCATTTCAAGCGTACGGATACACATTTGTCAATATTTACAACCAAATATTCCCAAATTTCCAATCACCACCTTGAAAACCTATCAAAAAAGCGCAAAAATATCATATTAATCCCAAAACAACATCTTACCTACAATTAATTACATTTTTCTGTCATAATTTCAAGTTAGAAACGAGTCTACGTTACGGAAATCGAATCCCTCCGCTTGGGTGTGACAAGTCCAGACCAGAACAGACGGAAGACATCTTGAAAATGAACAAAGCTTTACCTGCGAAGAAATTTTAATTCAAAATTAATCGATAATTGTCAAGTTGTGCTACAAATTTGATCATTTAGACTATGTACGGATTATTAATCCACATGCTTACATAGCTATGGCTGCAACGAGAAAGCTGCAAGGTTCGTAAATTTTGGTTGAAAACCATTTTTTATGACCTCCGCCGACCTGTTTACGATTTTTGTGTTCATGTTATATTTTTTTTTTCCGTTTTGTTAATGTTTATTATACCTTTTATCGGGTTGGTTAATCATCGGGGAATGCCTTCCGGGTTTGATTTCGGTGATTTTAAGAATGAAAATGATGGTTTTTTAGTGATTTACCGCTTCAGGTCACCCAATTTTTGATGTTGGCAACAGGCAGACATTGATCGAAAAGGCTCTTGAAATTTGATTTCCATCTCGTTGGAATATCATCTTGATTAATGAGATGGAATTAAATAACGCGCAGATATTAGTTTTTTAATGAAATAGGCTTTTGAATTGGAATATGGGAATTTTACGTTTGTATAATTTTTTTAAAACTGACATATGAACCCTTAGCTTTAATGTTGCTGAAACCACATATTTTTTTTTATTTTGTTTATAAAAAGCAAACTATAAATTTTTACTTAAGTTATAAGAACATATTTATGCTAATATTTTAGCTTTAAAATTTCATTTACAGTGATGCAATAGAAATTAACGATTTGGTTTATTATTTACGCTTCACTTTTAATAATCGAATATAGGTTAAGAACCTTTATTGAAAGATTTTTTTCAAATGTTTACAAATGATTCTTAAAATTTTTTAAATGAAAGATATCAACACTATCTAATGACCTTTTGCGTAAAATTTTTTGTTTACGTTAATAATGTTTTAAGGGCATAGGAAATATTTCCCTGTGATTGTATTTAATATTACTTGGATTTGTACTACATTTAAAAATGACAGACATGTGGCTTTGAAATTGTGTAGTTCATCACTTTTTTTTCCAAAGCCTATTCATGTGTCTTTTGCAGTTAGGCAAAAAAAAATTGATTACTTTAAAAAAAATTCTATTATTAAGAACGTTTTTTAAGAAATTAGATGAATAAAAAAATTATGGGTAGGGAGATTGAAGAGAAGAAGGTTTAGTTTTTAGAGTGGAAATTAAATTTTTTTGTTGGTTAACAGGTGAAATAGACAGGTGTCTCAAAAAAGTAGCAGAAGGAGTGGAGACATTTGAAGATATCTGGCAAAAAGTTCATAATGCGACAAATAGTAATCAGAAAGAGAAATATGAGGCGGATCTCAAAAAGGAGATCAAAAAGCTCCAGAGACTCAGGGATCAGATAAAATCATGGATTGCATCTGGTGAGATCAAGGATAAGAGTGCACTCCTGGACTATAGAAAGCTCATAGAAACTGTAAGTTTATTTTTGACTGAATTTTTTTTAATCTTTGTTAATGTATTTGACCTGATCACAAGATTTTATAAGAATTTATAATCACAAGATTTTTAGCATATGCTGAAATATGAATCAATATGCAGATTTTTATAATCTACATAAAAAACTGGGATAGCCAACACTTTCCTCTTGCCTAACTAATTTTATTGCAGCCATCAAAAAAATTCATGAATTATAAATTAATTTTCAGCAAATGGAAAGGTTTAAAGTAGTAGAAAGAGAAACAAAAACGAAAGCGTATTCAAAAGAAGGTTTAGGAGCTGCACAGAAATTGGATCCTGCGCAAAAGGAGAGAGATGACATTAGAGAATGGCTAGTAGCCTCAATAGATGCATTAAACCTTCAGGTATATAATTAATTCATTTTTAAAATTATTTATTTTTAGACGATTTCACTAATTAACTGAAAATCTCATTTCAGGTGGATCAGTTCGAGTCGGAGATTGAGTCTCTAGTAGCGGGAAAAAAGAAAAGGCTAGATAAAGAAAAACAAGATAGGATGGATGAACTAAGGGCGAAATTAGAGAAACATCGTTATCACATAAGAAAGTTAGAAACGTTATTAAGAATGCTACATAATATGTCAGTAGAGGTTAACAAGATTAAGGATATAAAAGATGATGTAGAATATTACATAGATTCCTCAGAAGAACCTGATTTCAAGGAAAATGAATTTATTTACGACGATATCATCGGGCTAGACGAAGTTGAATTATCGGGTACGGCGTTAGCGGGATCAGCTGATAGCAACGATACCGGAGGAACGCCAACGTCCACCGTATCAGATCCCTCACCTGCACCGTCGCCCCCCGCTCCTCCTCCATTACTCCACAACCATTCCAGTGAAAGTTCCAACGATGATAAGAAGAAGAAGGACGAAGTAACGCCTGCGAAGGTAATTATTTTTGGGGATTTTGGTATGAAGGGGAAAAAAGGGGTTAAGTAAAATAATTGAGGGTTGAGAAGCTTGGACATAGTTTAAACTGGTGGAGAAAGTTGACTAACTTGCCCTAAAATCACTAGCCAGGACATTTTCACTCTAGAAATCCGAAAAAGTGATTTTTCGGGTCTATCGTTTGTAAGAGCCATGATAGGGGTATTGACATAACTGATCGCTGTATTTTTTGAAGGACAAATGTGATTATAAACAAAACAAAGATAATAGTTTTTTTTTATAATGAACAAGATATCAAGAAAAAACGAAAAATATGCTTTTATCAAAGAAGCGATTAAAAGACAATTGTTGCTCTTAATCATTATTTAATAGAGGGGCTATTAGACTGTGTATAGGCTCAATTTTCAATATGAGCTTGGCCAGGTTGGACAAAAGCATGAAAGCTTGTATTAAATCATTTTCACGATCCTAAATTCAGCTTCAAAAATTTTTCTTCGGATTAGGCCTCTGGTTATTAGAAAATGATGTTCGAGCAGGTGCGAAAAATCTTACACTGGAAATGTTTATCGTGTTTAAAAAGTGGTATTGCCTTCTTCCTGCTTAGGATTTTTTTGATTTCTTTTTTGTGTTAAAGGATTTTGTGGAAAAATTTTTTTGTCCTTGTTATTAAAAATTTTTATTTGCTCTTTAACTTCTTTACACATTTTTCTGTGTTCAGATGTTAATAGCAAAATTTGTCCCATTTTCGATATCAGTTTAAGACTTCAATCAATAAAAGAACAAAATTCATGAAACCATTATTTATCTGCAAAAAAATTATTAAAATTTTCTCAAGGTCATATCTTATTAAAAAAAATTGCGACCAAATGAGAATTTGAAATCTAAGGGTAAAGAACAGTTTATCTTAAAAAATATTCTTCAGAATTAAAAAGAAAAAAAATTCTAAATTTTTTCACACCAAAGAAAACCCTAAGAAAAATTTTTAAACATTCTTCTATTCTTAAAAAATTTTTTCAGAACCTCATAAAATAAGTATAGGCGCAATATTTAGCCCCTTAAGTCTCGAACATAACTCAGGTACATTTACTACCCTTAATAAAAATCCAAAATGACGCCATTTTTTCTTGGGTTCTCTACCTGGTGAGCTCTAGGATAATTACCAAACCTCACCCTCTTTTTTAATTAAATTCTGTATTTCTTCATATTGTACAATTTTTTGAAATTTTTACCGCTATGAAAAAAATTCTCGAACAAAAAAAATCTTGCAGAAAATTTTTGGGACAGCTATTAGCTCCCGCTCTATCGGTCCCGGGCCAAGATTTTTTTTGCCCGGGTTCCTACATAGTGCAGAAGATCCCTAAGAGCCTCATTAGGCGCAACAGTAGAAAAACTTCTTGGCTTTGAAAAAAAAAACTGCATCCCTTAATTATTATTTTTTTTTTTTGACATTATTTTCTTTCTTTATTTATTAGGTATTAAAACCAACAGCTGTAAGAGCGGTAAATAATAACTCGGTGACAACATTAGGAAAACCAGTATCAAGTTCGACACCTACCAAACCATCTGCTACACCAAACAATAGTAGTCCGTCTTCAGGGTTGAATCACGTCGCAACAGGAAATTTTGCTGCCGTCGCTGCTGCAAATAATACTAACAATAATAATAATACCAATAACAATTCAAAATCCACATGTAAGTATTTTTTTCCATCAAATTAAAAAAAAACATTTTATCAATTAATTAGTATTAATTTTTTTAAAATAGCACACAGCACGGAAAATGGAGCCCTAACGTCTACAAATATGCCACCTTCGCTATTACAAATGTCTATGCAGCATCCACCACCACCATCGCTACCGTCAACAATGCAGACCCCAGTTAGTACTGCGCCGCAGCAAGTCACGAATTTAGTAAACAATACAACGGAGCATCATAATAGTACGGCGACTAACTCATCGCCTGCGAGCTCCGTGTCCAGCAGAACGAGTCCGCTCCCACCCACTGAGCCGAGCCCTCCGCAGCCTTCGATACAACAAGGTCCTCAGCTAAATGGGCCTTTGCCTATTAAGGTATTTTCCTTCGAGGGGCTGTTAATATTTTTTGAAGAATGGTCTTTTTTATTGGTGTGGAATGTTTTTTAGTTGGTTGCGGACGGGATGTCTTCGTTGAAGTTAATGGCTCAGCAAGCAGTGGAAAAGTCGGGTATCGAACTGCCTCAAGAAACGTCAGATGCGCACATACCTCCCTTGCTCGGTGTGGCACCTCTGGGTCCTGCTCCACTTCTTAAAGAACATCAGTTTCAGTTCCAAATGTTGGAAGCTGGGTATTATCATATGCCCCTACCTTCTGATACGGAAAGAACGAGACAATATCTTCCTCGTAATCCTATACAGACGCCTAGTTATTACAGTCAGGTACGTATTAAGGGAAAAGGGTGAATGTTAAAAAATTAAGTGCGGAGTGAATTTTAAATTGAAAATTTTTGCCGGTTAATACAAATGTTCTTTTCAGAAATAAAATTAAAAACAAAAAAAAGTTTCGGCAAATTTTCGGCTGTGAGACATTTTACTTTTAGATAGTTTTTCTAATTATTTTGTTCCGCTTTTCAGACTCCTCTTCCTCTATCAGACACAGTGGAGTTCTTCCAGAGGTTGTCGACGGAGACTCTCTTTTTTATTTTTTATTACATGGAAGGTACAAAAGCGCAATACCTTTCTGCAAAGGCGCTAAAAAAGCAGAGTTGGAGGTTTCATACGAAATATATGATGTGGTTTCAAAGACATGAAGAACCGAAAATAATCAACGAGGAATATGAGCAGGTAAATCAATCACTTTTAAATATATGAAAATGCAGGTGTGTAATTCGGCCGCTACGGTCGCCACAGTCGAGTAACGGCTTCATGATTCGCGCCCAATCAAAATTAGACCGAAAGACTTGGATGGAAACTGCTTACAGTGCAAACTGAGCATGTGCAGACGTCACTGCCCTTCACACAAGTGGCGCTTAGTCAAAATTATTAAAACTTGCTTTGAATTCAGCTAATCTAATTTTTTTCCCGCAGGGCACGTATATTTACTTCGACTACGAGAAATGGGGCCAGAAAAAAAAGGAAGGCTTCACTTTCGAATACAAATACTTGGAAGATAGGGACCTGAACTGATCCACTGGAGCGTCTGTCGCGTTTCCCGATTCCCGGAAGCGTCTTCAAAAGTGATATTGTATAGACAATTTTTTTGTATTTTCTTTTAATTGGAGTGGTGCCTCCAATGAAGAAGATTTAGCCACGTGATGTGAATGTGGCATAATGTGGAAGGTTATCCTTTGTCTCTCATATATAAACAAAAAACAATGAAACGATAATATTTTTAAATTTAAAAAAAAAAAAAGAAAAAAAATAGTGCCGTGAAAAAGGTTTATTTTTTAAAAAAAATGCTAGACCAGTGATAATGTATATTTAAAATGTCGGAAAAGAAAAAAACGAATTATGAAATCATATTCAGATGTACATCTCCTTTTTTTTTACATGTAAAACTACAGTAGATAACGTAAATACAAATTCAATTTTTACGAGGCAGTTTGGTTCATTTACTCGGCGGAGCCGAGTAATTGTTGAATTAAAATTTTTTTCGGATTCAAGGCGGTTATTTTACTTGTTGTAGCTAAATAAAAAAAAAACTCAGGCACGATTTCAGTGAATTTTGCTAATCTAGAAAAAACTTTGGAAGGAAATTTTGTGACAGCTTAATTTATTTGCTTAAAAAAAATTTAACGTGTAAATAGTTTGTAAAGTTTTTGTTTTTCTTAAATTAAATTAAAAACAAACTTTTTTTTTCGTTTCATTATTGTAAAATCGTGGCATAAAAAAGTTACGAGTTGAAGATTTAATTATCTTCATTGTACATAATTTTTGAATTTTTAAGAAACAATGTATATAGGAATTGAAATAGGAGAATATTTGAATTAATCAGTTCTGCATACATTTCAGAAAATTATTTGATAATTGTATCCGTTCGTTAATTAATTTATTGATTTAAAAAAGAATTTTTTTTGATACTTTTCACTGCTTTAAAACATATAAGTTATTTATTATAAATCATTGACGCGTCTGTAAGCGGGTAATTTTTTGATAAAAAGTTTTTTGTGAATCCAAAGTTTTTTCTAAGTATTTTTATTTTTGTAAAAAAGAAAAAATCAGGTCCGAACAGTATTTTTACAGTAGAATTAATCCAGTTTCATTCCGCTCTAATAGTCAATAATTCTTTTTTAAAAAATTAAGTTTATTCGTTTGGGAAAAACTTAACAAAAATGTTTAGCCTTAATGTTTTGTCTGCTAAGATGCTATCGTTTGCTCGCTAGACAAATTGTGACTAAAAATTTCGCTTTATGAATTTCTTACGCTGATTTTTGTTTATTTTCTGCAATGCGAAAAAGCACTAGCGGACAAAATATAAAAATTAAGGACTAAAACATAAATAGTAAAATCGTGCCTAATTTTTAAGGTCCTCTACATTTTATTGATTTGTTTCAAAATTAATCCGTAAGGAAATAATAGACCTCTCATTGAAGAATATTAGTTATGCCTTGCATTGCATTTAATGTCTACACACAAATTTCAAAATAAATTTGGGTTTAATTAATGTAATCTTAGAATCCTATCATTTTAAAAAAAATAAAAATATAATAAAAAATTCCATTCAAAAAGCCTAGCACTGCATTTACAATTATATAATTAAGTCTTTAGTGAAAATAAACGGTGTTGTAGATTGTGGCTAATTTCCTTACGGATGATGCGCCCGAGAAAAAACCTTTTTCAGTGGTTGTAATTAATTATTTTTTTCTCCCCTTTGGATTGAGTTGTGGCTTTGTATTGTTTTTTTATTGATCTCATTTATTTTACAATAAAAGAGAAGGCAAAATCTAAGTTTGAAATTTTTTCTTTAGTACTAATTTTATTTATTATCTTTTAATTTCTTTTTTAAATTCAAGGACCGAGTTTTTTTTCAAGTTGGGGACCAGACATTTTCTTTTTTAATTTTATGCTACACCTTGTAAGATTTACTGCAAAAAATTTCAAACTTAAATGCTTTTGGTTATTTTCATATTGGTACTTAATTGATTCTCTGTTTAGGCGAAATACAACGTCGATGATATTTCATTTTTTTTCTTATGTAAATAAGAGTGAAATGGGGAATGGCAATTAAAAATTTAAAAAAAAAATCAAATTCATGAAAAAGGGTTATTAGGAATTTATGTGCAATAACCATATAGAAATTTTTTTATTGGGTATAATTTTTTTAAAAAAAAGAAGTTATTTATCAAAACTAACGGACTACTGCACAGAGATTTTATTGGATTTTTATTCAATTCAGATTTTTAGCATTTTTTTGAAATATTTTCGACATTTGGGGTTAAAGAGAATCGTAAGTTTTTTGTATATTGTTAATACAGGATTTAGTTTACAAATACGTCTAGTTAGGTGATGATTTTCAGTTGCTTTTTAAAAAAAAATTGATAATTTACCTAAAAAAATTGTATTTGTTAAGTTTTGGATAATGAAAGCGTCCCAATATTATTGTTTCAATTGTAGATCAAATCTGCATTCATCGGACAAAGGATAACCCAAAACAAAATAAAAAATGATTTTTTGTCAATGCCGCAGTTTATTGATTTAAATCCTTTTAAAAAAATATAAAAACAAATCTTTTCAATCGGCCTTTACTCCCTTTACTCCTTTTACCTTTTATTTTTCAACGGACGCCATTGTTTGTTTATTTTAAGTGCAACTGTTTTTAATGAAATTTTTGAATGATCACTGGATGTTTTTCTTCAGGATCATAAATAAATCATTTTTATTCCAAGAAAAACTTTTCAGGTGTAAAATAGATCATGAAATTTAGAAAAAAAATAACGAATCCCGCGTGAATGAAGAAAAAACAAGTTTCTAATTACACGACACAACCACAAATTTTCTTTTTCTGCCACGAAAGGTTAATTTTTCGAACACCGGAAGTAGCAAAGTAGGCTTTGGGATGCGTCGTAAATTTTAAGAGATATGAATACATACATGAATTAAAAATTCAATTGACAGATTATTATTTGTTTGAGCTTTTGATCGTAAAATGAAATATCAAAATTTCACTTAAAATTTAGTGTATTTGTGACTCATAATTTATTTAATACCATAATATGGAAGTGTTAGTATCGAAAAGCTTTGTTTCGTTTTGGTCGAGGTACCGTTAATTTGGTTTAATTTCTTTTTAATTTTTAGTGTGAATGCCAATTCTTTACAATTGAGTAATTTCGAAGTTTTGAACTTGCTAAAGGAAATAAAAGGACAACAGAAGAAGAATACACAAAGTCAACTCGCTACGATTACTTATGAGGTATGTGGAAATTGTAAATTAGGTAACTGCAAGATAAGTCAGTTTTGAGATTATCTCGTTGAAAAAGTTGTAGATTTTGAAGTGATTTAGACTGTAGGGGGTCAATGAAGAAGTGGAATATTAGACTGCCTTGCACTTTTTGAGAAAAAATATTGGGCTGATTATAATATGTACAAATAGGTCGAACCTTAAACATTTTTTTTTATTGTAAGGGTTGGGCCCCTTTTTTTTGTATGTGCAGTTACTTTTAAGTTATTGTTATGACATACTTTTAAAAAATTGAATTTTAATCAATCAGACAACAAAATATTTGGAGGACAAGCCTTGTGCAAATCAAAGTGCTGAAAGCATACAGAATTTTCTGAAAAGTCTTCTACAACAGCAATTGCAGTTATCAAAAGCAGAGAAGCTTATGTTAATTAATAATCCACCTACCACACCTTTAGAAATTCAACTCGTAAGTATATTATTTCAAACATGTGAAATTATTATAAAAATAATTTATTTTTATTGTGATGATGTGAACATGATTCTAATTATTGTTTATTTTGTAGGTTGTTGAGGAAAGTGAAGAACGACTAAGTGATGAACAAGTAGAGGAACTACTTCAAATTACGAATACTTGTTTTGAAACACAAGCAGAAGTTAAAACTGAATAATCAAAATGAGCAAAGCAAATATGGCTCAAAAACGATCAATGGGTAAACGATCTCCTTTATCAAAACGTCCCAAATTGGATTTTTCATCTGCTCCAGATTCTCCTAGAACCAGAAGCTCCACTAATGGCTACTATTCATCGACCAAAGAAAATGCAGCAGTCCCAGCTTCAGATAAAAAAGTGCAAAACGTTGCTACAAGTTCAGATTGGGGAGACGATGACATATCAGGAGATGTCCTTGAAGAAGTTTGTCGTTTTGCTGATTTATCCCAAGCAATGGCAGCAAACGAACCTTTGGAGGAAATTCGAAGACCTACACCCACCATAACTCCAGTTCAGGAAAAAAAAGTTAATATTGCTGAAGAGCTTGAAAAAATTAAATTAGAAAATGAAAAATTAAATGAAAGGTTAAAAACGAAAGAAGGAGAAGTGCATATATTAAGATCAAAGCTAAACCAACAAAATGAATCGAAACAACATGAAGCAATGCATAATTTAAAAATTGTAGACGAGATGCAGCAAAAGTATAAAGAGAAAATTTCAGCGATGGAGAAAGAAATTGAAGCCATGAAAACTAAATTAGAATTTAAGGATTTAGAAGTTAAAAGTATAAAATGTAAACAATTAGAAACAAGCACAGCAAAGATTAGGCTAATCGAACCAGAAGCAATGCATGTTGATTGTAAAAAAATGAATATGTCACAAATGATTCCAGCTAAAAAGGAAAAAGAAGAAAAAACAATTGAAGAAAGTGTAAATTTTAATTTCCCTGAGGAATATTTCCCCCATGAGGGCAAAGCCCTCGCAGATTTAATATGCCCTGAATTTTTTAAATTCGTCGAGGAACCCGATATCATTCCGCTTTATACATCCCACAACGGATCAAACTGCCACATGTCAAGACTGGATTTTGACAAGAGAGAAAAGTACAAATGGAGCGATTTGCCTAAACAAAAAATATTTATAAAAGACACTTATAACGTAGTTAGCAATTTATTTTTATCCGAAAATTTCTCCGAGAAGAAAATTCGAATGGTTATAGAAGATTTGTTAAGGACGAGCATGACGATTTTAACGCATCAAAAAGACGTGCTTGTATTTTTAGAAGAAATACAGCGAAGTTATAGCGAGAATGACGACATCGATCAATCTTTACTAGAAAACGAAGATGAAGTTTTTGTTATCCCGATTAAAAAATTATTAAACGGTGAAAAAATTAAAAAAGAAGAATGTGGAATCGAAGCGAGGAGAACGCTGGCTTTAATACTTTCAATGATTCAATCTTCAAAATCGGTTTTAGCCACAATCTCGAAAAATTTTGAATTCCTAACAATTTTAAAAGATTTAGCAACGTCTATTGGGAATTTACGTCGGCCATTACGATACACTGGTTTATTGATCTCAATCGTCCTTATAATAAAAGAAATTTTAACTCAAAAAAATTTAAGCGAAGAATTATTAATATTAGCCAGAGAATTAATACAAGAAGTAATATTTGCGAGGCCGAAATTAGACGTTTTTAGAGAAATTATTTTAGCTTTACAAGTCGGGCGGGACCATTTAAATTTTCTCTCGTCGCTTTGCAGAAAAGGATCAGGCGAATCGTTATTATTCATGGATTCGAAACTTCAACAAGCTTTTTTCTTCACTAAAGACGCGTGCCCTTTAAAATTGTTAAGCACTCAAATAATGGGACTGGCTTGCTTGCCTTGCAGCAGAAAAATTCGAAGAGAAATAACAAACTCGATGATTAATTGGTTAAATTTTTTAATGGATACTGAACACAGTCAAAAAATTTCTTGGTTGCCGTGTAATCCCGTCACGGATAACGAAGATCGGTGTTTCGATATAACTGAGTGTTTAGTTTATTTATTAAATTTATGTATTAAAGACTATAAAATGTGTTCCGGTGAGGTTTATGAATTAGTTGAGGTTATTGGAAATGGAGCAGCCTTAATTCAAAGGATATTAAAGACGGATCAAAGGTTATTTCATGATCACATGCATAATTTAAGATTTGCGGTTGAGTTGAAAACGTTAAAAATAAATAATTTATCCCTGGTTCATTCTAAAGCTATTTCATGGATTATTGATTTATTTAAAAGTGACCTTAAAAATCAAGATGGCTGTGTTAAACAAAACATTAATAAAATCTCGGATAAAGATTTAATGATTGCCTTAAAAATTAATGATGACGACTCAAAAATTTATTAAGATTTTCGTTATGAATTTTTTTTCAGTATTAATGCGTTTAATTTATTCGTTAAAAAAAAATCCATGACACGTCTTTTTGCTTCAGCAAGGTAATGTTAAAGTTTGGTCTTCCTATTTTTAAGCTTCAAATATCATGTTAATTTTAAAAAGCAAAAAAGATTTCCAATATATTTATTTCAAGATCATGAAGTATATAAAAAATTATTTAACATTTGAAAACTTTTAAAAATCCAATTTAGTCCTGAACATTCAATCTTAAGAAGGAAAAAAAAATTTATCACTGCAAAATTGATTACTTAAATTCATACCATTATAATAATTAGATATTTTGTTGCTTCCGTACAAAAATTCTAAAAAAAAAAATTAATTTTAGATACACATTCTAGTATATATTCTTCAATGTTTGTAGCATGAAAGACGAATGTTAATTAATTTCCATTTAGCATTACTTCTGTTATCTTTTGAGATCCCCGAGATCTTCAATCAGGTCTGCGTCAATCTACAAATAAAAAATAATTAGCCAAAGGTTTTTTTAAACAAATCCTTTAAATTATTCAATTACCTCTGGCCATTTTTCTGGTATTACATCGAATAAATCATCCTTTACATCACCCTGGATCACAATTTCATCGTCCCCTGTTACTGATGAACCACATGCAAATTTTGTACCAAAAAATTTTGAAGCTACTTTTAAATCAATATCTGAAAAAATAGATGATATTTAAAATCTTACAAACTGACATTTTAATTTTAAATGACGAAACTTACTGAAAGTACTAAGTCCTGTCACTACAGTTACCGACTTTTTCTTCCCTCTAGGTGCTCGTGATACACAGATTTGCTTTGTAACTTCCTCTTTCTTTTTTGGTTTAACTATCCCTTTACCACCTCTCTTTTGCCTTTTTTTCTCTTCTTCTCCACCACCACCACCACCACCTTCTTCATCTTTATCACCAACTTTGACCACTTTTTCGAATTCGCTTGGTAAATTTTTTTCTAACCATTGCTTACATTTTTCGTATTCCGGGTAATATTCACAGTACTAAAAAGAATATTAAAAAATGTAATTAAACTTTTACTGTTTTTGGAGCATATGCCACCGGCTTAATAAAATATTGATGAGAATGGCTCCGATTTCTTAACATTATCCTACCTCGATAGGTAAAGAGCAATTGCCACAATAAATGACATGAATAGGGTAAGTGACTCCTGGTAAAGGACCTCCTTGCTGAACTTCTAACATGCTGTAAAATATTCACTTAAAATTGGAAATAAATTAACTTAAGGAATTAAACTAAAGAAGTAAATCATGGAAGTAAATTATAAGATTAAGATTATGGTATGGTTTCGTCGGAAGTACCAACATTACAAAGTTAAAGTTTCTGACAACGACAACCCTGGCGCCTGACAACCATTGGACAACCTGCGTAAACATGGCTTCGTTCATTTAATAATAATAATAATAATAATAATATATTTTATTTTTTGACGTCGTGCCAGAAATATCGTTAACATCGAGTAATATAGATAAAACAGAATTGAATACAAAACAAAAAACAAACTAAAGTTAAACAGAGTGAGGCAAAGTTTGTGAATGGCTTCCCGTGCATCTCAAGACTCCAGAAATTCAGATGCGCTGTAAAAGCATTTTTCTAACAGGAATTTTTTAAGTTGATTTTTAAAAATGTTAAATGTTGCCGCCTCCCTTATATATCCCGGAAGCTTATTGTAAAATTTTGTTCCCTTATATGATGGTTTTTTTTCAAATCTTGTTGTGTGATGTTGTTGTGTTAGCAAGATATTTCGGAATCTCGTATTATAAGAGTGTTTATCACCGACCTTGGTTAACACATTCAAATTTTTTTTTGCTAGTAGGCAAGCCTCCAGGATATATAGGGAGGGGAGGCTGAGGACTTTTAATTTAATGAAGTATTCCTTGCAATGAGTATCACTTGAGACCCCACAAATGTAGCGGATTGCCCTTTTCTGGAGTTTAAATATTCTATTTCGGTTTTCGATGGAGCAAGAGCCCCATAGGACAATGCCGTACCTTAGGTGGGACTCTATCAGTGCATAATAGACGGAAAGCGAGGCTTCAATATTAGCAATCTGGACTATACGCCTGATTGCGAAGAGCCCAGAGCTTACTTTGGCTGCTAGGTCCTCAATGTGGTCCGTCCAAGTAAGATTTTCATCAATATTTATGCCGAGTAATTTAAAGTGGTTTGAGTTCTCTATAACATTTTCTTCAATTTGGACCGTAGGTTCAAAGGGTAAAACTTTTCTGGCAGGCTTAAATATTACGGATGCTGTCTTTTTTGGATTGACCATAAGTTTGAGTGACGCAAAGTTTTGGGTTAATTCGTTAATTCCTGTGTTTCCTATTATTTCCAGGTTAATTAAGTTATTGTCAGAGTATAAACTGGTTGTATCATCCGCATACATTATATTGTCGGAGATTAGATCATTCGTGTATACAATAAACAGGAATGGTCCCAAAATACTTCCCTGTGGGACTCCATGTTGTGTCTCTCTTAGTCTGCTTTGGCTGCCTTTTACGCTTACATATTGGGGTCTATTGGTAAGATAGGATGCGATTAAGGATTGAGCCACTCCCCTGACACCATATCTGTATAAGGTTTGCAGAAGTAAACCTCTGTCCACACAATCAAAGGCCTTTGACAGATCTAGAAAATGCGCCATTGAAACTTCCCCCCGCTCTAGAGCATCTATGATTTGTTCTATTACGGTTATTACCGCGTCAATTGTTGAACGTTTTTTAGTGAAGCCAAATTGATTCTTCGATAAAATTTTATGTTTCGTAAAAAAGTTCACTAGCCGGGTCAAAATTGCGTACTCAAAGATTTTGCTGATGGTGGGGATTATCGATATAGGTCTATAGTTTTGAATGTCGCTATTATCACCATCTTTATGAATAGGTACAACTTTTGCAATCTTGAGTTCATTCGGGAAGATGCCTTCTTCAAATGATTTATTTATGAGGAAGGTTAGTGGTTTTACAAGATGGAATTTTACCTTCTTGATGAGTATGCTAGATATGTTGTCGTAGCCTGAACTCGGTTTATCTTTCAATTTGTTAATGCACTGGAGGGTTTCTTCTTCTGTAATCGGGCTTAAGTATATCGTTTCCGGATTTAGAATTTCGGTCACTTGAGGATTAGGAAGGTTATCGTTGAGCCCTCTTTCCAGTTCCCGGATAACCAGGTTTGGTACCGATAGGAAGTAATCATTAAAAATTTCGCATGTCTCTTCAGGGTCTATGGGTTCATCGTTTTTATAAATTGTTATTTCAGATGATTTCTTTGCCGCTGTGGTTTCATGATTTACAATTTTCCATATTTCCCTGGTT
Source organism: Liposcelis brunnea (assembly GCA_023512825.1). NCBI lineage: Eukaryota > Metazoa > Arthropoda > Insecta > Psocodea > Liposcelididae > Liposcelis > Liposcelis brunnea. The sequence continues at coordinate 10,200,412 of CM042065.1, read as the reverse complement.
TTATTATCCGAGCTTTCAATTTTGCTTTTGGTTTCATTTTTCTTTGTTTCTAGCAAGGAGAGTTTGTAATTATCTTTCTTCTCATTGAGCTGGTTTCTGATGTTTCTGTTATTGGGGTACTCCGTAGCTAGTTCAGAAAGAGTTATTATTTGTTCCTTAAGCCTTACTAGTTGCGGGTTTTTGCTTGTTGGTCGTTTTTTATTTTTCTTGCTATTTTTCCTCTTTAGAGGGAAGCTAGTATCAAATAAAGAGGTTAGGGTTTGATGAAATTCAGTATAGGCTGAGTCGGCTGTAATACTCTTATAAACTCTATTCCAATTTTGATTTTCCAAGTAGTATTGAAAGCAGCTTATCGTGTCAGGGGTGATCAGGCGGTGCTCTGAGGAGTTGTTTATTTTAGGTATGTTTTGTAATAGATTAATTGTTAAGGAGATACCGTAATGGTCGGTTATGGTTGTGTTATGGATACTGGTGGAATAGGTTTCAGGGGATAGGTTAGTAAAGATGCAGTCTATTGCAGATTTTTGCCTTGTTGGTAGGTTTTGAGCGCTATGGAGGCCAAATATTTCTAGACATTCTTTCAGACGAGCTAGCCTGTAGTCGTTGGTAAGAACACAAATGTTAAGATCTCCGACAATGACAATCTGAGTTCTAATGGACGAAAGGTAATTTAACAGGTCAATTAGCGCATCAACTGATTTATCGATGTCTGCTTTTAACATGTTTGGAGTCCTGTAGATGCACAGGACAATGAAGCTGGTTTTATCAAAATCTGCTTGAATTGCACAGGCCTCAAAGATCTTGTCTTCACAATATTCCTCTACGTCTATGTGTTTATAGCGACCGATTGCATCATGTTTAGTGTAAATACCTATATGTTTAGTGTAAATTTTTTTTCTGCAAAATTTAATTTTTCAAATTAAATCTTTCAATCTTTTCTCATTTAAAAATATGTATGCATATTGTTTAAATTCGCATTTCTTGATAAACTGTTCAGTTTCATTCATTTAAACCTCCTCGACTGTTCCAAGCTATTGCGGGTTTGAAATATGATATTTTAAATGTTTGGTACAAGCGCACCGAACGAACGTATCCAATCAATATTTTTTTTCTGCAAAACTTAATGGCTGATATATAAATTTAGTTTTCTATCACAAATTTTATCAAACATGGCTGAAAATGAGACGGATACTAGGCGGCCTAAATGTGTTCTTTGCAACATGACTTTAGAATCAAAGGAAGCTTTGCAGATTCATTTTAGGTAAGTCAACCCTTTCAAATATTAGTTGTAAAAACTTTGAATGACTTTCGCGATATTTTCACTGACACTTTTTAAAATTTTCACAGGAAACATGCAAACAAAGAAATAGATGATAAATGTGTTACAGCAAAAAGCAAAGGCCCTAGAAATAGGATGGTAAAAAAAGGCAGTCCTAGTCCAAGAAGTAGTCGAGGAATGAATTCAATAGCTTGTGATGTTTGTGGCCAAGAATTTACCAGTAATACTTTGGTAAGTGACTGTTTTAAAATTGGAAAGATTTTTAGATGTTTCCTGAATTTTTTTTGTATTGTAATTCTTATAGGCAATCCAGCACAAGTTCAAGAAACATCCAGAGGTCTCCATGAAATATTTTTGTCCGTACTGTGGAATGCAATTTACTATTAAAGCATTATATGATAAACATTTAGATACTCATAGTTCAGATACAAGAAAAAAAAGCTCGGTTAAATGTGAGGACTGTGGGGTAGAATTTTATTTTCAATTTGCAAAGGAGTATCATAGCAAATCTACTCATAAAAGGTAAGTGATTTAATTGAAAATGTCTTCTCTCAAAAACCATTTTGTAATCTTTACTTTGTTTTTGCAGAGTTATGAGGCTGTTTCAACCAGTGGCAACAGCTCCACCTAGCAAAAAAATTAAAGTAAATAATGCTGGAGAAATTCAAAGTGTGTACTATTGTCATTTATGTGGATCTGAATATATTATTAAGTTCAATTTACAAAAGCATTTAGAAAAAGCTCATACTGAAAAGGAGAGAAATGTGAGTAATTTTGATGTTTTTAAAAAAATGTTGAAAAGTTTTAAAAATAATAATTTCTTTTTTTTATTTCAGGAGCGGCCGACTGATTTAATTCGATGCACAACATGTGATGCATTATTCTATAATCGTAAAGCTTATGAAACTCATAATATCAACCATAAGCCGGATGATTTATATGTTACCAGTGAACAGCAAAGGTATTTAAAAATTAATAGATAAATCGGTGAATTTGAATTTTACATTACAATTAATGTTTGATTCAGGTTGCAAACTGTATCAAGAGTCGACCAAGATTTTGATATTAGGAGAGTTCTACCTCTTGCTGATAAATACCTCCCATGTTACAAACGGAAAACAAATAATTATAAAGCAGTAGTAAAGGTAAGAAATATTGGCAAGTGTAAAAAGATTTTACTTTGCTATGAAAAATTAATTTTTAAAACAAATTATAGGATATGAAAACTTCTTCGGATAACGATGAAGAATTATCTCCGCCTTCAACACCTGAACCAAGTGAAACAGAGTCAGATTCTGAAAGTGATGTACCATTAAAAAAATTAGCAGGGAAGAAGGAAATAAAAAAAGAGGTGATTAACAATTTGAAAAGTCAGGATGTAAAAAAAGGAGTGAATTAGGTATGAATTTTTTTTATTTAACAAATCAATTTTCCAAGGATGGGACGCTTGGATCAAACTATGATCGTAAAAATTGTTAGTCTCATTTCAAATTATCTAACGAATGAAAGCATTCGTTTTTTTAAAAAGTACAAAATAGATTAATATGCAGTATTTATAAAAAAATTCTCAGCAAAAAAAAAAAATAGCTTTGATCAAAAGTTTAAATTAATGTAGAAGTGATTTTAAATTTTGAAAAGCGGAGGACAGTAAATGTTAAAAAATTGATGATAAATTCGAAGTGGAAAAATTTAGAAATTTTACTAGATAAGAGAAATTAAGGCAGAAGGTGAAGCGCAATATAGTATAAAGGAATTTAAGGCTTGCTCAGTGCATTCTAAAATTAGTTTCATAGCTTCTTGCAAAATGGTGAACGAATTAAGGAGTTAACTTTACTGAAAGGTTTCCTCAGTCGTGAGGCAATAGAAGAAGTCCCAAAGTTTTAAAATCTTTCAGAGCGACCTTTTTCCTTTACATCAAACAAAAATCACTGGTTTTGAATTAAATCTACACTTTTTTATACAATTCTATAATAAATACGAAAAATAGTTAAATTATTACACTAAAAATCAATAAATAAATAAATGGATTATTTAAAATATTTAACATTAATAAATCTCATATTAGTTTCTTTCTTTAAATATTTCTAAACACGATGAGAGCTTATACTGTAATAAGTAAAATAAATACATAAAAATAGTAGATATTTAGGCACTGTGAGCTCTGCGCTGCCACCACTTTCGTTCTGTAGAGCATTATTATCAATATCGTTTTCTTCGAAATCCACATCAGGATGCCCAACGTTCAAAAACACTTTCCTATCGTTAAGGTCTTGAGTAGGCCTGAAATTTATTTGTAGTTCTTCACCATCGCTTCCTGGCAATTTTTTAAATAATTCCAACTAAAAAAAATTGTTAATTATTACGAATCGCAAAAGGGAAAAATTATTTCTTTCAAAAATACTTACGGTTTCGGGGCTAACGTGTAGTTGATTTTTTAGTACTGTCCATATTACAGATTCATCACAGCCTGGTGTAGTTAGAGATCCTTCGTATCTGTAAAAAGGTTCGATGTCGTCGGGGAATAAATCTAATAATGAAAATTCGATCGGTTCTGAATCTTCTTCTTCATGATGAGTTTCATGATCGTGATCCGGTGGAATGTCTGGTTGTGAATGGGAATCTGTTTGTTTGTTCACAGAGCTTACAATTGCTGTTAAGAATTCTGAAATTTCAGTATTTTCTTCTACGTTCGTCTGAAAAGGAAAATATTCGTTAGTATGATTCTTTTGTTGGCAAAAAATGTCTTTGACTTACGTTGAAAAAAATTCCGATAACAGCTAGCCCATCTTTCTTGCTCGCAGCTTCTTTTAAATTATCATATTTTGCGTTGTAGTGAACTAAATGCACTTCTAGAGGTTTTCTGTAAAAGAAAATAATTTAGATTTCGAATTTAAAATTTTAAGTAATTCAATTTTACCTTTCGCCATTTATAGTGTGTTCAGATCCCCAGTGAAAATGAAGCTGCTGAAAAATATACTTGCTTCCCAGCCCTCCTCCATCAATATAAATGTCATCTGTTTCGTTCTGCCTTGACACAGCTATCGAATGTCCATTATTAACAACATTCAAAGCCCATTTTCGAACATAAGAGTGAGAAAATTCAAACTGCGGTAATTTCGTTGGTATAACATTATTAGGATCTATGTCGATTGGAGATTGCTCTCTCCCTTCTTCGCATATTCCGCCCCATTTTTCAGGTCCTAAGAGCAATAAAAAATGTTAAAATAAGATACTAGTAAAGAGAATTCACAACTTAAGTTCTGGAAATCACCGCTAGGTTTCGTTAAATGAATATTTTTTCTAACCGATATTTAGCTTATTTTGTGTGGTGTTTTTGTGTATAATTTCGAATTTTAGAGCAAATAAATCATTTACGCGTAAATATCAGCAGAAAAGAGATTCATCGGTTGAAAAATTCTCGTACAAGTTTACAGACGACGCCATTTTTCGATAGGTGAAAAAAATTTTTCGGGGCCCTTTTTTTGTAAATAAGGCCTTAGCAGCCATTTTTTTTATATGTAAGCTTTAAAATTGGTGTCTATATCATGTTTTATCTTTTTAATTACGCTTAGAAGATTGTGGAAGCTTTTTGTAAGTAAAAATTTCGTCTTACCGTTATTTTCTCCATAACCCCAATGTCCATGGCTATCTCTCGTACTCCTCCGTAGAGATTTAGAAAGCCCTGAACAGAAAAATCAAATTGTTACCCATTTGACTGAAACAATAAAAAAATTAGGTTAAATTTGACAGGTTGGGTTTGTGTTTTGCTTTTCAAACTAGGTGGGGCTGCGAATTTGTCGAGGTCATGTAATATCGGATGAAAAGATATATCAAAGGGGATTTAGAAAAGGGAGTAATATAGAATTGCATGAAAAGCTTTGTAATATTGGGTTGGTCATGGGAAATATGCAAATTCATAAAGTCTATAATAATTGAAAAGGGACTAACATATCTTTAGCACCAAACTTGGGCATAAACATAATTTTTTAGCTAATATCAAAACAAAGTCCTGCTGTGCTCATCTCAATCCAATAATGTTTACACCATTCTTTCAACACTTTGCTATCTAATTGTTTAAAGACCAAAATAAAAGTTCATCCGTTCGACCTTTTGCATATTAAAAAAAAAAAAAAAATCGGTCAGTTTTAAAATGAAGCCAAATAAGCAAGCGTCGCATCGCATGTAGGATCATTGAGGATATCATCAAGTGAATAATTTTGATATATGTTTCATTTCGCTGTCGGTATAGGGAGAAATCGCATTGAAGAATTCCAAATGATGAGTTTATTTATGCGCAGTCAAGACAATCTCAAATCAAAAAAATTAACTCGGCGTAGAACAATTTTTAACAATTTTTTATGCTGTAACTTTTCATTCAATCAATTTAAGGAATTTTCATTGGCAATAAAAATCAATGAAAGTTCGTGTAATTTTTCACGTTTTCACCTTTCACATTCTTTAACGGATTGCTTGATGCCCTTAGACCCGGTGTATTGCTTTTTTTCTTACAAATTCAAGGTCAAGAATTTATTTCCGAAGCTTATGTCATTGCTTTTTAAAACTTTCTTTCCGTTCAGTGTCAGAAAAATAAATTAAAAGGCTAATTGCCCCGATCACTACGAAATTCCCTTTGTTATTTATTTACGGTTTAATAAATAAAAAGATTAAATGCCGTTTGAATTCGGTGGGCGGAAGGATCATTCGTTAAGTTTTTTTATTTTATTTTTATTGAATTTGTAAAAAAAGCTCAAAGAAAATTTTTTTTTAGCTTTTCAAGGGCGCTCATCACGCTTATAATGTCAATTTTTGGTGATAGTCCAAATATTTCATTTCTAACAAGAATTTTTCTCTCCTAATAAAAATTTGCAGAACACTTGAAAAAATAATTAATTATTGCAATGATTGCAATCCTTCATATTTCTTTTTAAATCTAATTTTAATTAGACAGTTTTATCGTGATGAATTGCAGATGGATCGTTATTCGATAAATAAATTTTCTCCCAAAATTATCATTTTAAAATGACATTTTAAACTCCACAGGCCATTACAACCGCGTCAAATATCGTCAAGCTTTGGCAGCTTGAAGTTGCCAAAGCATTTTCAAGGGGAAGGTTGACAACTTGGCTATGTTTTATTATATAACACACATACTGCTAACTAGACCGATATTTTATATCGATTTTTAATTTTTTTTTCTTATGTAAAGCTTCAAAGTGCAAAAAAACAAAGTTTCTAAAATTAGAATTATAATTATACGCATGGATGATGTTGCATTAGGGAAGAGATGAAAACTTAACGGAAAGTAAATCAATCATCAATTTTTTGAGTACATTTAAAAAAAGCTTTCTAATAAATTGGACAGGAAAATAGCAACGTTTTATGAAAGACTGGATTTCTTTTATAAAAATCAAAGTGAGAAGCTTGCCCGATATGAAAGGAAAATAGAAACAAATTGTCACAATAAAAAGTGTTTAATATTCATAACATGCATTATATTATCCACTTATTAGATTCATCAAAAATTGCTTTAATGAAATTTCTCAAACATAACAACGAAAATTTTTGTAAATAATGTCAGGGGTGTTTAAAGTGATTTAATAACATTTTTTCCTTTTGTTGATTAGCTTAAATTTCTGATGAAGGGACAAAAACAATTTTTGGTTCTTGACTAACTGATGATTTAACAAAGACATAAATCTTTTGCAGGGATGTATTGGCCTTTTAGAGAAAAAAATTTTGAAAGCTGGTGAAGCAGAATTTTTTTTGAACAAGTAAAAAGGTTTTATAGTTGGTAAATTTTAAAAATAGTATTATTAGAAATTTGTCTGCAAGTGAGTGAGACAAGAAATTACTTACACACGGATCACATTTTCAGATGCAGTAACATCTAATATTTTTCTCTACCAGTGCTTAACAGGGATTATCATTTGTCTATGTGGTCCCTCATTTTTCTTAAATTTTGGAATTTTATGATTTAAGCAAAGTATTGTGAGTGAAGTCGTTCCTTTTATTTCAATTTCAAATCCAGTACATGCCGTTTGCCATTGAATCAACATCAAGCAATCTCGCCGAATGTATTCCGATCTAGCAAACACAAAACCTGTAACCATTTCATCTTTATCTCGCTTAATCTTTTACCAACGAATAATTATTTCATACCATTTCGGGTTCAGTAGCTGATGAAATACATGTGAAATGATACATTACACGAAAACTTTAAAAATTCTCATGTTTTTGTTTTTGAAAAATAGTCGGCCATATTATTTTTTGGGGCCCTTTTTAAAAATGATTCGTTAGAGAAACGTGGGATTAGAAAGCCAAAGGCTTCAAAAATGTGGAATGAAATTTTCTATTAGTGCAAAAATCCAAAAATTACAGTAATTAGTTGTTTTTATTCGTGATTCTGTAGTGAAAAAGTCGGTGACATCTGGGACAAGAGCCAAGATGATGTTCAGCTGCGAGGAAAAATACTTTAAGGTAGGAATTTACTTTTAGGTTAGGTACGACTAGTAGGATCGTGTTGTTACAAATGTCAAAATGAAGATAAGATTTTTTTATTTAAATGAAGACGTCTCATTTTTTAGAAAAGTATACACTGAAATACCATCAACTTGTTAGGATTGCATATACCTAATTTTTTTTTTTTAAAGAATTCAAGCTCTTTTTTGGTTAAGGTTTTTAACCTTGTTAAAAGATAAAAATTAATAAATCGAATTATTCATTTTTATCGAATTGGTTGACCTCAACTACTTATTGCAATCTGCAATTGGCGCCAATATAGATTCCTTCGATACTTCCCATACTCTACTGTTGAGTTCAAAAAAAATTTTTTTTTTCTTTTTAAAAATAGATCATTGTATTATCTTCGTCACAAAGGTGACAATAAATTTTCCTCCCGATATGCTCCGGAAAATATCTCAAATTATGAAAAATAAATCTTACCTGTTTTGTTAGGAAGATTAGAAAAATAAAAATACGAGCCGTAACACACTTTTTCAAAAATCAGACTTGGACATGCCAAATATTTTTATCTTACAACAAGCAACTTACCTGAATCGAAAACTAAAACAAAACTGACAAAACTTAAAATTATGCGAATGGATAGCATTTGGCTAGGAATCAGAAAAAAACTCGAACTCGCGAAAAAAAAATTCTTCACGAGAAAACTACTTCAGCTCATCATCCCTTGCCACTATCGTTAACAGTGTTTATCATAACGTAAATTTTAAAGCTGACGAAGAGTGGGGCAAGCGAAGCGAGCGCCTTACCGACACATATTTCATTTTTCGATAGTTCGTTTTAAGAATCCATAAGCTTAATTTTTTGAATAATTTACTACTCAGATAACCATGCGGATATTAATAGCTTAAAATTTTCTCAATTCCTGAATTATCGCTTTTAGATTTTAAAACAAATCACAAACAAGTTGACAAAAATTTAAATTTATTAATTCAAAGGTTAAAGATCACAGACAGTGACCAAATATAATTCCCGTAAAAAAAGAAAACAAATACGATAGTTGATATTTATTTGGTGAATTATCATCAGGCTTAAAACATTTAGAATCCTCCTGTCGTTTGCCTTCCCATGCGGTGCACTTGAACGTAATAGAGCGGCTGACCAGTCATTCAACAAACTCGCTGACGTTATCAGGTGGAATAATTTAAAAAAAATTAAACATTTTTCAGATACAAAAAATAACGTCTTCCAACTTTATTCATGTCTTTCATACAAAGATATTTTTTAAAAAAAAACTAAAATAAATAAGAAAAAAAATTAAATAAATATCGTTCGCTTAAACTTAATTTGTAATAATTAAGAGATCGACTAGTTCGTGCATCAAACGGCAGGATGCATAATTTTTACTGAGGCTTTTGAATTTTAAATTCGATCTAATAATTTTTATCGACTGAAATTTTTTTTAAAGGTAAATAAAAATCAGAAAAACCTGCCGATTTTGATTTTTTATCACAGTTACGTAAAATAAATTTAAATAACAAGATTATAAATGGAAAATTAATTGTTAAATAAGAAACTCTTCAGTTTTGGAAAAGTTTACATTTTTTTTAAAATGTAAAAATTGGATTGACTGACGAATGAGTTTCACAAAACTGAAAAGTGTAACAAAAAAAGAAAAACTAGAAAATTACAAAGTTAAATAAAATAAAAATTAAATTTTGACTAACTCGAAATTCTACAATTTAGCAAAAATGGCAAAGCAAAGAACGTTAAAACAACAAAACACGACATCGATGCATAATCACAATCATGTAATAATAAATAGTTGCAGCTATAAATAGACTGGTAATTTGATAATTTTTGGGGTAACCTTTTATCTATGATATGGCAGAGAGAAGTAGAGTATAAGCCAATTATTAGTTTTTCGTGCGAGCTGAGTTTGGCTGAACAAGATTCACTTTTCTTAAATCATTAAATTTAAACTTGGACAAACTCGGCCAACAAAATTTTTTAATATTTTTAAGTCGGCACGAAATTTCCTGCGCCACATGTCTGATAATTTTTATCCTAGTCTTCACTGCTACAAAAAAAACTAGCTTATGTTTTCGAGGCCTGCAACATACTTAAGATCACATTTTGTCATTCAAACACTATAACTAAGACTCGGCACTCAAAAACCCATTTACAAATGAATATTCAATTAAATATCAAACAGATTACATAAATATCCAAAAAAAAATTAATTTTATCAATCTTTTCATTTTTAATTTTTTTTTCGCATGAATATAATAATTGGTACGAGTAAATTTTTTTAATTTAAAGCTCGATTTATCATTACTTATTATCAGGCCGAGTCATTATTTTAAAAAAAAAAATCGAGAAAGACGACAGAGTGAAAAAATTGAGCTAATAAATGACTGACAAAAATATTTTACAAGCTTTCCAATTGTTAAAGTTGAGCCATCGTCATCTTGAAGTTGAGAAAAAATTCCGATTTCGATTTTTTCGAGCGGCTGCAAACGCTCCCCGATTCCCTCGACCTTTAGGTAATCCTCTACGTGCTGGCGGTGATTTTTCCGTTGCGTCAACTGATGTTGACGTATGAAGCACGCTTGGGCCGGGTGATGTGGTCTCATTTTCCTCGCCGGTCTAAAGAAATTTTTTTTATGTTTAATTTCTTAAAAAAACCTTCGTCAAATTTTAAAAAATCTTACCGCTCCAGTAACTAGCAATAACTTTGACTCTTCCGCTTCCAAATCAATAATTCCACCTCGACTTTGCTGATGCTTAAACAGAGCGGCCATCTTTTTTTGTAGCATAAGTAGATTTTCATCCAATTCAAAATTTCGAGCGCTTTCGCGTTCTTCAGGAGGAGCTGCTTTAGAAAGAGCTTCTTTATCTACTGTGATAACTTCTCTGCACACCGGGCAGAGTTGCTACAAAAAACCAATTTTTAAGCAAAATGTTTTGTTTTATTAAAAATATTCAGATTAAACTTATTTACCTGAAATGAATTAGTACGTTGCCAAGCTGGTAATTTTTCCTGTTCCTCTTTGAAAATTTTTTCACTGCTAATAATGTGGCAAACAAGGCAGTATGAATGAAAGTAATGGTAACACTGAGTTTTTATAAAATGATCATTTTCCGAGAATCCATACAGACAAATGACACAGTGGCATGATGGCACATTGCTTTCTGTTAAATGTTCTCTCACCACCTAATAAAAAAAAAGATCATTACGTGAAAATACCCTCAAATTATTTCTCTTTTATCAATTTGCTTACCTCAATCAACTCAAAAATAACAGGTTCCCCCACTAAACTTTCAATTTTTGCTTTTATTTCTTTTTCAATAGTCTGCAATACTGAATCGTCCAACCCTCTTGGATTTTTAAGTTCTATAGTAGGTGACACATCTGGGTAACCCAATGGTAGAGAAGCGACTAGAGTTACTCTCACATATTGACTGGAATGATCTGATGCAGTAGCAGGAAAAACATCAGTTTCAATAATTGCTGTGCCATTGCTAAAAAAAAATTATTCAAAGTCAATAAGTTTATAGTTAACCAATTTTAATCTCCCTGCAAAATGCAGGATTTAAAGGGAAAAACGAGCTTGGAAATGTATACTCACTCCTCTCGTTTAACGATGACCTCATCCATCAAAATAGCTTTTAAAGCTTCAATCTCTTCTTCAACCCTTAAAAAAATTTCATTGATTAGAATGCATTGTTTACATGGAAAGATTTTTATCTCGGAGCTTTGGCTCAGAGGCAGGCTCGTAAATTTAATATTTAGGTAATAGCTGTCAGAATGACATACCTTTCGTCCATTTCCCAGAGTATTTTTTTAAACGGATGAAATTCTAATTTATTATATTTAAAAAATTAAATTCTGCAGTGCTGAATTGTGTATGGAAACTGTAGTAACATTCATGTTTGCCAACTTGACAAACCAAAAGTCCCTTTTTCGCTTTATAAAAATCATATTTTTCAGGGCCCTTTTTCAAAAGTCCGCTCAAACTCTTTGTATTATTTTCCTTATCTTATTAATTTATTTCAGTGAAATTTTTTATCATCCATTTAATTAAAACCTTGATAAAATTAGTTAATTTTGTGAACCAACCAGGTCCAAGTTTGTTCAATTTATTTATGTGGAAAAAGTACTTCTAATTTCTAAAAATTCGTTCGTTTTTTTTCAAGATGGCGTAAACAACAAACAAGTATTTACATGTCGGGCTTTTAAATTTATTAAAAAAAATAATATGTTAGGTGGAAAAATTGTAAGTTACTTAAGATCCGATTATGGAGTGTTGCCAATGAGCAATGAACAAACTAATCAAGATTTTTTAGAATTGATCCAGTCGTTACAGTGCGGAGAATCAGTGTTTAGTATATTGCCATCATTAGTGTATTTAATTGGCATTGCATTACTAGTGCATCATATTATAACAATGAATATTCGCCCGCAGTTATACAGGAGAGTTGGACATGAAATGTTATTGCAGATTCCATGGCAGGTATGAAATTTTTCAAAGTGTTTAATGACAATTTTATGTTGTGCATCATCCTTTCCAGGAAATTCTAATACTAATGTTGGTTTATCAGTGCATTCGAATTTGGCTGACTACCCTTGTTTTAGTTACCTCTGTGTTTAGTTATTATCAAAAAAAGGTAAAAGTTTTACTCATTTGATTTCTTTTTACTTAATAAGTAAAGTTAAAGATTAATATTTTCAGTTGATGGCTGCTTGTCCCTCTGGAATCAAAACTGTTGATACTAGTAATATGGGTCCTCTTAATCTAGAAACTATCGTCAAAATTTTTCAAGACCTTTCAAAATTTCCATTGGTTGTTTTATATGTATGTATCGAAGGGCTGTTTTGTTGCAATCGTTACTGTTGCCTACAAATTTTTAAAATACTTTACAATGTCTAGGTTGCATCAGGTCTGGCTCCTTTTAGCCAATGGGTGAACGTAACTGACATTTTTCATATGCACCCTCTCGTCCAAACACTTTTAATGCCATGCCTCTTGAAAATTATTATCTGTTCATGCATTTCAGTCCTACCACTATTAGCTTTGATGAAACTTAAGGAAAGGAGGCCTTTGCCTCAATTTATGCTTTGGTAAGAATCTATTTTGATTTTTACTAATTCTCTCGTTATAGTAATAATACAATATTTATTAGGATGGGACCAATAAGAAGAGATAGATCAGAATTAGGAGCTAGCAGTTATTATTTAGAAAGACCGATTTCGGAAAATTTAACACCAACTTCTTCAGAATCCAATGTTAGAAAATGTAATTCATGTGGAGATATGATCGAGCTAAAGCCAGGAAGGCCAAAACGACTAAGGGCAAGAAAATCAGTATCCATATGATAAACTTAAAACATTTATATTTTATGTCTGTACAAATAATAAAAATCCTACTTAGTATTTGGTTTTAAAGCTTTAGGCAGAACAAGGTAAAATTCCTTCTATGCAATTTATCCATAAATTAGCACAGGAAGGATGATAGCAAGAAGTGCCTTGTTCGATTTGATCACTGTTTATGTAGCCGAAGCAAACATTGCATTGATTACCCAAGCCCGAAATGTTGTCTTCATCTTCTTTAAGCTGTAAAAAAATTCAACAGTTTAAAATATAGATCAAGTAGGTTGAACTCACAGTATTTAATATATTTAGCTTTACTAACCTTAATGTTGTATTCGAAACAATATCTTTGCAATTTGTCCCATACTTTGTCAATGTCATCTTGGATTGATGAAATTTCGTTACTATTTTGGCTAATACGTTTTGATATATGATATGCAATACTAAGATCTGAAAACAGAAATAAAAAAATTCGTTTTAAGAGTTTTTGAGGGGGCAGCCATGTTTAAATTTTAATTCGTGACGTCATTTTTAGGTTGGCAAAAAATAGAATCCTTAAAATAATTGCAAAGCAAAATGGCTGACTCGGCTTTAATAATTTAGCCGGTTTAAAATTAATATTTTTGAGTAGGAAACTTACTATTTAAGTAATCGGCCGTTTCCTGCGTCAAAAAAACTTCGTCTAACACCAATTTTTGTGAAACTCCATTAAATATCTCCCATCCTTCTTGCAATAAATTAAAACAAGTTTCTAAACACTTCCTCCATATCGTTTCTACTTCGGTTTCTTCACTCGGTGATATTTTTAATTCCAAACTAGGTAACGAACTATGCCGGCTTAGAGTATCCATAACAGGAGGTTTAAGTTCTGGACTTAAAAAGTCTTTAAAATCATCTGGTTCGTTAAAATCTAAATGCATTGATTTTGTTTCTAAAGTAATCCGATCAATTTTATCACTGGTCTCATCATCAAAACTCTTTTGGGGCTCTTCTATAAATACTTGATTACTATTATTCACATTAAGATCTAAATCTAGCAAATCTGAATTGAAATTAAATGCAGGAGAATCAAATGCATTCTCTGTTGGTTTTGGTCCCTGATTTAATTCAGCTACGTTAAATAAATTATCAGTAATTGTAATTGGTTCTGAAATTGGTTTTGCCAGCTCAGGTAGAGGTTCCGATTTAAAACTCCATTCACCCCATTCTTCTTGTTTTTCTTCAATTGGAGGCGTTGGAGATTTCGGTGGTGCCGGAGGTGGCAAATCAGCAGATAGAAAATCACCGAAATCATCAATTGTCTCCCCTGGTGGCTCAGGAGCTTTATTTTGTAGTTCTAAATCAATTTCTCGAAAAACACTATATTTATCTTCCTTAACTGATATTAAGTCAATGCTTTGAGGTATTGGCGGCTCAGTTTTGATTTGAGTAGGTAATGTCGTCTCAGTAAAAGTTCCCAACATTGGAATTTCTATCCTTCTAGTATTTTTCACAACTTGCTCTAAATCATTATCTAAATTCGGCGATTCGATGCTATCAATACTTCGTATCTTCGTTTCTTTTAATAAAAATGTTTTAGAACCATTTGGATTTTTTTGATAACATTTTGGGAAAAGTTCTTCGACGTTAGGAGGTTTTGATAAAATATCATCCAAGTTATTTATGATCGGTTTGATTTTATGATGTTTTTGATGTTTTGGTTTATCAGGTTTTGTGCTTAGTGAATGATTTGCTAATCTACTTCCGATTCCTCTATTTCCACTACTAATCACAGCTATACCAGGCATGGTCGAAACTTTATTACTTGAAGATATTTTACTTTCAGGTAATGATGATAAACTGTCAGGTTGTGATAATATCTTTAATTTCCTCTCGCTTTCAGGAGATATTTTAAGTATGTTAGTTTTGAGATTTGACAATTTTCCTGCTAAATTTTTTGGCAATGGGATTTTTGGTACTTCCTTTTTTTGCGAAATCACAACCGTTTCTAAGGGATCTATCTTTGGAATGTCTGCACTTTGAAAGTCGGTGAATTCATCTGCTGGATTTGAAAAATTGGAGCTGGTTGATTTATTTGTCGTTTCTAATGGACTGATAGGTACAGATTGAAAATCAGTAAAATCATCATCCATTTCTAGTTCTGCTGTAGGTGAAGATCCAATTAACGGGAAGTTTGAACTTCTATATGTTCCTCTAGAGCTATCAAGTACACTTTTAGGTGATTCTAATTTAGAATCTTTAGTTAAAAAATCAATATCTGTTCTATCATTAGCTGTCGCTTTGTTATTACTACTAGAAAAAATATCAATATCACTTTTCATTGTGCTAGTAAAAAATTCTTCGCTATATTTCTTAGGCTCAACGTATACTGCGTTATTTTCAAATGAAGTGCTCTTCTTCATTATTTGTGGCTCTGGCAATTCATTTAACTTACTTTCAGTACTAACACTTGAAACGTTCGATTTCCCTAATGCTCTTTCAAAAATTTTCACTTGCAAAACTGGAATCGGCGCTGTTGGTATCAAGTTAAAAATGTTTAAATTATTAAATGTGCAACCAGTTTGAGCTAAACCAACTAATGCTAATACTATATAAAACTCCTGCTTTGTAAGTTTTCCTGGAACTAATTTATTTGCAAGATTCCATATGTAACCCAAAACATCTGTGTGCAAGCTGCTTGTTAAAAGAAGCTGAGAAACTTTTTGAGTATCAGCAAATTCAGCATCTGCTTGAACAAGAGCCCATAAATTTTTATATTGTGCAGGTACCATTGATGAGTCACACTGTAACCATACTGGGAAATCTGCATTTGGTTGACTACTTTTTTCACTGTTTAATGTAGGTTGAGTTGGTTTTTTAAATGATTGTTTTAATAGATTTTCTATCATTACGTCAGCAGACACTGGCTTGATCTGAAAATTAATAAAAAAAATTGAAAACAAACTGATATTCGAAAAGGTTAAAAAAGCTGTAATATTTATTGTTCTATTTTAAAGGTTATTATTTTGGAAAACGAGTTTACCTTATCGGCGTTTGCGGCCATTGCTTTTAATCGCTCTTGTTGTCTAAGATATTCTTTCAGTCGGTCGTCATTTACGTTATTTTGATTATTATTCGACTTCATTTTGCTTTAATTTTTAAATAATTACAGGAGAATAACACAGGTGTTTTGATGTTTAAAAGCAGACGACGCCATTACTGGCTATTACAGTAAACAAAAAAATTTTGTCGGGGCCCTGTGACATGTAAAAAGGCCCCACTTTGGCAGATGCTGGGTGCTTTCCATCTAGTGGCATGTGCCGGCACATGCCACGCTAGAGCGCATGCGCTATTAGAAAACGAGTAAAGTAGAGAACAAGAAAATTTTTTCTGACAAATGAGAAGCTGCTGTACCTTTGTCAAAGGAGTGGCATATGCCGGCATATGCCACTAGATGGAAAGCACCCAGTGATTCGCGCACCGCGAACCGCTGCAGCCGATGCAGATGGCAGCCATGTTTGTTATTGATCGAACTTTAAAAAATCATAAATGACATGTGGTCTTATTTTTTTTATGAATTTAATCTGTGAATTTGTTGTTTTTACAAGAAAAAACTATTGATTTTGTTTAAAGGTGGTTGTTCTAACTAACTTTTCATTTTATATGATGTAAAATGGATCTATAATATTTTTTTTTTTTTTTTTTTTTTTTTTTTTTTAGGAAGGAAGAAAAATTTACTGTTACTGTCTTACATAAAATGGCAAGAAGAAACTTTTTGTTGGAGATAAGCATTAAGGTAAGATGAAGTACTGTTGACAATGTTTCAAACTTGATTTATGGTTCGGTTGGAAAGGTTAAAGAATTATAATAAATGAAGTTTTCGATAATATTTTTTAAATTTTAACTTTTAATTTTGTTTTTTGATTGACGGTGATGATCTAAAACAAACTAAGATTTGAGGTTTTACTGCCAAACTACCAAAAATTTTTACTAACGCGATATTACTCCATTCTAAATTGAAGGTTTACTCCTTTTATATCTGGATAAATATCCAGATATACTACTAAGGTAAATCGTATTATTAATTAGGTTTTACTTCATTTTTTTTAAAAATTTGTATAGATTCAGCTTCCTTAAAATCTTTATTATCTCCGAATTTTCTTTTTCAACTGCCAAATCTAAAGCCAGTTTTTTCTTTGGAAGTATATCACAATTTTAACATCGATATCCTTCTTCAAAAATTTTTAATATTTCCATGTGATTGTAATTGTAATTAACAGCACAATGTAGCAATGTTAATCCATGTTTTGTCTCTAACGTTTACATCAGATCCTTTACAAAAAAAAAAATGAGGGACTTTCAGAGCGTAAGTTTTTAATTTTGTCAAAAGATGGCGACACAAAAATTTTAAAGAAAATCTAAATCCAGGTTTGTTTTTTCGAAAATATACTTCTTGCTCGCAGTTTGTTTTTCCTGTGAAATAAATGGAAGTTGATAGATTTGTTTATCTGTTTTAAAATACCTATTTTTGACAAAATTTATCACGAACTAAAGCTTTGAAGTCCCCCATTAACGACGTCCGAATATCCATTTATAGCAGCTAAGTGTAAAGTCGTAAAATCTCACTTAGTTCGATCGTTGATTTAGGTTCATTCAGCCAATACTTGTATTATTTCCTAATTGCAACACTGAGCTGCAAGATGCAGTAAAGTCTATCTCGATCTGCCTTAAAGCTTCCTTTTCAATTTTTTTTTTGCATTTTCCTTAATTAACAAGTCAATCCATTTCGGACCTCCATTAAATGCATAATGCATTGGCCTGCATTAAATTGTTTTTAGCATTTACAATTTCTTTCAATACAGTAAGGTCGAATAGGCACATAAGTGATTCTAGAGATCTTTAATGATATACAGCATATATGTATTCTTTATCTTTAACTTTATTTTATAATAATTTTTATCTGAAACTCTTACTATTATTGTTTAAAAAACTTAAATTACCTTCGTACTAATTAGCATATTGTAAATAGCTTGAAGTACTTCATTCTCAGGATCCTCGTTTAATTTTTCCAAAGAAATCTCCAAAGCAGTTTTATTTCCTTTATTCTTTTCGTTTGGATTAGCACGGCATTCCAAAAGATATTTGACTAAATCAACAGATTTATCAATCACGGCTCTGCAAAGCGCATCTTCTGCGGATTCATCAATCGCAGTAGAAAGTAGAGCAATTATTATCTCTAAATTTCCACTTTCATCCTTATCTTGCCCTAATCTGAAGTACGCTTTATCTATAACATTCCGGATTTGAGATTTGTTACTTTCGACAGCGATTTGACTTTTATGATCGTTCACATATTTATCAACGAAACTGACATCCTTTAAAGAGAGAGCTATGTAGAGTAAATTTACATCGAAATCAGCATAAACATCTTGGAAATTATTATCGTGTTCTTCTAACAAGTGATGGCACAAAGCAATATTGTGCAGAGTCGAAAGAGCATTGGGATGGTGTTTGCCTAGGGCTCTTCTTTGTTTTTCGTAAACTTCCTTATACGACTTTAAGGCCTCTTTTATTAATTCGGAAGCTTCCTCGTTCAAACCGTTTAAGATTTTAGCTCGCCCTAAACCAAGCAAAACTCCGGCAATGTTATTTTCGATGTCTAAAACATCCGGGTGATCGTCTGAAAAATTTTTTTTCCTTTTCTCTGCTACGTTTTTAAAAACCTCAATCGCATTTTCAAATCTTTCCTGCAGTTCGTAAACTAATCCTATTCCATGCAAAGTTAACGAAGTATCTGGGTGGTCATCTCCTAAGATTCGCTTTCTAGCTAGTAGCACTTCCTCATAATATTCCAAAGCTTTATCGAAGTGTCCAAGATTTTTTAAAGTAAGCGCTATGCTATTTTTAATCATTAAAACATCTTCGTGATCATCTCCTAATAATTCCTTGCAATTCTTTAAATATTTTCCAAAACAATGCATTGCTTGGTCGTATTTCCCAAATTTAGTGTGCACTGTCCCTAGAGTATTCATGATCGGTAGAATATAGCTATTCTTTGGCCCCAAAACCTTTTCCAATAAATTAATCGAATCAATGCCAAATAAATAAGTTTCTTCGTATAGGGCACTTTCCTCTAATTTATCAGTGATTTGGGCGGGTAATTCGGGGTGTCGCTTGACAAGCTGTTCGTAATTCTTAGATTGGGACCAAGCGGTGACCGCATGCGCCGTATAGGGTTCCCCTTTATACTTGTTTCTAATATGAACCGCTAATAACCATAAACATTTTTCCAAAACATTCTCCTCTTCTTTTCGCTGCTGTAACTGAAGCTTAATCACATCCTGAACAACTCTATGGATATTGAATACTCTGCCATCGAAATTAGCCATTGAGTATTGATGTAGCAGCTGAACAGCATCTCTCAGAGTTTTATCGTCTGCGATTAATATCTGAAATAATCCCTTAGCTGGAATATTATCAGGCATTAAGTAAGCCAAGATGTACAAGATCTCCTCTGCTAAGTCCCCAAAGTTTCTCTTTTTAATCTGATTCATGGACACTGAGAAAGTTGTAAGAACGGTTTCCGTGTAGCCGTCCACATTCAAGCCCATTAAATTCTTGGCGAATTCATCATACCTTTCTAAATAATTTTTAATAGTGAATTTTTGTGAAGATGATATATCTAGTTGTAGTGAGTTAGTTTCTCTGATGCAAGTCACAGCTTGCTTCAAAGCTAACGGTAGATGATGAACTTTCTCAGCCAAATTTTTCATGTCTTCTTCAGGGTCTTCTAAAAATTCCGTTACCGTACCGAGGGGCTACTTTGTGTGACATGGGGCTACTTTGTGGGTTTCAATAAAACGTAAAAATCGTGATTTCCGTTGCGAAATACATAAAAATATTTATTCGCCCTTATTCACGATGTATTTAAGAATAATTACACGTAATATGATAAGTTAAAAATGATTCGTAAAAAAGATATTAATTAATAAAGATCTGCGTAGGGGGAAAAAAATTTGCACTCCCGAAATGCTAAGGTGTATTACACTACATGATACAACCTGAATCGAACTAAAATCTGAATAAACACGTTGCTAATATCCTTGGGTAATGATTTATCCAATTTTTTTAATCTCCGTCACTCATAAGTGTTAAAAAAACAAAAACGAAAAAAAAAATTGCGATCGACGGGGCTACTTTGTTATAGGCGATTCAATGTAAACAGACGCCATCTTGTTAAATGTCGGCAACTTGCGTATATTGTGAGCAAAATACCTTGATGAAAAATTAAATGTTCCTAGAGCTGCGGGGGCAATGGGAATATTTTTATATAAGAAAAAGTTTTAGTTTAGTATCCTTCACAAGTTGAAACTTGCAAATCGAGAGGTTTTTTTCTATTTAAAAAGATTTTTTGATATAAAAACCACACAAAGTAGCCCCATTCCCAAGCCTGTCTTATGTCCTCAAATTTAATTTATTACACGTGATCAGAAAATATTTTAGTGATGCAAACGGTGATTAAATGAAAGCAAAAGGATAGTTCTTCAATTTGGTTCAAGCCGATTTTTTTCCGCTAGCGAATTTAAAGAGTATTATTGGAAAATCTTGAAAAATCACACAAAGTAGCCCCTCGGTACGGTATAAACTCGATAGCTTCCTCTTCCGTGAATACTTTCAACGAAATTTGAGCTATGCTCTCACTCCAACTTTGATTGCTGGATGTAATAATTACATAAGGCTTGTTAGGCTTGTTATAATCTGTCGGCAAAAATTTATCCAAACCTTCGTCCGTCTCCATTATCGTTTGGTATTTCCTAGCATTATCAAAAAAGAACAAACTTTTTTTCTCTTTTTCCGTGAAGAATTTATAAATTTCCTCAACGATCTCTTTCACGTCCTTCTGCTTTCTATTTTCGTCTTCCGTTTTTATTCCTAATCTTTGTGCTACTTTACGAAACGATTCGACAAGTGTGAAATAATTATCCGCAGTAATTTTAATTAGATTATGATCGTAATCTTTAGCGTGTTCGCTTATGTATTTCCACGCCAGTTCGCTTTTCCCGACGCCTCCTTGTCCGGTGACAGTTGCGGTTTGCAAAATTAAAATTTCCCCATAATTTTGTAAATGCATATGTAGATCTTTTAATTCCTGAACTCTTCCCACGAACGGCGTCGCAGGCTCTCTTATCTCGAACCTGACAGATATTCTGATTGCTTCATTAATAATCTGATTGATTTCGGTTAGATTTTGATGATATTTATAAAGCGAGCCTAAATCAGGATGCCGGGCTTCTATTTTTTTTTCGATTTTCTTCGAATGTTCCTTAAGCGAATACATTGCTAGGTCATATTTTCCGCATTTCGCGCTCATGGTCCCAAGAGTATTCATGATCGCGAAAACCAAATCTATTTTTTCCTTAGAAGTAGCATAAGCAATTATAATATCGATGTCGATATCCTTCTCCAAAAAAATTTTTGCTATTTCTAAAACTTGATTGTAATTAGCAGCATAATGCAGTGGATTAAAGCTATCTTCATTTTCAATTTGAATAACACAATCTTTAAGTATGCTCCAACAAAATTTTAACAATGTTTGAGTATCCATTTTGCGCACCAATATCAAGAGGAGTTTTCCCCAACGTCGTTTTAGCATTAATTTCTAAGCCTTCTTTACTCAAAAGAAGAGTAACCGTTTCTATATGATTATTTTTGACCGCATGATGAAGCGGCGTGAATCCATTTATGTCTTTAGCATTCACATCAGCTCCTTCACTCAACAAAAAATCAACGATATCCGAATATCCATTTTTAGCAGCTAAGTGTAAAGCCGTAAATTGGTACTTGGTTCGAGAGTTTATTTTGGTTATTTCAGCCAATGCTTTTACCATTTCCAAATTGCCACACTGAGCTGCGAAATGCAGTGGTGTCCATCTGAACCTGGCTCTGAGCTTATTTTCATTTGTTTCGGCACCTTTCTCAATCAACAATTTAAGCAATCTTACATCTCCATTTACAGCTGCATAGTGCACAGGCGTTCGTAGGGTAGTGTCTCTGACATTTACAATTTCTTTCAGAGTCACATCGTCGATTTTATTAAAAATTTCTTTCACTATTTCATAATCGCATCCTCTGCAAATTAAGTGCAGATAAGGCATTCTTTTATCCTCTGCAGTTTTGCTATACCCAACAAATTGTTGTGCTAAAGTCTCGTAGTTGCATGCATGATTCCAAACCGACACAACATGCGGCAATATACTTTCAAAACTTTTCTTTTTTACATATTGATCCATAATTATAAGAGCTTTTTCTAATGTTTCCTCTTCCTTATCACAATCTTTTAATTCTATTCGGTTTAATCGTTGAATTAATCCATGAGTACTAATCGAACCCTCCTCAAACTTAACGATGGAATATTCTTTTAATAAACAGATACCCTGACTTAATTTATCCTCATCATCTAATGCTACTTTAGAGAATAAATCAGGGGGTATATGATTTGAGTCTAAATAACTAATTATATCTAGTATTTCTTTGGCTAATTCGCCGTTTTCCGATATTTTATCCAGACTTATTTTCAAAGCAGTAAATGTTGCTATATTAGAATCACTTAATTTTTTGAATTTTTCATTTTCAAGAAGTTCTTGCTTCTTTTTAGAAAATTTTTTTAAATAATCGCCAATACTATAATCCTTATTAAAAGTATTTTTATTTTCTTTGAGCCTTTTTATGTACGAAATTATTTTTGATAAAGCGAGTGGGAAATTACACGAATATTTAGCTAATTCCACAGCTTCTGAATATTCCTTTGCTTTTAATTTTAAGCTTATTGTTATGTAATCCTGTGCTTCGGCATTGCTAAGATTCGACATTATTATAAATACCAAGTCTAACTTCAAGTTTTGCCATTCACTTTTATTTTCAGAAATAAGCAAAACGTGAATTTTTTTGAAATCAGACAAACGGTCAGTAGGTAAAAACATTTCGATTTCTTGATAGTTTTTAGCGCTGTCAAAAATGAAAAGAATTTTTTCACCGTCGATGGCCTCAAACACGTTTTGAATCATTTCCTTTGCGGCTATTTCTTCGTCTTCGTCTATTTTTTTGCATCCTAAACGGTTGTGCAAATCGTGAAACGATTTGGTGGTTGTGAGCTTTGTTTTCGCGTTAATCCACACGACGCGGTCGTTTTCCCCGTAATGCAAATGCGCAAACTTTAATGCTAGTTCACTTTTCCCAGTCCCTGGTGAGCCGCACACGATGACCACATTATTTTTGATATGGTCTGCAATTAATTCTAGTTCGCAGCATCTTCCAATAAAAACTGAATGGAGACTTTTTACTTGAAACCATAATGGCTTTTTAATTATTTGATTCGCTTCTGGATCGATGATTTCTCTTATTTCTCCTATTTCTCTTATTATCATTTTTTCCATCCTTTTCAATTTCTCATCATTTTCTTCCCTTATGGCATTTAATATATTTTCCGAATATTTCTTTAATAATTTTAATTCCAAAACACACGAATATTTCTCTCCTTCAGGTTTCTTAGGTAATCTATTGTAATCCACTTTAAAAAATTTCACTCTGTAAAACGGATCTTTCAATCTCTTCAGTTCCCATTCGAATAAACGTCGAAATCCACATTTAAAGCTTTTATCGTACCTCTTATAATAACTTTCTGGGTTTCCATCAGAATCTAATGTCACCAATCCTACTTCTTCAAATAAATCAGCATCAAGACCAAAATTCGCTCCTTTTTCATTATACAGGGAAAAGGGAGCTGCTGTTTTTGATTTTCCAAAAATCACTCCTTTTATAATCATATCAGAAGGAGCCTCATCTTCCATTGACCTATTCGCCTTTTCGTAATAATTAAAAAATCTTTCTACTGCATCCTCTGAAACCAACCTAAGTATCAATTCAAAATTGAATTTTGTACAAACTTTCATGAATTGAGATTCATAACTAATAAAAATGGAAACTGCACTATTTACTAATATCTCTTCTAATTTTAGCGGATATTTAATAAAAGGGTTGCTTGCTATTTTTGCAGCTGTTTGTTTAGAAATATTGTCATCCATCTGTTTCGTCAAATTTTCTGTGATTTTTTCCGGTGCACAAAAGGCATTCAATGTGGTTTTGATCCATTTTACGATTTTCCCCTTTTTCGTTTTAGTTTCCGTGGCTCGTTTGAAGTATTGGCATAATTTTTCTTCAAATTTTTTAACGAAATAAACTACGAAAATTTCCCTTTTTCGTTTTAGTTTCCGTGGCTCGTTTGAAGTATTGGCATAATTTTTTAACGAAATAAACTACGAAAATTTCCATTACATCAGGTACTTCTTTTTGAAAATTTTGAGTACGATTTAAAACTTTCTGGATCTTTCTGGTATGGGGATGGTCATAACCGAGAATCCTTTCAAATTTAGGAAGAACTTTCTCGTAAATATTTATTGCTCCTTGGTTATTTCCTTTTTCTGAGTAAATTCCAGCAATATTACATTCAGTTCTTAAGGTGTCGACATGGTCCTCTCCTAAAATTTCTTTTTTTTTGGTTAAGACACTTTGGTAAGTCTTTAAAGCTCGATCTTCATCTCCTAAATACTCATAAGATAACCCGATATTGTGCAAAGATTGAAGAGTATCTGGGTGATTCTCTCCTACTACTTCTATTCGTTTTTCATAGATTTTTTGATGCAACTCCAAAGCCATCTTGCACTCCCCTAATTCAAGCCAGATCCCGGCGATATTATTTTCGATCCCCAGAATATCCAAACCCGGATAATCGTTCGGAAGTTTCGGCTTTTGCTTCTCTAGTACTTCTTTGTAAATTTCAAGCGCTTTTGTAAATTTTTCTTGTTGTTCGTAAACTAATCCCATTTCAAAAAGAGATAATAACGTCTCAGGATGGTCATCGCCTAAAATTTGTTTCCTGTTCGACAAAACTTCCTCATAGTACTGCAACGCTTCATCATATTGGCCCAAATCCTTCAAAACCATTGCGATACTATTTTTAACCATTAAAATATCTTTGTGATCTTCTTCTTGAAACATTAGTCGAAAATTTTTAAGAATTTCTCTAAAAATTCTTAAAGCGTCATTAAAACGGCCAGATTTTTGATGTTCAACTCCGATAATATATTTTGAAATCAAAGTATCGTAATTTTCTTTCTTGTGAAATTGATCTTGTCTTGTCAATATTTCTTTACGAGACTGTAAATAAGCTTTTTGGTATTTAAGTGCAAATAATTGGGCGGTAACCCCGTCGATAGGATTCAGACCCCCCGCTTTGTCCTGTGGATCATTATTATGAATCTTTGATAACGCCCAACATTGTTGCAAAACACTATTTTCTTTTCCTTTTTGCTGAAGCTGAATCCTAATCACGTCTTGCACGACTCTATGAATGTTGAACATACCACTTGATAAATTAGCCATTGAGTATTGATTTAATAATTTCGCTGCATCGCTTAAGGTTTCGGTATCCATAGTCAGATTCGTAAATAGTCCTCTCACTGGGATATTATTTGGCAAAACGTAGGCTAATACATGTATAATCTCTTCCGCTTCTTTACCGAAAGGCCTCTTTGTAATCTGATCCATTGTTACCGAACAAGTTGTAAAAATCGTTTTCGTGTAAATGTCCAGTTTCAAATTTAACGAATTTTTAACGAATTTTTCATATTTACTTAAATAATTTTTGATCTTGAATTTGTCCGACGACAATTTTTGAATGCGGTCATTTTCCTCTCGGATATAAGCAACTGAGTGCTTCAAAGCCAACGGTAAATACTCAAGTGTTTTTGCTAATTTTTTCATATCTTCTGTGATTTCAGATTCAGAATCATCTAGAGCTTTCGTTATATACTCGATAGCTTTCTCCTCCTCAAAAGCCTTTAACTGAATTTCACAAATATTTTCGCTCCAGCTTTCATTACGGGATGTGATAATCACAGATGGCTTGTTCGGGCCCTTGGGTAAAAATTTATCCAAACCTTCGTCCGTATTCACGATACTTTTATATTTTCCGGCATTATCAAAAACAAACAAACTTTTCCTCTTCCTCACCGCGAAATATTCATAGATTTCCTCAATGACTACAAAAAGATCTCTTTCAATTTTCTCTTCGTCCTCCGTTTTTATTTTTAATTTCTGTGCTAATGTGAAAAAAGATTTTTCAAGCATCAAATAACTGTCTGCGTCGACCCAAATTAGATTATTATCGTAATCTTCGGCGTGATCGCTTATATATTTTCTAACTAATTCACTTTTCCCTACGCCTCCTGGCCCAGTGACTACTACAGTTTCCGATTGGCAATTTATATTTCGCAAATCTTCTAATTCTTTATCTCTTTCAACCCAAGGAATTGTGGGTTCGCTAATTTCGAATCTTACATACATTCTTATGGCTTCGTGAATGATAGTGTTAGTTTCGGTCAGGAAATAATGATTATTTTGCCACCATTCCAAAACCTTATTTTGAATCTCCAAGTAAACTGGCTCTATATCCTGGTCCCGCACTTTATACGTTTCTTTAATCCTTCTCTTAAACTCGTTCGCTAATTCTTCTCCGCTTAATTGATCGCTAAAAATTTTGAACTTGTCCGCGAATTTTTTTATATCATCATTTGAAAATTCTTTGGGAGGCAGCGAAACTCGCAGAGGGAAACTTTTATTATCCAAAAAACTTGGATGGATCTTTATTTTAATATTTCTTAAACTATTTTTAATTGTGTCATCTGCCTCGTTTTGATATCTAGCATCCTTTTTGATTTCTTGTAAAAATGAAGAAGTAAATTCAGGATCAGGATCCCCGTTAAGGAAATTTTCTCTCAATTTCATTTCGTCTTGATTTATTCTTTCTAGCACTTTTTGAGTCAACGGATATTGAAAATCTCTAATTATGATTTTCGTGAAATCAATGCTAGGGTAATTTTTTAAAATAGTTCGGGCTAATTCTTTAACCAAAATATTAAAGTCAATCGGAATTTTTAAGCTATTTAGCACTTGCTCTTGCGAAGCGTTTAATTTATAAAAATACCTTCTCTTAAAATGTAATATGTCTTCTTTACTAATTTCTTTTTCAATTAAAATATCGTTATTTTGCTCGAAAAAATATTGAGCGTTTGTATATAAAATGAGATCGCAGTCGTCGATTTTATTGGAAAAAATCGGTTGTCTGTTTGTTTTAAACTGCTGTTCAATTTTCCAGTAGGAACTTAGATACTTTCTTAATATAAAATTACCGGAATTGCTTGTAGAGAGTAAATTATGTTTTGATATTTTTGTTGATTTTTCTATGTATATTACTTGGAGAAAAATTATTCTAGTCTTCAGTCTCCCATTTTCTTCGTAATCGTATTTATAAACTATGTCATCAAAATCTCCCGCTTCTTCCTTATTTGATGCGATGTAAAAATTTTTAATATCGTTTTTATCTTTCCTTATCATCCCGTCTAACAAAACAAACATGGATAGCTTGATTTCGCAAAGTTGGCCGCCCATGCCGGATGTTCCATGTCTTCTGATAAACTGCATTTCGTTTTAGTCAGCTACACTTGTAGAAGGTAGATTTTCTGTATTTTCCATTTTGTTATTTTACGTTGATGTTAATGGAAAATTAAGCTGAAAAATGCAAATACTTTATAATAAATTAAAAATATTCCTTCGCAGTCTATAAATACAAGAAATAGTATATTACTTTACAAGTGAAGCAAAAGACATTTTGCCCGTTGAGACCGGGTTTGAGCCCGGAGCCCGGAGACCTTTTGGTCGAAAAAGGTCGAGACGGGCAAGTCTTTTGCATTTCTTGTATAGTAAGATATTTTTTCTAACGAAGAAACCGTTTTAAAAAAATGTCAGCGTGAGGAAAAGTGGCACTTTACCCACTGAGTTAGGAAAAAGTTTATATCTTATAGTTCAAGAATACAATAATTTTATGAACTACTGTGAAGGAGTATTTCCATTTTATGTAATAACTCGGGTCTAATTGTACTCAATTACAACAGGATTAATATGCAAATACGGTACTATCTATCAAGAAAGTAAATGACCAATATTCCATAAGCTAACTATGGAGCCTTGGTCATTTACTTTCTTGATAGATGGTACATGTTTCTTTAGATACTTATTCTTATTACGGCTTTAACTCAAAATTTTATTAAAATCATGCAGGCGATAGAGCTTTGCACACATCAATCTTTGGTCCAGGGTTGAAATCGGGAAGAACTTTGGTCATGCGAAAAACGCTCCACAATCTTTTCGACGGAATGTTGACAAGAGCATCATATTGTAAAGAGAAGGGAGGGTAGAGGGTTGCCTCTCTCTTGCGAACTATTAGTTCTTCATTTAACGACCTCCTTATACAGTCAATGTTTAACGTGGTCAACTTTCCGTGAAACAGAGTATAGTGTGCTTATTGCTTATTGCATGATTAGGCAAATGGAGAACTCAGTATCATCAATAAAGATGAAGAGGCGAGACGAATACCGAGGCATGTATAGGTTCAAAGTTAAGAAAAAAAGAGTTGTCATTTTAGATTTCGGGACATGGAGAATTTTCCAAATTTAAAAATGTCGTTCGGGGCTCCGAAACTTTTCGTAAGTGAAAGTCTATGATCATATAATTTGACTGAAAGAGGTTTGTGAAATAAGAAGCATGCCTATTTTTGCTATTTTTGCTATTTTTGCATGCCCAGAACTTTTCTCTCGATTTTAAAACGCATTTATCCTGAGAATGAGAGAGGCTAACAATTTTTCCATTACAATTTAACGGTGAGGAAATCGAACTGTTTGAATTGTTAAAAATAAATTCGGTGCTTTTATAAAATTTTTTTGAAGTAACAGCTCTAATTAAAGTGTCTTTTTTCTCTTGAAAGTAAGCTTTCTTTTACGTTTCGATAATCTACTTTTAAAAACTTTTATAAATTTTATTACATCTGTCAATAGCACTAAATCGTATGCATCCTGACGCATAATAAAATATATGAATATCGAATTCAGCAAAAAATTACTTACCAAATATTCTGTCTAACTGAAACTTCATACTGACTATTTTTTTTATTTGTTTTCCTCTTAGATTTCTCGTTGAGTTAGTTTATAATTTATTTCTGAAAATGGCGATCTCTAAAAATAAAATAAAATTATTAATGTTTTGGTCAACTTCCTGATACGCCAAATGTAGTCAATGTTTTAGTCTTTTCCCGAAATCGCAAAATTATCCCGTGAATTATTTTCACTTTGACTTTCCTAATTTTCGTTTAGAGAACACTCATTCTTTACAGGCTTAAGGCTGGATTTCACTAAGCTAGTAAACTCGCTCATATATATTTAACTTTTTAATTAGCTACTCGCTTGCGAGTAGTTCATAAATAAGCTAAACTTTGGAGACAAGCGAGTTTCCTAGCTCTGTGAAATCCAGTCTTTACTGTTTTAGGGAAATATCATTGCTAGCTAACGTAAATCGTAGCCCTTACTCGAATGGTGTGGATTATAAATATTAATATCGTCATGTATACTATCAAGTAGATTAACCTTAAAAATTATTTTGGGATATTTTTAAAAGTGACAATAATTTAAAGACATTGTCCTCTTTCATTCGCTTCTGCTCAAGATATGTATAATTTTCATAGGATTTAGGGAGATTTCCTGCTAACAAGTAAACGTCTCTTACTGTAAAAAATTGATTTCGATCAAACCTGGCTTTTTGGATAGTGCATCGAAAAACATTCGACACGTGTTTTTTTTCGAATGTGGTAACTCAATTTTAGCCTTAAAATTACCACCTGAAATCGAGAATTTTATATGGCAAAACCAAGCCAGGCGACTCTTCCCGTTTGTTCCCACAGCAGAAACAGTTGAAGATCGTCTTCTTTTGCTATATAGCAGTTTTCTAAACCCATTTTTAACTGTTTCCGGTGCGGGAACAAACGGGGAGAGTCGCCTGGCTTGATTTTGCCATATAAAATTTGCGATTTCAGGTGGTAATTTTAAGGCTGGAATTGAGTTACCGCACTTGAAAAAAAAACACGTGTCGAATGTTTTTTCGATGCACTATCCAAAAAGCCAGGTTTGATCGAAATTCATTTTTTACAGTGAGAGACGTTTACTTGTAAGTTTCTGAACGGGACTTTGCTATAAAGGCTTTCATTCATAGACGCGGCGTTTTACCAGTTCTCTCCTGGTTTTCGCGCACTCTCCATCATTTTGGCCCCCATCCGGTAAAGTCTTGGAATGAAAGCCTATAAAAGGAAATACATTTCATAACAATAAAATGAAATAAACTTAACAATTAATTTATGTATTGAAATTGATCACGGTCATTTCACTAGCTAATTAACTTGACATGGATATTATTTTTACTTGATAAGCTCAACTCATGATTTCTCGAATTTTTCAGGCATCCACATCCGAAGCTGAATAATTACAAGCAAGTAGTCTTTAGTCTGTCACTTATACGATCCAGTTTGCTACAAATGCTACGCGCTTTTTCACTATTTCCTTCCTCTTTATATATTTGAGCAATTTTATCTCTGGTTTCTAAAGTCTCGACATGCTCAATTCCTAATTTCATTTTCTTCTTAGGTAAAACGTATTTGAAATAGGCCAAGGCAAGACCGTTGTCTCCTAAATACTTATAAGATAAACCGATGTTATGCAGAGTTGCAAGAGTATCAGGATGATCTATCCCTAGTTGTTTTCTTTGTTTTTTGTATAAATTTTTATACATATTCAAAGCCCGCTGATAGGATTTTTCTGGTTCAACTTCCTTCAAATCAAGTAAAATTCCTGCGATGTTATTTTCGGCGCGTAAAACATCTGGATGATTCTGTCGAGGGTATCGTGCTCTTTTCTTTGCTAATACTTCTTCGTAACATTTTAAGGCTTTTTTCAGCTTTCCCAATTTTCTGTAAACAAGTCCTTTACCATCAAGAGTTGATAATGTATCATCATGATTCTCTTTTAAATTTTTAATTCCGTCGGAATATGATTTTTCGTATAATTTGAGTGCTTCATCATATAAACCCTCCCGTGTCAGAATTGATGCGATACTATTTCTACATTTTAAAATATACTCATAAACTGTTTCCATATCTATTGCATTGTTACCTTCGTTGTATAAAGATTCGAATTTTGAAAGTATTTGCTTGTAAAATTCTAAAGCGCTTTCAAAATCGTCTAATTTTTCATATATTCCTCCGATGTAATATTTGGAGATTAAAGTTTTCGTATTAAGGGGAAAAAAGAAGTTTTTCTGTTTTTCATAAACTGTAACTTGCTTTTTCAAAACATCTTCGTATTTCTTTGGTAATTTTTCCGATCGGTTAGTTTCTGCCCTTGAAGTGTTATGATTCGTACCATTTAATGTTTTCGAATGTTTATTTGATAATGTCCTGTAAATATTCATAGCTTCGTCAAATTTTTCACAGCTCATGTGCACAACACCGAGGGAATTCATGATTTTTAAAAAATCTTCATTCTTAGAACCTAAAACCTTTTTGAGTAATTTAATCGATTCGGATCCGAATAAAAGAGCTTCTTCATTCCTCATGCATTCTACTAATTTATTAGTAATGTAAACAGGTAATCTACTGAACAATCTAACGAGTTCTCTGTGATTTTTAGCGTGAGACCAAGCAGTGACTGCGTGGGTTGTATTTTGAATGCTCCCAATATGAAGCAGCAGTAACCCCATTAACTTTCCCAAAACTTTTTTTTCTTTTTTTTGCTTCTTCAGTTGATTTCTAATCACATCCTGCACCACTCTATGAATGTTAAACAGTCCACTTTCTAAATTAGCTATTGAGTATTGATTTAATAACTTCGCTGTACCGCCTAAGGTTTCGCTATCCCTGATCAAAGTCGCGAATAAACCTCTTGCTGGGATATTATCAGGCGACATATAAGCCAACAGGTTAATAATCTCTTCTGCTTGCTTACCGAAATGTCTTTGTTTAATCTGGTTGATAGTCACTGAATAGGTAATCTTATAACAGTCTACAACCGAATCCGACAATGCCTTTTGCCTTTGGCTTTTGGCCAATTCTTCGTATTTTTCTAAATAGTTTTTAATCATAAATTCTTCTCGCGCAAACTGTTGTATACGATTGTTTTCCTCATTGATATAAGCTACTGCCTGCTTTAAAGCTAAAGGCAAGTAATCGAGTTTTTTTGCCAATTTTTTCATATCATCTTCATAATCTTTGCAAGAATTCGTTATAAAGTCTAACGCCTCCTCTTCTGTGAACACATTCAACGAAATTTTAGCTATCTCTCTGCTCCAGTTTTGATTGCGGGACGTGATAATTATATTAGGCTTGCTCAGGCCCCTGGGTAAAAATGTAACCAAACTGTCATCCGCGTTAAAAACCGTTTCACATATTCCGGCATTATCAAAAACGAACAAGCTTTTCCTCTTTCTTTCAACAAAATATTCATAAACTTCCTCTACTATTTTCTTCACTTCTTTTTGCTTTTTTTCTTCGTCTTCTGTACCTATTTTTAATCTTTCCGCTAATTTACGAAAAGATTCCACAAGTGTCGAGTATTTTTCCGCGTAGATCCAAATCATATTATTATCATAATCTTTATCGTGATCTTTTATATATTTTCTAACTAATTCGCTTTTCCCTACGCCTCCTGGCCCAGTGATTACTACAATTTGCGATTCGCCATTGTTCGTTTTATTTTGCAAACTTTTGTGCAAATTTTCTAATTCTTTGCGTCTTTCAACCCAAGGCTTTGCGTGTTTTCTAATTTCAAATCTTACACACGTTCTTATGGCTTCGTGAATAATCATATTAGTTTCGGTCAGAAAATGACGACCCTCTTGCCACCAATTTTTAACTTTATTTTCGATTTCCAAATAAACGTTATCTATAACTCTTTTGTCCACTTTATACTCTTGTTTTATCCTATCCTTAATTTCATCCTCTAGTTTTCCTACGTTTAATTGATTACTGAAAATTTTTAGCTTCCTGGCAAATTCGGATACATCGGCTTCTATAAACTCTTTTGGTGGCAGCGGAAGTCTTAAAGGATAATTTTCAGATTTCCAAAATTTTGAATTCAAATTAATTTCAATATTTCTCAAATCTTTTTTAATATCTTCATCGGGTTTATTTTGATAATTTTCATGCTTTTTTATTTCTTGCAAGAGAGAATTAATAAATTGAGTGTTATTATCATCTAAAAATCTTTCTTTTAATTTCACTTTGCCTTCTTTATTTTCTATTCTTTCTATTATGTCTTCAGTCAAAAAAAACTGAAAATCTTTAACGTTTCCGAATTCTATGTGAGGGGGAGTTTTCAAAATAGATCGGGATAATTCTCTGATTAAGGTATCGTAGACAAAAGAAGTCTTCAAAGCAGCTAGTACTCTTTCATCCGAGGTATTCAACTTATAAAAATAATTTTCCTCGAAATTGAATATCTGATCATCATTTGGCCTAATTTCTTGCCTTATCAAAATATCATCATTCTCAGCACGTGAATAATTCGCAGTTGTAAACAATATAAATTCGCAATCTTCAATGTTGTTAGAAAATATTGGTTCGTTTTCCGAGGGAGATTTAAATTGCTCTTTGATTTTCCAGTAGGAACTTAAATACTTCCTTAATGCCAAATCATTGGGATCTTGTGATAGCAATGTTTCTTTTTTCATCGTTTTTATTTTGTGCTTTGCTTGTAAAAATATTATTTTAGTTTTTAGTCGCCCATTTGTTTGGTAATAATCGTACTTGTAAACTACATCATCAAAACCTCCTGCTTTTTCCATGTTTGTTGCGATGTAAAAATTTTTAATCTCTCCTCTCTTTTTTTTTATCATTCCGTCTAACAAGAAAAATATTAAAAGCTTGATTTCATATAATGAGCCGTTTATATCGCATGTTCGTTGACTTCTGATAAATTCTATGCCGTTTTGGTCGTTTAAATTCGATGAAGCTAACCAATTCATATTTTCCATCCTACTAACTTTTTGTTGAAGTTAACATAAAATAAGCCTAAAAATAAGAGAACTCATATGAGATTTAGGAAAAAAAATTGATAATTATCGCAAAGGATTAAGTTTTCCACAGACAAGAAGCTGTTTTAGTCTGACACAAAGAGAGACAGAGGAGAGATTAAAAATGTTCACATTTCAATTTTGTCATAAGTGAAAAATTCCTACGCCTCAATTCACGCTAAACAAAGTCCATGTTTTACATTTATGTAAGGCAACAACAATCTCGAAAATTAAAGGTTTCCTAAAGTATCAAGGACAGCTTTTTCTCTCAAATTTATCAAAAGCGCTAAGGCCTAAAGGCGGAAAAAATCAACTTATTCATATCGTATCGAATTCATAAGAACTTGTACAAAAAGTGCTCTGATTTCGGATTGTTTAAAACTGTAGGCATGATAAAAACTACGAAGTTCTTACAGCTAATGTAAAATGTAACTCCCCTACGAATTCGATAAAAAATTACTTACGTCCAACTTTGTTGCGTCAAACTTGATCTTTCCGATGAAACCTAATCGTAATTTTAATTGTTTTAATATTTTCAGTCACAAATTTCCATTTAGCCTAATAATTTAATTGCAAATGAACATCTGAAAAAAAAATCAGTTTATTAATTTTTCTTAATCTCTTCCGACCTTTTCCTGGCCTTCTCCGTGATTTGCGTTTAAATAACAATTACGTGGGCTCACATTTCTGTGACATTATTCACCGATTAATACTAATTTTCTTTTATCCGATTTTGGCCCCCTTAACCCCCAAAAATCTGTAATTACAAAGGTTTTGCAAAAATACTTTTTAAATTAGACAATTTTAATGGCTCTAGGCATCTAGGCCAACCCAGCCAAAAGTTCTAGTTTTAGCCAGAGAATTTACCTTTAGCTAAAGTGCAATGCCCAAAAAAAGATACAGAAAAAGATTATATAGCGTTGCCCTGTAAACTCGAATTAAAAATAAAATTTCACTTGTATGTAACACTTACATTTTACATGGCAGTATCATATTATAAACAGCTGCTATATCGACATAACCTCAAAATATTTTTGAACTTAATTGTCATCTTTCAGCTGAAAAGAAAGAAAAATATTCAAATTAGCTCGTACAACTTTAAATACTGACCATTACACTTTAACTTCATAAATGTAACGATAAAACATAATCAAAAAAACGAAAAAAAGTCAAGAAAAATTTACTTGTATGCGTTTCCTTTCGAGTGAAAGAGCAAGCGACACTAAAAAAGCACGTACGCCATTCGTCGGCCTTGACGCGTCTCATATACAGTATTTCTTCCATGTTTATTGTAATATGCCAATAAGCAAACACATGAGGATTTGCAAGTGAAAACGAGTTTTAGGGATTGCTCGCTTTCGCAACAGCCAGACGCTTTATATTAATCGAATTGATTGATTTATTTAATGTTTCAAGTTTCTTTTTAGAAGATGCGATTAGGCTTTTGAGTAAGATTATTTTTTTTAAATATTCGATATCCTCAGAATATATTAGCAAAATCTTTTCGATTTTTTCCTCCCCACATTCTGTATAAAATTGTAGCCGTTATCAGTTTTCTGCTTATCTTAAATCCTCACAGTACAATCAATGTCATTGACGGTAAGGAAAAAAAGACCGTCGAACTCGGTTTAAACGTACTGAAAAGCCCGGTCCTGGCGAAATCCCATATAAAACCATATGTTAAGGAAACTCGGAAACGTAGTAAATTTTATAATCTTCCCCTTAAAGGGCCTTTTTTTTGAGTATTCATGCTACCGTAGAACACTTGTAGAACACTTGGGTGATTTTTGATCACCCTGAAAAAGTCTTTTTTTGTATAGTACTTGATATGAAAAGCGTTATTAGGGTGGTCAAAGTTAGGGTGTTCTATGGTACTAAGCATTCATGTACTACTTGTAAGTCAGTGTTTGAAGCAAATATATGTTTTTTTCTAGAGTAAATCAAGAGATTCTGGAAAACTTAAGTAAAAATTACAACGAATAACCGAAAAATAAAATTTTAACCGAAAATTCTGATGCTAACTTATTTGAAGCAAACTCTGTTATAATGTAGAACTTCTCCCGGTCCCTAGCATTAGGTTACGACCCGTTCAGAGTTCGACTGTAGTTTTTAAATTGATAAATACGCATATGCTGTTGGTGAGCCCAGTTTAACGCGATATATATTTTATATTTTATCATTTATCCTCAGTGGCGTCACCTCAGATTTTTCTTAAGAGGTAAAGATATCTGGGGTAAACTTGGGGGGTAATCTGGGGAAAGTCCCTTTCCTTACCTTAGAGCTCCAGGAACTTCAAGGTAGGGAAAGGGACTTCAAAAAAATTTCAGCTGAGGAGGAAAAAGTAATATATGAAAAGTTTAAAAGGGGTAGCCACCTAGTCCAACAGACTGAAATGATGCCACTGCATTTCCTGTCTGATACAATCTATTCATAAAAAATATATTTTGCTCCATGGGAATAGCAAATCGCTTTTTGCCATGGGATTATTATTTTCTACGCAAAAAGAAGACTGTATAACTAACAAGAAGGAGTGAACAGCTACTAAAAAAGTTGTATTCAATTGCATACTTTGAGCTAGATTCGTTTTTAGAACAAAAAACCCTTCTTACCCCTTCTTTATCTTAATCTTAATTGTACGTTACCAAGGTAAGGGAAAGACTTAAATTATTTTTATAAGCTTATTTTTTTTTAAAAAGAAAAAAAGTTCGATGTAGCAAATTACAGAATCTTTTTTTTCTTGCAGAATGAAAAACATACCATTTAAAATGAAATGGCAAGAAGAAACAGCTCGTTCAATCACATTATGGAGATTAGGAATGAAGGTAAGACCTTTTTTTTGCAAATTAGTAAAATTGGTCAATTCTTCGTTGGTTGCAAACATTTTGAAGAGTTTGTTCAATGTCCTATGTTACGTTCACAATAATTAGGCAATTAAAGAGGAAAAAGACAAGTCATAACCTGATAAAAATGATGGGTTAGTTTCCTGCTCCTTTAGAGAGAGCAGAGAAGAGACCATGGCCGAAACTTACAAATTCATTTAGAGAAATTAGAGAAAAATTTAAGATGTTATTAAATTTGAGTGTTGATGTAAGAATAAACAAATTAAATCAAGTGGCATGTTTTTAAATTGTTACAGACATAAATAAAGTTCTATCTATAGAAAGGATTTTTTTATAAATTTTGCGAGTAATCATCTACCATTTTAAATCTCTTAAACAAGGATGAACAAAAATGTAATACTTGCATGCAACGAAAGTCCTACTTTTAGAACCCGTTTTTAAAGTCGAAAATAAAAGTCTTTTAATCCCTGAATAAATCAAGCAGAAAAGCATGTGATGTCACTAAATTTTCAACCCGGTGGGTCTCAAAGAAAATTTTCTGTGTAGTTATAAAAAATGATCAAAAGATTTGTTCGTCAAGGAATAGTTATGGAGAGATTTGTTTGACAAGAAAAAACTAAAGATTTGTTCGACAACAGATAATTAGAAAGATTTGTTCGACACCAGATAATTATCATACTAATTTTTTGAGTTACACAAATTTTTCTTCAACTGTCAAAACTTTGCAAAAAATTTGCTTGACTAGAAATTTTGAAAAAATTTGCTGAAATAGAAATTTTGAAAAAATTTGCTGTAATAGAAATTTTAAAAATTTGCTTGACTAGAAATTTTGGAAGAATTGGCTTGACAACAGAAAATTATGAAAAACTTCCTTGACAACAGAAAATTATGAAAACATTTGTTCGACAACAGAAAATTAAATAACTAATTGGTTAACTACACAAATTTTTGTTCAATTACAAAAACTTTTCAAAAAATTCAAAAAAATTTTTTTTCTATCATGTATTTAACTATTTTTGTTCTTGTTTCAGGAAGAGTCCAACGTCGAGAAGCCACCGGGGAGAAGCAGAGAAGTCCGCTCTGCTTACCAAACAAAAAGATTCGCGGAGGCGCGGTCTGGGCGCGGTTTTTTGGGTAGGGGATGCGGGAGCGTGGGTCACCATAAAATAATGGTGAGCCCGGCATTACCTGACGCAAGCGAGGTAACTGCGGTTTCGCGTCGACCTCGAGTGCATGGCCATAGGGGATGCACGAACCACCGGGCGTGGCTGGTGTGCCTTTCAGAGAGGCGGCTTATGGCGAAGCTCTTTCTCCCATCCTTGACCCCTTCCTAAGCCTTTTAACCCTTCCTCCAGGCATTTTATCTCAAGTCAACCGTATACCTGGCTACCCACATACCCGTAGGTACGGTAGTCTTGGTGCGGGAGAATTTGGGATACGATGTCCCCCTTTATCCATTTTCCTTTAGTAAAGAGTTAGTCGAGGATCCTACGTCAAGTACAGGTGACCTCTGACGAGGATACTCAAGGTGGAGCCCGTCGCCGTGTCCTTTGGACGACGGAGTCAACGTCGCCTGGGATCGACACGTGTCGGGTTCCGAGGCGGCTCCCAATTGGGCCAGTCAGGGCTGTCCGGTTCGCAGGACTATAGCTGCAAGGGGGATGGAGGTGAATTCCTGAGAAGTTCCTCGCAACTGACGGACACGACATGACGACTCCACGCTCCGTTGGAAATTTCCCCTCGACACTGCAACTTATTTATTTTTTTATAGAATCCATAATTGGTCCAAGTACAGATCCTTTAAAAAATAATTTATATTTTGCAATTTTGTGCGCAAAGGTTCATCGGGGCCAGGGGGCGGCCTGCGGTAGTTAAGGTTCGTTTTTAATATCGATCGTCGAAAGGGGAAATTCGATATTAATCTTTTCAGTTGGTAGCATTGTGGGAATCTTCTTCTTTCAACTACGCATTACGTCCAACAACGGAGGAAAAATTCAAGATTTTATTTTTTATTTGGCAAGTATGATCCATTTAATTATTTTTAAAAATCAATTGATCTCTAATTTTGTTTTTTATTTTTTTTTTCATGCCCTGCTTGATCTTCTAATTCGACGTGAAAACACTCACCAATGAAAATATCTTAAAGTTACACCTGGAAAACTGCAGTCAGCGAAGAGTTTTCCAGGTGGCAAGTGTTATATTATTTATTTTTATTTTTAAATTGGGTGACTACATTTGTAAAGGAAACGAACTTGGTTTCTGTTAAATTTAAGTTAAGTTGAAACGCAGATTTTTTTGTTTGCAAATTCTTTTTATTTGCAAAAACACTATATTTAGAATTTTCATTTGTTGCTAAAAATTTTTTCGCAAGGAAAATTTGATATTTTTTTTAAAAATTTACTAGAATTTTTGTTTGAAAATTTTATGCAGTTTATCTTGAGAGTGTTTGAGTTTTAAAAAAAATCTGTTAGACAAGAAGAATTGTTATTGCTGCAAAGAAATTTGCAAAAAAAAATTGATTTGACAAGAAATTTTAGTTTCAAACTCTCAAAATAATTTTTTTCTAGTCATGTATTTATCCAAATTTACAGTATATTTTGTTTGACTTGGGAAAAAGTTTCAAGAGGAAAAAAGTTCTGAAAAAGTTTTTAGTTAATGCTGTAAGCTTGCAATGTTTAGGTTGGTCTAACACTTTTTTGTATCGAAAATACTTCTTTAAATGAAGTTCTTAGTTTTTCCCCCAGAGGGCGCTGAAATTACTTAATGAAATCAAGTTCGATCCTTGCACACTTAATTTTTATATAAATCTTATAGTCTCGTTTTAAATCGACCATTTTTGTTTTGTTTGTTTGATTATGTGACCACCAACAATTTATAAGTATTGAGCGTTCTCTAAAGAATTTTTTTTTCCAAGACAGCAATTATGAACACAGTTGTTTGTCAAGAAATGTTGAAAAAATTTGTTAACTAGAAATTTTGAGAAAATTTGCTCGGCAAGAAGTATAGAAGTCTTGAAAA
Organism: Liposcelis brunnea; assembly: GCA_023512825.1. Classification (NCBI taxonomy): domain Eukaryota; kingdom Metazoa; phylum Arthropoda; class Insecta; order Psocodea; family Liposcelididae; genus Liposcelis; species Liposcelis brunnea. The sequence goes on along the minus strand of CM042065.1, from coordinate 10,160,460 downwards.
AATTCGGTCGACTAGAAATTTTAAGTAAAGCAACTCTACTTTAATAAGAAAAAAGAAAATTTCTTCAAGGAGTACTTAAGTGTTTGAAATCATTCTTGAGCAAACCACAATTTGAAATATTAAAACGATAAATTAATTTTTTGGGAGGTTTATTTAATTTCTGAGTGATGCGGTATGCTTGGTTTCTAGGTATGCTTGTGTCAAAAATTTTAATTAAGATATAAACAAACGAAAGTAATCAGATTTATGTAAAATAAGTATACAGTATTTTACAAACACAAACATTGTAGTTTTTGAAACTGTTTTTAGTTTTTAGGATTTTTTTTGGTTTTCGTCAGTCAGTAGCAAATCTCCCAACCCCTAAACCACTATAATTTTTTTAAGGGTTTTGAAACTATTGATTAGAATTATATTTTTAGTATTTCAAAAAAATTAAAGGATTTTGCTACAATCCTGTTTTTGTTTTTAGCATTTGTAAATAGCTCAGAATTTAGTGATTTAAAGAGCCGAAACCATGCTGATTTTCAAAAATAACGGAAATGTAAAAAAAATTTAAATAAAATATTTTTACCAATTCTCTATTGTTTGTTTCATTTATTCCTGAATAATTAAACCTTGCTATTTCCTGAACTTATTTTCCTTATAAATCAGAACTGGAGTGAGGTTGACTAGATAAACCATTTTCGAAGCTTAATAAAGTAACCATAATTGACTAGCTCCTGTGGGAATTTCGGGACTTTTCCTGATGAATTTGCACGATTTGCTCGTGAATACTACGAAAATTTTTCTAAAATTACGAGCAAACCTTGCCATGTTTCTTAGCCCGATTACTTTACTCATTTCCAAAAGGATTTTCCAGACTTTTCCGACTGATACATATAGTAATTGACGGCCTCTATCCAGTGGTGCAGTCAGATTCCCGAAATTCCCACGGGAACTGCATAAAAAAAGTCTTTTAAAAAAAGGACGATTTCCTCGTGAATACTACGAAAATTTCTCTAAAATTACGATCAAACCTTGCCATGTTTCTTAGCCCGATTATTTTACTCATTTCCAAAAGGATTTTCCAGACTTTTACGACTGATACCTACAGTAATTGACGCCCTCTATCCAGTGGTGCAGTCAGATTCCCGAAATTCCCACGGGAACTGCCTGAAAAAAAAAGTCTTAAAAAAGCACGATTTCCTCGTGAATAAGGTGGCGGATAATTATTTTTCCGCCAACAAAAAGGTGGCGGAAAATTAAAATATTTTTCCGCCAAGAAAAAGGTGGCGGAAAATAATTATCCGCCACCTTATTCACGAGGAAATCGTGCTTTTTTAAGACTTTTTTTTCAGGCAGTTCCCGTGGGAATTTCGGGAATCTGACTGCACCACTGGATAGAGGGCGTCAATTACTGTAGGTATCAGTCGTAAAAGTCTGGAAAATCCTTTTGGAAATGAGTAAAATAATCGGGCTAAGAAACATGGCAAGGTTTGCTCGTAATTTTAGAGAAATTTTCGTAGTATTCACGAGGAAATCGTCCTTTTTTTAAAAGACTTTTTTTTATGCAGTTCCCGTGGGAATTTCGGGAATCTGACTGCACCACTGGATAGAGGCCGTCAATTACTATATGTATCAGTCGGAAAAGTCTGGAAAATCCTTTTGGAAATGAGTAAAGTAATCGGGCTAAGAAACATGGCAAGGTTTGCTCGTAATTTTAGAAAAATTTTCGTAGTATTCACGAGCAAATCGTGCAAATTCATCAGGAAAAGTCCCGAAATTCCCACAGGAGCTAGTCAATTATGGTTACTTTATTAAGCTTCGAAAATGGTTTATCTAGTCAACCTCACTCCAGTTCTGATTTATAAGGAAAAAAAGTTCAGGAAATAGCAAGGTTTAATTATTCAGGAATAAATGAAACAAACAATAGAGAATTGGTAAAAATATTTTATTTAAATTTTTTTTACATTTCCGTTATTTTTGAAAATCAGCATGGTTTCGGCTCTTTAAATCACTAAATTCTGAGCTATTTACAAATGCTAAAAACGAAAACAGGATTGTAGCAAAATCCTTTGATTTTTTTGAAATACTACTTTAGATCCTACGAAGCTTCAAAAATGACTTTATCGTAATCCAGGATCTATTAAATATAAGATATATTTATATCTTATATTTAATAGATCCTGGATTTTAGATCGTAAAATTCTTGATTTTTGTTGGTGGATCGTAGAAAAGTTGATCTCATCTCATCAAGCCCATCGAATCTTTAAGTCTATGAGGTTTTGAAGGTTTGAATAAGTGAACAAACGATATATTTTTAAAATAATTTATTTTCTTTTTTTCTTCAATTTTTCTTAGAATTACAAAGGCACTTTATTTGATAGAAAAAGCTTTCAAGTTAGTAATATTACCGCTTTTATAAAATTTGACAAAATAATTTTGACAGCATCTAAAAATCTGATTTCATACATTTTGAATTTTCAGAAATTTTCCAAAGCACTAAGTTAAAAAAAAAATTTTTTCAACGTTTCACTTGCATTTGTTCGTTTAATTGGCAATGTTTCGATAATTTTTCGAATCGATAAAAATTAAATAAATTAATAAAATTATTACATTCTAAGAGTATAAAAAAATTAGTAAATGAATTAGATATACACCTACCTACCTCTGAAATATTTATAGTAAAAAATAAAATTTAAAAAAAAAATAGTAGCAGAATAAAATCGATGTTTTCGCGCTCTCATTCTATAAACATGAGTTTACAGAAAAGACTTTTTTTTAAATAAAATGATTTTACGAAAAGTATATAAAAGCTACAACAATTTTCACAATTTACAATTATCAGTTTTTTTAAATAATAAATCTATCGATAAAAAAAAAAATTTAGTGTCATTTTACAATTGAAAAAAATTTAATGTACACATACATATATAAATAAAGAGGCTACTGATTTAGAAGAATTGGTTAGTCTTCGTCTTTAAATCGTAGATAAACTGACTGCACGTAAGTGAAAACGCATTTCCAGTCTGGTTTTCTCATCATCACCATGTCTTCTACGTCTAGCAAAGGAGCGATACCAGCTTCTTCTCTGAAAAAATAAAAATAAAATAGGATTAGATTTTAGAATTTATGTAAATGGTTAGTAAATATAAATTAGCAGACGACGCCATTAAAATGAATTAAATTTTCGGGGTCTTTTTTATTAAATAAAGGCAGCCATGCATGACGGGATTAAAAAATTGTAAGATTTATTTTAATTAAAAAAAAATACTTACTCAGCCACTTTGAATGCCAGTTCAAAATTTTTACGGCGATCTTTTGGAGAAAGCGAGTCGTAGTCAAATGATTCAGGTAAAAAATGATGAATGAGAGCGCAGAAAGCTAAACCATTACTCCAGCTCGTCGAAAAGTTGTCTATTTGTATGTTCTGAAACAAAATATACGAACGATCCCATTAAAAAAAATACATCATAGCCCTTCAATAAAAAAAAATTGATCAGCCTAAAGCACGATCTCTAGTTATGCATTTTGCATTTTTTCAAGCTTTTACTGCAAACAAATCTTACAAAAAAAAAAAAAAACTATAGACATACACAAAAATACACCAAAAAACAAAAAGTGCTAGAGTGCGTCATGTAACATTCAAATGATAATCCGCCATTTGCAATTTATGGCGTGTGCTTTGTGGGCGTCGTCCTGTAATCGTCTTTGAATGATGAAAGTGCTATGCTAAAAATGATGCAGACAAAACGATTGTACGATAAAAAAAAGCGACAGGAATAATGGTAAAATAGAGCCAATCATGCAGTGAGTGAAAATAGCAACACAAGAAAAAAGGCACCATGCAATTACAAATGGACGGGTACCTTGTAGTTTCTTGTCTTCATTTGGCACCAGTAGAGAAGACGATCCTTGACTGTTGATGCTGATCGGCTGAGCTTTGGATCGGTGAACGTGAAGAGTGGAGCATTACCAGCGCGCGGGGAGCTGAAGGTTAGTAATTAAGCCTTATCATAATTATTTTATCGGAAAATCACCAAAAGTAAAATAAAAATAGTCCCTTTTCTAAAAAAATTTTTCTCATAAAAATTAAAAGCCGACATGCATCACTTTGACCTTTTTCGACCCACTAAATCTGTTAATATTTCTGCCAAAAGATTGTTTTTTTAAAAAAATTTTAAATGTTAAGGATACCCAAAGTAAAAGAATTATTCGCGCCCCCTAATTCATGTATGTACAGTATTTTTTCGTGTCAAGGTTTACATACCTAGGAGAAGAGGAGCCAGAATTCTGACGATCTAGTTGTTGAAATTTTGCAAATGGTGAAACTGGTTTGTTAGTAGAGCCAGCTGGAAAGATTTAATGTAAGAGTCAGTGTTGTTGTGTTATGTTCCCAAAGTATTTCGTATTAACTATTAATAAGCATTGTTTTTCGTTGGTAATTAATTAATAATTAAAAAGGCTAAATAATTAAATTATTAAAAAAATTCTAGCTATAAAAAATTAAATAAAGCAAATAGAACTTATCAAGACTAATGATTCTACAACTCCAAGATTTTTCTTAAATGATAATAATAATCAAATCTATAAACTCAAAAATCGATTAAATCTATTGTAAATACAGTAACGACTTAAAGCAGCATAAATGCTTACTTAAATAAGACGCGACTAATTCCAGAATGTCTGCGTGTTGACATATACAACGAAAAAAAATTATATTTTTATATGAACTATTATTTATAAGAAACAAAAATGTAAAAACAAAAAAAATTTAAGAGCTATTGAAAAACTTATTAAAACCAAAAATCTTTTGGCCAAATTTTTTTTTTAGTTTTTTTGGTTGGAGCAACTATTTTCTCAAAATTTTTAAGCTGAACAATTTTTTTCAGAATTTTTATGTCAAGATACTTGAATAATATTTTATTTTTGTCGAATAAATTTTTGGATAATTTTTTCTTTCTGAACAAATCTTTGGATTATTTTTTCTTTTCGAACAAATGTATTGATAATTTTTTCTTTTCGAACACATGTATTGATAATTTTTTCTTTTCGAACACATGTATTGATAATTTTTTCTTTTCGAAGAAATGTTTTGATTATTTTTCTTGTCCAACCAATTTTTCAAAGGACAATTTGCCAAAAAATCATTTTTTGACGTTTAATTACGCTTACCTTGAGAAACTTTCGATGTGCTTGATGAACTGCTAACTGAATAAGAAGAAAATGATTTTGCAGAAACTGAAATAGATGAAAATGTTTAAACGTTAAGATATGTTGCTACAGCCGCTTAAGTTTGTGAAATGAAAGTTGAAGAGCGCTTCTACCACTTTATTTTGTCAAATAAACGTAGAAGGGCGCTCGCATTCACTAACAATTTAATTGAAGATTTTATCACGACTAGATTTTCTTATTTCATCGATTGCAGATATTTTTTAGGAAACAAAAGAAATTTTAAAAATAATAAAAAAAATTCTTACCTTCGGTTTTGGTGACGCCTCCATCGCTTGATTTAGTCGTCACACTCGTTTCTGAATCAGCTGAAAACAAAAACAAAATCGATTAAAATTCAATTTAAAACATCTTAAAAATAATATTTAAAAATTGAGAAATTCTCAAGTTTTAAGGTATATTCCTAAGAGCCAAATAAATTTTAAAGTCTTTCTGGTAAACAAATTTAAATTGCTTGTGGGCCACTCTACATTGCATAAATTACACAGCTTAGCCATTTACAAAACTAATCAACATCCTAACTGTATGTTTAATGAAACTTAAATAGCATGGGAAAAAAACAAGGTACAATGCATTTTTTAAAGTACTGCACGGGCCAATTCCTTGGGCTTTTTCCATAATCTGCATGAAAATTTAATCAGGCTCAAAACCTGGCTCGTACAGAACTCTACAAATTTACAACAATAAAACGCGATGAAACAATGCCTTGCAAATAAAACTACTATACATTGCCGCGTTAAAATCCAAACAGGAAAAGCATTCTCTAAAAAAAATGAAAAATGAAAAAAAAAAACAAGTTAGATTTTTTTTTGTCGGTGATACCAAAAAAATCTACAATGCGTGAAGACATTCAAATAGTAACGTTGATGTTAGCAAAAAAAATCCATGTGAGATATCCGATTAAAAAAAGGTAGGAGGCAAAAAATCATCCACTTGAGCTTATTTTTTTCGGTTAGCATAAAATCCAAAATGCTACAACTTTGGTTATGTTGAAACTCCACTCCGCTTGACACAGAAAATTAGCAAAATCCACAATTTTTATATATCAACTCACGGAGAATGAATCCACATTGTTTCCGAATAAAATTCTCAGCAGCTCCTCCATTTCCAAATCAATCCAAAATCCTCGAATGAAGTTGTTATGGTTATGTTTTCTAATATTCGATTTGTTTTAAGAAAAACTACTTCACTTTAAAAATAAATTATTAAAAAAGTGTTATCCAATTTGCAATCCATTCCGTTATTAAAAATTTAATTTTTTTTATGAGAAAAAAAATGTGTAGCACTTTTAGCAGTTTAAATATTTTTGTTGTTGCAGCCTAACTAAGTACAGCAATTAATCACATCGAAAAAAAATTATTATTGTTTATATCATTCCGCATATCACTGTCTTTTCTTTTTTTACTTACTACTTCGAAAATGCTGTACTGCTGACGCTGATGTACTTTTAGAAAGATTAGCCGCACTAGTCCTATTAAAAGCACTTACACTACTGTTCGTTATCAAATCGCTCGATTTTCTTTTACCTTTTTTACCGGTAACGGAATTAAACAACGCATCAAAAGCCTCATCCACATTTTCCAAATTATCATCAAGCTCAACCAGTTGAGGTTGGGGCAACTTAACCTCTTTCTTTGTTTTTGTTTTCTTCACAGATAAATATTCCTCTACCGTCTTCTGCTTGATTTCGACCGTGGCAGGAGTCATCGTGGCTTCGAATTGTTTACCCGCGAATCCCAAAGCATGACTGGATTTAGCTTTTGATAACAACGTCGGCGTCCTTCTTTGAGGCGTCGGTAAATCCGGTAATATTAAACTCTGTGGTCGTTTCGGTTTCATCTGCCCGTTTAGCTGGTGCCACGACTCGGATTTCCGTAACGTCGGAGACATTGAAGGGGAGTCTCTCGGCGAATCTCTCGGTGAATTTCTCGGGGATAAATCTTGAACGGAAGACGTTCTATTGGACGGAGTATACACGGGTATTTGCAGTCTTGTCGTTAACACAGATTCTCCATTTTCTCTTAATTCCTCCGAGCTCGTGGTTGTAACCAACGACTCAACCGATGACGTTCGTCTCGATGACGCACTTGGCAATCTCTCCACGTATATTTTTTTATCGTAAATATTTCTAGGACTGATCGCGTTGTATATTTGCGTTGGGGACGTTTTCCCAGTCGGTAATTTAGGAGGAAGAAGCGTCGCTTTTGGGATTGAAGAATCCGTTAGACTATTTCTCCCTGACAACCCCCCTTTAGGCGAATCTTCTTTATCTTCTGGTGGAGTGGAGAATCTTTGTAAAACATTAGCTAAATGTCCAGCAGCGGACGATCTCCCTTCTTCTTCTTCATCTCTTCTATGCGTCTTCTGCTTGATCATCACAGCTTGTTGTTGTATTGGCGACGCCATAACTTTCGCAATTGCTATTTGTTCTTCCGGGGTACTAGGTTCGTATTCAGGTTCGTGATAAATCGTGGTGGTTGCTGCTACATCCGCGCTGTATGTCGTGGGGTAGGAATTATAATTTTGAGGGGCTAAATTTTGATTTAAGGTTATGTTTGGATACGTAGGGGTGAATGTTTGGCTTCTCGCTTGAACAATCGAAGGTTGGCTGGGAGAACGGCTTATAGAGCGAACGGGTGATGGTTCCTGACGTTTTGGCATAATCAAAATGGGCGATGGTTCTCTTGGTTCGAATTTAGCAACCGTAGAAGTTAATGATGTACATTTCGAGTTATCTTTCGTCCATGGTAATGGCGGACTAAGCGGTGTGGGCTTATTATACGAGTTTATTTTCCCGTTACAAATTTTCTGAACTTCCATGTCAACTTTCCGCTCGACCGGCCTGAAAGCTGACATTGGGGCATGTGAAAATTGATTAATCTTCTGCGGTAATGGATTAATTTTCTGAGGTAATGGCTTCGTTACTGGTGCCACGTTCTCAACAGGAGAGAATATTTTCGGTTTTTGATTGTAAACTGTCAAAGAACCAACAACAACGTTTTCATTATTAGCTCCTGTCCATGGTAACTTCCCAGGAGGTTTCTCCTCCATTTCCTTTTCTTTTTGCTGAAACAATTTCTTCAAAAATATACTTCCCTGTCGGGATAATCTCGCCCCATTAGCGGCAGCAATATTCTCTTTATTAGATTTAACAACAGCAACGGAATCATCCGCGGTTTTCCAAAATTCCCTCGCACTAGACATCGGCGTCTTCTCCTCTTTCTTCTTCTCGTTTTTCTGAACAGGACTTTCAAACGTGGTTTTAATTTTACTAAACCGATTCGTCCATTGATGTTCGTTGGTAATATTTCCTTTATTAAAAACAGGTTTAGGAGCCGTGTTCTCCTGATCTTTCTTCCAAATCGCGTGTGTTATCTTCGGTTGCGTTTCCTTATTCAAAAAAGCTAAAAATTTCTCAGTTTTCATTTTCGGGGCGTTTTTTGATTTCTTATCCTCATTTTTTTGTTCATCTTCACTGTAATCAGTGTCATCCTCAACTTGGTAGTAATTTAAAGGTTTCGGGATGTCGATCGTGTTCGCGCGTTTCATTTTTAGCTTCTTCGCGGATCTGCCATAGAATCGCGTTGGTTTGTCATTCGTGGCTAATTGTAGAAGTCTCTGCGCGTGGGATATACTATTCTCAGTACTAGTAGACGAAATAGACATTTCGCTTTCGGTTTGTGAAACATCAAGCGGGATTTCCCCCTCTATCGAATTTTGATTAATATCATTATAATAATCTTCTTCTTTTCGTTGGGGCGGTTCCATCCACGTCAACTTTGGTTTCTCATTCTCTTCATTCTTCCTGATTTCCTGCTCGTAACGCGAACGTATATCCGGATTTAATTGCTGACGCTGATGATTAAAACTTTTAGCAGCTCCAACTTGATTTGTTATACTTTTCTGATATTTAGCTTGAGCGTTTTGTATTAACTGAGATCGTGATTCAATCATTTTTCGTTCTTGTTGTTCCTTCTCTCTTCTATCATTATAGATTTTTTGTAATTCTTCGATTGATCGAACGTTTTGTCGATTTTGAATTTTTCTCTCGTTTTGAATTTCCTGTATTCGTTTTTCAAACCGACTTGTATCTCTATTATAATTATTCCCATTTTCTTTCCCATTGAAATTTTTCAAAAAACTAAAATTCTCGGATATTTTCTGAAAATTCTTAACGAGATCTTTCCCTTTCTCCTTAACTTCATCGATATCATTCTCGATGATTCTAGGATCCAATTTAGGCGGTTCGATATTATTGTTTAAATTATCATACCCGTTCATGATTTTTTCTTCAGTCTTTCCGATTTTCGATTGTTTGACGGTTGATTCTTCTTCTTCGGTCTCGCTTGAGACGTCTCCATCGTCTTCGAGAGCTTCGTCATCGCTGCTGACTAAATCACTTTCGATACTTAATTTTCTCATCCGTTTTTCTTCTTCCTGAGATAATTGTTTATTAATAGCAGCTTTGTGCACCGCTATTTTAACTGATTGCTCCGGAGTGAATAATCTCAAACTGGGGTCGTATTCTAGTATGCTGCTGCCACTGTCCATGCTTAAGGATTGCGCAACAGGAGGATGATGCGCTGGACTTTCATAATTCAAAGATTTTGAGTGAACTAAAATCGGCGGGGGAGGAATTTCCTTTTCCACGCTCCCCCTCGAGCTACTTCTCGAGTTCCCCTCAACCAAATTCTTTTGTTCCATGATAAACACGTTCGGGGCGTATTGTATATTTTTTAACGGCGGACTCGGGACTGTTTTCACCGGAGTTCCAACTTCACTTTTCGTTTCACTTTCGCTAACACTATTCCCCCTACTTAAAACTTTCTTAACTTTTTTAGGCGGGCTATTCGAGCTATGCGATATCGCAGTAGTAATCTTCGGCTTTTCATATATCTTAACTTCAACCGGAGCTTCAACTAACGTAGGAACTGGAGAAATATCAACATCCTCATTCTCAGCCTTTTTCTCAATTTGTAAAAACGAACTAACCTGATCGCCCTCGCTCATTCTCCTATTATCGAACGGTTTGGCCGTCGCATTGCTAACCGGCGCCATATTGACAACGGATGTAAAATGCGCAGGACGGAACAATTGCTTCAAAGGAGGTTGGTTCAACGGACTCGACATTAAATCCCCAGCGGATGTTTGTTTAATCGCAACTTTAGGCGGAAGATTACTTCCTTCTTTTTCTCCGAAGTCCTTCAACTTATCCACCATCGACGTTTCTTCTAGCAGCCTCCTAGCGTCTGCTAACTCTTCTCTAGTAACCCCGACAGTATGACGATTCTGCCTTAAAATCCTTCTGTTACCAAAACGATTTTTACTAGCCGGTTTCATCTCTGTTGATTTATTTTCCGGTGTTAATTTTAAAGATGATTGAAGACGGGATACTAATTGTAAAAGCGTGTCCTTCGTTGTCGGATCTAAGGAATTTTCGGATTCTAAACCCGTATTTAACGAATCCTGAAGTTTTTTAAGTGCTAACTGAATTTCGGCCAATAATCCACTTCCACAGTTTTCACTTTTATTTTTAGGATTTTGCGCATCGTTAATTGAACCGCGTAAATTGGCTAACAATCGTAAATCTTCACCGGATTCGGTTCCGGAATCTTCAACGTGTAATACGGAAGTTCCTTCTTCGCTACTTTGGCTCGAATACGAACGTGATTCTAACATAAGAGACGAACGAAGATGATCGACAAGATACGGTAGTAGAGACTCACCCTGTTGAACGGATTTAGCTCCTTCGGCGGATCCTGTTTCGGTTTTGTTTGATTCTTCTTCTTCTCGGGCTGCAGCTACTATGTCTTCGCAAGCTAAATAAATTAAAAAAATTTTTTTGTAGTGAAGAGTTTAACATGCAAAAAAATAAAAATGATTTGTATATGATTTATTTATTTACCAGATCTTTCGGCCATGACAACGCGAAGCCTAGCCCTAATTTTTCTCCGCCCTTCGTAATCGGTGCAGGCGTCCAACTGAAATTTAACAAAATAATAGATTTATGGGTGATGCAGGATAATAAATTAATGTGTTGATGGTTTTGGGTTTTTGTTTAGAATAATGCACGAACTTGACTTGCATTAACATTGTTTGTTTGATACAAAATTAGAGTAGTTTTGTTATTTTAGCTTTCAAGGTGTGCAGTGACGGACTCAAGCTTACAACTAGAAGTCTGTATTGGTATTTTGCCCTGAGCCTGATACGGTTTAAAAATGTAAGACCTGAACCCGATCTCGAAGGAAAAAGAAAACAAGAAAAATGCTATAGCTGGAAAACTGCCTCTGAAACAAGAAAATTAACGCTTCAGCTGGAATATTGACGCTCAAGCAAAGAGATGGACTCTAAAGCTCAAAAAAAATGACGCTTAAGCGAGAAAATTGACGCCAAATAGAACAAAAAAATTGGGCTCCGAACTGAAGTGACTGTAGCAAGAAAATGGACGTTAAAGTTCTAAGAAAATTAACAATAAAGCCAGATAATGGATGCTGGAGCAACGAAATTGACGTTTTTAAAAAAAACGAATTCTTAGGTTGGAAAATTGGCGCTCAAGCAAGGAAATGGACGCTCAAGTGAAAAATTTGGCGCTAAATCAAAAAAAAAAAAAAGAGCGCTTAAGTTCTAGAAAACAAAACACCGACGCTGAAGTTAGAAAATGGAAGTTACAGTTCAGAAAAAATTTGACGGTAAAGCTAGAAAATGGATGCTGAAGCCACGAAATTGACGCTTAAAACAAAACATCGACGCTGAAGTTGGAAAAATGACGCCCAAGCAAGAAATAAAGCTCTAGAAAACTAAAGTTACAGCAACAAAATTAAAATTGACGCCCAAATAAAAAAAAACTGGCCCTAAAGCATGAAAATGGATGATAAAGCTTCCAGAACCTGACATCATAGCAAGAAAATAGGTGCTAAAGCAAAAATATGCCAGCTAAAGTAGAGACACCGATGCTTAATCAAGAAAATTGGCCTGTTGGTCGGAAAACTAACATCAAAGCAAGAAAATTGACGCTCTTAAGAAAAAAATGTAGACGCTAAAGTTGAAGAACTGATGCTAGAACAAAAAATGGACGTTTGAAAAAGAAATTGGACGCTAAAGCTCTAGAAACGGACGCTCAAGCAAAAAAGAAGAAGAAAAAATTGACGCGTAAGTCAGAAAATTGATGGTAGAACAAGAAAATGGAAGCTCGGAAAATTGAAACAAGAAAACTGTCGCTAAAACCAGGGAAACGTTTAAGATAAAAAGAGAGGCTTCTAATTCGAATCCTCGGGGAAAACTAAGTTGGGCAGCCGCTTGGCCCATGGAGATAATTTCTTGAGCTTTGCTGACTTTTTAGACTCCAGAATATCTCCCAAGCGTCCTTTCTTCTCTAAGGCTCTAAATAAAGAGTCTGACGGCGTGGTTTCACTTTCATTTTTTTTTTTCATTTCATTTATTCATAAAAATTTTTTTTTTACAAAAATTTTAGAATCATACAAGATAAGATAAGTAAAATTACAGAGCTACAGAACAAAGATTTTTTTTCCAATAGATAAGCCTTGAGCAATGATTTGAATTTATTGTAGTCCTTCTATTCCCTGATACCTGCTTGAAGCTTCACTCAAACACTCATTGATAACTTAGATCAGCCTAAGGAACCAATCTCTCTAGTCTTTAACCCTAATAATGAAAAATTCCTCCTTCCCCCCACACCAAAAATTTTGGCCAACATCTACAAAAATCGCTGAACTAACATCAAGCTCAAACGTCCCTTTCGATTAAGTCCATCCTTCCCTCCCACGAAAGAAAAACTCAAAGAAAATGCTTGGGCGGAAAAAGCTATTTAAAACCCCCCAATAAAACCCATTCCGAATAAAAAACACTCAATCTAAATCGCAATTTGGCAAACCCCGCTAAATATTGCAAAAAACAAAAATGATGTCATTTATCTTAAATATAGTCATGACGGTGTAGGTAAAGATTCATCAATCCTCGAATTTACGTACCAATTGCCGTAATCTTCGTTCGTCCCAAATTTGTTCGATATCCTCTTCTTCTTTACGGGTTTCTTTTACTTTCGATGTTTGGGAATCCTGAAACAAAAAAAGATAAACATTTTTTTAGGAAATGTGAAAAATAACAACTTTTATTGCTATATTAGTGGATTGATAATTAACACGATTATTTGTTTGAAGATAAAAGTTCTTTAAAGATGAATTATTACCGGAAACAAATTGTATATCCGTGTTGTAACGCACGGAAGGATTATAAGGAACTAATACGTCATATAAATTTACAACAGCAGCGTACTGAATGGTTAAAATGCTTTTTTTTTTGTAAATGCAGATGCCGCATAATTTGGATACTTTTGAAGTTGTCTTTATTGACGTCATAGTTGATCCCGAGCCAATATTATCAAACTTCCTGATGCAACGGTACTCCTGCTGCGCTTAGCGGTTGGTTTTAAGAAATGGCCCAATAAGGTCGTATGAATGTTAAAACAATAAAAAATCACTAGCTGTAGACCATTTTTATTTTTTAAAATAACCTACTGAAAAACTTTAAGGGCAAAAATGAGTATAGTAAGGGCCGGTGAAAACTGCCATAAATCTTTTTCGTTGAAATGAAGTCTTCCAGGAAAAGGTGGAAAAGTGGGAAAGGTGGGATAGACGCTAAAACAAGAAAATGGAAGCTTAAGCAAAAAAATGAAAGCTTAAGCAAAAAAATGGAAGCTTAAGCAAAAAATGAAAGCTTAAGCAAAAAATGAAAGCTTAAGCAAAAAAGGAAGCTTAAGCAAAAAATGGAAGCTTAAGCAAAAAAATGGAAGCTTAAGCAAAAAAATGGAAGCTTAAGCAAAAAAATGGAAGCTTAAGCAAAAAAATGGAAGCTTAAGCAAAAAAGGAAGCTTAAGCAAAAAAATAGAAGCTTAAGCAAAAAAAATGGAAGCTTAAGCAAAAAAATGGAAGCTTAAGCAAAAAAGGAAGCTTAAGCAAAAAAATAGAAGCTTAAGCAAAAAAAATGGAAGCTTAAGCAAGAAGATGAAAGCTAAAATAAGAAAATGAAAGCTAAAGTAAGAAAATGGAAGCCAAAGCTATAGAATGGAAGCTTAGGCAAGAAAATGGAAGCCAAAGCTAAAGAACTGAAATTAAAGTAAGAAAATGGACGCCAAAGCAAAAAATTAGGGGCGGAAGCAAAAAATAAATGCTTTAACTGGAAAAACTGGCACTTAAGCCGGAATTATTGATATGATGTTTAGATAGAAAAAAGAAAACGTCAAAGCTGGAAAATTGAAGTTTCAACAAAAACATGGACGCTAAAGCTAGAAAATGAAAACTAAAGTAAGAAAATAGGAGGTGCAGCTGGATAGTAAAAATAGCGCCGGAAAAAAATGCAAACACCGACGAAATTGAGGGCAAAAATCTTCAAACAAGACCAGTGTGACAAATTTTCAATTATCAACTGGACTGGAAAACCATTCGCGGTATTTATGTTTAGCACTATTCCTTCTTTATTAAAGGAAAATTTTTCCTTCGCCGAGATGTGTTTTTCCGCCCTATCCATGCACTAAGCAGACTAATTAGTCCTAACCCCTTTGATATTAATCGCCTTCAATTAATTTCTCCTGTTGCAACAGCCAAAAAATTTAAAACCGTAACGACAAACTTTCAATTTTCAAAACATGAAGTAAACGTTCTGCAGCTAAAATCAAAACAAAATTTTTATATCTCTTATATTTAATTGCAATAAATAATTTGCCGTATTAGGAGTAGCCAAAGCTAAAAATCAGAACACAAAATCAGTTGTCTTAAAAGAAAATGAATTGGAACCTTCGACAAAATCAAAATGCAAAAAAAAAAAGCTAAATGCAAAAAGAAAAATAAAAAGTTCTAACAAGAACAAACGAAATAAGCCAATCAAAAACAATGCGTACATCTCGCCTATTTTGGGCAGCATAAAAGTGGTGGGGCTTCGCGCAAGCTCATCCGAACTTTACTTTAACTATTTTAAGAATCATGTGTTTGTTGAAAGTAAAGTTTTTTTTTTTCTTAAAAACAAATCACCACGTGCTTCTCAACTTGTTTTTATTATTCCCATTTTAAAAATATTTTCTTTAATCATTCTTCTTTCTTCGCCTTATTTAACAACATCAATTTCACATACGTTCCCCCAAAAAATTTTCAACAGCGAACGCCTATAACATCTTGTCTTTGTTAATTACGGACAAAGAAACAACACCATCGACGGACGAGGCCATCTGTTATAATAACATCGGGAAATTGGCAGGGTCGCCGTTTTATTCGTATCAAAAAATTGGCAAAAACCACAAAATTCGAAAAAGCTTTGGATTTATCCGTGTTGATGGACAACAGCAAAGATTTGCGGCAACCTTGGCTTTTTTATTTCTGTATCTCTTCAACTAAATCATTTTTTTTGTAATAAATGGACTTTTTCCGTCATAATTTTTTTTCGACAGACTGCATGGCATTTTTTTTTATATTCTCACGTTTCCTATTCAAAATCGCGGTGCCAATTATAGAAACATTTTTTTTTAATATAAAACAGCAGAAGATAAATTTAGAAATTTATTTTAGAAATGCAACACGTGGAGAATTTTTTTAGAGACATATTTAAATTCCAAACGTTTTTTAAATTTAATAGATTCGTGAAATATAATTTTTTTTTTTTAAAAAAAGAGATTTCCATAAGTCACGGGAATAATTCGGGTTTATTTTCAGAATCAGCAGGTGAGACATTGGGCAAAAGTTATCTATATTTATAATAACTTTGGAACGGGTTCAAATTACGTTTGTATTTTTTTTTTTATTGGGAGGAATCAATCCGATGGGAATTATCGAGAACCTTCAAAATTTTTCAAGGTCCCGCTTTTAAAAAAAAAAAAAATCGAACTGTTAAAATAATTATTTAACCCTCACTAAACAAGATCTAAAAACCGTGAAATTAAATAAGGCGGAAATCCGAGATTAACAGGATGAGCGCCTAAAATTTTTTCCCATTCTTTCATTCTCAAAAAAAAAGCCGGAAATAAAAAACTAAAAATTTGCTTAAAAATTTTTGAGCACGAAACACTTTCACAGCTTCAAAATTTATTTTTCTGAACTTACTTGTTGTCATTACTAATTATTAAAAATTTCGAAAAAATATCCAAAAGATCGTAAAAGGGGGGATTCTTTTTTTTTTTTTAAAAACCGACACTTTCGTTGGAACCTCTAATACGGACAGATTCGATTCAACTGAAAAAAATATGAGAGTCGAAGAAAAACACAGAGCAAGTTGTGAGGGGTCCCGCAGTAGCGAAGGTGGTTATTTAACCGTGACGCCAAACAGCTGTTTTAATGTCCTCTTTACTAGGACACCAAAGTGCAATTACTTTTTTAAATTAATTTTTGTCAAATAGTTGTTAATTAATGAATGAATTTCCCTAGAGGAAATAATATCTTTGACCCAAATCAGATTTTTGAGATTAGGGTTAAAAATTGATTGATATTTGCTTAACCTATTTTGTACAGGGTTTTGAGGGCAAAAAAATGTATGTTGGCATGAGTGTGAAAAAGTATGAGGATTGATTATAAGGCTTATGATTTCCCGCAAATGCCGGCGCTAGTTTAAATTCATTCAGTTTGTAAGAACATGATTATTTTGGGATGTGAAAGGCGTTTTGCGAAATAAGGCGGGGAAGGCTGATGCGCAGAACGACCGCTAGAGGCGCTGTAGTCAAATAACGGTCGCATTTTTGATGTCCAGCAAGAATAAGACTGCAACAATGGAAAATGCCGTTAACGGGTTTCAGTTTTACAGAGATAAATAGTAGTTCTTGCTTTGGCCACGGGTAGCGCTGGTGGGATTGAGAGATTCTTTGCTATTGGTCCGTTTTGAAAACAAATAAATATCACTTAAATATTGCTAAAGGGGAAACAACATGGCAAATTTTCGTTACTTACAAAGATGGCAGCGCTGCCACCAACTGAATTATAAATTAAAAATTGACAACTTAGAGGAAAATTGTTTGGAGTTTGAGTTACCTGGGGTCGAATTCTGAAGCTTCGTTTCGTTTCGCTACGAGAAGGTTGTTTGGTTTTCCAGTATTTGAAAAGCCAAAATTTTAATGGCGCCCATGTTTTCAGTCAATGAATCCTAATTCACATCTACAGACGGAGTTTATACACTACATTAATTTAGCAATTCACTTAAAATAGTCCTTATTTAGAACGCAGTCAATGCCCAAATTAAAAAAACAACGTCGCTTTGTCTCGGTCAAATCCAAAAAAAGAAAAGTCATCGTATCGTTTGCCCTTTTGCAACAAAAATCATTGTTCGTTCATTTGTTTTTATTTTAAACTTCCGTTTTCATACTTCAACCCAAACAAAAATCGAAAGATTTCAACACCGTATCCTCCCCTGCAAATCAGCAACTCAAAACCCATTCCTCAATTTTCTTAACCGTCTAACCTTCTTATCAAAATAATAAACGTTATTTGATTTATTTTGAAAACTTTTCAAAATAAAAATTCATAAACAGTGAAATACAAATCTCAAAATATCTCACCACGTCACTCTAAATCTCGAATTCAAGAGCACCGAAGATGCTTCTAAAACCGACATTTCAAAAATCTTTCTCTTACGTTCTCTATTGTGACGTCATCCCTATTGGGCAAGATTTTAAAAAAAAAGCTAAAAATCTTGCCGCTGCTTTTCTTAATTTTTCGGACGAGAAGGAATAACCGCTCTATTTAATTTTAAAATACTATGTCATCATTACGATTTAACTAACCAGGTATTTAATTGTCACTGACCGTCGTTTTATTAAAGTGAATCAGCTTAATACGCATATTTTGATCCTTTCATCTTTGCAGAAAAGCCCTGTTCATTTATTTTGGCAACCGGGAATAATAATAATACACGGATTTTTAGTCCAATGACATTAGTTCGTTCACAGTAAAGGATTTTTCGTATGAGGAACTTGGCAGTGAAGTCGTATATTGAATTCAATGACATTTTATCCGTCCTCAAAACATTTTAGCCGCTTGTTTTTTCAGTTCAATGTGTATAACAATGTGGATTTGTTTCGCCTTCGTCAGGGATTGTAAAATTTACAGCAAAAATCGTAAGCTGGATTAAGTGCTCTAATTTACTTCATGAGAAAAGAATTGAATTCATATTCTGGTACAAGTTCGCCCTAGTTTCTAAGACGCCGCGCGGCGCTACTGCTACTGACGCTGCCATTTTTTGCAGCCTTTTCTATGTAAGGTACTTTACCAGACCCTTGTCAAAAAGAGACTGGCAAACTGTCAGCCATTATAAAAATTGAGCGCCATATTAAGCATCATAACGACTTCCACAAAAAAACATTTGGCAGCCATGATGGTACAGTACACACCGCTTTCTGTTAAAGACAATTCTTGAACAAAGCCTCCGTAATCGTTGTAAAAGTTCCTCTTTTCATGAATCTGCGTAGGCAAGTTCACCATCATGGCTGTCGAATATTCTTCCTATGGCAGTCGCCATGATATTTAATATAATATGGCGATCAATTTTTGTAATGGTTGATAGTTTGCCAGTCTCTTTTAATTTAGGGTTTCTATGGTTCATTTACCATAGCGACGAAATAACCAAAGTTGCCTTCTTTTTTACAATTTTCCATCTGGCCGCGTGAGGGCGCTGACACCCACAATGTTAGCCAATAGAATTCTTAGAAATGTTAAGCAGTAATTGAACTTAAATAAAAGGTTTACTTTTACTTTTTGGTGGCTACACCATCGCGCGGATTGTTGAATAACTAAAAACTCATTCGTTATGGGTTAGAGTTAAGGTAATTTCTTACCTTAAGACTGCTTTTCGACGTGGAATGTAAAATTCGTTGTCTTTCAACTTGAGATACCAAGGTAGCACTCGTTGCTCCTGCAGCTTTTACAAGTGGATCCATTCCGGACATCATAACAGATGCTCCTAAAAATTTATTGAGTAAAGATCGTGCTTCTGAGTCTTCTAAAGCTTCGCCAGGAACATTTTCTGAAACGCCAAAGAAAAATCAAATCAGTAAAAAAAAAATTGACACAAAAATCACAATGTTTTTTAAAATTTACCATCATCAGCAGCCCTCATTCGACTAATAAGATCCTGCACACCAGTAACTTTAGCTGAGTTTCCAATAAACGATTTACTTTCAGTTTTTCCACCTCCGACTCTACTCTCACTAGTTATGGTCGTGCGTTCGCTAACTTCAGCATATCCATTAGAACCATCGTCCGAATATCCTTGGTTCGTTTCGTTTCGATTTTTATTTTCGATTTCTCGTTCGTTTAAAAGTTGTTCTGATGTTGTCGATGATGCGCGAGTCGATCCGATTCGAACTTCCATCGACGCGGAATGTTTCAGTCCAGGAGAATCTACAAAAAAAAAATAACAAAAAAATTAGATTTAAAATTTTTAAAAACTATAAAAAAATATTAAAAAATGAAATTAGAAAAAATAAAAGCAAAAAGGCGATTAGGAAAATTAGATAATGAGATTAAAATTACCTGGAGGTGATAAATCACCGTTGGTGTGCTTGAAACTAGCAGTCCGGAGTATTAATCCTGCTTTTGGATAGCTTGCACCAGTCTTGGGCGATTCCGCTTCAGCTATTTTTTATTAGTAGCAAAATATTAAATGATTTAATTAGAGCATAATAAAAACAAGAATGATTTTAAGATATTAAAAGTATCAACGAGAGTAGACATGAGATTACAAATGCAAAGATCAGTTCCAAAAAAAATTTACTAGAAGGTTGTAGTTATTGTTTGGTGGAATATGAGATCAAAAATTATTTCCATCTTGCTTTTTTCCTATTTTAGTTTCACACTAGCGCCATTCAACGACTATTGTGGAATTTTTTCGAACTAATCAGAGCACCATTTCCTAATAATGAATGAGTTATTAATAATGTAAGCTTGAATTATTCATTATAATATTAAATGATAATTAAGTCCTAGCGCCTGTTTTCAGACAGAAAAAGCCCGGTAAAGAGGATGAAAATAGTTTCTAGGCTGAGCGCGAGAAAGCGCATTTGATCGAAAAAGTAGAGATGAAAGCACTAGAAAAAACGAAGATCCTGTCTAAGCGCTTAGCGGCTGATTCTTCATGAAATATTATTTTTCTTTACTGCCCTCCATGCCATTGGCATTTGTTACCATTAACAAGGAAAAAGATATAAAAAATTTTTTGTTTAAACATACCTGCAGCTTGCTGAAACTTTTGCGATAATGCTTTTACTGCTCCTCCTCTACCAACTTTTGAAAAAGTAGATGACGTAATGAGTTCGGTTTCGTCGATTGACCCTTTCCGTAATAATGAATCTTTAACATCGTTCAAGGGAGAAGGCCCTAGCTTCCGCTTTTCAGCTTCTAAAATAATATTTTTTAATTAGTAAACTCAAATTTTATAGTATCTAAAGCTTGGGAAAATTTTAAAAAAAATTTACCAGATATTTCAGCCTTAGTTGAGGATTTTTTCTGGCTTGATAGAATTTCACTTTGCGAATCTGTTTTCGAGACAGAGGATCGGCTGACTGTAGTTGAGGATTTAGTTTCAGATGTAAAGTGCGAGGTGCTAGAAGACCTGAAATCAAAAAAAAGATTAAGTTAATGATTGCCCGTCGAATTATTGAAAAAACTAGTAGTTAATATGATGAAAGTTGGGACTGACAAAATCCCAAAGGCAATTTTTCTTAATTCTACCAGGCAAGAAATATCAACTATGCGCCTATAATTATTTCCTAATAAGCTACACTCAGAAATTTGTATGATAGCGCTATAATTGATCAAATGGTCGGTGTACCGCTGCCACCACTTTTTTAAAAATCGTCTTTTCATCGACATTCACAAATTTTCCAAATATTTTTCTTTGAATTTATAAAATTACTTACGATTCTCTCCTTGATTCCGAAAGACTTGATTTCCTAGACGAATCAATGGAGTCATTAGAAAATTTCTTAGACAGTTGAGACAACTTATCACTCATTTGCTTTTTTTGAAATTTATTAGCATCAGTCTCATCCTTAGTTTTTACATTATTATCGCTTGACACAGTAGTTTTGCTTGAAGACCGAACAGTCGTAGAGCTAACATGTGCCTGATTCTTCTTTTCAGGAGAAGGAGATCTTCTAGTTGATTTTGTCGTAGAGGAGGAAATGCTACTTGTTCTGAAAAAGAATTTTTTAGAATTATTTCCGGACCAAAAAATTTTCTTTTGAAACCAACTATAGACGCTTACCTGGAATGTATTGAATCGCTTGTATTCGATCTACTGCTGACAGTTTTGCTAGATCTCCTAACCGATTTTCCGCTGGCAGTTTTACTTTCTTCATCGCTTACGATTTCAGTAATTGAAACAGGTTGCTTATCTTGTTCTGGAGTCTGATAATTATATTCTGTTTTAGTTATTCTCGTTACCGGCTCTTCTCCATTTCTAGACACGCTTTCGCCTAAAACAAAAGAAATAAGAAGATTAAGCAACAATGGAAAAGATTAAAGATTCTAGATATTAGATCCTCACCGCTTAATTTTTTATACAAAAAATAGCCAGCAGCAACAATAATAAAAAACATTAGGATAAAAATAAAAATATTAAAAGGTAAAAGTTTCCATCCGACAAGTGCTCCTCCAGCAAAATAAAAAGTATCAAATCTATCAGATTTTAAGAAAGGGGTAGCCACGTGCTTCCCACATTTTCGATCCGTTTCAGTCAAAGACTTATCAATCTCAGACGTATCGAAATTTGGCCCCTTTCCATATTGGTCAAATTCTTTAAAATTACTTTGGCAGTAATTAAATTGAAAGGCGGCATTTTCTGATAGGGGGTTACAACTTGAATTAAAATCTATCGTCTCTTGGTTCGATTCCAGGAAATACGGGACTGGGTCTGGTAAATAATCATACAAGGAACTATCCAAAGAATCCTCCGAAGAGGACCGCACCAATTCCCAGTCTCTGAATTTACGCGAAGCGTCTTCGTAAATAGCCTTATTTAAAATTAAATCACTGGCATGAAGGGAAACGTCAAAAGGTAAACGATCATCATCGAATGCATCTAATAAATCGGATTCGCTTTTACACTTTCGCACGAATGAACTAAACCCATCAACATATCTCATTTTATAAATTAAAAAAATAAGAAATAATTTAAAGTAAATAGCCGGCACTTATACACTGTAACAAACAAGGTGTACACGAACTTCCCAGTTGAATGCGACAGAACTGAAACAGTATTATTTGATTTGAACCGTTTCTGGGATATCTGCCAAATGTAAAATGTCTTCTACCGCTGTGGCTGTGGACATGGTATACGAGTACATTGTCCTTGAAGAGAAACTTTACTCTTCTTTAATATTCGAGGTCACCTAACTTTAACCCTAAATGATGGTTTAAATGTGCGGGTAAAAAGTAAGATGATCGATATTTTAAAAAGGATAGCCCAGACGATTGTTATATTTTAGCATAGAACCAAAAATAAATTCATATTTTATTGGTGCTGGTGTATTTCTTTAACTCTAGTTAAACAGTTCTGGAAACTCCTTGTTGATTACCAGGGCTCTTCTAGTTATAGCTTTTACCGTATAGTAGCGCTAGTAAGATCAAGAAACTCTTTCCCAAAAAAGACCCCTTTAAGAAGATGCGCCATTTTAAAATGTCGGCACTTCTCATTTAATAAAATTTTAATGTCTGCTTATTCCGAGGAGATCAGTAAGTCGGGAATAAAATAACTTCTCACCTTCTATCACTTCTTTTTTCATAGAAACAGTCCCATCAGCTTTCCTGACAGCCGAAGATCTTACAACAGTACTCGTCGCAAAACTGGACGAAGTCGTGATTGTTTCCGGTTTTTTCTTATCACAATCCGTCAGACTTTCATGCCTTTGAATCATAGCGCGAAGAGATTGTCCACGATCTTTCATTAATCGACTTGCTTCTTCAGCTTCAGATTCTTTCCTCATAAAGTCCTCATGCGTTTCATTTTCTTGGAGGAAACTATCTCTTAAACGTGCTGGAGGTCGTTGTTGCTGAATTTGTGACACTGTATTACCTCCTAAAAAAAAGAAAAAGAAACATTTGAAGATATTTTCGGACATCGTAAAAAAATTGTTTACTGTTCAAATGAACTTTGAAAAGAATAACAACGATAAAAATTTGCAAAATTTCGCCTAAGCGACAGAGATTCAAACTTAGCGTAAATCAACCATAAACATTACACCAGATTTAATTATAGAAAACAGTTATATTCAATGTCTTTCTCGGAATAATTAATTTTTTTTTTACACAAGGAAAAAGCGGTCATTATTTTTTTTTTTTCGGGGGATAACTCACACGAATCAATCAAGTAAAAATAGATACAGTTGAAGTCATACTCTGAAGATAGATCCTGGGAAATGATATAAAACACACAGTGATTCAATATTTGTCTGGGTTTTTCTCAAAAAAATAAAACTTGAACGTTATGGTTGGTCATACAGGATGCAGCGGCGTCGGTTCAAGAGCGAATTTGGGTTCCAGTAAAAAGAAAGACCTTTGTGAGTAACTGATTGACCAACGGGCTACCGGGAATAATCCCGTCGCACCCCTAAAATAAAAGCGATCTTGTAGTTTTTAAAACTAGGACTGAAATATTTTTTTGCATAAAATTTTTGAGAATAAAAAAGATGAAAACAAAGCGGAATTGGGCGTATGGAAAAAATACGTTTCTAGGCCATTTTGGCGAGTACTTTAAGAATATACTAATGAAATTTTGAGCCCGACTCATTTGGACCCCGAAAAAAAATACTTCAGTTTTTGGCCATTTTTTGGGCTGCTTAGGCGAGCCGGGAAAAATGTGAAAAAATAGGCCACTTTGGCGAGTACTTTCAGAAAATCCTAACGCAATTCATTTTGGCCCTAACAAAAAATAATTTCACTTTTAGCCGTTTTTTAGCCATTTTTTTCGTTTCCAAAATATGTGAAAAAATACGTAACTAATAGTACTTTCTGAGTACTTTCACAGTATAATAACGAAATTTCGATCCCGGCTCATTAGGATCCCCAAAAAAAATAATTAAAGTTTGGATCCGATTTTAGGCTTATTGCCTGGTCGAAAACGAAAACAGAAAAATACGTTTCTAGGCCATTTTAAAGAGTACTTGCCAAGAATGATAAGGAAATTTTGGCCGGACGGCAAATCGACCCCCAAAAAAATTTTTTTTAGTTAAGTCAAATTTTTTGACCTTTGACCTTTATTTGAAAAATTCAAAAAAATACCCTAAAATAGCCCTTCGAAAGTACTTTCATCTCATAAAAAGTTTTTTGAAATCGAACGCTCCGTTCTGCCCAAAAAAAAAAAAATAAAAACGGAATTTTTTTCCACCTTAATTTTTTTAAAAATGGGCCATATTTGAACCCTGATATTTGGCCTAGCTTAATCTTTAGTGGAGACCTATCGATGAGTTAAAAATAAAAAAAATCGGTGACTGGGGCAGAAACCATATGGAAAGTCGGTAGGAGCCTTTGTCGCCCAATTCAGCTTTTTCTCCATTCTTTTTTAATCAGAAAAAAAAACGATGGGCAAAAAATTACCTTTGCTAAACTACTTCATTTTCGGCGCTCTTGAAAAAATTTCTAGCAGTCATAAAAATTTTGAGTTCTGAGTTCTAAAAACCCTGCCTTCCCCATTTGGTTCTGACTATTAAAACCTCAGTTAAAAAAGTAAAAAAAATTTTCAACTTTCCAGCCTTGTCAGGACTCAGGACTTAACTTAATCGTCTATTACTAAGTCGGCCCTGCTCATCATGTAAACAATTTAAACGATAACTATAACAGATGAAACTCATCATACATACACGAGTAAAACTAATGATTTCTTTTCCAAGCAAATTAACAATTAAAAAAAAAAAAAATTAAAAATACTTACTCGCATGTTTTTCATGTCGAGCTACTATTTCTTTCAACTGAGGGCTTTCGGGCTGCTCCAAACTTGGCATCGTTTCACCGTTGTCAGTTGGCTTTGTCGAGGATATCTTGAGAGCTTTTAAACCGAACAATGCTCTCCCTGACGAATCCTTTATATCCCTTGCTGAATCAGTTTCCTGAGTACTTGTTATCAACACTGTCTCTGTTTCGGTTGTGCTTCCCGTATTTTGTCGCCTTAGAGCTTTCAAACCGAACAACGGTCTCCCTTTCTCGTCGGTTGGACCAACTCCATAACTCGACGTGATCGAATCCGTGAGATTTCCTTCCTTAGCCTCATTTTCGATGTGAGATTTTTTAATAGTTTTGTTAACTGAAAAGAAAAAATAAAAGTTGAAATCAATAAGCATGGAATTTTTTTACGATGAATTCACTCATTGAATAATTTTCAAGATCTTTAAGAATCGTTGATTGTTCAAAGGAGAATCATAAAAATATTTCTCCTTTAGAGATTGTTATTAGATGTAATGATTGACCCGGTTTAATGTTTTTTTTTTAAATTTCCACGATTAACGTATGGGATAAGTCGAAGAAATAATAGGGGAAGTTCTTGAAGAGTCACAGTTTTAAAAATGTAGGTCAGTTGTCAATCCAACCATTAAATTGGTTTTGAGTTCTGAAGACGCGTTTTGTTTAATAAATTGATTCTGACTTGTCTGTTTCTTCTTCTTCATGAAAATAAATCGAGTTGACGAATTTTAAATATAAATTCGAATTTTGAGATTTCGGGTCGAATTTTATAATTTTACAAACGAAGGTTAAGGGACTGCAATTTTTTTTGTTGTGTAAAGGGCAATTGTTTTTAATGTTTTTGTTTCTGGGCCAAAGTTTTATAACACAGTCAGCGTTCTGGTTTAGTTCTTGATTTAACAAAGAGATTCTGTCATGATTTAACACCTGAAAAATTTTGACGGGGTTTTATTCAAAAAAACCAGATTTTAAAAGATTGATGGGAATGCGGGAAGTTGTTTGCGAGAAATTCACAAATTAGGCTGCACACGAATTTATAAAAAATTCGGATTTCTTAGAGATTTTGAGGCTCAAAGATTCTTAAAAAATGAGCTTCGTTTGTAAATATTGCTTTGGCGAGTTCAGCTCAGGCCTATAATCGCCCTAGCGAATTTCAGGCCTTAACTCCATTGACAATCTAATCGAATTTGCCACTTGAAATTGCTTGGTGATGCCTAAATTGATAAATAAACCGAATTCTAATTATATCTCATGCCTCAAAACTCTCATCTCAAGCTGCTCAGAGTTATAATGGCCTTACTTTGATATTCTAAAAGATTTAGCATCTTTAAATCGAGCCCCAAGAGGTTCTCAATGGCCTTAGCTAAGTCATATAAGGTTTTAGAAGTTTTAACACTAATTCTAAAGGCTTTAACAATTTAGCCAAGACCTGTAGGGATTTCAAAGGCTCCAAAAGCTTCATATCAAGCCTTCAGTAGATTTATTAGTCTAAATATAGGATTCTAAGATCACTACAGGCTTTAGCTTGCTGCTCTTCTCGAAGTCGAATCACTTTGGATGGACTCTTCATCATTAGTAGATCAAGAATCAGGCTCTTAAATTTTCAATACACTAAAATGCTAGTAATTTTCTAGGAGCGACGCTAAGAACCTAAAAAATCAGGAAGTTTTGTACAGACAAATTAAAACTTTTCTAATTATTTAAAACGTTTTAAAGACTGCGTTTAACTTATCAGGTTCTGGCAATGCTAAAAGCTTTAACTTTTCTTGAAGGTTAAAAGGCGCCTTGGCATTTTGTCAAAGTCAGCTGACCGGTAAGCACTTTGATCCTTACTCCCCATCAAATTACATATTGAAACAATAACCCTAGACACACTTTCACTTTAATTTAAACTCTACCAATCTTTCATCAATAAGCGAACACAACTCAATCCTAATAAGTTTCAGCAATGCCTTGAATGAGGCCGAAAAATTTTAGTTAAGGCGCCTAAAAATCACAAACATACTTCATAATAGAACACAGAACACAAAATTCTTAACCAAATTTCAGGATTTCATCTGCCGTCTTTTTCAAAAATGATTTCCTAAAATCCAGGCGGATAAAAATTAAAAACCCTACCTAAAAAAAATTATTAACCGCTCACTATCCTCTGAAAAAGAAAATAACACAAAATCTTCGCGAATGAAAGTCACATCAAAAAAAAAAAAAAACGCTATTCGCGCGTGCTTTAAATAATAACTAAATAGAAAAGCACAAGAGGCATAACCGCAAGAGACTGAAATCTATTATGAACATCAGGGATTTTATTTTGACTGACTAACCTCGTCAGCATTGTAATTAAAAAGATTTACCCAAAAAAAACATGCGGATGAAAATTAGCAAATGTGCCCACGACTCGATCCATTTACTGTGGGCGTTATTCAAGGGATTGTAAATAAGTAGTCTTAATTTACGAACCGGAAAACGATCTTGTAACACTTAAATCAACTGCAATTATAAATGCGAACAAAAAAAAATTATGCGTGTATAATAACCACTTAAAGTCATATACTCCCGCTACACCGTGAACAATCGGGAAAGAAATTATAATTTCTAACTTCATTGACTTAAAACCCTACAAATGGTCTACAAGGAAAAAACATACTTTTAAAAAAAATTGAATGGATTGTTATGTATGAAAAAATATTGTTTAAAATTAGCATTGTGTAATCTTTTTGACGGTCCTCGCCTGGCAGAAACAATGCCAACAAAATTTAATTTGAAAAAACAAAATCCTTGATTTTCAATATAAAGATTAAACACGAATGATCTAGGCTAGTTTATAATATGCAACACTTGGGATGGCGAATAATTGATAACTATTAGTAAACAAACATCACTACCATTTGTGTATTTTATCTAAATTTGAGATGTCAGCGTTGTACATTAAGATAAGTTACACAAAAGAGGAAATAGGTTAGGTGTGAATAGTGTGTATCATGTTGGAGGGAATGATAAGATGCCATAAAGGAAATTTTTGTTTGAAGAGAGGTGTAATAGTAATCCTGTAATAAAATAAGTGTCGTAGGCCTGCGTTAAAATGTTATCTAATAAATAACCTAATCTGGTTCGTGTTTAGGTTCTTGTGACGTGTAATATGAAGAATTTATAATTTTAATGAACAACACTCAATGAGACACAACAGAGTAGAGAAAAGGTTTCAGTGAAATTCAAAGCCTTGTGTCCTAAATTTTTAGGGGTGGAAAAATTTTGGGTATCATCAATCAAAGCCTGCTACAAACCGTTATTGAGGATTGCGCACAAAGCCGAATGCTTACATTCAAACCTTTGTGTTTCTCGTGCTCCTTCCTTCGACTGAATAGGCAAAATCAATGCTGGCCCCCACACCTTTTTTTAGCTTATGCAAAAGCAAATTAAGGCGCAGGTTATGCAAAATCAACTTTGAGGCTCGATTAGATAAGCTAAATATAGGTTTTAGATTCGTGACGTCACGAACACTTTGCCTCCGCCATGTTGCTTCCCATTCATTTAGTCTTTTACTCTTTTTCAACCGATCAAAGTAATTCTGATTGTTAGTAGAACAAGATAACAATGAAAACAAGCGAAATTTTAAGAGACACTGAATTAAAACCCAGGCGGTTTTGCGTCTTCTGCTTATTTTGGCGGCACACACCACAGACTAAACAGAATGGAATCATAATTTACTGTTTAAAAGTAAAGACAGCGCCACCGTCTTTTCACACAAATTAGGGCGAGTGTGGCGCTATCTTTGCTGTAAAATAAGGAAGTATAACCTCAACTTTACATTCGAATTGTATTTTGTTTGCTTTGTGGCTTTACGCATGGAGATTTTGTATAAAATTCAAAAGAGAGAAATGTGGCGAACCAAACGACAAATTAAAGGATTTTAAACTAAAGTATTGCTTACTTGTGCTCAGGACCTGTGAATATTAACGAATGACAGCGTCATAGTGACGCCACTCTTCGTGTCTTAAAGAATATAATCTATAGAGAGCATTTGCCTTCGGGTGTTCTCGGGTGTTTCCGGAACTTCAATAAGCTAACCGTAAGCGGGTTCACTTTTTTCGTCTGCTTCATGTTTCACAACAAACAATTCAAAGAAGAAGGTTTGCTCTCTCTGCAAATTGTCTAAGCATTGTTAACATTGGAAATCAGAGAATAAACAATCCTTGGCCAAAATAGCCAAACTTGCGACCAATTTTCCGGCCCTACAAGTTTGTTTTAGAGGCAGCTATATCAGTTGCAACTCTGTACTTGAAAAAAAAATGAGAAAAGAATTGTGGGAGGACTTTAGCGAAACAATTTTAAAAAAAACACTTCAGAATTTAAAATTTAAAAAAATAATAGCACTAATGCACTCAACTCACCAATTAGCGCCCAATGGCGTCCATTAAATCATGTGAAAAATTCGATTTCTTCAAAAAAACATTAAATTAAAGCCATTAAATTTTTAAGTGTCGAAAATCATGCAATTCTATGCATTTTATAAATTTTCTAAATTATGCGAAATGCAATAAAAAATTTAGAACTGCATAAAATTTTGCGGACCGTGAAAAATTAGTTAACCTTTAAAAATATAAGACGAATGATTGCTTTTAAAAAAAAAAGCCAGTTACCGCTTGGGATTCACAACTGATAGGCCGTATCAAGACCTCCAAAGCGGGAATATTTTTATCAGCATTTTAAAATAATGAAACACAAAAAAAAATATTTGGCGAAATCTCACGTTTAAAATTGATTTCATAATCAGCATCCAACAATGCACAATTCAGGGTCATCCGGACCTAACCGTGTGAAATTGAAAACGGTGCAACAAAATGACTTAACACAAAACCAGAAATCAATAGAAGAAATAAGCCTAAAAAAAGAAAAAGTGCGGAGAAAAATATATCCACAAGTGCACTCTCCAAAAACATAACCTTAAGTGCATGACATAAGGGAAAAAAATTCTTTTACTCACACAAAGTCCAAAACAAAGAAAACCGAATTAAATCAACGATGATAAGAAAAATTCGATTGAGCACATAAATATCCATAACCGCCGTAACCAAACAAGAAATGATTCACCCAGGAATTCTATTCATAAAATGCCGAAAAAAAAGAAGAATCTCGTGGTAACTTCATTATAATTATCCTAAGTAAACGATATGATTGATGGTATACATATTTGAGTCCACTAGGTCAGTTGTTTTTGTTGTTGGTTGGCGTTGTTGCTTTCGTTGCGTCTTCCTTTCTCTTCGGACCGAGTTACTCATTGGCTTTCCCAAATTTATTCATTAAATAAATCTTCAGAATCGCACTTATAGCTCGTGCCTAGAAGAGTTTTTACTTTCATATTCAATATCTTCGCGGTATTGGGACGTGACGGGTCAAAAGCAAAAGCGATATGAGTGCTAAATGCGTTCATTAATACCTTCCAGCAATTTTTTTAATAAAAAAAAAGTATGTTTAAGAAGAAATACGGTTGGGGATCAGTGGCGGCTCAAGGAAGACATGCAGGGTATATGTAAAAGCCGTTAGAGGTCTTAAAGACCTCAACCCAAAAGAGAGAACTTGAGGTCGGAACGAAAAAACTCATACTTCAGATGGGAGACTTTAAATGATCAATAGAATCTTTGAACAAGGTCGAGTTTAAGTCAACGAAGCCCTAAGAGGTTTCAGCTAAGGGTGTCAAAGCCCTCAAAGGGCTAATAAGTATGAATCAAAGCTCATGCTAATTCTCAAGGAGGACCCATGACCAGCTAAGACCACTTGAGCTTTATAAGTGTTGAGCTCTAAGATCATCAGAGCACTCATGGGACAGAGCTAAGGCCTTAAGAGACCTCAGAGGACCAAACTAAAGCCATTAGGGATGGACGAGCTAAATCTCGGACTCGGACTACTAAGAGAGTGAGTTAAGGTCTAAAACAGCGCTTTAAGGGAGGTAAGCCTGCCAGGGATGAGGCCACTAGAGTCCAAAAGAGTAGTGGCGAGGACTTTTAGGAGTTTGAGCTAAACTTTCAAGAGCTGTTAGATACTGAACTTAAGTATGTTTAAGTAGTTAAGTAAATTAAAGCCGCTAGAGTCCAAAGAGAGTCTAGGTAAAACTCTAAAGGCTTAAGTCGGCATTATCCTCAGAAGGTCGACTAAAAACTGCCAGAAAGCAGACTTTAAATTATCAAATTATTCATGAGGCCAAGTTTAAGTTGTCAGAGCCCTAAAAGGTTTTACGTTAAGGTTATTAAACCCTAAAAGCAGAATAAAAACTTTCAAAACTTTTATAAGTCCGAGCTAAGGGGCAGTCAGAATTTTAAAAAGACTGTGAAAAGGTTGGTAAAGCCTCAGAAAGACAAGCTAGGCTCTTAATAGCCGCTAGACAGCCACTTTAAGTCTGATAAATCCATTGGACAATTAAATAAAAGATCTCCTCTCTTCTCTGGCTTAAATCTCTCTGTTAAAAATTCTGCTAGGGAGCTACTCCTTCCGAGATTTTTTTCCCTG
Source organism: Liposcelis brunnea (assembly GCA_023512825.1). Lineage (NCBI taxonomy): Eukaryota > Metazoa > Arthropoda > Insecta > Psocodea > Liposcelididae > Liposcelis > Liposcelis brunnea. The sequence continues at coordinate 10,128,808 of CM042065.1, read as the reverse complement.
GCACCGCCGCTGTTAAAGGTACTTGTTTGGGAATTTCAAGCGTCAGCATTTTAATATGATCGACGTGTAACTGCTTCATAGACTGTAAGAATTGCATCTTCAACTAATTCGTGGGAATGAAGACATTAGTATGCAGTTATTAAGATTATTTAACATTTTTCTTTGCCTTATGAGATGAAACCGGGAAACGTCAAATATCCGGCTGGGAAAAAAATTCAAACGTGACGTTTATCAACTCTCAAAATTTTACTAACCCCTACAAACGACCCATAAAAAGAACTATTGATAAAATGTTGAGGCACAAACACAAATAGTAAAAATATTTCTAGGTAATTCGTTTACCTGTGCCGCACCTTTCCTTTCGGTTTTACTTCAAAAAAAATTTTTTTACAATTGTTCGAATTTTTTTCATATTTGTTAAAATGAGTCACATGGCGAGAAATGCATTTTTCAAAGTGTTACAAAACGAAATAGGTTATTAGCCTTAACGAACTTCCTCTGGGAAAAAAATAACTTAACGGATATTTATATTCCTTACCGGTTTTTGAATTTAATTATTAAGAAAAAAATTATAAACTTACTACTGTTTAATGTGTTTAGCCTCCCCATGATTTTTTTTAATAAAATCCGAATAAATTCCAGAAGAAAAATGTATCCTAGAGACGAAATGATCACTACATTTCACAGACGATACCGTTGAAATTTAAAAGGACCTTCAACTTGACCAACAATCACTATTCACGCACCTAGGTTCAATGGTAGACTGGGAAATGATTGTTGTGTTGATGACTGACTACCTTTACTTAACAAGTGAAATAAAATTCTCAGTCTAAGAAGACTTACTTCCTTATTGTGTTTCTTTGAAAAAGGTTTCCAAGGTATTTAATCAACAGGTATAGATTACTGCAGTGCACCGTACGGTCCGAGGAGCACTGCCAATTTGAAAATGACAAAGCGAAGTAAGAGGCAATTTTCATGGTGTTACTTTTTTTTATCAGGTGAGAAACAGGGTGGTCCAAAAAAATTTTTTTTGGCATGGGCGGACAAAAAAAAATTCTGAAAGAAGCTTCAAAAAAATATAGCTCTAGCTTTTAAAGAAATCGGGAGTTTGCTAAAAAATATAGTTTACTGTAAATTAATTGTTGCCGAAGAAAATTGAGATACTCAAAAAACTAAAAGAAGCTTTAGGGATGAGTAAAAGGATTCTGAATGGCCTTTTTTGGTCAAGACTTTTTTTTAGAATTTGTTTGGTCCAAGATTTTTTCCAGAACTTTTTTATCCAAAGATTTTTCCAGAATTTCTCAGTTAATAGATCTTTTTTAGAATTATTTTGACCAAAAATTTTTTTGAATAGATATGTGAAATGTTATTCATTCAAAATTTTTTTTTCATCAAAAAATTTTTTTTAAATTTTTTTAAAATTTTTTGTTCAATAGATTCTTTTTAGAACCTATTTCGCCAAAACGTTTTTCCAAAAGAGATTTTTAAAATTTTTTTGGTCAAAAATTTTTTTTAGAATTTTTTTGGTCCAAAATTTTTTTTTTGAATTTTTTTGGTCCAAAATTTTTTTTCAGAATTTTTTTGGTCCAAAATTTTTTTTCAGAATTTTTTTGGTCCAAAATTTTTTTTCAGAATTTTTTTGGTCCAAAATTTTTTTTCAGAATTTTTTTGGTCCAAAATTTTTTTTCAGAATTTTTTTGGTCAAAAATATTTTTGGCCAAGAAATTTTTTTTAAGGCTATGTTCTTATTAAAAATCACTTCAAAATCTTGAAATAAAACTATAATGCGCTTTCAAAGCTTCAATTATTTCAAAGACAAAATGCCAACAAGAGACAAGTCTGCCACCAACAGACATATTTGCAAAAAAAGGATCAACTAAAACCTCTAGACTTCACCAATCTTAATCAGACCTCACTATAATTTGTGCACCCTATAGAAGAAAATAACAAGATCAGATCGCAGACTTCCTTCAGCCCAAAATTTTTTTTAGCAACTTTAACACTTGCTTATTCGTCCTCAAAAATATAATAAGCCTAATTAACTACTCGAAACTTTCCATCCTTTGTTCAGGATACATCAACTTTTCACCATGTTTCTCATAAAAAAAAACTTTTTTCGCCTTATACGGCAAATAAAGCATAATTCAATTAATTATATCTTCCGGCAATGTACGAAATGCTTTCCAACAAAAAAACTTCACTAATCCAAGATGGCATTTACACCGTTCTGCCTTGAAACCAAATGATATCAGTTGAATGGGATAGACATTCTCCATTTGGTTCAACGTACTTTTTACTTGATAAAAAAAAAAATAACGAAATAGTTGAAACTCGAAGAACCTTTTTGTTAATGTCGCCTAAAGCAAAACGTTCACTTTTGTTTTAATCGTATCAACTTACCACTATATGAAGAAGATTTCGTTGTAGTTGTCGCCGGTGTAAGATTTATATGAATTTCTGTTTTGGATGATTGTTTTTGAGCCGGCTTTTTAGTGATGTTTGAAGTGGCGTCGAATGTTTTTGACTGCACGTCAATGATCGATTTCTCGCTGCTTCGCCTTTTATTTTCTGATTCAATAGTTTGCTTATTGTAGATTTTCTCTTGTGTTTTTACATTATCGAAAGATTCGATTCTGTAATAATAAAAAATTGACTATGAGATATAAACAGAAGTTTAAGATTTCGCAGATAGATTGCGCGATATTCAGGTATGATAGAGTTTGTTGATTACCCCGCTAGATGGCTCGCGCATAAAGTTTTTGATATTCTTACCTAGGTGATGTTTTATCCGGCGATTTTCTATCAGGGGAAGTGGATTTCTTTCCAGGAGATTTTGGTCTTCTTGTAGTGCTTTCCTTGGAAACGATGTTGACGGTTACTTTAGAAATTTGAGAGACTTCATCTTTCGGGGAGTATTTAGGTGGAGATTTAGAATGAGAACGGACTCTTTTTTCAGTTGTTTGCTTTTGTTCTGTCACTTCGGTGTTTCGTCGCGATGTGCTGATTGTTTGGGAAGTGAAAGTTATTTCTCCATTTTCAATCATCTTTTTAACGATGCGGATTTGTTGCCTTATTAACCGGCGTTCTTCATATCCTCGAGCTTTTTCGAGCTGAAAAGAAAAATAATAAAAATGAGGGCAGAAAAGCACTGGCAACCGCTTGGGAACAAAAAACTACACGGACTGCAAATTGAAAACTCAGTCCTGGTAAAAAATAAAAGGCTTGATTTGATCACAGTTCCTGTGGTAACAGGCTGCTCTTATATTTTATCTTGAACTTGCACTGACCAAAAAACTGTCCCTCAGGTCTCTATTTTTTTATGGGCCTTTGGAATCAGCGTCCATAGGTTCGCGCCTGTTGCTCCTAATGGTAAATCCTCTCCCTGGCCCTTGCCGGGGCTGTAGCTTAATTAGCGTAGTAAGTACATCCTTCAGGGTTTTTAATATTTTACAAAACGCTCTCTTAGCCCTCTTGAAAATTTTCTGACATCACCACTCCTCTAACCCCCAAGTTTATTTCTTTCCCCTGGGCTTCGAATAGCTCCCCACATCTCTCCATCCATCCCTATGACAGAATCACTTGGCAAAAAAACTGCAACACGTCAGACAAGTCTAAAAATTTCAATGTGGGGTGTTAAATTTTATGCAGCAATTATTCGCCCACTGCTTACTGTTGAATTTTTCGATACATTTAAAGTGGAAGTGACCTTTATTACGTGGTTAATACGAACGAGTCCGCCTTCGTACCCATTTTGTGATCGCATTCGTATGGCAATATAAATATTAATTCAACGTAATTTAATTGAGGGATATAAAGTGCATATTGGATCAATATACCTTCAAGTAACAATAATTATATTCACTGACCTTTCTCGATTCTTTAATATTCCCTTCATAAAAATCCATTTTTTAATACTTTCTCTCACTTTTATTCACCCCATAAAAAAAAAATATTAAAGTGTGCTTAGCCTCACGAGTCAGCATCTGCTACTCAATCTGTTTAATGTGGCAAGATGCCGAATTATAAATTTTTAAACAAGCTTAATCAACTAATTGATTGATTTGGGATATTTATAACGCATCTTTAATAGAAAAAGGGCTTAGAAAAAATTAAAGAAAAAAAAAACTTGTGGCTCCTAAAAATGTAAACTCGTTTAATTGTTTGCCACATTCAATAAAATCAAAGAAGGGTCACTAATATGCGATGGCGGACGAGTTAGGAGCAAATAGCAATCACCTACAAGAATATTTAGCCGGTCCGAGATGCATTTCAAATTTTAAACAAAATGAAATATTTTTTTTCATTTATTACTTCATCCTGTTTTTTTTTTTTTTTTACTTATACCTACGTGATTTGAGGGCGACAACATTTGATATTTTCTTGAACTTTTTCCAAGTGTATAGATATTACGCACTGATAAGTCTGTAGCGATTAATCATACTAACAGATAAATGACATTCGAATGCATACAATTTGTAATTAATAATTTAGTTTTCTTTTTTGTATGGAAAAAATGCAGTAGGCAATGCGTTATATTTAATCACCGTAAAGTAACTGAGAATGTGTAATACAGTGTATCATTGTTTTTGACGTAATATTTCACTGGTTTGTTTGCTTAGGCTTTCCTGATATTCAGGCTTGCTTGCTGGCATTGAGTTTATTTCTTGAATTCTGGCAATTCGTATTTGCCATCAAAATTTGATTAATAGAAAAATAGCTATTGTGAATAGCTGCCACAGCTAATTTCCAGTGGCATAGCAACTGCCCACGCGACTAATCTCTCGCAAGGGGGCCGGGCCCCACATGATCTAAGCTTATTAGGGGCATTAGAAAGGTTTTTTTTAATGCTCTAGCACGGTCGTTGGTTTTTATTAAAATACTCCGTATGGTTGGGCACTACAAAATCTGCAGGGGTCCCCGGAAATATTATTATGCCGCTGCCTATTTCTGTTAAGTTCTTTTTGGCAAAGTTGCGAGATACCAAAAGGACACGGTAGTCTGCTGCATAAGCTAAAGAAGGGTCTTGCTGTCATGTTCTCGTCTCCCTCCCCTGTTCCCTTAAATCTACGCTCATCAAGGTAAAACCCCTTGTTCTTCTGGCGACCACTGAACTAAATTCACTAGATACGAATGATATTGGACACAAAAATTCATATTGTAACGTGATCTCAAACTCAAAAACTGAGTGAGGCAAAACCTAATCACACCCATGGCTAATTGATTACTTACCATACTTTCTAAAACTTCCAAATCGAAAATCTTCTCAATCTCTGATTCCTTCTTCGCAATATCTCCGCTTAACTTCCTAACCAAATGATTTCCAGAATTAGTTTTCCTCAGAGACACTCCAAACTTCGCAATCTTCACTTGTTCTGTTTTATCTAGTTTCGTTGCTACATCTTCAATTCTATCTGCAGAACCCTTTCTCTCGTACAATTTATCAGGCGATCGCCTTTGAGTATCATCAGTAACAACTTGCTTCTTCAGTAAAGCTGGAGCTTTTAAAGCAGAATCCTCTGGGATTTTATTAACCTTGCCAACAGTTGGCATTATAACCTCATCCGTCGGCAAATAACCGTTCATCTTCGGGTGCTCATTTTCTTCAATCAAAGGTCTTATGTTCTTCCCAACAGTCGGTTTAATTTTTTCGGGAGATATATGATTGGCTATTGGGGTATCTTTTCTGGTAGGAGAGGATTTTCTCTCGGGTGAAGAGGATTTCGGAGTTTTCGGTGGCTTTTGGGAATCTTGTTTAGGAGAACGAGGCTCGTTTTTAGGTATCGATGGTTTTCTTGTTGGTTCTGTTACTTCCTTCGTCGGAGATTTCCTACTTGTCGGCGATTCCTCTCTTGATTTTTTCTTGTCGGTTGGTTCCTTTTCTGGCGATGACGGTCTTGAGGAACTTTTCTCGCTATCCATACTGTGTTTTCTTGAACATTTTCTCGATGGGAAAGTGTCAAATTTCCCAGTTTGACGTTCAGGTGATTTAGCTTTACGTCTTGGAAACGTTCCAATTTCTTCTTTAGCTTCAAATTTCGATACGTTAACTTTTCCAATTTGTTTCTTAACTTCGGTCTTTTTATGTTCGGCTGGTTTAGGAGCGACTATATCAATGTTCAATTTCCCAATATTTTTTTTCGTTTCCTCTTTAACTTCAATTAATTCCTCTTCTTGTAATTCGTGTTGTTCAGAAACATCTTGAGTAACTTGCCTATGAATTCTTTCTTCTGTATTTTCCCGACTTCTTACATCAAAAACAGACGGACGATTAATTATGTCATCTTGTCTCTGCAATTCTCTCTTCGCAGTTTTGGAAACACTCGTAACTGCCTGATTATTAGCAATCGTTTCAAACATAGTTTTCGCTTTTAAAACAGCATTGACATTTTCTGTGCTTTCCAAAGTTTCATTATACTCATCAGCAGTTTCTAAATAAGCATTGATGGTATCATCCAAACCCTTAAGAGTAATATCCTCAGGCCTGGAGGGTAAAGGACTTGTAGCTGAGTTTCTCGCCGTTTCTATAAATTGATTTACTCTTTCGGAAACGCTTACATCGATTTTCAATTCTTCTTTTTCAGTTTCTCTTTCATCTAGATCGGTTACTTGTTCAGATATGAATTTTTGAGTAATGGTTTTAACGGATACTTCAGGGATTGGTTCTCTCGGTTCCTCATCTTCTTCTAAAACTGGTTCTGGGATTTTGCTTTGAGGTGTTCTTCGACGGAACTCAATATCGCTGTCATCGTCAGGTTCGCTGACTCTGTCGGCGTATCTCGGTCTTAGTTCTTCTACTTCGGAGTCGCTGACGGGAATGAATTTAACTGGACGTCCGTCTGGGGATACGGATGATTCACGTGATGATCTTGGTATTTCGTCACGTGGTTGTTGGAGGTGATTGGTATCAATATGGATGGTTGTTGTGACCTGCAATTTTAAAAAATTGTTTACCATTCCTCATAATTTGACTCCCCCAAGTCGTCTTTCTTTCGTTTATACAAACCTTATTTCCATAAGTGTTTTCTTCGGTTCTTCTAATTTCCTCCAACTGCTGCAAATACTGTTCATCCTTCCTCTCATACGTTTCATTACTAGTAGCCACAACTGGCGCTTCCTGAACTTCTTCCTCCGATTCAGAGCTCGATGACTCCGATGTCCTCCCATCTACTCTTTTACTTTTCTTCACTTGCACATTTCTTTCCACATCTCGTCTCGCTTCCACATTTTGAGTCAACAACAACTCTTTCGAACTCCTCGTCCTCAATTCCGTCTCCTTAGTAGCAGTCACTTGAATCGTTTCTGCTGATTTCTTCTTCTCAACAACTTTCGTCTTCGAATCTTTCCTCACCACATTAGTTTTCGAATCTTTCCTCGTCACTTCCGGTTTTCTTGTTTCCGTTTTCAACTTACTCGACACTGTATGTGTAATTTTCATCTTCGGCTCTGATCTTTGATGATGCAACGACTTCTTATCATCTTTCGGTTTTATAATAGGCCCGGATGTTGTTCTTGGTTGCGTTGGCTTCCTCTTCTGACTGTCAACTGGTAAATTTTCTCTCGACGACGAAGAATCATCAACTAAAAATTCCGTCGGAGGTTTATCATTCTCCCAGCTATAGTCTAAAATATTTTTTCTCGCTGTTTTTTGCTTCACCTCCGTCTTCACTTCCGTACGAATAAAATTAGCTGTTATTTTGCTTCTGCTATTTCTGTTGACATCCTTAAGCAAAGTTGAACTACGATCAGTTTTCTTAACATCGATTTTATCTTTGCTGGATTTTCTGATTGAAGTATCAATACGTTTATCGGTCGTAATCTTTGAGTCTGAATTTCTAGCTGTAATCGTCTGATGTTTCTTAGCGGAATCAGTTCTGGCAAAAGCAGATCTTACAGGTGATTTCGGTTTTTCCTTCTGAGGAATCGGCGTAGGTTTCTTTTTCTCTTTTTCGGGGAATCGCCTCTGCGACGGATATTCGGTTAACTCGTGCTTCGGTGAAGTCGTTTTCGGTTTTGCTTTCGGAGGTTCAGCCCATGGTCTACTTCTCTCTGGTTTTTTCTCCTGTGTGGCAGGTTTCGTTGGCGTAGCACTCTTCGTTACCGGTAGAGATTTATCACTTAATTTTTTCGTAGGCGGTAATTTTTTATCGCTTAGTTTTCTCTCAATCTGACTTGGCGCCTTTTTAGTTATCGGAGATTTAGGTGTGGCAGGTCCTGCACTTGGTTTTTTGACAAGGGTCGACGGTTTGGGAGCTGATGGACGAGCAACAGGTCTAGTTGGTACTGGCGTAAGTTTTTTCTTCTCTTTTTCCGGGAAACGCCTCTGCGCTGGATATTCCGTTAATTCCTTTTTCGGGCGAATTTCTTTGACTGACTTCTGTGGCTGACTCGGCTTTCTAGCTGGGCTTGATTTTCTTTCAGGGCTTGATCCAGGAGAGCTACTCGGGAATCTTTCCCTGTCAGGCGATCCACCAATAGACGGGAATTTCCTCTCCGGACTAGAATACGGCGAAACGCTTGAAGAACGAGATGAATATGATTTTCTCGAAACAGGAGTTGGCGGTTTCGATTTTTTATTTTTCGGCTCAGTCGGAGAAGACCTTGGAGCTTTTATTTTCTTACTATCAGGAGATGTTGAAATTGTATCCGGACTGGCATTAGTCGCTTGGATAGGTGTAAAACCATTAATGGGCTGGTCGGTTTGCGGTTTTAGCGGATAAAACTCCTGGATTAAAGAACCATCTGAGCTATACTCTGGCGATTTTTCTCTCACTTTATTAGTAACTTTATTCGTGATCGTGGCTTCGTTAGTTTGAAGAACATCTGATGTATTGATTTGAGTTGAATCTGCTCTTTCCGTTGATATAAAGTCAGTTACTTGTTGATAATCCGACTGATCAATATCCGTGCGGGTTATTTGATTAGTAGCTGTAGTCACAGTTTCATTTTCGGTTACTACGGATGAGCTAGAACAAGATGAAGTTGTCCTTGGGCGGCCTCTTTCATTTTTTGGGATTGGACTTGCAGATGGAGAAACTCCTGGAGTTCCTGAACGTTTCTTCGTGGCCGTCCTCGAAGAATGGCTTGAAAATTTCCTCTTTTCCTTATTAGTCGTTCTCGCTTTCGAAATCACATCAGTTTGTTGAGTTGTTTTCCCAGTTGGGCTTGATGCTCGTTTTTGCGGAGAATACGGTCTTTGATAATTCCCCGGAGATGATTTTGGGCTTGATGCTCGTTTTTGCGGGGAATACGGCCTTTGAAAATTACCAGGCGATGATCTAGTACTCGATCTTCGGCTGCCATCACCTCTAGGCGGGCTTCTCGGTCGAGAATCCGGACCCGGGTATCTTTTCGAAGGAGAACTTCTATCCAACGATCCTCTGGATGTGGATTTCGTTGGTGATCTGTATCCTGGAGTGTAACATTTGGAAGGGGATGCGGCTCTTTCTGGACTGAGACTAGGAGCTCGTAAGGAACTTGCAAAGTAAGAATGGCTGGGACTAACTTCAACGCTTATTCTTTTCGGAGTGTAATGTGATTGGTACGTAGTTGTGTAGTCCACATCGCCTTTTTCTATTTGAAGTTCTTGAGGGTGATGTACTGGTGTTGCACGTTGTGGAGTTTCGTAAGTTACTGGTTCTCCTCTGCAAGGAGGATATCCCAAATCTGCTGGACGTGGTTCTACTTCAATTTGACGTTGAGCCGTTACAGCATATCGAGCTTTTTCTTCAACTGTAATTGCAGCTGGGATATCTCTAACTCTAGCAGAATCATCAACTACAATCACGTCCCTGGTTTTTTGAGTAGAGTCCCTACTTATGTCAACTTTGGCGACAGATGAATCGATTATTTTTTCTTGGACGATATGTCCAGTCGAAACGTCTCCAGCTCTGCTTTCAACTCTTTCTGATCTTCGTTCTACAACTTCAACTATTTTCTTTTCTGGGACGATGACGGTAATATCAGAATGAACGGCTACTGATTTCTGAACGTTCACGGAGGAATCAACAGCTTGAGAAGCTACGACAGTGGAAGATTCAGCGACTACTTGACTACGCCTTTCAACAGTTTCGGAGGTTCTTGAAGCAGCTGCTCGAGAAACTGCCTCAGAGGATTTTTCAACGACTTGTGAAGATGTGGAAGATTTTTGAACATCAGCTGCTCGCTCCGAAGTACAAATTGCTTTCGATGTAGCTTCCTGGGAAGTTTGGGATTGAGATGATCTTGCTTCCTGCGATATTAGCGACTGCGAAGATCTTGCTTCTTGCGAAATTTGAGTTTGAGAAGATCTCGCTTCTTGGGTCGAAATTGCTTTTGATGTCGATTCTTGCGAAACTTGGGAAGATGTTGCTTCTTGCGAGACTTGCGAAGATCTCGCTTCTTGCGAAACTTGAGAAGATCTTGCTTCTTGTGAAATTTGCGAAGATCTCTCTGTTTGAGCAACTTGCGTCGCCGAAATCGCTGAAGTTGTTTTTTGTGAAATCTGAGCTTGCTTCAAAGCTTGTTGAAGATCTTTTTCAGAAACTAAAACTTCTTGCCTTGACGCCACCTGAGCAGCACTTTCTTGTCCTTTTGCCAACAGTTCCTTCTCCCTTGACCCTTTAATAGCATATCGTGCAGACTCCTCAGTTTTATACGTTCCAGGAGCGATATCTTTAAACTTAGACGGATCATCTATTACTTTCGATTCTCTTCCACCTGATGATTCTTGACCACCCGTACTTTGTGAATACGATTGCTTCTTCCCGCTTTCATCTGTAACGGTTCTAGTTTTAATAGTCTTCCATTTCTGCGTTTGAACCGAAGCAGTCGTATAAACTCCACCTGCAGCGACTTTACTTTCTCCTGGGACAGCAACAGTCGTCGTCTGTTGCCCGACTTGTCCTTTTTCAGTCGAAGTATCACACACATTTTTAGAATCAGCGACATCCGATTTTGATAAAACAGTTTCACTAGAACTGATAACTTTAGCCTGTCCACTTTTATCAATAATAGATTTATCAGAAGATGCAATTGCTGTCGCGGCTACAACACGATCACCTTGCCCGCTCATTTGTTCAGCATGAGACTGTGTCTTCATTTCGATTTGTCCACCACTACCGACCGCTTCGAATCTCCCGCCGGCTGACTGTGTTTTCCAGTAGCTTTGGGGATTCTGGGTAACATCATCATTTCTATGATACATTTGAAAGTCTCTAGTAGGCGATTCTGAATCACGTATTTCCTTCGATTTCAATGCCATAAAATCTTGATCCTTGATTGAGTCTGCATGTGTCATCGTTTCTCCACTACTTGTAGTATATCTCGATGACTTTGTAATTATTTCAGACGAACCGAATCTTGGTGAATCGTTTTCAATGTGCGGAGTCACGTTACGGACATCGGATAATACTTCCCCGGTCGTGTAAAAATCTTTTAAGCGTTGCTCTCGAAGCTTGTACATCCGAGCACGGATTTCCTTCTTTCGCGAGAAGTCTTCCGTTTGCTGCCACTGAAACGAGAAAAGGAAAAAAAAAAAATGATGAGAAGCGATTTTTCAAACGATTTTTTTTCCTGCACGCGAATAGAGAATTATTAATTAACTTCGCCTTGTGGGTTCTTTTTTTTTTTGAACGTAGATGGTGCGTGCCGAATTTTATAACACAAAACAAGAAGTAGGCGTAAGCGAGAGGAAACTCAATATTAAACGAACTGGTAGAGGTCCGTGACAGATGGAACAAATCCAATTTTGGTTATACATGTCAAATTTTTAGAGTTGTCAGCGTTCGAAAAAATCAAAAGTACGACTTGTTTTCATTAGTTAAAAAATTACATAACCTTCGTTTTTGAATGAACTCATTAAGATCGGAGGAGGAAGAGGAAAATTGTCTTGGCTTGTCAAATGTTTTGTAACTAATTAGTAGTGAAATCAATCCTCTCATAGGTCTCAAAGAAGAATATTACTACAGTGCTTCAAAATTGTTTTATCAACTGAAGAGTTGATGTTTGACCTAAAAACTCAGCTGTGTGCCATGTAAAGAGCATGGAACACAACAAATCCAAAACAGAAACTGCTGAGAAAGAAGCTGAGGGAAAAACTCAAGAGCTCAAGATATAAAGTTTGAGCTAAAGCTGAGGCAAGCACGGAGTTTGTCTATGGAGCTAAGTTGGAGCCTGATCGAAATGATATGTACGAATTATTAAGGTAGGAGGAAATCAGAAAGACCCCAGAATATAAATCCAAGGAGAATACAAAGTTAAAATCGAACAACTCCGACGACAGAGCATAAAGCAGAGACCGAAATTGGTTCGAATCTTCTCGAGGCACAGAAGAAGAAAAAATAGTGCAATGGAATTCGCGGCAACGAACAGAAGTCTACAAAAACTTCCAAAAAGGTGGCTGGATAGCGTACTCAAGATCAAGAAAGAATGCTTTGAAAAGCGAGAGATTGAACTGCTTGGAAAGGATTAGAAGAGTTCTGTGGATTTCAGGATGAATAAATTCAAAAGCTCAAAATTGGAGGAAAAAGAAAGCATTTATTATTATTGCTGAATGAATTTCGTTTCTTTTTTCACAGTATACAACATGACTAAAGGAAATAAATTCTCAATTTCAATAAATTTTCAATTGTTTTGTTTGCCTGAACATAAATTTCATCGAGACGAATCAATGATTGTAATTCTTTTTCCTTACAGTCGCCCACACGATCAACTTCTTCAATTGATGGCTGCAGCCTTTACAGACCACATCACTGACGAATTTTTAGATTTGCCCTGTTTTTCAATAACTAAATCACAAAGCTGAAGCTCCCGCAATAAAAAAAATTCCGCACATGGCAGCAATGGAGCTAAAAACTTATCATCTCTGGCTCCGATTTTCACTAGGAAAAACCATGATGTCAAAAATAATGTGCTTTTAAATTTCTTACGAGAACTTCAAACGATCAAACCTTCATGCAACGCTGAGCTTCAATAAACACTCATTACCACCACCATTACAAATTTGCATTTATTTTTATCAAATAAATCGACTAGACCTATTCCAACCGGCTTACGAATCCAAAGGGAATTCCCATTATGTCAAAAAATTAATTTTTTAAAATCGGCTTTACACCTACATTCACATCTTTAAACAATAACCTTCGACAATGACCATCAACAAAAAAAAATCACTAAGTACTCCACCCTACAGGGCGTCTTCCATAAAATTTATGAAATCTCTGATTTCCACAACTTTTATAAAAAAAAAAAGTATCTTAACAAGATATTAATTGAACATGACACATGCAGTTATACACTTTACAATGAATTTATTTTCCTTATCTCTCAAGCCTGACTTGCCAATTAGCACTTTTCTCACAAAAACAAATCCATCGCAAAAAATGATTCGCTCTCACACATCATATGAAATTTGATGAACAGCAAACTGGATTTTCCATGATTTGGCCAAATTGGATTTTTAACAATTTGTGTTTTCATAATTTGTCAAAATTTGATTTCAACAAATTTTCGATGACATGTCAAAATTTGATTTCAAGAACTTTGATTTTTCATGTATTGTCGGAACTTGATTTCAAAAAATTTGATTTTCCATAATTTAAACAAATTTTTTTATATTTTTTAAAAAAATTTTTGATTACAATTTTGCATTATACCTTTTCCTTAAAAATGTAATTGCTTCCTTTGCGTTAATCCTTTATATCCAAAACAACGATCTCACTTCCCCTAATCACTTTTAACACCAAACAAAACCGTCTGAACACGATCTCTCGACTAAAAAAAAAAAAACACACAAACTGCTAAATCATAAACCCCGGCACTAAAAAAATCATTCTGAATTAAAAAGAAAAAAATTAAAAAAGACAGCGAAATAAACAACTATACAGTGTCAACCATAATCTCAACCCACGATGGAATATTTACGAATCGGATATCGAAAACTGAATGTATCCAGGTACAAGTTATATTAGACGACCACACGAATCAACATCTCCTCGAGAACTGAATTAAAAAAGGTATATACTGTCTATATTGGCGATGTATTAAAGTGCATGGGCGATCCTCTATGTAATATGAAGGATTTATGACAAGATCTACTCAGTTTTGATTGTCTCATTTCGCGTTGCAAAATACCTCGAAACCTATTCTTTTGTTTCCTGACGTTGCACAATTACGACATTAATGATTTTAAATGGGAGAAAATTCGAGATTAAAAAAATGTTTACGATTTTTAGGGATGATGATTTTTCTTTTTATTGCAAGCAGAAGCCGTGGAAATGGTCGGTTTTATTGCAAAACGGGTTTTTTCTGCGAAATCATTACTTTAAAATATCATGGAAGTAAAATGACCATTTAAGAAGTGATGATAATGTTTTTCTTAATTTGGTGATATGCTTTCTTAGTATGTCCTTAAATATTTTTACGATCTTTTAAATCTTCTTTTTATAAGGGCTTTATCAATATATCGGTAATTTTTTTAAGAGTTGTGATTCATTTTAGAGATACATTGAAGATTTTAAAGCTTTAAACCGTAATCCCATAAAATATTTTGCAGTATCAGGTTACATTTTTTTGATGAAGAAAGGAGTTTTTCTCACCGCTGGCGCCGCAACTTATTTGGTTTGTGGGTGCAAAAAATTTCCGTCCTTAATCAAAAATAGTTCAGGTTTCAAATAGTCCAGTTTTGTCTAAATTAAATTTGTCACAGTTAATATTTTGTAAACTAATAAATGAAAACCAGAAAATTCAATCGCTCGAAATCGCATCAAGAAAAATCAAACCGGTTGAAATCAAATTTTGACAAAATGTCTTCGAGTTGAATTTTAAAAAACTGAATTAATCGAAATGAAATTTTGAAGAACGAGGCTGGTCAAATAAATTTGTAGAGAAATAAATTCGTTAAGACCAAATTTTAGGGAGCCGAATTCGAATGAAATTGAATAAATACCGTTTGCCAAATCAAATTACGGAAAGCAAACTCTTTGAAATCAATTTTGACCGAATGAAAAATCAAAATAAATGTTGGAATCAAATTTCGAAAAATAATGGAACGTCTAATTTACTGAGATCAAAATTTAGAAAATTCAACTGATGGAAATTAAAATTTTGACTCAATTCTGCAAATTTTAACCTATTGAATTCAAATCACCAGAGTTTGGGAAAATTCAACCTCTGAAAATCAAGTTTTCACAAAATTATCAAAAATTGAAAACTGATGGGATCTAAATACTTGATTAAATTATGAAAAATAAACATGTGGAGATTGAATTTGGGAAAATCGGGGAAATTAAACCAGTGCCAGTAGAGAACAAGTTTTGACCAAATCATGAGAGATTCAATTTTTCTAGATCAAATGGACCAAATTATGGAAAATCAAATTCATCAAGATCAAATGGCGACCAAATTATAGAAGATCAAAGTCGGACCTTTTCGAATCATATTTTGACAGGATTATTGCCTCATTATTCACTCAAACCTATTCATTCTGCCCAAAAGCTAACAAATGTCTTAAGTCTGTTGAGAAACTGACTCGCCCATTTATTTTAATCAGCAACTATCAGCAGCAATAGCATTGCAGCCATTATACGTAGCTGACCGTGAAATCCCACAAATACAAGTTTAAACTTGCAACTTTCCGTTAATCTGTCAATTTGTGCAATGGCGTTTTGTCTGTCTAGTTATTCGCAAAGGATCAATATTAAACAAATGGCGCATTTTCTTGGAAAAATTTTATCCTGCCTCTCTTCCGCCACGTCATTGACGAACTGACATTTCTTAACGAGGTTCTTATTAATTAAAAGAAATCAATTCAGGACGAATTGTAAAAATCCCACACGACTTGTCTGGTTTTTTTTTTTATTAACAAAGCTAATTAAAAATAAAAATTTTCGTTATTATTTAATAGACCGCTTAAAATATCATCTTACCAATAAATTTTTAAGAAATCATAACAATGTCAGCCTCCTGCTGCTTCAATCCAAATCAAGTTTGAATTGAGAGCCCCCTCAAAGACTTTACTAATAAGCCAAATGACAGTGTACGCACATTTCTCATTAAAAATGGACGGTTATATTCATTAGCAAACACTGTCAAGCAATGTCACCTGACAAAAGGATATAAACCCACGTTTTTACATACATTTTATACAACCGAGGAAAATAAGCTTAACGGGGTGAAGGTTTTTTCCGTTCTTCCCAAAAAAAAATTATCAGGCCTATAGTTGACGATTCCGTTTAAAATTAATTCGAAACGAGCAGTTAAAACTATTTTACGACGATCGAAAATGGCAGGGAATCGTCTATTGCCTATCAAGAGTGCATCCACACATTTTGATGACTTGCATGTTACAATAAGTTCCAATGCGCCCCCTCAAATTCAACAAGAACCTGCTCGTAACGTGGGATGCTTCGTACCTATACGTCATCAGTCACAGGCTCAATTTTTTTTTTCTAAAAGAAAAAAAAAAGTTTTGTTGATATGATTCATCCCGGCGTTGCCATAATCCAAGTATGGAGTATGACGACCTTCCCGACGCAGACAACTATATCGATAATTATTATTGAATTGTTGTTTTGTATATTTTTTTAGTCTAATTTGTTTTTTTTTTGTTAATTTACACTATATTATTAATTGCGAACGATTCTCCACAGGGCTCAGAAATATTATAAATTAAAATTGCGGAGGATTTTAATTATCGTTGACAACTTGTTAGAGTAATACGATTAAAACTACTACTATTGCTCTAAGACATGTCTTGAATGTGATTATAGTTACAAGAATTGTCGTTAAGTGACGATTTTTGTAATTTTAAAGTGTTCGCACTTCAAAATGAGTCTTCATTGCTGCAAGCAGTTAAAAAATAGTTGTCTAAGCTTGAACCGATCAGGAGTCTTCAGGTCTCAACAGGCTCAACAAACTTGTCGAATTTAGCTAAGCCAGCTGAAGGCTTTGGTCATGTATTGCTGCCGTTAGGTCTTTGCCTCCCACAAAAAGCTTTTCCTCCTAAACTCTTCCTCACTACCTTGCTATTAGTTCCATTACTTCCTCAAAGGAAGAAAAAACCTGAAATCTATTAATACCTCAGCCTAATTAAAAAAATGCTCACACCGGTAGGCGGCAAAGAGCAAATCAAGAGGGGGGAAAATGTCGGGCAGTTAAAGACAGGTATTGTCCCATAAAAGTTTTTCTTCGGATACCGTTTGAGGAATACCGCCGATGTTTTGTTATGAGTAATGCATGACTGAAAGTTCATCCTACACGATATCGATACCACGTATCACATTTATGAATGTTCAATCCCACGCAAAAACTTTGATTTTTATCACAAACTTTTTTACGAGTTCATTTTCAAACCGATCATTTTAATCAATGCTCGTTTAATTATCAATTTGAATAGAATCTCATCTCGGTTGTTGTGTTATCTCAAGCAATCGAAAACTCGCTGTTTTTATGAACGATTTTTGTTCATAAAACAAGTTGACCGTTAAAAGTTTTTTCAGTAAATTTAAAAAAAGTTTATTTATTTGATTAATGAAATTAAAATTAACACGCAGTTTACAATGATTAATTGCTGCTGTGCAATTATGTTTTAAGTATTGCTTAACATCAAACAAAAAAGTTAATGTGATTGAATTTATTATGAAAACGATTTGAATGTTTACAACTGTTTTTTGTGTTAATAATAATTTTCCAGCAGGCATTTTCAATTAGGCCATATAGTTTTAAAAAAAAGGGATCGGCTATGAAATAAATTTTTTAATAGATTAATTGAGTTATTATAAATAGTTTATCGACTTGTCAAGAGCCATATTGAAAAAAAAATTTGAATTAAGGTTGCATTTGGATTTTAGTTTGAGACCTTGAATTCCGCTTGATAAAAATTCGGGAAACTTATAGTCCGATTTATTGCATCCTAAGCTTCCCCCCTCCCCAGCATTTAATAAAATGGTTACTGGTATTATTTTGTACTCGTTTAGTACTGTCTCATCATTTATTCTCACAAATCATCAGTCGCTACAATCACTACCATCAAAACACAATCATCCTTCTGCTTTCGCGCCCTTTCCAACAGAACTGTTTACAGCCAGAAAGAAACAATTTTGTGAAAAAGGATTGCGATCAGGAAATCTGTACCTCAGAGCTAGAACGTCGAATTTGAAAATCCAAAAATGGCCGTTGAAAAAAAATCAACTTACCAATCGCCGAAGAATGTCTTCATCTTGTATAAATGAGATGTCCGCACCTTCGGCCGCCATGGCCTGTCCTTAACTGAAACAAAAGAATAAATCATTTTATTGTAATATATCAAAATCTTCACATAATTTGTTATATCATATCGATAGCACGTCACTTGGCGGGAGTAGTAATAAAATAAGTTTTTTGTATGAGTTTTCCTTTCTATACACAGTAAAATGTTTATTTCTTAAATAAAGATGAATCATTTTAACCCAGTAATACAGTGTGGTGACCTCAAAGCATTATTTAACAACATTGTGACAAGTAGCAAGGTCGTTGTTACGTCTTGTAATAGAAAAAAGTTTTGAATGTGTTCTACAGGGCCGCAGAGAGAAGGAGGGGCAGGGGTAATTAACGCAGAGTACAAGAAATTGGAGTCCTCCATGGGTTGGGCTTTAGTCTAAGAATCTGGCTGGTTTCTTTCTTCAACAAGTCTAGACCGACCTGGGCCGGAGCTTGAAAATGAAGCATACCAGCATCAACCTTCGAATCCAGTCTCACAAATTCCAGTAAGCACCACAGTGACTCGGTCAAAGATGGTCACCTCTCCCTACGATGTTTCCAGTTTCTTTTTTCTTCGTAAGGAGTCAGCTTCTGCGGCGGGGTTTCCGCTCTCTTCCCTCTACCCAGAAATTTGGGTTAAGGTGCGCTGTCGATCTTTTCTTCTCTATTTCAAGATCAATAAAAATGCATTATCAGCCTTCACCGGTTGCTTCCTGTGGAACTACCATCTTCCCTTCCGCTAAATTCGGTACCAAAGGCTGTGGTTAGTTCCCACTCTTGAGGATCTTAACTCTTCCCCTAAACCAACTAACCGGACCAAAATAACTCTACACTCTTGACGCCCCTGCTAGTGAAACCATTTTTATGACACTATTGTCCTCAACTTGCTAAACCTTCAAAAATCCTAAAGTTCAATGGGCTCAATAATCAAACATGAAAAAAAAATTAATGGAAAAGGTCAAAGGATTATGTATCATACAATCACCACATGAATGAAACTCGAATGCGAAGAATCCAAATAAGGAGCCCGATATAAAAAAATAAAACTGGCTGAACAAATATTAAAAAAAGCTCAGAGGGATGAGATGATCGTAAGTGATATAGATGACATATAGGTGAATAGGTGAGTATAATGACATTAATTGCGATAATTTCAATGCCTCCACAATGTGAAACATTTTAGAGTTGATCAAGGTAGAAAAATAGACAACGCAGTGTTATGAAGAAATGAGTGGGAAGAAATGTTTTTGTGTCGTCATTTTCGGCATTTCCTGCGCTCCTTATCTGGTTAGGTATCGTTAATCACGGGATTGATGGTTTAATATTGCTGATTTTTCTGTCACCTTTGGGTGAAATGTAAGATTAGTTACAACGGTTGGTGGTTGTGTCATAGAGTGTCATCGGCAGTTCTAAATTTGGTGGATGTATTATAAAAATTAGACTTGAAAAATGATTAAAGAAAAATACAGCTACTGTCTTAGCATCTGATGATATATTGTACTAGTCAAGTTCGACGTAAAATATTTTCTCTGAAGTAAAGTAAATAAAAATTCCGGAATAAAAAATATAAGCATTTTAAAAAAAGCAAAAACTATGTTTTATATACAGACAAGAACATGCTACATTTCAAAGCACGCTTAAAAGGGCGGAATAATGATTCCATGGTCTTCCTAGCACATCAGGCAGATAAAATTAAAATTTGAAAATCCAAAATTTGAACAATTTCGAAAAGTAATTTTAAGCATAAAAAAACATGGCTGCGCGTGCGTGCTAAAAAAAGATTGGACTAACACAAAAACTCATTATGCATCTGTATATTCTTGTCTGTGTTTTTGCACTTTTTGAAACGCTTATATTTTTTTTCTCTTTTTGATTATAACTTATTTAGACGATTTTCTCCTCTTTTAATTAAAAAATTAATAATGAGCAAAAAAGACACAAGTTCACAAAATGTTTTATTCACTTATTCCCTTTCTGCAACAACCTATTCATTCCCCTCCTTTTTGTCTCTGACGTCATCACTAGTACCAACTTCGAGCGCCACCGTCGCCCCCTATATAAACAACGACACTACCCCTCCACCGCCACTTGCAAGTCAGACCTCGTAACGAACACATCGAAAAAAAATAAATACCGTTAGTTGAATTAAGTTTTTCTAGTTTTTAATTTTTTTAAAAAAATAGAAAAGCTTGTCTTCATGAGTTTGTAAAAAAATCGGAGTGGGTATGCTTATGCCTCTTTAAGAAAGGGGGAAGGGCTCCCATTAAAATCAAAAGCCCTAGTGATGGACAACGTTCACACCTCCTGGGTGTCCAATGGAAGTTGAGCGCAAATTATTTGCATTTTTTGCCTAACAACCCCTCATTCATTCTTATGAGTCCTGCCCCAGTATTTTACGATTTACCCGCCCTTATATCGCGGTATTTTATCATAACTCTCTTCTGAAGCAAAAATTAGTTTCGGCGATATTTGTCACAAGTAACAACTATCATTACTTGCAGTTTACACCCATACAAACGCCAAGGTTACCCATAACAATACACTTAACAATTAGCTGCAAATTAATGCATCGTACGATTATTATAACCTTACATATGATCCTTATTTTCACACGAATAGGTGTCGCCCCTAAACCCGCTCTCCCAATATGCCCAACGCTCTTAATTAACTTTCTCCAAAAATTTTCTCCCAATTACTTTCCTTAGATCCCATCCAAAAACTACAAGATTAGCATTAATTTGAAAGAATCCATAAATAACAATACTGAATATTTTTTATGTGACATAATTTCATACACAACAAAAGGTATTTTAAAAGCCTACGCTCCAGCTTTTGTATCATCTTCTCTTATCTTGTTAAATTATGTTATCTGCGCGAATATGTAAAGCAGCATTATAATATTTTGTTTCATTTTTAGCACACGCCCTTTCGAAGGCTTATATCAGGTTTTGCCCGCGTATTTTTTTTTTTTTTAAACGATAGACCGTTTTGTTCTTCGTTATTTTCTAAATAACAAATTTCATTATACCGGGTTTTATAAGATAATCCTTTCAACGGTGAATTCCGTTATTATGGGATGTCCTCCTACATTTTATTTTTTGACAGAAGAGTGTTGACTGACCATCCCACGAACAACACCCTCGCCCGAATTCTGGTTTATTTTCGTGATTTAAAAAATGGATTACGGCAGTGGATTTGAAGTATGGATATTTAAAGACATATTTAAGAAAATAGTTCCGGGTGCTTGAGCAGAAAAAAGCCACACATCATCTTTTCCACTCATCCTCCAAGAAAGACAACACAATAGTCCATATTAAAACATTTCCAATCATTAGGCTGTTTTCTTTATGGATGACATACAGGCGGACGTTTCAATAGTCCTTGAATAGTCTTTTATTAAAAAGATGATTTAAAATCTTTTTTAAATTATTAACGTTCGACCTCAGAGATCGAATCCCATGGACATTAATTAATGTTATCTAGTATGGAAATTGGTGGCATATGGCGAGGGATTTTAAAATTTAGGGCGCCTGACTCCAGCTTTCGCTAAACTTCCATTTCTCTCTGAGATTGATTTACTTAAGAAATAAGGTCTCTAGTATGGAGCTTGATAGGGAGTGGATACTTCAATGAATTGTCTGCTACTTACAAAATCGCCATTTACAATTCTGGAAGCTGCCACGTTTTCGAACTGGAAGTAGCCATGATGGCTAATTAATACTTAGCTTACGAAGCAAATATGGCCACTCACTTTTCGAGATAATGGCGGACTCAAAGTTCGAGAACATGTAGAGTCCTGCATCGGGCCGGAATTCGACGCCCGAATCCGATCCGAAGTCAAATGCTCGACTCACACCCGAAACCTAAAAACCGATGCAGGTCTGAACCAGAAAAGTATGGGCCCGATAGAACCCTGCACCGGGCCTGGCTCGGGCTTAAATTTTATGCAGCATCAAAACCAAAAAATTAAAAGTCGGGCCGGGATTGGGCCCAAAAAAGTCGGCTTGTGCAAGGGTCTAGGGCTCGAACGCGACCGAACCCGGCAGCTCGGCCTGAAGTTCGGGTTCAAACCTGAAATTTGAGGCTGTATTTTCTGAATAGAAACATAGCCTGGAATATGGAAAGTTCTTTATAAAATTTTCATGGTCAAGATATCGTTAATGGTAATAAATAATGGCGACGATGAAGATGAACGTTAGGGTGGTCCATTTTTCAATTAATGTTCGCGATTTTGTTGCTCACCTGATTTTTACCTTACTAAAATCTTCGATCTCTTACGGTTTTGCCGTAATTTGGCCTTAAGAGTCAAAAAATTCTGATCTTAGGACAAAAAAAAGGCTTTAGCTCCAAAA
Source organism: Liposcelis brunnea (assembly GCA_023512825.1). NCBI lineage: Eukaryota > Metazoa > Arthropoda > Insecta > Psocodea > Liposcelididae > Liposcelis > Liposcelis brunnea. The sequence goes on along the minus strand of CM042065.1, from coordinate 10,106,243 downwards.
CAGCTTTTTTGATCGAAGGACGGTGGTCATATTCGGACTCAGCGGTATCGAAAACATAATATAGGACGTTAATATCAAAAAATGGTTAGGCCCAGTTAGCGGAAATAGACTTTAGAATTAAAATTTTTGCAAAAAATCTTGATTTTTGGCCCAAAAATTGGCCCTAGTCAATCAGAAGTGCTTTTGATCGAAATTGCATAGTGATATTTGGATTCTACGGTATCGAAAACATTAGATTAGGTCACTTTCGCACCAATGTACAACCTCTAAAATGTTAAGAAAATTCGTTTTTTAAAGCGGCTAAAATAATATTTTTTAAAAAACACAAAATGGCCGTGAGATGGTTCCAGCTGAAAGGTTCCTTAGGCTGAGCAAATGGTTCCTTAGGCTGTTACCTAATCAGCGTAACGGCAACTTTAAGTGTAAAATATAGCACCTGATCTCACGCCTACTAATATCCCAAAAAACTGCACTTTTCATCTTCCTAATCCCAAAAAACTTAAAAATGATTACTTCCTCATTGAAAATCTTGCAATTCATTTACAGGGCTATTAATAATGATGCGGATGGTCGAGCTATTATTTGGTCATTTGTAATAGATATGAGTTACCTTATAAGTATAACTAGTCTCTTTGAGTGTCGTTGAGGTCGTAAGGTTATACTATAAAGTGATATCATCAGTTATTTCGGAAGTAGACAACACCCATTATAATGCATTCAATGAAAATCCGATTTCTTGTCCGAAAGGCTATTTTTAGCTAAAATGTGGGTGAAAATTAAAATACTATCTTAATTAAAGATTCATATAATACATTCAAAAATGCGCATCGATTATTTAAGGATTCTTCATACATCTAATAAATCCTCAAGAGATTTATTATTGTTTTTGCGCTTTTAAAAATTAATTGGGGAGTGTATGAGATTAACTAATATACAGAGGATGTGATTATGTTGTGTTTTGGTATGTTTGAGTTGGTCGAGCATTGCTTATAAAGATGCTTGTGATTTCACAATCAAGTCATGTTATTGTCAACGTAAAAATATATAACTCAATTGGTAGTTTTGATATTGCTAAGAGATTAAAATATTGTTTAATCTCGAATGTCAAGTTTGAATTTATGGGGCCTTTCAATACTTGTATGAGAAATCAAGATTAAGAGTATTAATTCAATCCTAAATTGGACAAATTATATCCGCACTGTATGTTTGAAGTGCTGAAATATTGTGTTATTTATCTGATAGTAAGGAAACTTGAGCTGGGGTCGTGGGTCAGTAGTTTATGTGTCCAATTTAGTTTTAAGAGATTCATATGGAACCAGTTGCAGAAAATGTATTTAGGAGATGGACGTTGAGGGCAGCTAGCTGGATGCCTCTCACATTAAAACACGGTAAACAGTGGTCTGGGATTGCGACACGCTCCTCGCTTCGCTCGTCGCTGCCGTGGTTTAAAACAAAATTCTCCGGGCCTGAATCTCCCGGGGCCTTAGGTCCGGGAGCATGGGCAGTGGTCTGGGATGCTTCAAAAAAATCCTCCGGGCCTGAATATCCCGCGGCCTAAGGTCCGGGAGGGTGGGGATTGATTTGGGATGGCGGTACGCTCCTCGCTTTGGTCGTGTCTGCTGTGGTTTTGAAAAAAAATCCTCCGGGCCTGAATCTCCCGGGGCCCTAAAATTTATACAAAAATTATATATAAATTATATTTATTTTATATATAATTTATGTATGTTTTATATATAAAAATCGGACCCAACATCGTTACTCTGACCGTCGAGGGTCGTGCAATATTAAGCACTAGCTGCAGACCCTTAAAACTAGACAAATTTTCTATCAGCAGGAAAGAGAAAACTGTTCACCTGTCAACTTCTCAATTGTAAAAGCTGCTGCTTTAAATTCTAAGTCAAATCAAATATTTTTAAAGAAAATTCATCGTGACTTGCTAAATAAAAGCAATCAACCATTTAGTTTACAATCACACCAATAGATGTCGCGACTGTTCACACTGCCCTTTTATCGCACGCCTGATTAATTATTAACCAAAAACTTTTACATTGCCTTAAGTTTATGTATCTTTAAATTAAATCTCTTTAATAAATATTCATTCCGCCTTTTTTGGCGCATACCCTTCGATTGTTATAAAAAACCATCATCCAATCGTTAACCTCAACTCTTCAATTTTAAAAACCGCTCTACATTTCGTCTCTCATAAAATTAAAAAAAAAAAAATAAAATCATTTAATCATTTTAACAATAAATTTTAAAATCCGAAATCGGTGCCAAATGACCGTGTTCGGCGGAACGATTAAATTTTAAACCGTTCATTCCCTGTCTCATAATAATTTGCGACGGATCCAGTTCCTTTTAAAGAAAATAATTATGACTAATTTTAAAATATACTGGAGACAAATCAAGGATGGGGTCAATGTCAAACCCAACGTGAACCAATAAAATAACATTGGGCATCTAAATATACCGTAATCCCTCTTATGACGGAGTCGTAGGAAATTATTAAGAAACCCGACGTGTGGTATTACTCAGAAAACAATATGAAATAAAAAATTCAGTGATTAAAGAAAAGCCACTCCTCGTATAGTGAGGGCCTTTTGTTTATTTAAAGGTCAGACCCTTGCCGTTAACAATGCAGTCGGAAAATGTAATTGGTAAAGGGGAAAGAAAAAAAAATCGATTTGGCCATATCAATTAAATAATAAAGTATTAACTTGATATCGTTTTCGTTCATATAAGGAGAGTTAAATTGAATCAAATGATGCTAGGATTGGAAATGAGAAATTGCACCTAGTTTAATGTTAGGATTTGGGAGATAAGGAAAGAGTAATAAACGCATTAAAGAAAAAAAAAGAAAAGCCATGAGACAAAATGGCGAATAAACAACCTGACAATACCTCTTGACCTAATATGCGATACGAAGCACTTGACATGTCTTATTCAAGCACATTTTTTGTGTGTTTTACACTCGGGAGTTATTCAAAAAGTTTTTGGATTAAAAATGGCCTTTGCCTGCAAGTCGGACTTTTGTCCCAAAATATGATACAGTGGCATCTTTTGGAAAGGGGCAGGGGGAGTTAGTCACAACAGCAAACCCTCTTACAAAGTTCTCTTGCCTTCTGTTCCTGAAATTTTTAGGCCACAATACGAGTATAGGAACCATATTTTTTGCCCCCAAGCTTTGGGCATGCCTCTCCAAACCAAGATATTTTTTGGCCTGGTTACAGAATATTACGTATTGATTACAACATTAAGAATGATCTAAAATCGATTGTCATTCGCAGTCACTTATCCCCTTTCTCCACTCATTCATTTGTCACATATTCCCTTGTTCCAAACTCACATACAGTACATAGAGCAGCCCGCCTCAAAAAATGTCAAACTAATACAGCTCAAAATAATATTCTCATTTGAGAAAAAAAAGAGTTTCAGCCAAAAAATTTCAATTTGAAACTTTTCGACTACATACATCATTCAGCCAATAGCCAAAATATTCATAGCCAATATTGCCCTACTCGGCCACCAAAACTTACCTAAATGTACTTCTTTTCCAGTTTTCCTTCGAGTAATTCCTTTCTTCTTTTAAAACAGTAAAACCTCCTTTCAATCTGAAATCAGAAAAAAATCAAAATCAATTAAAACGAAATCATTTCAATAAACAAACATCCTACTTATTGACAACCCCGTTATTTATATTACAAAATATGTATATTCCTTAAAAGGATATGACTTTGCTAGTCAACTATCCTCTGTTCAAAACAGACAGTCAAGGAGACGGTTCGATGAAAGTAAAATCGTTGTCATAAACCAATAATATACATATAAAAAAGCCCTCTGATAATTTTTTTTAAATGAACGAGCCATTTTCTAATTGAAAAGCCTTGATTATATGCAAACATCATTTTTTTCTCTAATAATTTAGCAATGAGCTTTCATTGAAAATGTTTGCTTATGCATTTGATGATATTAATTAGGAAGTGCCATGCAAACAAATTATACTTATTAATGATTTTTGTGCTAAGATTCAAATGACCTACATTGATTATATTCATTTTGTAAACTTCAGATTATAAATCGCAAATATTTTTTTTATGGGTTTTTAACGATTTTTTTGAGAAGAATTTTTATTGGCTAAAATAATTATTCATGTACTTTTTTAGTACAGGAATTTTTCAGAAAATTTTTCAAAGACTCAAGAATTTAAAAAAATTTTTCTTAATTTCTAAATTTTTAAAAATGTTTCTTAATTTCTAAATTTTTAAAAATGTTTCTTAATTTCTAAATTTTTAAAAATTTTTCTTAATTTCTAAATTTTTAAAAATTTTTCTTAATTTCTAAATTTTTAAAAATTTTTCTTAATTTCTAAATTTTTAAAAATTTTTCTTAATTTCTAAATTTTTAAAAATTTTTCTTAATTTCTAAATTTTTAAAAATTTTTCTTAATTTCTAATACCCTGTCTCCATACTCTATTTAAATAGCACCGAGGATTATTCGAATCGCTATTTAAATGACCGAACGGAAGTACTTGCTTCTAATTTCGTTCGAAAATTTTGAAAATATAGCTTTGTTTTGAAACAAATAAAATGGCGAAGAAAATAAACATTTTAAAAAGTAAGAAATCCGGATAATAATGAAGCCTTCAGCCTTCTGTAAGTCACAAATGTTTCTTTTATTCAATTTTATAGCTTTTTGATTCCATATTAGAACTCTAAAGCCGATTTATCTTTTTTTAAAACTGAACAGAACGGGATCATGGAGTCAAGTACTTCCGGCGAGTCGTTTAATCAAGAGTTCCGATTAATCCGCGGTGCTATTTAAATAGAGTATGGAGACAAGGTATAAATTTTTAAAAATTTTTCTTAATTTCTAAATTTTTAAAAACTTTTCTTAATTTCTAAATTTTTAAAAACTTTTCTTAATTTCTAAATTTTTAAAAACTTTTCTTAATTTCTAAATTTTTAAAAACTTTTCTTAATTTCTAAATTTTTAAAAATTTTTCTTAATTTCTAAATTTTTAAAAATTTTTTCAGGCTAAAAAATTTTATAACGATTTTTTTTCAAACTCTGGAATTTTTTCAATTTTTTTCTGAAGCCTAAAAAATTTTTGCGCCATAAAATTTTTCTAAAATTTTTTCTCTAGCTAAAGATTTTTTACAAGATTTTCCTTAACCTAAAAATTTTCTTTTTCTTTCGAGCTCAAGACTTTTTCAAAAAAATTTTTCATGCTCAAAAATTTTACTACATTTTTTTTAAAGCTTTAAACTCAAAAATTCTGCAAAAATTTTTTTCAACTACGGACAACTATTTATCAATTTCAAAAAATCTTCACCTCTTCCGCATTTTAACTTCAATTTTTTTCGAGATCCAAGGAGTGTCTTTAAATTTCATAATTCCATTACATAAAAAATTAGAGTACCTTAAATCATAAAAAATCAACTTCCAAAAACTCAAAAAGAAAAAGCCAACAAAATCAAATAATAAAATGAAGCAATAAACCGCAAGGTACAATTATTAAAACATTAATTAACTTTAATATTAATTTATCATTTAGAATAATCAAAGTGAATGAAATGATGTGGGTAAAACAAACAACATGATCATTTCATTTAATCTCCCATATCCGTATTTAGTCATTTTGTGAGAATAACTTGTAATTATCGAACCTGATAGTTTTTTCCTTCCCTCCTTTGCGCAATACATTACTGAATTTCTCTCGAAAAAAAAAAGTCAAACTAAATACAGATAGCCCAAGATAAAAAATAAAATTCCAATTGTGCCACGCTTAAAAAATTAAATCGACCTATTAATCAAATTTTTTTCCTGATCTGGTGATCTACAGTTTAATGGTCAATCACCTACGCATCTTTTACGGTTAATAAAACATTTTTATCTCCTCGACCCAAAAGTGCAACATTTTTTTTTTGTAAATAAACAAGTCTTTAAAGTGGCGTTAAATGAAGCTTTTAAGACAAATAAGGTACATCCTATTGCAATTATATCAGAAGCGTACGAAGGTCGGGAGTAATTGCAGAAAAATCTGAGGCAGCGAAATTTTCCTGTCAGCGGTTTTGCGCTAATGATTATTTAACAACCTTGAAAAGAATTCGAGTACATCTTCCTATAATTACACGGTACGTTTTTGTTTGGGTAAAGAATTAGTTCACAGGATTTTTTTTTAAAAAGAATATTAAATACGATTTTCGTGAATTTTACGTCATTCCTAGTAAATATACATTGTGAAGCGGGATATTAGTATAACAGGGTGTGGAACTTAATGATTTTGGGAAAACGTGCTCAAATCCAATCGAAAGATGAAATGGATTTACGATTCATAAGCTGAACGTTACATCCTTCGCCCTTTTTGCACTGATCGCCTAATTTTTTACATGATTGCCCCGAAAAAAAATTTGGCATAGGATCTTTAACTTTGGTTGAACATTTGGATTTTTTTTTTTTTTTTGAAAGATAGAAAAAGGAAATGATTTTTTACATTTTATAGATGAAATGATAAGACAAGTTTCGGCGCCAGAATCGGCGCTAAATTTAATGAATGATGCCAATGAAAAACATGATTTTCATGAAAGTGTTATTCAACAGAACGAGTTTTATCAATCAGATCATTTCTTTAAATTAATTAAGTATGTTTTTTAAAAAAAGAATTCTTGCTTCGATCTGCAGGAATGACTAATTTGAAAATTTATTAGAAGGAAGACAAAATTTGGATATTTTAACTGACTGGTTTTATTGGGTAATTATTGCAGCATAGGTGGCGCCACTGAAGATGATTAGTAAGTCGAGCTGAGCCCATAAGGCACGAGTTAAGTTCATTAGACCTAACTTAAGCCTGCTAGAGCCCGAAATCACGATGACATGATCGTACTAAGTCAGTAATTATTAAAAGAGTTAAGTCACTTAAAAATTTTAATAAAGCTACCAACTTTTAGAAAACATTGAAAATTGGCTCTAATGGGATTAACTTCTTTTGTAGCGGCTTTAAAAATCTTATTTTATGGTTCTGAAACTCTTAGTTCACACCTAAAAAATTCCACAATGAAACGTTATATTAAGGTCGGGCTTAAAATATTTTTCAATTGTGTAATTGAAGCCTCAAGTTGGTCTAAGGAGATTAACACGAAAGATTATGTCTGGTTTCTGAGTCTTTAAATCCCTGGACAAATATCTAATGGCTCCAGTAAGTTTAGCTTGAATCCTAAACAGACTCCATAGAGCTAGCACGATCCAGTTACTGATTTACAGGAATTATGTCAGATACTTATATCTCTACAATCTTGATCCAACATAAAACTGTTTGATCTTATTGTTACTTTGAGAGTACAAGAGTAATAAACCAGAACTTTAAAAAATTTGGCTAATGGGCGCCCCCGCATTTCCGGATTTTAATGAGGTGAGGCAGGCTAGGCTAGAGCCCTGCACCGGGCCGGACTTGGGCCGAAAAATTTTGGCTGGCGGTCGGACCGGGCCGGACTCGGGCCTGACTACTTTTTTTACATTACATACTGAAAATAGTCCACTTTACATAAAAAAATAGTAATTCTTTTTTTTTTTAATATTTTAAAGTGCAAAAGAAATGAAATTTCGTCCGCCATCATTTTAATGATTACAAATTTTCAGCCTGAAACTAAAATCACAAGAATATTCAAAATTTTAAGTTTATGTTGGCTTAATTTGTATGAATGCTTTTATATGGACTCGGACAAAACTACTGATGGACGCAAAACAAGACAAGAAATGCTCGTCTTGTTCTTGCCTTACCTAGTAATAGAAAATTGCACTTTCTCGCTTCAAAAACAATGCAAAAAACCCAAGACTTTTCTTGCATATGGCTAAAAATAGTTAGTCTTGTCTCGTCTTGCAATAAAAAATTAGGTCTTGTTCTTGTCTTGCTTAATACGAGATTCATTCTTGAAATCTCGTCCACCACTATAACACAAAACTAAAAATCGACCATAAAAAGCCTATGAATAAAATTTTTTTCACTTTCACTCTTAAAAATTTTCTTTTATAAAACTTGCAACGATTAACTCATCGCTGCTCATATTCTTCTCCAGCCTATTAATCATAATCACAAACCTATTTAAAAAGTTATCTATCAAAATCAATAAAAAGGTGTCGAATAATATTTTTTTTTCTACTATCTAAAGATGGAAAATTGAAAACCAAAACAACTATTGTTTTTTTTTAAAAATGGACCACCGTCTTGAAACAATAGATTTTTTTTCTTAATCAAGGTCAAGCGTAGGTAAACGAAATTTGATACCAAGAAAACTACGACTTTTACAAAAGCCCCCTTTAATTTTTAATAGCACCATCTTCTGCTTGATCCACTATCTCTTTCAACAAAAGTTACTTTTATCTTTCACACGCACAACTAAAAAATATCCAAAATTAATTCTACAAAATTTCGCCATTAAAAAATTTTTCAGCAACCAAGAACAATCCTCTTTAAAAAAATTCAAACGGGGTTGTTTACACCAAAAAAATCAATAAAAATTAAACCATTTGTCAAAAATTTTCAATAAAATTATTTTACAACTCACCGATTAATATTTTTTTTAAAAAAATTTAATTAATCCCCAAAAAAAATTCACACCGATTTTTTTTAACACGCAATTTTTTTTTTTAAAGTCACATCACAGCGAAACGAAACAATCTCTAATTGAAATGAAAGTGAATTACCGTATCAAAATAATGGAAAAAAAAAAAATAGCAAGTTTAACCATAGTAATCTTATAAGAGATAAAGTGAATCACCTTGGTCCAGTCAATCCCGGCTCCGGCTTAATCACGTGGTTTAATATTTTCTTCAAAGAAATCTTTTTTCTTTCTCCCTCCCCTCTCTTTCGTCTCATCAATTTTTATCGTCCCTTCCCATAAAAAGCGAAAAATAAATAATCGGTTCCGGTGCTTACGTCAGAATTATGCATTGGCGTAATTGAAAAATGAACCGAGATTTAATTAAGATGCTTAAAACGCCTTTCTTTAATACATCTGTTGCATTTTTTAGCTATAAATCAACCGGTGCAAGGTATTACAGGGCAATGCTTCAATTTTTAAAAAAAATTTGAATAAGTTAAGATTTTTTTTTTTTCGAAATAAATAACTTGGTCGATTAATTTTAATTTAAAAATTGAGGAGATTAATGCAGAGATCGATCGAAGTAAACTTTAAAAAAAATTCTGGGAATTTTCGCTGGATAAGAACAATTTTTGGAAGATTTTTTTCCTCCAAGATATTAGGGTAATTTTTCCTGGCAAAAAAAAATTGTTAAAAAATCTCCAGCAAAAATATTCTTAAAAATTTTTTAGAAAAATCTTAAAAAATTCTTTATGATAAAACATAAATCTCGGGTTTTGCAGGGAAAAAAAAAATTTGCTCAATTTTCTTTCGACAAAAAAAATTAGACAATGTCTTTCTCCAATAAATAGTTAATTTAAGTTATTCTTCAACTTGCAAGCTTTTTTCCCAATTTCCCATTTTGTGTGAAAACTTAATAGGGTGTGAAATTTTTCAATTTTTAATATCAAATTTAAAAAAAAATTCGTTAACAAGTCCTTGAAGTATACATTACAATAATCGACCGGGGATGCCTAACTACGGATGCCTCTTCAACACCTACAATAAGTAATATTATATTTAAAAAATTTAAATAATTACAACTTCGGGCAAGGATGCTGCGGTTATGCGTAGGATTTGATTTTTTTAAATTTATTTCATTCGGAGATTTTTGCACTTGATGAAATTTTTTTGTCTTGAGAAAATAACTGACTTGTCGGTAAAATAATTAAATTATTGCCTTTGCACAATGTCATTAGGATCAATTAATTAAAACGGAATGGTTTTATCTATTGGATCAAAATCGAAAAAAAAAATTCTTATTTAAATAAGCGGGTATTTTATCGGTTATTTACCTAGTGTAGGCGAAGGGCATCGACAGCGGGTTTGAGCTACAATTATTTAGTTTAACAATCAATTAATTTTCCAAGGGAGAAAAAATTTTTTAGTGAATAAATAATGCTGTTTCATTTGAATTAATCGATTTTGGACTTTATGGGGACCCCGTTAAACACAAAACGTCCAAAACTGGTTCGGAGGTTTTATGAACATTTCCAAAACCTCCAACAATTTGGAGGTTTCGAAAAAGCTTTTTTAAAATAATTTTTTTCATTTTATCAAAGTTTACATGCTTTTTCGTTTGGAGGTTTTTCTTGTTTGGACAGTAACTCCAAAGTTTCTCCACTGGTCTCCGGTAAATATTCCTCGACTTTGGGAAAGACTTTGTAAGTTTTAAAGACTCCTTAACAAGCAAATTTTTTCAAAATTTCTTGTCGAGCAAATTTTTTCAAAATTTCTTGTCGAGCAAACTTTTTCAAAATTTCTTGTCGAGCAAATTTTTTCAAAATTTCTTGTCGAGCAAATTTTTTCAAAATTTCTTGTCGAGCAAATTTTTTCAAAATTTCTTGTCGAGCAAATTTTTTTATAATTTCTTGTCGAGCAAACTTGTTCAAAATGTACGTCTTGAAAAAAGAATCTTTAGAAATTTTGAAAACACTTAATACCTCTACATTATAAAATTAAAAAATCAATCAAAAATGCTTTTTCAAAACCTCCAAATTGTTCAGGGTTTGGAAATGTTCAAAACGCGTTTTGTGCTTTGGGGGTTTTGCTGCAGACCCACTTTACGTTGATATTCAAACATACTTTACTTGGTCTATGGCATTGCTGTTGAAAACTCACCAAGCATTCACCCGAACTCTGCAATTAAGAGTCTAAAGAATTGTTTAGTTGCTGGACAAAGTGTAATATTTCATCAATTAACGCGTGATCACTTAAAACGTGTTCATTAAATTCATTTTCCATCTGAAAAAACTTTCCGCATTCATTACAGTTGAACTTTTCCACAATGAGATGATTACTTATAATATGATTTCGTAAAACATTTTTCTTTTTAAAGCACTCGCTGCAATAATCACATTTGTATTGTTTTTCTTCAATATTTATTTGGTCTTGTTCGCGCTCTGCAAACTTCGATATATTATTTTTTGTGTGAGTCAATAAATGAGCCTTTAAATTGCTTTGCCATAAGAAAGCTTTGTAACATTCTTCACATTTAAATTTTTTCTCTCTTGTGTGAACTCGCAAATGATTTTTCAAACTGCCTTTCAGTAAAAATCTTTTGTCACATTCCTTGCACTTAAATTTTTTATCCCCCGTGTGAGTCTTTAAGTGAGTTTTTAAATATTTTTTCTGGGCGAACCTTCTGTCGCATTCTTCGCACTTAAACTTTTTTTCTTCGGTGTGAGTCTTTAAGTGAATTTTTAAATAGCTTTTCAGGGCAAAGCTTCTGTCGCATTCATCGCACTTAAATTTTTTTTCTCCGGTGTGAATTAATAAATGTGTTTTTAAATTACTTTTCCGTGAGAAACATTTGCCACATTCTTCGCACTTAAATTTCTTCTCCCCTGTGTGAGTCTTTAAGTGAGTTTTTAAATATTTTTTCTGGGCGAACCTTCTGTCGCATTCATCGCACTTAAATTTTTTTTCTCCGGTGTGAATTAATAAATGTGTTTTTAAATTACTTTTCCGTGAGAAACATTTGCCACATTCTTCGCACTTAAATTTTTTTTCTCCGGTGTGAATTAAAAAATGTGCTTTTAAATAACCTTTCTGTGAGAAACATTTACCACATTCTTCGCACTTAAATTTCTTTTCCCCTGTGTGAGTCTTTAAGTGAGTTTTTAAATATTTTTTCTGGGCGAATCTTCTGTCGCATTCATTGCAATTAAATTTTTTTTCTCCGGTGTGAATTAATAAATGTGTTTTTAAACTACTTTTCTGTGAGAAACACTTGCCGCATTCTTCGCACTTAAATTTTATTTCTCCGGTGTGAATTAATAAATGTGTTTCAAAATGACGTTTCTGTGAGAAATATTTGCTACATTCTTCGCACTTAAATTTCTTCTCCCCTGTGTGAGTCTTTAAGTGAGTTTTTAAATATTTTTTCTGGGCGAATCTTCTGTCGCATTCATTGCACTTAAATTTTTTTTCTCCGGTGTGAATTAATAAATGTGTTTTTAAACTACTTTTCTGTGAGAAACACTTGCCGCATTCTTCGCACTTGAATTTTTTTTCTCCGGTGTGAATTAAAAAATGTGCTTTTAAATAACCTTTCTGTGAGAAATATTTGCCACATTCTTCACACTTAAATTTCTTCTCCCCTGTGTGAGTCTTTAAGTGAGTTTTTAAATATTTTTTCTGGGCGAATTTTCTGTCGCATTCTTCGCACTTAAACTTTTTTTCTTCGGTGTGAGTCTTTAAGTGAATTTTTAAATAGCTTTTCAGGGCGAAGCTTCTGTCGCATTCATCGCACTTAAATTTTTTTTCTTCGGTGTGAGTCTTTAAGTGAATTTTTAAATAGCTTTTCAGGGCGAATCTTCTGTCGCATTCATCGCACTTAAATTTTTTTTCTCCGGTGTGAATTAATAAATGTGTTTTTATGTAACTTTTCTCTGAGAAACATTTGCCGCATTCTTTGCACTTAAATTTTATTTCTCCGGTGTGAATTAATAAATGTGTTTCAAAATAACTTTTCCGTGAGAAACATTTGCCACATTTTTTGCACTTAAATTTCTTCTCCCCTGTGTGAGTCTGTAAGTGAGTTATTAAATGGTCCTTCCGAATAAATCTTTTGTCACATTCAACGCACTTAAATTTTTTTTCTTCGGTGTGAGTCTCTAAGTGAATTTTTAAATTGCCTTTCCGAGTGAATCTTTTGTCACATTCACCGCACTTAAATTTTTTTTCTCCGGTGTGAATTAATAAATGTATCTTTAAATTGCTTTTCTGTGAGAAACATTTGCCACATTCAGAGCATTTAAAGTTCATCTTAAAACAGCATTTTTGAATGGAAGCTACTAAATTCGGCACTTTAATTTTTCATTCGAAGGGAATGAGGTACCTCTCAAGACTGAGCTATGGTTGATAAAAAAATTAAAGAATAGGGCTGGGTTTATTGTCAAAAACTGAAAAAATATTCTTCTGGTTATCGTTAACAATAATTCTAAATGATTTGAAACTATGATTCTTTATCTATAATTAACAATTTTTAAAGCGACTTTGTAAAAATATGCTATATGTGGGTGCAAACTTTTTCACAAGGTAAAGAAAAGAAGGATTTCTTCTTACCCCCGTGAATTGTATGGAAACAATTTTTAGGTTTGTTAGGCCGAACCTTCTATTATCGAACCCTCTCGGTTTATAATTTCAATCAATTTTGTATTTTTAATCTAAACTGTTTTCTATAAATCTTGTATACATTTTGTATCTTTTTATTATTATTTCGTTTGTAATGGCTTTTGGACCTGTGGTCTGGTAGCTTGAATTAAATAATTAAATGAAATAAATAAATAAATTACACTGAGGAAAAAAAGCATTGAATAAGAGCCTAAATTATTTTAAAATTACAATTAAATTTACCTTTCGTGAATAACTTCTCATCCCTCCCATCAAGTATTGACTGATTCTTGAGTAAAGTTGTTCTATCAGGTCAATAATTCCGAAATCTGCTTCAGTGTAGTTTGTTGTGTAGCCAAGTCAATGCAACCAAAAAGCTACAGCAGACATTCCTGGTTGATTTAATGCCCTTGAATCGATCTGTAACAAAATTTTTATTGATTATTCCTCAGCGAAAGCTATTAGAAATTAAAATATAAATCAATATCAATGCGACTATTTAAAAAAATGTAGTTGGCCATACCAGCATTAATTAAACTAATAATTTCTACCCAAATTTCCTTCATATTTTTCAATTTATTAACTTCTCTCCCAGGAAAAAAATCCATGCGTCAAAATGTTTTCAGCGATAGCTCGAGATGGGAACATGGGATTAAAAAAATCTGCCGCTAGGAAAAGTAATGACAACAACTGCAGACCATCTTGATTTTTCGTTTTAAGTCCGAAATTGGCCAGTCAATTTTCAGGCTTGAATAAGAACAAAACAGCGCACACTTTCTCCACTCATTTCCCAAGGAAAAAAATTTTCTTAGCTGTTTTATTTGAATTAATTGATTTAAAGCCGTATGTTAATATCCAAAATTATTTTACTTTTGAACTATGGAATTGCTTTTAAGAACTCGCCCGAACTCAGCAAATTAAGAGTCTAAAGAATTGTTTAGTTGCTGGACAAAGTGTAATATTTCATCAATTAACGCGTGATCACTTAAAATGTGTTCATTATATTCACTTTCCATCTGAAAATATTTCCCGCATTCATTACAGTTGAATTTTGCCACTACGAGATGATTACTTAAAATATGATTTCGTAAAACATTTTTCTTTTTAAAGCACTCGCTGCAATAATCGCATATGTATTGTCTTTCTTCAATATTTATTTGGTCTTGTTCGCGCTCTGCGAACTTCGATATATTATTTTTTGTGTGAGTCAGTAAATGAGACTTTAAACTGCTTTGCCATACAAAAGCTTTGTCACATTCTTCACATTTAAATTTTTTCTCTCTTGTGTGAACTCGCAAATGACTTTTCAAACTGCCTTTCAGTAAAAATCTTTTGTCACATTCCTTGCACTTAAATTTCTTCTCCCCTGTGTGAGTCTGTAAATGATTTTTTAAATAGCTTTTCAGCGCGAATCTTTTATCACATTCACCGCACTTAAATTTCTTTTCTCCAGCGTGAATTAATAAATGTGTATTAAAATGGCCTTTCTGAAAAAAACATTTGCCACATTCTGAGCATTTAAATTTATTTTCTTCTGTGTGAGTCTTTAAGTGAGTTTTAAAATAGGCTTTCTGGGCGAATCTTCTGCCACAGTCATCGCACTTAAATTTTTTTTCCCCCGTGTGAATTAATAAATGATTTTTTAAATAGCTTTTCTGTGAGAAACATTTGCCACATTCTTCGCACATACATTTCTTTTCTCCTGTGTGAGTCAGTAAGTGAGTATTAAAATGGGCTTTCTGGGCGAATCTTTTATCACACACACTGCACTTAAATTTTTTTTCTCCAGTGTGAATTATTAAATGTCCTCTTAAACTTTGTTTATGTGTAAACCCTTTGTCACATTCTTCACATTTAAATTTTTTCTCTCTTGTGTGAACTCGCAAATGATTTTTCAAACTGCCTTTCAGTATAAAACTTTGGTCACATTCCTTGCACTTAAATTTCTTCTCCCCTGTGTGAGTCTGTAAATGATTTTTTAAATAGCTTTTCAGCGCAAATCTTTTATCACATTCACCGCACTTAAATTTTTTTTCTCCAGTGTGAATCATTAAATGTCCTCTCAAACCTTGTTTTTGTGTAAACCCTTTGTCACATTCTTTGCACTTAAATTTCTTTTCTCCTGTGTGAGTCAGTAAGTGAGTTTTTAAATCGCATTTCCGCGTGAAACTTTTATCACACACACTGCACTTAAATGTTTTTTCTCCAGTGTGAATTATTAAATGTCCTCTCAAACTTGTTTTTCGTGTAAACCCTTTGTCACATTCATTGCAATTAAATTTTTTTTCTCCAGTGTGAGTCAGGAAGTGATTTTTTAAATAGATTTTCCGCGCGAATCTTTTATCGCATTCACCGCATTTAAATTTTTTTTCTCCGGTGTGAGTCAGGAAGTGATTTTTTAAATTGCCTTTCAGCGCGAATCTTTTATCACATTCACCGCATTTAAATTTTTTTTCTCCTGTGTGAATTAGTAAGTGAGTTTTTAAATCGCCTCTCCGCGCGAATCTTTTATCGCATTCACCGCAATTAAATTTTTTTTCTCCAGCGTGAATTAATAAATGTACTTTTAAATGGCTTTTCCGCGCGAATCTTTTATCACATTCACCGCATTTAAACTTTTTTTCTCCGGTGTGAATTAATAAATGTATTTTTAAATACTTTTTCCGTAAGAAACATTTGCCACATTCAGAGCATTTAAATTTCATCTTAAATCAGCATTTTCGAACGGAAATTACAATAATTTTTCATTTGAAGGGAATGAGGTACTTTTCAGGACTGAATTATGGTTGATAAAAATATTTAAGAATAGGGCTGGGTTTCTTTGTCAAAAACTGAAAAAATATTTTTCTGGTTATCGTTAGCAATAATTGTAAATGCTTCGACACTAGGATTCCTCAACTATAATTCAAAATTTTTAATGCGGCTTTCTAAATATATGCTAAATGTGGGTGCCAACCTATTCACAAGGTGAAGAAAATAATAGAATGATTTTTTCTTACACCCGTGAATGTATAAAAACAATTTTTAGGTTTGTTAGGCCGAACCCTCCATTACATTGAGGAAAAAAAGCATTGAATAAGAGCCTAAATTATTTAAAAATTAAAATTAAATCTACCTTTCATAAATAAGATCTCATCCCTCCCATCAAGTATTGACTGATTCTTAAGTAAAGTTGTTCCATCAGGTCAATGATTTCGAAATCCGCTTCAGTGTAGTGTGTTGTGTAGCCAAGTCAATGCAACCAAAAAGCAACAGCAGACATTCCTGGTTGATTTAATGCCCTTGAATCGATCTGTAAAAAATTTTTATTGATTATCCCTCAGCTAAAGCTATTAGAAATTAAAATATCAATCAATATCAATGCGACTATTAAAAAAAATGTGGATGGCCATACCAGGATTAATGAAACCAATAATTTCTACTCTAATTAACTTCTCTCCCAGGAAAAAAATCCATGCGTCAAAATGTTTTCAGCGACAGCATGAGATGGGAACATGGGATTAAAAAAATCTGCCTCCAGAAAACGTTATGACAACAACTGCAGACCATCTTGATTTTTCGTTTCAAGTCCGAAACTGGCCAGTCAATTTTCTTTCAGGCTTGAATAAGAACAAACAGCGCACACCTTTTCCACTCATTTTTTTCTTTAATTTTTTTTTAAATTTTAAATTTTTAATTCTTTAATGACTACATTAAAAGCAATGACGAACTCCTCCTAGTGTACCAAAAATAACAGCTCCTGTTGTTCCTCCTTGGATGCCTTCTCTCACAATCATTGACCCTAACGGTCGAAATTTATATTTGTAAAAATAAGCAAAAGCTCCTCCAACCACAAACCCGATGAAAAAACCGTCAATGATTCCATTTACGATTGCGTTTGAACACACAGACATGATGAATATCTGAAAAAGGGCCGAAGAAAACACGACCATGGGGCATTTTATAGAACATTAACATTTGCATGAAAAATTTGAATGAAACTTACAAATTTTGTAGAAAAGTAATATCAGGGATAAAAATATTTAATTACTGAATGTAATTTTAGATTTAGTAAACAAATAATTTGTCAAAACAAAACAAGAAGTCATTTGTTCGTTAATCCAATCATAGATCTTAGTTAGGGAAATGAAAAAGCCACGACACTAGCGCCCTTACTAATTTCGAGATAGGCAGTGCTCGTGACGTTTCTCGTGACTTCACGAATTTAAAACCAATATTAAGCTTATATATTCAAGACTCAAAGTTGATTTTGCATAACCTGCGCCTTAATGTGCTTCTGCATAAGTATAGGTCAGGGGGCCAGAGTTGATTTTGCCGGAGGAAGGAGGACGACATAGCCTGTTTCTAATGGAGGAGGTTGATGGAAAATTCATCCGCAAGAAGTCTATGGTGAATATTGTCAGCTACAGCGGTCACACCGGTCTTTGGTCCTCTGCGGGCACTTATTTTATCCTGTAGTTTGTATTTAAAATCCTGAAGGAAACCCTGATTTCGGTGATAGTGTTTTTGAGGCTAAGCTAGACTTTTTTTCCTGGATTCAATTTCTGACCACTTCTCTCAAAGCTTGCACTAGATCCAAGGAGCAGACAGATAATCGAAAAGACTAACAGCCTTTTAGCCTGACTTATAAGTCAAAGCCTATATAAACTTATGGCTCTTTAAGTCAACCTTAAAGCGGTTCATGAGCTTCGGCCAAAACCTTAAGTTCCCCATAATTTTTCAAATAAATTTTTAGCCCGACGCTGTTTAGATAATTTAACTCGAGCTCAATGGCCACAAGGGCAAGTTTTAACGTGCAAAAACCAAAAGACAATTTTTTCTACTTAATTCCGCATTTTCTTCTATTTGGCAAAATATTTAAAAGTAAATTCAGGTCAGGTTTTTTTCGACTCGGTCATTAACTTTAATAAAATGTACCTTTTCCCCTTTTTAACTAAAATTTCCTTAGCTCATCACGTACTCGCATTTATTCTCTATAATATATTTTCCCCATTTAAGGCCACTGACGTCTGATAAAACCTCCCGATAACCCACAGACAAAAAATTCAAAACATTCCTCCGATTGCTAAAATATTCTTGAAATAACCCATTGTTCACCGAAATCAAAAGAACATTAC
The DNA here is from genome assembly GCA_023512825.1 of Liposcelis brunnea. Lineage (NCBI taxonomy): Eukaryota > Metazoa > Arthropoda > Insecta > Psocodea > Liposcelididae > Liposcelis > Liposcelis brunnea. The sequence goes on along the minus strand of CM042065.1, from coordinate 10,087,872 downwards.
GCAATTCCTTACTTAATTCGGCGATGCCTAAACATCCGGCTAATGCCTCTCCTTACATTCACCCACAAACGAAATTTTTCCCTCACAAAAAAGGATTAACCATTTTGAGAATATCCGGAAAAACAATATTTTCGGAGCATATGTCTCGCGACCTCGCGCCAATATTTCAATGAAAATGCATCTGAGAAATAAAATGAAGGCCGACATGGTTGAACAGTTCGAAGAAAGCCATGTCTTTTATGGCTACGTACATATTTAAAAAAAACACATTTGAACTTTCAAAAATCGTCTGGTTTGACTTGGCATTGAAATTATAAAATTGAAGAAGCTGTCAAGTTTTTATCCGAGCCTAAAGGCTGATTCATATTATTCAATTGGTTTATCCCACTTATTTTTTTTTTTTAACTTTAATCTCCGAAACAACAAATTTATCAATCGCGGAAATGGACTAGTTTTCTTGATTTTTTTTTAGCCACAAGAGGGACCAGCTGTAAATCAAAATCGTGGAAAGTTTTGTTAAATTTGCAGGCCCGAACTGGCTTTTTCAGAGGGCGCGGGCAAAAAGACCAGCAGCGGCGCTCTGAGGTGACTACAGAATTTTAAGAGAGCTGTTTTCATTGGATAAAAAAATTTAGCTCGCACTCTAAGAAGACGGGGTGAACTATTGACTAGTCCATAAGTGCCCTGTCTTCTTAGAATGCAGAAAAAAATTTTTTTAGAGGACCAGCTGTAAATCAAAATTGTGGAAAATTTTAATAAATTTTCAGGCTCGGACTGGCTTTTTCAGGGGGCCAGGGCAAAAATACCAGCAGCGGCACTCAAGGGTGACTGCAGAATTCCAGTAGACGTGTCTGGGTTTATTAAAAAGATTTTGCTCGCACTCTAAGAAGACGGGGTGAACTATTGACTAGTCCATAAGCGCCCTGTCTTCTTAGAATACAGGTAAAAATTTTTTTATTTAAAAACGGAAATTTCTGCATTTTTCTGTGAAAGTCGGCAAAAAAAATGGGGGAAAATTGCGTTTGCTGCATCAAATATTTCAATCCTATTTTTAAAAACTGCAAGAGGGGCGCTGTTATTTGAAGGGGGCACCAAAATTTTTCTTGGCATCTCGATGGACCAATCCGCGCTTGTAAATTTTTAAGGGAAAAATAATCCTTCAGGTCAATTATTTTTCCTGTAATGCATCTGCATGAACCGGGCTGGGCTAAGGCTGAAAAACGTTTCGCAGCATCGAGCAGAGTCGGGCTTGGGCCCAAAATTAGAAAATGGCGCCAAGCTGTGCCGGAATTTTTCGACATATTGCAGATGGCTTCCTTACATAAGACTTCAAAAAAAAAAAATCCTCGCAGTATTTAACTGTTAAACGAATGACAAGCACAATTTAAGCTCCTATTAATAATTTTCGAATATGGTAGTGCCCAATTTAGCATCCATATGCGTTGGTCTTCTCAGCATCTGTTCTAAAAAGCGTGAGATCTACTCCTTTAACTGTTAGCGTAATTAATTGCATAACCGAATTGCATTTCGGTTATTCGTTAACCTTATGACTCATCGCACCGGATCATTTTCAGGTTTCTAAAAGAGGGGAAAAGAGAGTTTCGCAGCAAATGGCGAATCGTAAAAAAAAAAATAAAAAATAAATAAAACATGGAAAAAGTTTTTATCTATAAAGTGTCACATTTACCAGAAGTCAAGGTAAATGTATTGAACAAGGTATGAGTCACGCCAAACCTGGCAGGTCGCCCGAACGTTACCACCATCGATAGACACTTCTTTTATTATATATCGGCTGAATTAATTAGACACTCGCGCGGTTAACAAGGATAAAAATTAATATTCGTTAGCCACCTACACTTATGTGTTGTTAGGGATTTACATGCCGCATCCGAAATTTATTGGAATCGTTTTGTTTTTGAAGGAGAATACCTGAGAGAGTCACGAAATGAGAAAAAAATATGGAATTGAAGATCAATTTGTGGGATTAAGTTTTCACATCCGTTAGTGACAAATATGGATGTGCTAGGAAATGTGAGTTTGCTAATGAGCTGACGTTACGCAAAACATGTAATATGGATTAATGGCTTATAATAAATCGGCAAAAGTGATTTTTATGGTTTTTGTCTCAGAAGGTTTGATACTGAAGGAGACTTATAAAGCAACAAGAAACAGAAGGCGATAACACAGGTTTTGCAGATAGCCAGTGCTACTGTTTATCATGGGACCGATCATAGTGAAACCATAGCCTGCTCATACGTAAGGAGATCGAAGTAATTATCTTTTGCTATAAGGAGCCTAAATAAATAGTGGGACGACAATTTGCAAAGGGATCCACATGAGTGCGAACCAATAGCCAAGCAAAGCAGCAGAAGATGCCTTTTCAAATTCAAAAAAGTGACGTCACACGCGAGTCGGGCGAGTTTTGGTAGGCCAGTTGAGCACTCTATGGTTTCACTATGGGACCAATCCTCTCCCCTAGGCAGGGCTGCGAATCTATTCGGAACTGGCATCAATCGGAATCAGTATTCATGGCTGCGCTTATGTTTAGCTTATGCACGGATTTCCTTTGCAATCGAAATTAGGATCATTTTTAAGCTTTTCCAAAATTTTGCATACAACTACCTCTAACTCAATCACCATTTCCGATAGAAAAAATCTTGCAGAACCTTTTTTGTAGAGCATTAGATGAGCTGCAAACCAGTATTCACTAAATCACTAAGAATCATTCTTTTCTTTGAATCTTCAAGAATCTTTCTCTCTCTGCTGTCCCTGCAGCCTCCACAAAGATGCCGCATTTTTATTTTTTCCAAAATTTAAAAATCGTACCTCACAAACTTTTTGGTGGTTTTCCATGGGGATGATCCATAATTCATGAGTTCTCTCAGTTGTAGATAAGATTCCTCAAACTTTAGTGTGTTGGATCATCAAAGAAAGACTGTCAACCATTTTCAATCCTTCCGATAAATAAATTAAAGTGGCAATCCGAGATCTCCAGTCCCTGAAAAAATAAAAAAAACTTTTAAAAATCCTTTGGCTTATTTAAAAAAAAAAATAATAATAGGCTTGTAATTTGTTTCCGAGAGAGATATGGCGTACCAATGTTAGGCGAGGCCCCCAGCAGAAGGTTTACTCGGAACCCTTCTTTAATTTTTATACAGTTTTTTATCTAGTGCAAAATTACTTTCCTGCTGAAAGACCTGGGGCCTCTTTGACCCCGAGGCTTACTCCGCAACCGCTGGAGCTGTTAGGGTAGTTGCTGCGCCACTGATTCCTACAGTTTCTTCATAATTAAAAATATCTAATCCCCATTAAATTGATATTTCAATTCTATATCAGTGGCCCTAATATTTTTTCCTCATTTTAAAACCTTGAATAAGAACAGATTCCTCTTTCAACCCGATCCCTTTCCTCAGCAAAAACTTTTCCATAAAACACAAACCGGCAAAAATCAAAAACATACAAAACCAAAGTCCTAGAAGGAGAATCAACGAGCACCAGGTCTAGGCTACTTACTTCCTAATTTGGACAAGTCAAGATCTCGTATGTAGGGCAAACATTTATTTTTCACATCAAGAAACTCTTATCCCATTTGTTATATATTACATCCAAACATTTAAACTAAACTTTTTTTTTTATCTTAAAAAGGTCATAATACCAAGGCTATTTTTGTATATGGCCCAGGATATTGCAAAAATGCATCTTCAATCACCGCCGCAAGTCCTTAGCTGGGGAAAATCAATAAAAAAAACTTACAGGGAAGAAAGAAGATGTTTAATGACTAATTATAAACTAATTAACCGCCGTTTAAAGCGATGACAGCAGTAAAGAAACCTTGGAGGTATGGAAACTGGCGTCGCCTACTTGAAGGTGTAAATATATAATTTTAAAAAAACGAATGAATGTTTTTATATTAAATATTATAACGATTAATGTATATGGAGAATTAAGAGGTATCATTCATCATAATCTCATCTAGTGGTCGGTTGTCAGAAGACAAGTGTTTGAAATGGATATACCTTACCCTTTATAGTTGAACAAATCCTCCGCATTTATTTATAGGCGATTTATTTCATTTGGAAGTGAAATTTATAATCCACCTGGGCAAATATTGCGTTGGGATATCAATTTATGAGGATTAGAGAATCCTAATTTTGATCAAAATTATATGGGAATCCCTTTGGGGAACAATTTACAGGCTGGTTTGATTATAAATACTATTAGCCGCGGAAATTATTTAAACATAGTTCTGCCAAAAGGAGCTTTCTTCCTGATCCTTTTCTGCCCATAAAATGTGAGAATAACAAAATCAAGGAAGTACCTAGAATTTCCTTCAAAAGGGTTGGACTGTGAATAATTATTTTTGGTTGGGCAGAAAAATAAGCACTTGACTACCCTTCGGCACCAATCACAATCACACTTTAAACAAAACACTCAAAATTTAATTTGCAACCAAAAATTTATAATACGGTCAAGGATCAAACTTTGATAAAAATCATTGATACCTTATGAGGAACTTTACTTATCACTACAACTTCCAGTCATTAATCGTGCAAAAATTACTCTTCCCGCAAAACCCAAAACCAATTCCTTAAAAAAAATCATCTTCTATAATTTGATTAATTTTTTCATTAAATCATCCAATAAAAAATTAATTAAATTATAAATATATCATTAATTCTACATTAAGTATCAAGCGAGGACGAATACGCCTCTTAAGCCCCTTAAGAAAATCCATACGAGATCTATTTTTTACAAAACTCAACATCTAATCGATTGTTCTAGGAACTTTTTTAAATTTAACATCTGTTTTCCCAAAAAATTTACACCATCAATCAAAAACTACAAGCCTAGAGTCTCTTCTACCTAGAAATGTTTAATATAACTAATTAAATCAAATATAACAACCTTGAGATTTTTAATAATAATACCCGGTAACGAACATATGCATAAACGAAAACAAAAAATGAAAAAAAAAAAATCAACACCGGTCATTTTCCGTGTCGTTAATGGCAAACGCTTTGGGATAATTCTTCATACGTCTTAACTATCAAATTATCAATCAATTTCAAAACATTTTTTTCGGTATTTTTCTCGTATCTAAATGCATTTTAATTAATTTTTGCCTTTTCTTGCCGGCTATAAAAAAAACTGAGATTCATAATATGAAGCTATTAAATTTATAATGGAGATAATATTTTCTTCGGATTGAATTTTTGTGTGGATGGTCTTAACTGTTAAAAAAGAAAGTACAGGACCTTTTTTATATTGTATTAGGTACTGAAACTTGTGTAATGGTTATTCCATGTACAGAACCAGACTAGTATTCCCTAATAAGGTGCGATTACATTATTACAATAATCAATAATAATATTTCTTATAGTCGGATCGTTTGCGTTTTGATCGGTGCAGTTTTATGAATCATCCTGAACTGGGTTGACATAAGTTTTAGTCTCAAAAGTCTTGGTGTAATGATCTCGGACTGGGGACACTTCCTACAGAACTAAATTTCCATATAAAACATCCTGAAAGTCAGATCTTTTGCCTTTCAGGATGTCTCAATCTTTTATAAAGCACCTAAATCTGGAAATTTTGCTTAACAAGTAATTTTTTAAACCATATTTGAGCATTTGTTAATAATTTTTAAAAAGATGCCAAATTAATAAAGTAAACTGCTAAAGTATCAAGACTTCTAGTGCAATACCATAGCTGATTAGTAATTAAGAGATAAAAAATATTACCTGCCCTTGCCATGATTATTTATTGCTTCAAAAATTCCTTTCAGGCATTTTTAATTGTTAAATCATAATTCCATTCTAAAATTTTCTGTCATATTCATATGTAAGACTTAATATAAGTATGAAAAAAGGCTTTACTAAAAAGCTTGATTATTAATGAAAAAAATTAGCTTACTTATTGTAATTTTGGTGGCAGCTATAAAGAGCAGATTAAATACACTTTTCCATCCACCAGAACACAAATAATGACGAATTAACCACAGAAAAAATTAAGCTATCAATAACATCTAAACTTGCAACAAATCCTATCGAAACTTTAATATCCTTCAACCTCAAAACTCTCCAAAAACTGTTTACAATTTAAAACCATGTAACGTAAGCATTTTGTTTCAGACTGTCAACTATGTCTTCATCATGATGGTTAGAGCTCAACATCACCATAAAACTCCTTTACTGCCAGTAATATATCTTGGCCGAGCAAAAATGCACTAATTTTTTTTGTTAATAATGCAAGTATTATCGTTCAACATAAAGCACTAATAAAAAAATGCATTATGTGCAGTAGGAACTCCAAGACGACAAATAAAACCTAAAAGGAAAATTCACACTGGTTACACTTACCAATACATCTAATGATTGCTCCAAGTTCCTTTCGACAAATAATCCTGCAATTTTCCATGATGCACTTATAAGAACAAGACTATGAACCTGAAAATATATCACTAAAATCAATAAAGCCAATTCAGTGAAGCGTATGATCCTATGCCAATAATTAATTACCTTGCGATGAGAATTCACTAAAACCAAACACTCAGGGTTCGGCCCTCCGATTATCTTCGCAAATGCTTTGATTGTAGAATAAGTCTTCCAGCTCATGTTGTTCGAATTAGCATTCGGTATCAAGCATATCATCCCCCTATCTCCAATCATGTTTCCAACCCAATTACATTTACGTATAACACAGGAAAACATCGGCCGAGCGTTAATAATAGAAAACGTATGTCCATTCCGACTGGTGAAATATTTTTTTCCATCACTGAATAAAAAAAAATCCACAGATTTTCACCACGAGCTGCTATTTTTTCCATCCGTCTTCTGCTATTGGCGCAAACGAAGCAGTGTTGCCTACTTGACCACCTCGTGGCGTGGTTGTAACTACAATTGTAAACATAACCTCAATTATTTCAAAAAATCATTTTTTAAAAATTAAAAATCTAATGGTGCTTTTAATTAGATAACAATGCCAGTACCATGTTCAGTAAAGTGCGGAAAAAATGCTGTCTTAAAGGTAAAATGCGTTTTAATTAAAACATTATTTCATTACAATGCGTAAGGTCGAACTGACCGTGAATTTAACGTTTGATTTCAGAGACCAAAAACTGGAGATGCCCTATGTAAAGAATGCTTCTTTTTAGCTTTTGAAACAGAAATTCACAATACTATAACACAAGCTAAACTATTTAAAGAAGGAGATTATGTGGCAGTCGCAGCATCAGGCGGAAAAGATTCGACTGTCTTAGCTTATATTTTGAAATTACTAAACGAAAGGCATAATTATGGCTTAAAGCTAGTTCTTCTTTCAATTGATGAAGGGATTACAGGTTAGTAATCTTATATATTAACAAAAATAAAGAAAATCACCTACTCACTTATTGATTTTTAATCCTATCAGGTTATCGAGATGATAGTTTAGCAACTGTCATGAAAAATCGTGATGATTACAATGTAGAATTAAAAATTTTATCCTACAAGGACTTATATGGCTGGACAATGGATGAAATAGTCAAAGAAATAGGAAGGAAAAATAATTGTACATTTTGTGGAGTATTTCGAAGGCAAGCTTTGGATCGTGGAGCAATACTGTTAGGTGTTAATTCGATTGCAACAGGACATAATGCTGATGATATTGCAGAAACAGTTTTGATGAATGTTCTTCGAGGTGATATTGCTCGATTGCAAAGATGTACAGCAATTGTAACAGTAAGTGTAAAATAAACACTTACCTAAGAATCCAGATTTCCTAATAAATTGATCCTTTTTTTTCCAGGCTAGTGAAGGCTCTATCCCAAGATGCAAGCCCCTGAAATACACATATGAAAAAGAGATTGTAATGTATGCTTATTTTAGACGTTTACATTATTTTTCAACTGAATGTGTGTTTGCTCCTAATGCTTATCGTGGTCACGTGCGAGCGTTTTTAAAAGATTTGGAAAAAATTAGGGCCACAACCATTATTGATATTATTCATTCAGGAGAAAGTTTATGTGTTAAAGAAGGGGTTAAATTGCCGGACAGGGGGACTTGTACTCGATGTGGGTTTGTCTCTAGCCAACCTCTCTGTAAAGTAAGTACCAGTAATTAATATTAACAACTGAACATTTTTTGATAATCTTTGTTTTGATTTTAGGCGTGTACATTACTTGAAGGTCTGAATAAAGGATTACCAAAAGTAGGAATAGGAAAATCAAGCAAAACAAATAAAATTTTATTGGAAGCATCTAAAAAAGTAGAAATGTCAAATTCTTGACAGTAATATTTATAATATACATTTTATTTAAAACAAACTAATAATCGTCAAAGTCTGTACATTTAATTGCAATATTTTCTCGTCAATTAATCCTGAGTCTCATTAATATTATTTTCTAAGGAACTTTACGCAATATAAGCTGGATTCCTATTTTCTATCGGTTTCATACACACAGGGCAATTATCGTGAATATGTTCGTTGCAGTCTTCGCATAGGCAGACATGGCCGCATGGAAGTAAAATAATCTCTTTAGGATTTACCTACAAGAAAAAACGATAAATAATATTAAAAACATTAATTGCATCCTTTTAATGTGCAAACGAAATTTACCTGGCATACTACACAAACTTTATCTTTAGGCAGTTCTTCTGCATTTCTAATATTTTTCCGCCTTTCCCTGAAAAATAAAAGATACTGTATCTGATATTTCCCTCTAATTTCAAAATTAAAACATTCATTTGTTTTTATATTCATATTGAGTAAACAACACGAATATTTATTTATTTACGAATTATTTATATTTAAGGTTAAATTTGTTAATGATGTGTCATGCAGATAGAACTAATACTTTTATTAACATTGGCTTGGTTTAGTACTTGTGAAATGTGTCGTCAAGGAACGACAGTTCTAACGGACGAATCGAAAAGGGTTATGGATCAATTCGATTTCTCAGGTTTTGATAAACAAGAAGCTTTAAATTATATCGATTTGCATAGATATGAAAATCAGATACGAGGAAAGAGAAGCGGTATAAATTTAATAGACAAGGATATAGTTCGCTGTCATGACGCGAATAAAAATGACATAGGTAAGATATAAAATAAGGAATTTAAATGCGATTCATAATGCGCCATTTTTTCTGGGCCCTTTAAACATTTTTTAACCTAACCAGTTTAGGTTAAAATTTCATTTCTAATAATTTTTACTGATAATATTATTTGAACAGTAAGTAAAAAGCACTATCAGCGATTATTGATTTATCGCGAGATTCAAATAGCGCATAATCATGGCCTTCAAATCGACGGCTCAGTGGTCTAGGGGTATGATTCCTGCTTTGGGTGCAGGAGGTCCCGGGTTCAAATCCCGGCTGAGCCCTAATTTTTTTTAAAGTTATTCTTTTCTTTCTTTTCAGATGAGAACAGAAAATCAGTTTCCCCAATTTATACAGATCCTCCCCGTAAAAGAAAACTAACACAAATAAAAGACCTGATAACCAGATTGAAAAGGAAAATCAACGAAGTTCAAATTTACATGAAGGACTCTAATGCCATTGAAATAAATCAAATAAGGCTTAAACGGGGTCATAATAAAAATAAAAAAAAGAAGAAATTAAAAAAGTATACAGATGAAGAGGAAGAAGATGAGGAGGAGGAGGAGAAGAGAAGGAAAAAAAAGAAGAAAAGGCATTGGGATAAATGGAGTGAATGGAGTTCCTGTAGTGTGACTTGCGGAAGGGGAAGAAGAATCCGTTGGCGCCGTTGCATTGCAAAAGTCTGTAATACTGGTGAACTTGAAATGGGAGAGAAGACTTGTCAACTACCAGCTTGTAATATATTAAGCAAACTCCTTGATATATTAAATTAAGATATTATTTATGTATAATCTGATATTTACAGTGTTTAAGACTCAAATATGATGAACGATTATAGAAATACATTTTAGAGCCTTAAAGATTTACCTAATTTTTTGTAAATTATTTTTTTAAAAAGGTTTCATTCAAGTTTGTTGCTTTAGGCTCAGGTATACAACATATGTAATTAAATCTGTGCCCTTCAGTTTAACATGGTCAGAAAATGCAAGAGCAAGCTCAAATCTTAAAAATCTTGGCCATCCACGACCCTGCAAAGTCTGAGCCCTAAAAATTAGTGAGGCATGAAGCTAAAGGCATGCCATGCTTGATCTATGATCATCCTGTCTATCAATTTGAAAAAAATTTTTAATACTTACTTTCTAGTGCTCTCTAATCGTTTTTTCTCTTCCTCTATTCTACGTAATTCCTTCTGCTTTTTCCAATACGTTCTAATTATAGCACCACATAAAACAACTCCTATTAGTCCAAAACCAAAACTAAACCACCTAAAAATTTTTAATAAATTAAAATCACACTTTGACATTTTCAATTAATAAAATTTAATTACCTATACTCACCCACAATAACTAATTTTTTCATCTATTCTCCTAACTAATGTGTTTAAAGGCATTGTCGTAACAAAAAAAGGAGTTCCATCTGTAGGTGGTTGAATTTTGAATGAACCTGATGAGCTTTTTACTTCTCCAACTGCTGTGACTAAAGCATCTTCTTTTAATATTTCTTCTATAGTCTGTAATCCTCTCTTTCTTACTCCTAAATCAAGCCAAAAAAAATTAGCAACAAAGTTTTGATGATTAGTTGTGTTAACAAAATACCTGTAAAAAATCCCCATAAATGATCCATAAAACCAACATTACTAGGATCATATCTATCTGAAATTACTTCCAAATCTAAAATTTCTGAAGCTAATACATCAATCACTTCTACTTCGTATTTACTTTTCCTTGAAATCAAAGCAAACGGAACTGAGTTTACAACTTCGTTAATTACTCTTTGATTTTCTGACCTGTAAATTAAAATTGTATAGTAATTCGTTCAACTAATTCTAACATATTTTAATTTCTACAAACCAAAATCCTGATGGACTCCGTGAAACTACATGTTCTTTGATACTAAGTTTTTGTACAACTCCAGAAATTTCCGGCTGATTAATACTTCTAATTGGCGGACTTAATGCTTTGACATTCCCTCTGACAGCTACATAAGAAACATGGCCGCCTGCTTCTCTTACAAAATCTTCTAGGTTTTTGTCTACGTTAAATTCGGGAGCATTCTAAAACGTGATGAAAGGTATTCAAAAAATTTGAAAATGGTGACCGGTTTAGGTTAAAAATTAGAATATTACCTCAACTGATCGTAGTGCGTGTTTATTTCGTAGATAAGCTTTTAAACAAAGTCCAAAAATAATAGAATCCAGAGATAAACATATAACTTCACCCAAATAATCCATTATAACAAGTTTTTGATAATTTTCATAATAAAAAAGTTAAAATTTTAAAAACGAAAAACGAAACAGTAATTACCAACCTTAACCGTCAAAAATCATCTTTTCTTTTTCATTTTCCCGGGTTTAAAGTTCGATTTATTTAAAAACATGTATATTTAAACGTGAATTTTATTATTAAATCAAAGCTCTTTTAAATAATTTATAGGTAAAATCCTTTTTTTCTGATTTTCAAATTAAATGGCGTCTAGTCGGGTATTTTAGTTTGTTATGTTGGTTCCACTTTGTTTATAAGTCATGTTTTGTAAACATCCTTGATTTTTTTTAACTATTTTTTCTCTACCTGACAAGGATGAAATTTCGTGATCATGTGTAATTGCATCTTTATAATTTTCACTCAAAACAATGGAAATCGAAGGTAAAAAAGAAGAAGAAGCCTCGAAGAAAATAATCCACACATATCCGTTGATAAGGGTAAGCGCCAAGTTACTTCCTTATGAATTCTATCAGTGAGTCATAATAAGGGGATTTACGTTGTGATTTATTATAGATGTGTGATATGGCCGACGAAATGCGAGGGGAAGCTATGGAACTCTGCGTTACCGCATGCGAAAAACACGCAGCTAATAACGAAATGGCAGCTCGTATGATTAAAGAGAACATGGATAAAAAATTTGGACCATCCTGGCATGCAGTTGTAGGTGAAGGGTATGGCTTTGAAATTTCATATGAGTGCAAGAATTTATTATACATGTTCTTCGGAGGTAATGTTGCCATTTGTGTTTGGAAAAGTTGCTAAAATAAAAAAAAATTAGTGGAGTTAGTCATTTTTAGAAGTAGGAAAAAAAATTGCATGCCTTTTTAACACTTATTAAATCCACAATGATAATTTTTACAAAAACGACTGAATATATGCAATAAAAGCTCTCTGTAAGATGCCTTTACAGTATTAATAATTAAAATCAAGTGCTTTAAAAAAATTTACTAAAGATTAGAGCTGTGCTTTTTTATTAATAGAAAGTTTTAAAGTGATGTAAAATCACAATCCAAATTAAATACATCACAGGGTTACACCAAAGAGAAGAAAAATTTATCACAGATATTTAGTTTTATAAAAGAGCATACTGACCCAGTAAAAAACAAATTTTAGTGTTTTTACAAGGTGCATTTAATTAATATTTTAATCACTAAAAATATATTTTTAACTTTTAGGTTAAAAACTTTTACCATGATACGTAGAATTTCTAGTCTGCTTAATTAATCAGTATTATTCTAATTTTTAACAATTTCCAAGTTTCTTTCGTTAACGAAAATAGATCTCTCAGAATGGTAGAATTATTAATTATTATTAATATTCGTCTTTTGTAGTGTTACCAGTGCAATTATTTCCCATTAATTATTTAATTAAAAAGTACTTAAATTGCAAAATATTGCTGATAAATGAGCGAATTGGAATTCCCTTGATGGGAAGAAGATCCTACCACTAGAGTCGCTATAGTCGAATAGTTCGCACTAGCGCCGCTAGCGGCGAGATTTTGGAGCTAAATTTCTCAAAAATTTTAAAATATTTAATCCAGTGCAATTTATATCTTTTTGAAACTTCATTTTACTTCCTAATGTTTTGTTTAACATTAAGTCACGTCTTTTATTACCCTGAAACTTTGCATTTATTTAGCATTAGTGTGATATTAACAATTAATCGTACTTAGTTTTTAGTTTGCAATTTACCTGTGGTCCAATACCAATTCTATGATATTGCAAATTTATGTTTTAGTTTTTTTTTTATGTTCCTTGTTATTTGTTTTCTTTTGTAACAAGATCATTCCAATCAATTACAAAAAAATGTTTACAAAAATGTACAATACAATTGCTCAGTTATAAAAATTGATTGAAACGTTCTTGCCACCGTTTAATTTAAAACCAAAGTGCAAAAAAAAATGTTTTGTTTTTACTTTTTATTCTTTTTTTAAAAAATTTACTTTATTATTTACAAATATAATTTTTTTTAAATTAATTCGTCATTTTTATACAGATACCTTTCTGTCCTTTGTCATTGTAAAAGTTCTAGTCTTGGAAGTGACGTCACGTTCAAAATTAAAATTTAGACGTGGCTGTCCTTCAGTTTCTGCTCCAGCCTCAACTTCATTAACAAAAGACCATTTCAAAAAAATATGGCACCGCTAATCAAGAGGGGAGCACTGATGCCGCGTCAGTTTAATAAACCGACACTACACATAGAGCGCTTGTGTCGTTTTAGTTTGTAAAACAGTAGATAGAGAGGGCTACTGTCTATGTAGTTTAATAAACAGCCGTTAAATAGCGCCAGTGTCGCTTGAGATACGCAGGGGTGACTATATTTTAGCCGTTTGACCAACTAGATATTCAAGCTAGTCTTGAGGATGGACAAAAGCCATAGTTGAGCTCTTTTTAAATTAATCAGAGCTGCTATTTAACATGAATGAAGCGCCAATAATTTTGTCAAGTCACCACAGAAGCACTTTCGATATATTTCTGAGTGTAACCGCCGCTAAGGAGACTTTGCTTAATTACAGGTTTCATATTAAAGGAGAAAGAGAACAAAACAGACTTCATTATTCTAAAGAGATTTTATTTCCTTATATGAAAAAGATTTCAATTCACAAATGCAAAACCCACAAGAAATGCAAATTAATAAATACACCAAAAAAAAAATTACTTAAAAAAATATTTCTCCAAACAAGTGTAAAAAATCTGCTCTTAAATTAACAAAATTGTGATTCCTTCTCATAATCTAATGGAAATGTTTGAGCCTTTATAAATAAACTTAAAAAAGAGCCGGACTCCCAATATCATGTAACATATGAACTCTCTTATCATATAAATCAACTGCTTAATTACTGAATATAATTATATCTAAACTGATTTATAAATGCATTTCATAAAGCATGCTATGAAAATTCTCCTGATATAACATACTAAACAAATCTAGTCTCTAGAAAACGGAAAAAACTTTTTATCAAACTTTGTAAAAATGGCCTATTAAAAATAAATAAACAATTACAACTTTCAACAATTTATATGTTCAACTGGAATTGATTTCTCACTATGTAAAGTGACAGCTACTCAAACTACAAACCACACTAGCAGCCTTCAGCTGCATTTATTTTTTTAAAAAAAAGAATGTTGTGTCGTTTAATAAATGGAATAATTATTTTTAAAAATAATCGAGCAATATACTAACAAGACTACTTCTGCAATGTATTCATTGCATCTTTTGAGGAGCTAATAATAATTTTTTTTTGCATCTGGAATTTTTGTAGAGAAACAGAGTAGAGATCAACAATCAATTGATATAGTAATAATTATTATAGGGGAAAACATAAATGCCAAAAAGCAAAACTTAAGTTTATCTTAATGTTTAAAGCACTTCGATACAGCATTATGCGCTTTTGCCTTCATGCTATTATTGTTTGAAGTAGAGTAGACTTTAAAAGTCATAAATAATCAAAAAAAAAAAAACCTGGGTTATTGTGGAAGATTAACTTTTATAGATACTTATTTTCCTTTCATATTTAAGAAGGCGAATCCCATTTAAGATGAACTTCTGGTGTTAAATTGATGATATTTACATGAACAGCTTGATATTTTTCAAATTTCGGCGGAATAGGACATAAACGATATTGAACTTCATCACCTGGCAGCGGTATGTATTCTCCTTCAATGCTAAAAATATAAAATTTCAAATTAATGCCTATAAAAATTCACAGGAAAAAAAATCTTAACATGTACTTAAAACTTGAACTCATAAAAAGAGGCTTTTTTTAAAAACCGAAACATAAAAACTAAATATACAAATAATATAATCAAACCATTTAGCACTTTTAAATGTAAACATGAAACAATAGAAAATACTTACTCAGATATGTGAACAAATATGTCTTCGCCGGTACGATCTGCTGTAACAAAACCGTGCCCCTTATTCCTGCAAAATATCCTCACTTTCCCCGTTTCTTGCGGATTTTCCAAAGCTCTGGCTGATGTTGAATGAGTACGTGTGCGACGAGTAATTATAGGACTCGGTAATGAAAGATGTTTTGTCGGACTTTCACATGGACGATCGTTTGTTGTCGGAGTTAATGATCGAGGCCTATTATCGTTGCAAGATTCAACTTGAGACATGATTACAATGTACGAATAACACTTTTAAATAAAAAACGCAGCGGTAAGAAATGAACGAAACAAAAAAAAGCTCAAAGTACTTGTTTTAATGAGACTAATAACCTCACTTTATTCAGAAACTTGCCATATCGTGCAAATGTAAACAAGTTATAAATGCAGACGATTATTTTTAAATGGCGCTGTTTAATGGCGGTCATAAGTTAAACATGGCGGCGTTTACTTTGCGGCAAGCGCGTGAACTACAAAGCGCTTTTAAAACCGTATCCGTTTTTTTTTTGAAAATGCATTTATTTTTGATTGAAAATTAAGATGCATGTATTAAATTATTTGTAGTCAAGAAGATAAGTTACAAATGAAGGTGGCAACTGTACAATTATGATGAGCTTTTTCAAGATGTTGTTAATATTTTTCCTGGCGTCTATCACCGATGCTAATACAGGTATTGTGCCAAGGAACGTGCTAATGATTATTGTTGATGATTTGCGTCCCAGTCTAGGAGTTTATGGTGATGTCAATGCATACACACCAAATATCAATAAACTAGCTAGCAAGAGTATTACATTTCACCGAGCATATGCACAGGTATTTTGTTTTTGAATGCTCCTTCATGTCAAGTAATGTTTACGCTCAAATTATTTTCCAGCAAGCTTTATGTGCTCCCAGTCGGAACTCATTTTTAACAAGTCGTAGGCCAGACACACTACATCTGTATGATTTTTACAGTTATTGGAGGACGTTTTCTGGGAATTTTACCACTTTGCCTCAATATTTCAAAAACAATGGTTATGAAACAAGAAGCATTGGCAAAGTTTTCCATCCAGGTAAATAAATTAATCATTTATAACCCATGCAGGAAATAAAGCTACATTATTTGCAGGCATTTCTTCAAACTTCACGGACGATTATCCTTTAAGTTGGAGCCAGGAACCTTGGCATCCATCAACTGATTCTTATAAAGATTCTCCAACATGTTACACTAAAACCGGCTGGCACTCTAATCTAGTGTGCCCTGTAAGGCTTAAGGAGCAGCCAGAAAAAACACTACCTGATATTCAATCTGCACAAGAAACAGTAGCATACATTAATTCAAGAAGGAATTCGAGTAAACCTTTTTTCTTAGCAGTCGGTTTTCATAAGCCTCATGTGCCATTAAAATTCCCACAGGAGTTTTTAAGTAAGTTAGAAATAAAAGTTTAACTAATTTTTTCAATTGACAAGAAAAAATATTTCAGGTTATCATCCGATTGATAAAATTAAGCTGCCAAAGTATCGAAGTTACCCTCCAGGTCTACCTCTAACTGCATGGAATCCATGGAATGATTTACGAAAACGCCATGACATTGCAAATTTGAATCTTTCATTTCCATTTGAGCCTATGCCAGGTTTGTTAGTATTTATCTACTATATTAATGAAGGGCTAGGGTCGGAGGAGGTGGTTCTCTGATAAGCCATGAAAATGTCTGAAGGGGAAGCTTCTGTCAAAAAATCTGGCCTGGGACTAAAAGGTCGGCATAATTTTTTTTAGTTGGAAAACAAGGTCTCCTTAGATGCTGCTAGTCATAAATATTTTAATGATGCATTCTTTAAAAATTTTTTTAGATGAGTGGGCTAAATTGATTCGGCAAAGTTATTTTGCTGCAGTGTCATATGTTGATTATTTAATTGGTAAAATACTCAAAGCTCTTGATCAACCAGATTTTCAAAACACAATAATTGTTCTCTTGGGTGATCATGGTAAGAGAATTTTTAATATTATAGTTTAAAATTCACCAATTCTCATAGGCGATTACTTTTTTAGGCTGGTCACTAGGAGAACATGGCGAATGGTCCAAATTCAGCAATTTTGATGTTGCTGTAAGAGTTCCTTTAATCATACATGTGCCAAAATTATCAAACGGGGAAGACATAGGAGTCCATAGTAAACAATTAGTGGAATTAGTCGATTTGTTCCCAACTTTGGCTGATCTAGCGGGGTTGGAAAAAATTCCGAAATGCCCTCGGGATTCCTCACAAATAGAACTATGTACTGAAGGACATAGTCTCTTACCTTTGATACTCCACGAGGCGAAGAAAAATCCAAAGAAAGTTAAATGGAAGTCAGCAGCTTTTAGCCAGTATCCCAGACCAGGCGAATTTCCATCCACAAAGCCGGATTCCGATCGACCAAGACTGAAACAAATTAGAATTATGGGTTATTCGGTAAGTTCATATTTATTTGTTTTTAAATTTTGTGCAAGTGGTTCTAATACAAAAATATATATTTCAGATGAGGACTAAACAATACAGATATACAGAATGGGTTCAATGGAATCCGAGAACACTAAAAGCGAATTGGACAAATGTGAAAGCTGTTGAATTGTACGATCATCTTATAGACTCAGATGAAAATTTAAATTTAATCGGTCGGCCAGGGGTAGAAAAAATTCAGGATGAGTTAAAAATCAGATTAAGAGAAAAATTTAAATAAAGACAAGTTTTGTCTCTTTGCATTCCTGCACTTTTTAAAAATAGAACTATTCTTCTGCTAATGTTTACCAAAATTTAGAAAAATATTTTTTTTAAAAAAAATGCCTTTTTAAATTTGGCCTAAAAATGATTTAAATTATTTGAAATAAATTTTCGTTAAAAAATAATGGGTTGTGCCAAGGACGTAATAGACGGAGCTTCATATGGTTTAGTTTCCGGATTTTTGATAGGATCGGTTATGGGTGCTATTTACGGAACCGTGTATAGATCTCCAAGATTGCTGCCTCACATGATAGATTTCGGGATAAACAATGCCGTTTTCGGGGCTACACTTTTTAGCGTTCTTACCGCCTACAAACGTTGCTTTTAGTCAGGAATGGAAATGCAAAAGTGAAATGAAAAATTTTTTGTTAATTGTTTTTTTTATACATTTTTATGAATTATAAAGATTTTTTGATAAAAAGAATTTTATTTTAGAAATAATAATTTAATGTACGTGGCAAAGATCTCCAGAAAATATTATGCAGCTTTTTCTTAGCAAGGAAATTTAAAATTAAAATTTTTAAAAAAGTTGCTCGACAAGAAATTTTAACAATTCCTCGACAAGAAATTTTTTTAAGGATTTGCTCGACAAGAAATTCTTAAAAAATTAACTCGACTAGAAACTTTTAAAAATTTAAAATTATTACAGAAGCTTTGAAATACTGTTCAGTGGCGTAAAATTTCCGGCGCCATTTCCGCGTTCGATATTATCATTTTTAAACTTCAAATATTTCAAAATGGCTAAGTTTACATCGGTTTAATTTTTTTTAAAAAAATGCAACGAAAACAAAGACGGCCTTCATCCCCAAAGCGCGATCCGCTTCTATCACGAAAAGAAAAAGAAGAAATCCAAAAAAAACTTTTAGACGTCAACGACAAATTTATAACGGAGAAAAAACCACCAGCTCCAGATCCGAAAACCGAAAACAAGCAAGAACATGGAGAAAAATCTGCGCTCGAAGAAGGCGATCGAAGTGTCGCAATCCCGGCCAAGAAAAAAACCGAGAAAGACCCTTTAAAAGACATGTTAAAAGACGACAAAGCCCTTAAAAACATTTCAGATATCGAGCATCAACTAGCAGAAAGAATCGATAAAAACCAATTGGAAACATTCAAGAACTCCGCGGAAGGAGAACCTCGCTCGCCATTATTCACATCCGATAAATTTAATTTATATTCAGTAGCTTTGGACAGGGAAAAACTGAAACGTTCGGATATTTGGCCGTTGGAATCGTCGATGGACGAAGGGAAATACAAAACTTTAGGATTAGCCCAGGAACCGAGAAAGGATTTGGATTCTTTTGTGTCTCCCCATAACATCAAAAGCGAAGAAGAAAATAAAAAAGGTTCCCCGAGACATTCGACAGATGCGAAATTTAAAAAAGTAGCCCCGAACGCTTCTTTTTTATCGCCGATCGTGGAAGCTGACAATGATCCGAGTGAGAAAAAAATAGATATTAAATCCGTTTTTGAGAAATGTAGATTGGAAGGGCGGAAACCTAAAAATCACGATTCGATTTTAATTGCTGATGAAAAAAAAATAAAAAAAGATATTTCGCCTAAAACTTCAGCTTATAAAAAAATCAAACATTCAACTCCGAAAGAGAAAGAAACTCAAGAACAATCTAGAATTCCTCCAGAAACTCCGGAATTAGGTGATAAGGATAAAATAAAACATCTTTTCAGCATTTTAAATATTCCTCATCCTCAAGAAACTGAGATCGATATTGATTTGGTTGATGGCAATGAAAAAAATAAAAATCCTTCCCAGAAAAATATTTCTCCTTTCGCGTCGTTTTTTAATAAATTAAATAACAATCCTCAAAGAAATGAAAACGATAAATTTGATATTTTTTCATTTCCTCAACCGAATAAAAAAGAGAAGAATTTTAAAAACACAATTAAAACTTCTAAAACGTTTATAGCTCCTGTGAATAAATCTAGCAAGAAATTATTTAAAACTAATCAGGGGAAAAATTTAACGGCGAAAAGGAGTTCTCACGAAAAAAAAGGGAGCAAGGGATCTGGGCAGAGGACGCCCGTGATAAAAGTCGAAGTGACACCGAGAGATTTTGATATCCCGGCTAAAATATCGGAGACGATTAATAATATTGCCCATAGTATTAAAACTATCGAGTCTAATAGTTTTGAGTATATTCCGAAAGAGTTTAAGGATAATTCGACTCAGCGTCCTTCTTCTGCTAATGTTTATAAGGAATCTTCTTCTAAGCACTCGAGGAAGAAAAAGCAGGTTTATGAGCAGCCTTGTTCGAGTAAGATTGGTGATGATGGGATGAGTATGGGAGAGCATTCGTCGAAATTTAAAGTTTTGTTGAATGAGGGGAAGAATTTAGCTAGTCCGGATTTGAACGAGTCTCTTGATTCTACTAAAAAAGAAGGGGCGGATAGTCGGTAAGTTTAAAAAGTTTGGTGATTTTTTTTTGTAAAGGATTAACCATAATTTTTTTTAGTTTCAAAACTATTATTAATTTGGATAAAGATGAGAAAAGTGCATCGAGAGGAGATCAAGGGGAAGATATACCGACTTTTAGGAATGATAATTATGTTGGGGTACATCTTGTTAGACAAGGGTATACTGGTCCAGCGGAGAATATTGTAAGGTTCAGTGATCATGAAAATATTGAAGGTAAGAAAGTGATATTTTTTTTTTATTGTAAATTTGTCTGAGAAAGTTATTGATTAGTTTATTAGAATATTTGAAATCAGATTTCTCGTTATGAACTAATAATAATTTTAAAATTTTTTTTGGGCGAGGCAAAGGCAAACTCAGTGAGCATTTAAATTTATTATCAATCTATCTGTTTATCTTTAAAACTTCCTACAAGATTATTTTGGGATCTTCCTTGTCTCTTTGAATAAATTTTCTCACATATTTTTCATCAAAAAACCTTTTCCAACGCAAGCAAATTTTTTTCAGTGAATCTTTTTTGACAAATTTTTTTAGAATTTTCAGCAAGGACTGGTTTCTAGATAGTTTACCTCAGAATTTTTTCAAAAAACTCTAAAAAAACTTCATCTAAAAATTTACTTTTCAACTTCTTACACGAAATAACTTCCATTTTTTCCAGTTAACAGAAAAGAAGACCACGCAATAAAAAAACATTTAAGGGAATTAATATTTTACGTGATATTTTTAACCCTTGTCACATTAGGTAAATAAATCCAAAAACATCAAAAATCCCATCTCAAAACAATTTGCATTTAAATATAATCAGATTTTTATCTCAGTTGCTTTGGGCATGGCTTCTTCAAGCCAATTCTACTTCACCGACATCACCGCCAAATTGTTCATGGAAACGCCTTCCTACCAAATCCCTTCAGACGAGCTCGAAAAGAAACCAACTTTAATCTTCGGAAAACCTTTAAGCCAATCAGTAACTATTGCTGATTTCTGGATGGTAAGTTCAAAAATTAATGGATTTTTACACCAAATTTTTTTAAAAAAATTCACTTCATTTCTCAGTTTGCCGAATCAACCATGATCGATTTGCTCTACTGGAAAATTTGGTTCGCTTTCGACGACCCCGACACTCACACAGAAAAAGACGATAAAAATTCCGAATATGAAAATTTCTTACTCGGAGTTCCTCGAATTCGTCAAGTAAGAGTCAGGGATGACTCTTGCTTCATCCACCCGGACGTTTCGAGATATTTCGATAAATGCTACGATTACTACACGATCTTCAGTGAAAATACCAAACCGATAAAAATAGATATGGAAGGTTCTAAGACGAAGACTGCGTAAGTTGAAGGTAATTTTTACTTAAAAATAATCCCTTCCTTTTAAAACTTTTTAATTTATCTTAATTTTTTTTTAGATGGGAATACTCCTCAGCAGAAGAATTGGGAAATTCTTACTACTGGGGTAAAATCTCGACCTACGGAGGAGGAGGTTATTACTTAGACTTAAGCAGGGAGCAACTCGAAGCCGTTAAACTCATTCAAGAGCTTAAAAAAAATCAGTGGATTTCTCGTGGCACTCGAGCTGTATTCATTGACTTTACTATTTACAATGCTAATGCTAATTTATTTTGCATTTGCAAGTAAGTGGATTTTAAAAAATTTAATTAATTTTGAATTAATTCATTGATAATTTAATTTTTTTGCAGGTTGGTCTTGGAATTTCCACCGATGGGTGGAATGATTCCCCAAACGGATTTCAGAGCCGTTAAGCTAATCCGATATTTAAACAAATGGGATTATTTCATCTTAGGGTGCGAATTCGTATTAGTTTTATTCGTAGTTTATTATTCTTATCAAGAGGTTATTGACTTTAAAAAAGAAAAAATTAATTATTTTACGCAATGGTGGAATTATGTCGATTTAGTCATTTTAGGGGTAAGCCCAAAAATAGCCCTTAATCAGCCGAATTCTTAAATCCTCTATAAATCCCTCATTTAATTTTTTTTCAGCTATGTTATACTTATGCTGTGCTGAATATGTATCTCTTCATACAATCTAAATTTTTGTTAGCCGAAGTTCCAAATAAAATATACGAACACATTTCTTTCGGATCAATTGGCTACACCCAAACCCAGTTTAATAACGTAACCGCCGTATTAGTATTTTTCGCTTGGGTAAAAGTATTTAAATATCTTAATTTTAATAAAGCTATGATTGAACTAAGCGGAACGCTTTCCAGAGTAAGTTATTTTTAATTTCCCTATTAAATTGCAAATTACTATACAATTTTTTTGTTGTACAGAGCATGAAAGACGTTTTTGGATTCGCTGTAATGTTCTTCACCGTTTTCATTGCATTTGCTCAGTTAGCTTATCTTCTATTCGGATCCCAGGTAAATTTTAAGAAAATTAAAAATTAAAAATTTCGAACGGAAAATAATTAAATAATAAATTATCTTCTTAGGTGAAAGATTACAGTAATGTATGGTCCTCTTCCATGGCTCTGTTGCAAACAGTCTTAGGCGAATTTGAATATAAACAAATAGAAGAAGCCAATAGAATCTTAGGCCCGATATTTTACATTGTATTCATATTTTTCATATTCTTTGTCCTCCTGGTAAGCTTTCTACAAATAAGAAGCCTCTCATTAATAGTTGTTAACGTAGACTTTTTGACAAAAATCACACTAAACTCCTCTTTATCCTACAGAATATGTTCCTTGCAATAATAAACGACGCATACATGGCAGTCAAATCGGAAGTCAACGTCCGCACGGATCAATTACACGTCCTTGATTACACTAAACGTGCTTTCCTTAACTTGATCGGAATCTCATGTTGCGGGTTAGATAAAAAACTAGAATCAAAGAAGACTAAATTAAAAAGACGAACATACGAGGAAGTAAAAGACGCTTTGAAAAGGTAAACGAAATGAAAAATTGACAAACAAATGCCTGAAAAATGATAAACATTCCCATTATCAGGTCTGGTTACTCGGACCTCGAAGTAGAAATGTTTTTTACCAAGTACGAAATAGACATAAATCAGTTAATCGAAAAAGGAGAAAACAAACGAATCATCGAAGATCTAGAATTAAGACGATTGGATTTGACCGATGATAAACAAATCTCAGAAATGGAAGCACTGAAAAAAGAAATCGAACGGTAAGAGTTTTCATTTTTATGCAATTATACAATCCGGGAAAAACAGACAAAAATTTTTTGCAAACGTTGGGCAAGTACTGACAACGACCCTTTTTCCTTATAGATTGAACGATAAATTCTCAGAAATGCAAAGAAATCTAATCCCCGTTATTGAAAAAGTCGATATACTACTTAGGCGTTAATTTAAGTATTAATTAGTCCTTAATATACCTTTTTTTTCTCTTAAAAAAGAAATAATTAGTAAAAATGTCTCGTACTTACCAAAAACCGTTGATGAAAAAAAATTTCCAGTTTGACCAACCTTGAAAATTGTCGAGATTTTAGTGTTTTGATGTTGGCAGCCTACATTCCAACGAAATCAAACATGGCGACCTGAAATATATCAAAACACTTCGTTGAAGTATAAATATTTTATAACCTTGATATAAATAAAGGCCTATGTAGCCTTTCTTTTACAAATACTTTTTATACAGTGTGGTGAGTAGCACCATGGAGGAAACGACGGTTTTGATTTTGCTGGCTGTGGTAATGCTGGTGGGGAGTTATTTGGCTGGATCTATCCCTCTTGTTGTCAACTTGTCAGAGGTAATGTTATCATTTTTTTTCCTGAGGTGTTTTTTCATTCAATTAAGATTTCGATGCTTAATGAATATAAAGCCAATAACTGCTTGGACAGATCCTTTTTCAAGAAAATGTCATCTTATTATTGTGATTTATACATTATAATTAAGTTTATTCAGATCAGTGATCTGCGATCATACACTTATCAAGTCATGAGCTGGCAGACACACATGACCTGTAATAATCATGTACATTAATACATTAACGCCCTATTTATGTTATCAATTTTTTAGGAAAAACTCCAACTAGTCTCCGTATTAGGAGCTGGAATGCTAGTTGGGACAGCGTTGACAGTTATTATACCTGAAGGAGTTCGATCACTATTTTCCAAACCACACCATGGTAAATTTTACAAAAAAAATAACTGTATTTGATCAATTGACGTCTTTTCTAATTAAATATTTAATTTGTAGGTAATCTACCTCATGAGAACGGAGAAGTTATATCCGGCCCTGTTCCTATCTCACATGACGATCCTGATCTACATGGGATTATAGGAATGTCACTAGTCCTAGGTTTTCTTTTCATGCTTTTAATAGATCAAATTTCCGCATCAAGAAATAAAGATATTGAAAGTCTTACTATGAAAGGAACCGAACATGGATCAACAGCTACAATAGGTTTAGTTGTTCATTCCGCTGCTGATGGGGTAGCCCTAGGTGCTGCAGCAAGTACTGCACATCATGACGTAGAAATTATAATATTTTTGGCTATTATGCTTCATAAGGTAAATTATTCAATGTTTAGATTTAAACGATCAAAACATTTAAATAATAATTATTCATTCACAGGCTCCTGCTGCATTTGGCCTAGTTACTTTCCTCCTACATGAAGGATTAGAACGTACTCGAATTAGGAAACATTTGTTAATATTTTCATTCGCAGCACCTGTTATGGCTTTGTTAACTTATTTCGGTTTAGGACAGGTATGTTTTGCCAATTTAAAATTAATTTTTGAAACAATTTTTTAAAAATAAAAATTGTTATCATTAGGAGGGGAAAGAAACTCTTTCCTCTGTCAATGCAACAGGAGCTGCAATGCTTTTCAGTGCTGGGACTTTCCTCTACGTTGCTACCGTTCACGTCTTGCCAGAATTAACAATACGACGACACAATCATTCCATCAGTGCCAATTCTCATTCAAATCACGCCCTTGGTAAATCTGAGTTAGTCGCTATTGTAGTCGGTGCTCTTTTACCTAGTCTACTGACAATGGGACATCATCACTAGCTGTTTCTCTACAAAATATATACTTAAACGAAGACTGACGTTGTAGTTTTTCTCAACAATTTTTTTTTCCGGGGGGAAATATTAAAATTTCAAAAGACAATTATTAAAATTCAAAATTTAAAGTTTCAGTTTCATGTTGAGTCTGTATGTATTTACTTATCAGGGGTAAAAATATTTAGTATTTAAAATTGATATGCTCAGAGGCTTCGGCCTAATCATTTTAATTGTTGAATAATGTAACGTTAATATTTATATGGAAGCATTAATGGTTTCGGATAGAATATTTGGAAATGTAAAAGCAATAGCATAATTTTTTTTTCAGTGGAAGTTCGCATTTATAAGAGGTATTATTTCAGGCAATAAAAAAATTATGAAAATTGTTTTGCCCATATTAGCTAATAGTTAGTAGCTCGAGCTAAAGACAAGTAAGATAGTTTTTCTGTTTCCTCGTAAAATGGCATAGGAAAAAAATCAGTTAATAATATGATGTTAGGTGTTTGAATTTAGCGCTATAAAATATTTTATGCTGCTACGGAATATATGCAAAAATTATTTTGTGATTTCTGCCCTAGAAAAATTTTAACCGGCACTAAGTGTTCCCGGTTTCCTTTTTGCCTTGTCCAAAATTAGAAATATCCCAATTTTATCCTTGAATGCCCAAAAATAACCTTTCTAAACAATAAAATTAATTTTACTCGATAACCTAACCATGATAAGCTAACATTAAGTTTATAAGTACAACTGTTACAACTAAATGAAAAAATTCAGAATCACTATCAATCTTTAAACGTTGTAGTTATGTACCTATTAATGCTGCCCGGTTAGATTTTAAAAACTGTGCATATTTAGTAATTGGTTATAAGTGAAAATAAATCTGAGACTGAAACTTAAACATTGATCATTTAATAATAGCAAACAATTTCATTATGTTTTGTTTTATACAGCACCCATTTCTTAAAATCTCATAAGTTGGGATAATTTCTAAAATGTCTTCAAAGGAAAATTAAATTTTATATTTGTTTTCTACTTTTTTTTTTTTTTTAAAAAAAATTAAAATCTTTTTATTCCATGTAATTTACCTATTAAAATTTATTTTGTATGGATATCATGATTTCACTGTGATGTATTGTTGTACTGTAAATAGTTTTAAATCGAAAAACTATATATATAGGATAAACAAATATAATAAAAATTATAATTGTTTTTAAAAAATTACATTCAGTATTTTTTCTCGATTTGTTCCCATTTTCATTTGAAGGAGCATGTCAAAGTAATTGTCACTAGTTTGATGATCAAATGCACTTGCAAACAAACAAGGCATCAATACATGCACTAGTATAGCTATGAGGATAGCTCATTTATGACAAACAATAAATTTATGCTTGTGAGATTCATATGTATCCCAAAAACAAGGAAATTGATAACCAGTTGAGGTTAATGAAAGAACTGTCAACGAGAGCTAAAAATCAGTAAAAAGCAAAATGTCTGATGACCATTTCTCTGATTCAGCTTTAAAAATCACATTAAGAACCTGAAAAAAGACTATCGATCAGAAAACAAGAGACTGAGTTGGCCGATCTGAACTTTTAGGATTTAATCCGCTTTAACTTATGCCATTTTCCTTTTCCCATTTTTTCCGAACACATGTCTAATTAATTAAAGTCACATTCATTTTAGATCTCAATCTTTTTCATAGTAATTAATGCTTACCAGTTTCTGCATTTTCCAAGAGAAAAAAAATGGAATAAAAGCTCATCGACCATTGAATATTTTTAACCAACTGGCAAATCAAACATTTCCTTACCTTCAACAAATGTCGTTGAATGAAAAGCACTCGAAATAACTATAAATAATAACCTTTTTTCCCCCAAAGCACCAAAAAAACCTTTTCGATTAAAAAAAGCCCGAATGCGCCGTTTTATTTGAAGTTACCAACTAAAAAATTCAAAACAACCTATTCAGGGATTTTTTTGTTGCCAACATAAACCGTGACGTCACAACCTATGAGGGCAATGTAAATGGCAGCATGACAAAACAAAGAGTTCGGATCTATTAAAGAACAAACAAAAAAACTCTGTTAACTGTGACTGTTGTTTATCATTAACTAATTATCGGCGTTAATGACTCATTATGAAATTCAAATCGTGTTTTAAAATATCCGTTGAGAAAATAAAAATCATCTGCTTCAAGTCTTCAGTTCAATATTGACATCAAATGCATCCGTTAATCATTTTTAATTTGTGATTTTCGTTTTATTTTTGAATTAAACAGGTTCGTTTCCTTATTTATTTAACATACGATTAAGCTTTGTAATTATCACAATTAGAATTCGTTAGCACGTTAATTGTTTATTTACGCCTTTGCGATTTTATCAATGCATCGATTGGGTGATAGACTATTTAGGTCTTTTTTTTTTCACTTTCACGAAAACAGCTTTCTAATTTGAATAACAGATGGCTTGGTTATTGAAATGAATTGAAACGCGTTCTAATTTTTTACCAATAATCTGCATAAATTAATAAATAGGGTAATGAGAAAGGGAATAAAAGGTTTTTTTTCAGCAGTTGTGTT
The DNA here is from genome assembly GCA_023512825.1 of Liposcelis brunnea. NCBI lineage: Eukaryota > Metazoa > Arthropoda > Insecta > Psocodea > Liposcelididae > Liposcelis > Liposcelis brunnea. The sequence goes on along the minus strand of CM042065.1, from coordinate 10,059,901 downwards.
TTTAAAAAATGGCGTCAGTTAAATTACGATTTTTTACCGTTGTAAATAAATACGTGTGTACAATTTCCTTTTTTTTTTTTGTTATTTTAACTGCAGGAAACCAATGTACTAAAACGGTTTCGTATTGATTTGGATTTGATTTTTAACAAAGACTTCAATGAATTCGTTTTCCGATATGTTGTCATTCATGATAATGAAGTAACTTTTGGTTATGTACCAGTTCATCATGCATTTCCTTTTCAACGCTAATTTGATTGTTTTATAAGTGTGTTAATTATAAATTAAAACGCGGCTTGTTTAAGGCCATTGAAATTTAGTAATAACAATTTATAAGTGGGCATTTTTATTAAGAGTTCAAGAGATTTGTAAAGTTTGAAGAAATTAACGTTTCGTTTTAATAATAGCTCTTTTTTTTTCCTTTGTAAGAATTTGTGGAATTTTTTTTGACAATGACCTTATGAACATTTCAGGTTAGCTTATCATATGTCATTTGTTTTAAGATATTTGTCATAAAATGAGACAGTTTTATGCTGTAAACCTTGAATGGTTAAGTGTTGGAAATTGTTTTCGGTTAATCATATTTGGAATAGCTATGTGCTTTATTTTGTGGGAGATAATGCTTGACGTGTAAGGGTTATGTATAGTGAATTTTCTAGACAGGACCATGGAGATATTTTTAAAAATTTTTTCAAGTGACATCAAATTTTAATTTTGATTGAACAAAAAAAAATGGGTTTGATGACAAAAAAATACTGACTTTATATTGATGTGAGTTTTAAAAACTACTGAATTTAAGTTAACATGGAATGGGGAAGATTTTTTTATCTTCTGCAAATTGTCAGTCATGTGATCATTAAGGCTTTCTTTTTAAAATCTAGCATGAAAGTTGTATAAATGATTGACTTACCCCGAAAATCCCTTCCACCACATCCACTTGGCTTCTTGTAGAGAATAATGGGTAACACTTTCAATTAAATCGCACATAGCAAAAACACATAAATTCACTTTGCAAATGTGTAACTAAATTTTAAGAACTCACACACAAAAAAAATTTAACACTGACTCGATATTCTTCTCTACATGCCAGCTAAAGCCTGGAACTATCGTCTTAAATGTTTTTGATCATTAGATACTGATGCTATGAAATAGCATCAGGATGTACTTGCAGCCATCAAATTTGAGCTTCGCTACCACCTGAAGCTGATTTTGTCTGGAGATTTCTCAATTATCAAAGTGCTATTATAAGTATCCTGGTCAGATCTCACCAAATTTTCGTTTTTTTAAATTGCCACAACTGTCGAATTTTGCCGAAACGATGATTAGAAAAAGGGATAACGCCACTGGCCCAAGAAATCATTGTCTTTGGTTTTCCTATAGCTTGCCATGATAAGTTTTTTGCTGTCAAGCTTGACCAAAACGTTTTTTTTTTTTATTCACCGCCGTCACATTTAAAACATAAGGGATGACGGCTGACATGAGTTTAAGGCACAATAACGACAATAACAGAGTCTAACATAGCACACGAACGAATCGATGAAGCTTCCGTAAGACAAGCATAAACTCAACAGCTAAAACCTTTGTTGGAACGAAAAATGATTCATTTAAAACAATTATAGATTATAATCGATGATATCATTCGATTAATTATAGTAAACCGTATCGCGGACCGGAGAAAATGCCTACAATTCGAAAAAACCGAGGCTTTCGTTACACTGACGCGAACTCAAACCGATATGGCCGATTTTACCGATTCTAGAGTTTTAAGGATCGTTATGTTGGCAGCACTATCAATTTTAAGCCAGAATTTATTTTTCATATAGAAAATACGTTTTTGGTGTTGATTTTTTAAAGCGAAAGTCTGGATTTTTATCGCAGGCTATGCTGAGCTTAAAAAGTAAAATCTAATGGCTACTTTTTATGCTGCAAGAATTAAGTCTTTGAATTCGATTTTCGATTCGATATCTCGAATCTCTTAGATGGCGTATTTAACTGAGGCTTTTGTTATGCTGTAAATACGATTTTAATTGTATTTTATTGGATTTGCAGTAGAAAGTAATTTAGATATTAAGGAAAGAAAGTGAATTTTCCGACTAGCCGACTGCTTTACTCACTTATGGCCCTCTTTTTCACCCCTTCACAAATCAAAGCATCGTCATTATTCTTTTGTTTTTTTTCTACTTTCAGATACGCTGCCGTTTCACATTGCCGAAAAAAAAGACCAAAAATGGGCTGCTGCTCGAAAAGACTGGCATTTCAAATATTCCTCGGTATAATTCAAGGTCTGATAGTTTTAACGCAAGGGTCAATTCTTAACTATTACATCGTCTCGCATTTTATAAAATCAAACGCTGCCTATTTCTTTTTCTTAGGAGATTTCCTATGCATTTTTACATTCGCCGGTGCATTAACAATCGCATATCGTTATTTAGTCGAACATCACATAAACAAAAAAAACCCTAACCAATCATTCGTCTATTCGCCGAAAAGATTCATACCGAATTACTCCACCTCGAAATTCGGGGTCCTTCCTTTTATTTATCTATCATGGGCCTTTTACTCCCTTTTGCTATTAGCGAAAATCGCTGTTATTTTTACATCGGATATTCCGAATAATTTAAGCACCAAAGAAGTAGCCGGGCCGCAGCTACTACGCTTAGCAATCGCCTTATCTGGTATTATTTTTTTAATCCTCGTTGAAGGTCATAATTGGGCAGAAGAAGGCTCTCCGAGATATATTTACGCTACTTCCGTTTGTACAAAAACAGGGATTGAAGTTTTGGACACGGTATCTTTACTATCGATCGTTGTAACCGGGCTAGGAGGAGAACCGGCTGAAGAATTAACTTCGACTTTTATAACGGTCATTGTTGTTATATCAGGGATGAATTTTTTACTTCCTCTATTAATATTATACAAATTAAGTTTAGGGCAACATAATTCTGATAAATTTCCTCTTCCAATCACTGTTCTTCATACTATTTTACATCTTTCATGTATTGACATACCCTTTCTATGCGTTCGTTTATTTTTATGGATAAAATATCATCACAATTCCTCTATTTTTATAATGAAAAATGTTTTTGGGATTATTTACGCCGTAAGGGGGATTTACCCGGACTTAAGGGATCTTTTTTGTTCAGATAAACCGATAACACATGTTAAAGAATATTTGCCTTCTGATAAAATAACGTATATCGATGATGTGGCTGGAGACGAAGAAAAATTAGGGGAGCAATTGGATGAATTGAAAAAAATTAACCCTCCTGAAAAAAGAGAGTAAAGATTTTTTGTGAAACGTTTGAATCATCGGGGAAAATGTCAAGTGGTCGATTATTAAATATGATAACGTGATAAATTTGTCGATATTTGAATAATCTTGTCTTGGGGATGTTTTAGATAAGGGTGTTGTTGTCTATCATGGAATGAGAATTTAATCTGTGCTGATTAGCAATTTTTGATCGTTATCATAGTTTTTTTGTTTATGATGGACAACGATATTTTTGTCGCTTAGAAATCTTGCCTTCCGTTTTTATAATGTAGTTTAATCTGTTAGTTTACAGTATTTTGAAAAACGTTTTTCCAACTATGTGTATTAGTTATGTGTAAAAAAAATTGGGAGCTGAGTAGTTGATACGTGGCTACTAATTATTTATTCTATTTGTATTTGTCAAATGGGGAATTAGGATGCGAAACTCAATCGCTAGAGTAATTGCAATATGAATGTAAACACACTAGCGACCCTAGCGGTTGAGAATTCCCCCCTAAGTCAAAAAGTGTGACGTCAAAAAGACGTACATGTTTTTTTTATCGTTTGATGAGAGCGCGAGATTTGAATTTGCAAGAGATTAACGATTTAGTGTAAGAATAAAAAAATTTTTAAAAAACTCTTTTAGAGGCCAAAAAATTAAAAAATCAAATTTGTAAAGCCTTTAATACCCTGTCTCCATACTCTATTTAAATAGCACCGAGGATTATTCGAATCGCTATTTAAATGACCGACCGGAAGTACTTGCTTCTAATTTCGTTCGAAAATTTTGAAAATATAGCTTTGTTTTGAAACAAAAAAAATGGCGAAGAAAATAAACATTTTAAAAAGTAAGAAATCCGGATATTAATGAAGCTTTCAGCCTTCTGTAAGTCACAAATGTTTCTTTTATTCAATTTTGTAGCTTTTTGATTCCATATTAGAACTCTAAAGCCGATTTATCTTTTTTAAAAACTGAACAGAACGGGATCATGGAGTCAAGTACTTCCGGCGAGTCGTTTAATCAAGAGTTCCGATTAATCCGCGGTGCTATTTAAATAGAGTATGGAGACAAGGTATAAGTTTTAAAATATATAAAAAAAAATAAAATTAAAAAAAATCTTCAAATTTTTTGGTTTTAAAAGAATTTTTAAGAAATTTATTTCACTTCAATTTTTAAACTCCAAAAAATTTCTTTTAAAAAATTTGTAGCTCCAAGACATTTTTTGAAACTTTCTCGCTTGACAATTTTTTCCTAAACCTTTCGGCTCTTAAAAAATTTTTAGTTTTTTATATTCTTTAAAAAAGAATTTTTCTAAAGTAATTTTAAAATTTTTTTCACTAATTTTAACTTTTGAAAATCGCACAAGTCCTCCAGATTAAGATCTCGCACTCAAATTCAAAATCTTTTTAACAAGCAGATGATGCTGATGTCTAATCAATAAACGTATGCACTTTTTGACCTTGAATTAGTTGGATTTTCGTGAACAAGTCTCGCTAAAAATCTGAATTTCACTTCATTGCAAAAATTAAGTGTTAAAAAATTTAGTCTTACGCTATTTCGTTAAAAACTGCCTTTCTCTTTTCTAGCCTTTCTACAAAATTTTAATCTTTAACTTCCTAAAAACGTTTGATCATTTCTATTTCTATTTCTTTCATTTATCTTGGAAAAACTTTTGCATTTTTATATCAAAAAATCATAGCTACAATTTTTCCATTGACTTGATCTCTGTAAATAAGAATTTTTAATGATATTATTGATTGTTTGAATTATTGGGAAAAAAATTTTTAAATCAGATCATTAATTTTTTTGTAAAACATTTTCTGAGCTTATCTTTTGAAATAAATACACGGACAAATTAAAATCCTAGCTTAAATATTTAAAGATCAATGCAGCGTTAAGTGAAAATAATTTTTTTGTAAAAGACTAGATTGAAAGACTTTTTTTTAAAAAAAAATTAAAAAGTAACTATTTTTGTAGTAAAAATTTTTTTTATATATAAAAAGAATGCAATTGTATAAAATAAGTTTTTTTAAATAGTCATTAGTTTTAAGTGTCGTTTTGTATAATTTAAAAAATCTCTTTGGTTGTTCTTTATCAAAGACTGCAAGCTCTTTTACTAATTATTTATTTTTTTCTTTTACTGCTAAAGCTTTTGTTAGAGTGCCTTTTTTTTAGTAAAGATTATTTTCAGATTGAATTTTGTATTAGGGCTTGTAAGTTTAGATTTAAAAATTCAAGGCTCTGCTAGAATCAAACAAAATACTCATATGTTCAAATAAGCATGGAATAATGCTTTATCCGTTATTCAGAAATATATTTTTTAGTAAAAATTCATTTTTTTTAATATCATATGTATATCTTTGCAATCGAATTTATTAATTATGTCTTAGGAAGTATTTGTAATGTTATTAAGATGCCATAGTAAAGAGGTTTTAATGTGATCAGTAAGAAGTCTTGATTTAAAAAAAAAAAAAATACCTGAATAATCCTATTTGGCAAGAATTGGAGTGAGAATTGAAGGATGACTAAATTACATAACTGAGTCAACGTGGAATGCTCGATTCGTGTAGTCTCGAACTGGTGGGAGTTTTTTGTTCTTCTCGATTCCATTTATTTCATCTAAAAATTGATTAATTATATCAACTGATATTTTATAATAAATGAATGAAGGCTGTCGCATTATACTTACAACGTATTGTTCCTAACGGGCATTCATCACCGCATTCATTCCATGCAATCGCCGGATACGCAGGTTCGTCATGCTTGGCAATATCCAACCCTTCGATCTCGGCTTCCTCTGAAACGCGTAGACACCTCAACGCTTTTAAAATCCCGAACATCATAGCACTAGTTACAAACGACCACACGAAAATTGATAAAACACCAACAAAATTGTACAAAAGCCCCTAAAATTTAAAAAAATTTCTTTATAAAAAAATAAAATTTTAATATTCAGCAATTGAAGACTAATTACCATTAAATTTTTTCCGTTAGGACCGTAAATAATCCCGTTTTGTTTCAGAATAGGCGCACCAATTATACCCCATATTCCTCCACCAAAATGCACTGCAATTGCATCTAACGGATCATCAACTGTATAAAAAAACAGTTTTAATTTTAGCAATTTATTCAAAAAATTTATAAACTAAATAATTTTACCTTTACAAAGAGGAATTAAATAATGAAAACCAATAAATACAGGCGCGCTCAACACGCCTAAAATGAAAGAACCATATAACTTGTATTCGTTAGCTGCTGCACATACTGCAACCATCCCTGCAAGAGCTGCATTTAATGTCAAACTGAAATTCCACACTTTGGATCCGACTAAACCCAATTTAGCTGCTAATAATGTTGTTAAAGAACTTCCCGTTCCCGCCATTACAGTATTAGCAACAACTAATGAAATAGTCTGCCCAGCTTGAGGTGTTGTCATGGTTCCTAGCGACCCGCCATTGAAAGCAAGAAAGCCTGTTATAAGTATCAATCCACCAATCCCAATCAGCTGAAAGAAAAAAAAATACTCAGGATTTAATAAAGCTGCAAGGGAAAAAAATATTTACTAACTTACAGGTGTGGAATGGCCTGGCATTTCCTTCCCGTCAAATCTACCAATACGAGGACCTAATAAAACCGCAGCGACCAAAGAACAAGTACCACCAAGCAAATGTACAGGTCCACTTCCTGCGAAATCTGAATAACCTAAAGTGGTTAACCATCCGTTTGGCGACCAGACCCAATGCGAGACGACTGGATAAATTATACCTGTGAATTAAATAAAAAATAAAGTCAAACACTGTTCTATTTTTATTAATCCAAATAATTATTTACCTGATATAATAGCGCTATAAACCATATACGCAGTAAAACTACATCTTTCAGCCACAGCACCTGATAATATGGTGGCAGCGGTTGCAGCGAATACATATTGGAAAAACCAAAATGCGAGTTTATTTCCAGGAAGTCCGACTCCAGCCCAATATTTCACACCCATAAACGGATTACCTTCTCCGTAAGCGATTGCATATCCTATTAACCAATAAGCTAAGCAACTAATAACTGAAAATTGTTTAAAATCAGAATCATTAATAGATTTGATATTTGCATTGATAAAATGGCGGCATACTTACAAATATCTAATATGTTTTTCATTAAAATGTTAGTTACGTTTTTACTTCTAATTGAGCCGGCTTCTAAACATGCAAAACCACATTGCATCACTGAAAAAAAAAGATACATTATTTAAAAAAATTTGAAAATTTTAACATATTAGTTTTGTTAACATCAAATATCTGGTTTTATTATTTGGTAGGATTGGCGAAACTGTCAGATTAAAAAATCCGTACTGTAACACAATAAAAAATTTACTTACACATAACAAAAATACCATTAGTTATGAGATAAATCTCATCTACATTTTCCGTTAATTCGTCTAGCTGCACTTTCAATCCTGTAATGGATAAATTATCCGGGCCCGCCATCTTGATTTTTCTGAAAAGACAAATCTAGGTATATTTTGACTAAATAAAGCATAGGTACAATGAATCGGATTCTTTTTTTAAAATTTCCGAGTCAATCAAAAAATTATATGAATTATACGAACCTGCCGTAACGAAAAGTTATTCGTAAAGACGATGTCGGCGACTAAATTTATTTTTATTTTATTTTCCTTCTATTTTAGATACTATTTAGCCATTGTTTTTTCTTCGCTTCATACAAATATAGCGATTAACAGATAAATATACGGTTATTTTTAATAAATTCAGCTATTGCACTTTCAGGGTAATCCCTGTAGTACGTTACTGTCAATTTTTTAAATGGTAATTCAAAATATCACTCTCCTTTTATTAATCTTATCGGTTAAAATAAATTTGTCACATTGTGTCACTCGTGCAAGATTTTTCTGCCAAATAAGGTATAAACCTAGATAAAAAATCATACGCATTTTGCAAACAAATAAAGATGGATCATTTATGACAAAATTGGCCAACAATCATTCCGTTAAATTATTTTCTGCACGAATGTATCATTGTGATACAGAGTCTCCCTAAAAAAATAATGATCTTAATAAGTTCATCAAATCATGAGTAATAGATTCTATACGGAGCCGTTTAACCTCGAGATCTACTCCTAATTCCATAAAAAGATATTCGACAAAGCCTTAAAAAGCCCTCACATAAATAAAAAGGGATTATAAATGCTTTACACCCTGTATCTCAATGGGATTGTCACACATGGTCACTTTCCTGTTTCCATTATTATCTCTTATTATCTTATGTTAAGTAGATATAACTACTTTTATTCATTTACTCATTATTACAGGTGAATTGTTGCTAATAAAAGAGCAAACGTCCTCAAGCAGAGTCATTGCAAATAAAAAATAAAGTATAAACATTTTTTCCCCTGATTATGGAATAAAAAAAAGGCTTGCTTGATGCAACAAGTCGAAAACCGGAAACGAGTCGACGCGATTTTTAGGGATTTCGTTTCCGTTAAGTTGCCACCCTGTTTTCAAAAACAAGCTGACACAAGTTTAACGGATTTTTAAGCGTCTACCGTTTTTCCTCGAATAATATCCAAAAGTTTTCACTAACAAGGCGATTTATTGATTAAAAATCAAGTAAAATGGAGTCTGTACGAACAATGACGTTAGGAACAGCGGAGAAAACAAGAGTTTCAACGCTAGCGGAAGCTACATCGAATATTTCTCAGACGGTTTCGTCCGATTGTGTTAAAATTCATGAAGCAATGGAATTTTGTTCTAGTAAGGGAGTTTTAAATTAATTGTAGAAGCTTTTTTATGATTTTTTTAAACGTATTTTCGTTGTTTTTAATTATAGAAGCCGAAATAAAATCGAAAGAACTAAAAGCAGAGACGAAACAACTGACTATTGATAAAAATGAAAGCCTTCAAGTACGGGACGAGCTTATTTCACGAAACAAAGCAAATGCCGCAAATTGGGAGAAGTAAGTAAAAATCCTATTTGGATTCTTTTAATAATTAGACTTAATGGGGTAATTTTATGCAATTTCGACCAAGGTTATCGCAAGTGAGTCAGTAGATTTTTTTTAAATAATTGGTGATGATACACAAGGAAGCAATATTTTTGAGCTCAATGCAACATGAATCAATGAAATTTTTTTTGCAGTTGGGTGCAAACCAGATACGAATTAGATAAATTAAAATGCGATTTGAAAGCTGAGGTTATGATGATTGATATAGCAACTCAAGCTAAACGGGCAAAATTTATCAAGACGGTTAAGTCCTTCAGAAAACAATGGGACGAAACTGAGGTAGTATCAAAAGATAAAAATTATTTGAAAAATTTTTAAATACTTCAATAATTCTTAAATATTCTTTTAGAATCAATATAAAAATTTCCCTGAAGTTCAGGAATATGACAACCTCCGAAAACTTAATGAATCTCTCAGTGATGAAATCGAAAAACGTAAAAATTTGTTAGAATACACAATTGGCGAATACTCAGAATTATTAAAAGCGCACAAGGAAAGTTTGCAAGGAAAATTCATTGAATTTGCTAAAGAAACGATATCCCTCATAAGATTAAGCCACTTCGACCAGGAAAAAAAGTAAGTTCCTTGAGTAAATTTATCAGAGCGAATGTTCTTTCTAATTGTAATTGTTTGTTCCTTTGCAGAGAGAAAGAAAAAATTGTAAACAATTTGCAAGAGGAATTGCAGCGATTGCTAAAATTGCAAAATCAAAAAAAGGAAGATTCTGCAATGCATTTCAAGCCCAGTATTTCTCATTTTGATATAAGAAGCGCATTTAACCAAGCAGCTTCGAATACTAAAAATTATTCAGCGGTCGACATTACCGCTTTTGATAAAATATCGATTCCCATTGAAAATCTCGAAACTTCAACCGATGAGGATTTATTTTCGTTTTCTAAATACAAAAACATAACAAGCGAAATCGATTCGAGTGTTCAATCGGATGCATTAAGCGATAATAATTCGGATGGAGGTGACAGTCAAGTATTATCACCGACTGAAAACAATCAGGGCGGAGCACAAAATCAGTATTCGAGTCATTTTCAAACACAAGGTCAAAATCAAATAACAAACGAAGCAGCCACAGCTAATCAATCTCATTATTGGACGCAAAAAGAAAGCGAGGACAAAGAGAAAAACAAGCCGAAAAATAAAGAAAATTCAGAGATTAAAACGGTGAGATTTGCGACTAAAAGAGCATCTCAGGAAGTGATGGAAGAGCCTCAAGCTAAAGTACAAGATTTAGGAGAAAAAGACTTTGGACAAGTTGAAGAGCAAAATGAAAGCAACGGAGATCAAAGTTATGAGAATAATGATTTAAATGACCCAAGTTTCGAGTTCGAAGATACTTATGACAATTTTTCAAATAAATCATATGGATCGTTCGAAGGTGATGCTCCTGTGAGGAGCCCAGGATCATCTGAAAATACATTTTTAAATACGGAAAATCGTGCCCGTAAGTAAAATTATTATTAAAAATTTGAAAGATTTTTTTTTAAAAAAAAAATATTTTTTCAGAAGTGCCAAGTATACCGCCACCATCGCCGCCACCTACAATACGACCAACTTTAGATTCAAATCCACTGCAAAACATTCTTCCGATCAGCAGAGCTGAATCTCCAGCACCTGCTCAGCCATTTAGCTTTACATTTAATAGCTCAACGCCGGCTAAATCATCAATATTTAACCTCTTTTAAATGTATTTGACTTTTTAAGAAATGAATAATTAAGAAAAAATTTAAAGAATAATAATTAAAAGAGACTTACATATTTCCAGCCAAAAGCCCAAAGTGAAGACTTCAAAATGTTATTAGTTAGTCCGTTTTCCATCACCAAAGCACTTGTTAATAGTTCAGTAACTTAAATCACTATCACTAGTTAGTAAAAAATATTTTTAAAAAATTGAAACTTGTCCAACTGACTTGATTTTTATTTAATTAGAAAAAACATTTATATTTATATTCACTGCAGCTAACTGAACTAGGAAATATCTTAATATGTAAGGAATCTCAATTGTATGAACTTGTCCTCCGTCAGGGCACAATCGACAAATTTCCTTTGTTTCTCCAGATTTCGGACATTTGGAGATAAGTGAACTAATTAGATTATTGCAGCTTTTGCAAATTAAAGTCTGAAAATAAAAAAAAATTAAAATAAATTATTATGGGTTGGTTTTTAATTTTTTTTTAAAACTTAACTTCGACTAAACGCCTTTCATGGCCATTTATTAAATTAAAACGACAGTGGTGCTATCTCTGATTAAGAAAAATAACTTTAGTTGGCCCACGAAAAGAAAATTTCCTCTTAACACTGATTATGGGGCTAAATTAATTAATCAATCGAATAACATATTTACCTTATATCTATCACAGCACTCAAATAGACGATCATGAAGTATGGCAGAAGCTCCATGAGAAATCAAGGAATCACGTTCCATTTCGCCAAGACGCACGCCACCACCTCGTCTTCTCCCTTTTACAGGTTGTTGAGTAACTGAATCCACCGCACCCGTACTTCGAACTTGATACTTATCTAAGACCATGTGCCTCAGTCTTTGATAATAAACAACTCCAAAAAATATAGAAGCGTTCATTTCTCTTCCATCGACTCCTGAATACATTTTTTCCGTTCCGTAATAACTATACCCTGCTTCTTCTAATAGTCTGCCGAAGTGATCGATAGCAGTATTATCAGCCGAGAAACGGAATGGCGTGGCATCGTGTACTTTTCCATGTACAGCCGCGCTTTTACCGGCCATTAACTCAATCATCATAGCTAAAAAAAATTTATTTTTAAACAAATTGAATAATTTTTTAAAATTGAGTTATTTTGAAAAATATTTACCGATTGTCATACGAGATGGGAAACCGTGAGGATTAAATACGATATCAGGAACCATTCCAGAATCAGTGAATGGTAAATCTTCAGCGGGCCATAATCTACTACAAATTCCTTTTTGGCCAGCTCTGCTTGCAAATTTATCACCGACAGTTGGATTACGCTGAAAAATTCAGAAGTTATTAAAAAAACATTACTTTTTATGCAGAGCAAATCCAATCAGGCTTACTGGCAATCTAAATGTTATGCAAACGCGTTTAGACTCCAAACTTTGGCCACAGCATAGCCTGACGTTATTCACGTAGCCTGATTCTTTAGATGAATATCTTTTTATTGAATATCTTGAATTCTCGGCATCAAAATAACAGCACATCGGATCTTTTTCATTTAGCAACGTCCTAAAAGAATTTCAAAAAAAAATTAATAATAATCAGTAGTCAAAAATAAGTTAAAATAATTACCCTGGATAAGGCAATCCATCTTCATCTAAAAACTGAAAAAGCTCAGAACGAACTGGATCTCTTTCAAAGTAGGACCCAGAGGGCAGATCGATGAATTCCGATTTTAAAATAGATCCATGACCAAAACCTCTTTCGTATGACGATTTATTTATAATCATAGCGTCTTCCATATCATAGCCCTATTTGAAAAAATTATTTTAAATTTCAAATCCTAAATTATGTCTTTTCACATCAATTGGCTTGATAATTACCGTGTACGAAATGACCGCAACAATAGCATTTATACCCATTGCAAAATTATCTAATTTAATATGATCATAATGTACTGGCCGAAATAAAGGTGATGAAGGCGTCATTAATCTATACAGTTTTGTTTCAGCTTGAATGTGCCATGTATGACAAGGCGTGCCCATACTTTGTTTACCCATCTACAATAAAAACAAAAAAATTAAAAAATTGAGCGCCAATTTGTTTAATTTAACGCATGAGGTCATTTACCTGACATTGATACATATTACGAGGACTCTGATTACAATCCGGCATCGGTATCAAACAAGCTAAGTTACTTAAAAATGATGTTGGCGATAATTCTTGATGAGTAGTAAGCTAAAATAAAAAAATTTTCAAGTTAATACTTAAAAAAAAAAAAAACTCAAAGATCTTACATTTTATGTTTTTTGATTGATGCGAAAAATTTGGTCATAAAAAGTGGAAATACCCTAATTGGCCAATTATAGAAAATTATGCTTATCTACATTGTGTCACTGTTCAAAAATTGCGAGGAAAATTATTATATTGAAGAATGTGGCTCACGCGAGTTGGTTTTAATTATTTCAATAAAATTTCGAACCTTGATAACGCGAAGAAGAAAATTACGGTTAATAATTTTAAAAAAATACTTACACCAGGATAAGCGTCTTCAGCATTGATACAAATATCCAAATAAACCTGCTCGAATGTTCCGATATATTCTATTTCGTTAAGAGCTAAATTTCTCACAGGCCGCATCATTCGAGATTGATTCGTAAAAATAAATATTCCAGGATATTGAGCATTCGCTGCTTTTTTAGGAACTAAAACTATTTCCATCATTTTTGGCACCTTAAAAAAAGTATTTTAATCAATTTTATTCGCTTTCATATTTTTTTTTAAAATCGAAATTCTCACCTCCTTTCCTTTCACTTTTAAAACCCGTAAGTTATTAACAACTTGAGAGGCACTTTCCAGAGGAACTAATCCTATAATCCTCCCATCAAGCAAAACTTTATAACAATTTTCGCTGGACATTAATTCGTGATAAGGAAGCATTCCCAACGATCCCAAAACTGATGGAATGTTTTCAACCAATAGACTATCAGGAGCTGTCGTGATTTCACAATATTTTGATAAATGATTAAGTAAACCGCATGGAGTCCCGTCGGGCGTGTGCACTGGGCAGATAAAACCTGTAAAATAAAATATAAAATTTTTTAAATCAGCCCTCAACTACTTCCTCAGGTTTCGCATGTCAGCCAAATTTTTAAGAACATAAAAAAGATTAACTCACCCCAAGCTTCGGGCAACAACTGCCGAGTTTCAGTCGTTCTCATACTAACGAAAAACGAACCTCTATGAACGGACTTAAAATGAGACATGTACCTCATCCTGTTAATATTTTCAGCTACAATTGTAAGTCCTTTGTCCTGCGGGATTCCACCGCCATATTGCATTGCTACGTTACCAGTTGCGACAAAATTGTTCATATGTGATTCAATAACTCCAGCTTTTTTACAACAATTAGCCATTTCTAATTGTGTCGGAGAGAAATTAGCAGAAGAGCTAATTTTTTTGTTAATAACTATTCTCAAATTGGTGAGGCAATGCTGAAGCTTATCTTTTAGAACCTGAAAATATTAAAAAAATTTTACAATCGCTTCTTTTATTCATCTTGACCTAATCTTATCTACCTGCTGGTAAATCTGCCCTCCTGTTGCAACTTCTTGAACCATTAAAGAATCACCTCCTTCTTCACAGCACTTTCCTTCGACGAAGGAAAAAAGCTTTTGAGTCATGAAGACTAATAAATTGAATTTATCCTCGTTGGTTTTCAAATGAATTAAGATGCATTTCCTATAAAAAAAATTTTTTTAATAAAAACGTTCTCACGATTTTTTTTTGTTTTTGAAATTTTATTGATACTTACTGAAAAATCAAATCACATATTTCCGTGTCAGTATAGGATGAAGGATATTCCGCAAACTTGACTCTAAATGTACGGCCGACGTAATCTTTAGCCTTGTCATGAGTATCCAAACCCTCAACGTGAACCAGTTGAAGCATATTCCTGACACAACTGCAAAAAAAATATCAAAAATTAAACCTCAAGACTATCTTACTCCCAAAAAATAAAAACCTAAGGGCTTCATACCTCATATAATAAGTATCATCCTCCATACCTTCTATTAACCTCAGAAATATTTTATTATCCGCCATATTCAAAAGACATTTAAGCAGCAAACAAACAGGCATGAAATAAAGTGAACGGCGATGGCTAAACATTAATTTAGCTGTACCGTCATTTACAAAATGCAAAACATTATTCTGAAACCAAAGAAAAAATTAATCTCGAACTGAAAATGAATAATTTTTATATTTAAATCAAAACATACCGTGGAGGTCTCATCTTCAGCCACGCATCTAATAATAATCCCCTTTTCCGAGAACATAGTCCCTCTTTGCCTCCAAGTTCGCCGAGCAATCGCTATCGGAAAATTCCTCCGAGTCGCCAATAACATTCTTATTAACCTTTCATGCCCTTTAACTATGAAATATCCTCCCCATTCGTCTTCATGCTCTCCGCGTGTAATAAGTTCAGAAGGGCTTAAATTCTTTAAATGACATCTATCCGACTGTAAAAGAAAAAAAAAATTCAAAAAATGGCGGAAATAAACGACTTTTCAATTCTGCTGCCACGTTACGTGAAGGAAACAAGACGAATTTCGTCTGTTTAATTTGTTTACAATTCCCGAACCACATGTTTGTAAGTTAAAAAAATTTGTGCAACATTTCTTCAATTATCACTGCAAAGAATAATTAATTCGGGTAAATCGCACATTAATAAATTAAAAGACATTTTTACAGAAGTAACTAATCGCCTGAAAAAAATTAAAATGAGCTGTGACATTTTATTTAAAAAATTTAACCTTGCACATGGCTATGGATTTTTGATACTTGATCATTGACAATGTTAATATTCATAATTAAGATAAAACGTTATAAATTAAAAAAAACAAAATGTATGTGCATGACACGATAGTATATATTTACGAGAATTCACTTTTTGTGTTTCTCACTTTTATATTTATTATTCTAATCCCTATTGGATTTGAGAGAGCGTACAAATTATTTTTGCATTTACAAAATCCATTGAGGCATATGGTAGTTATCAAAGCTGATACACAAGAAAAAAGTTTTGAGCTGTCAAGTGTATTAATAGAAGATTCATGTAAATTACGAGCACTGGGATTCGATTGCGAATGGGTTACAGTAGACAGCAAACAACGTCCAATTTCATTATTGCAATTAGCTTCGACAAATGGGATTTGTGGGCTGTACAGATTAAATTCCTTAGAAAAAATTCCGGAAGATTTAAAAAATATTTTAGAAGATTCTAGTATTATTAAACTGGGTGTGTGTCCTCGTGATGATGCAAAGTATTTATTAAACGATTATGGAGTTCAGGTAATTAATTTTCTATAAAATGTAAAAAAATTTTAGACGGTTTTTTGAAAAAAAATTTTGTGATTCAGGTCAACAGTTGTTTGGATATTAGGCATTTGTATCCAGTTGGTGGGGGACTAGGGTCTTTATCGAAAAAAGTTTTGGGCGTAGCATTGGATAAAAGATGGTATATCAGATGCAGTAATTGGGAAGCAGAGACTTTGAGCAATGAACAAATTGAATATGCTGCAAAAGATGCTTTGGTATCTGTTGAAATATTTAAAAAGTGGCTGTTAAATCATGAGAAATCAAATTTTTTCTCTGTACAAAAAAGGGATTTTCAAAAGTTAGCTGAGAATTTAAAAGATGAGATTAAGAGAT
This sequence comes from Liposcelis brunnea, assembly GCA_023512825.1. Classification (NCBI taxonomy): domain Eukaryota; kingdom Metazoa; phylum Arthropoda; class Insecta; order Psocodea; family Liposcelididae; genus Liposcelis; species Liposcelis brunnea. Next base: position 10,043,259 of record CM042065.1, on the reverse strand, counting down.
ATTTAGATGTGCCTTATCATCAAAAAATTGAATGTAACAATTCAGTTCAACCAAAAAAAGATGTGGTGAATAATTTTAAAAATAATGCAAACGAGGAAGCTAAAAGAGGATTTGCAACTAGAAAATCACCATTGTATCATAATTGTTTTATGTATGCTCCAGATGGGGAGTTGTTATGTTCCTGTGATCAAAGGTACAAGGAAATTTTTTAATTATTGATTTGATTTTTCTAACCCTAATGATTAATTAAATGATTTTTTTTTTTTAGAAAAGCTGAGTGGTATTTAGAGAAAGGGCTAGCAGAAAAAGTTCCTGGTGAACCATTTTCAATTAAATTATTATTTGAGCCCAGTGGAAGAGCTGGTGAAAAAAATGAGGGAAGATATTACACTCAACTTAAACAAAATTGCTGCGTTGTGTGTGGAGTCGACAATTCGTATCTTAGGCACAAAGTAGTGCCGAGGGAGTATAGGTCAGTAAAAAATTACAAGCTAGCAGAATGGGTCTTGCGGACCTCTAGTATGATTTTTTTTTGTAGAAAACATTTTCCAAGTATACTGAAAGATCATCAAAGCCATGATGTAGTATTAACTTGTTTAAAATGTCACAAACTTGCATCATTACATGATGAAGCTTTGAGGGAAAAGCTGGCAATTATGTGTGATGCTCCTATTAATAATCGTAAAATGGTGGATCTCAAAACTGCCAAAAAAATTCAAAGTGCTGCCAAAGCTTTATTAAGTACAAGTAAGTAATTTTAAAAAAATTTCAAAAATGGTAATTCAGTTCAAATAAAATCTAAAATTTTTTTTTGTAGATAACATACCTTTTAGTAGGCGAAACGATTTAGAAAAAGAAATAAAGAAATTCTACAAAGTTGATGAAATCACACCAGAAATTCTTCAAAATTGCATGAACTTAGAAACAAAAGTCATAAATGAAAATTATGAACCACACGGGCTTAAAGTAGTTAAATATTTTATAAATAAAAACGGCGGGATATTAGAACTCGAAAAAATGTGGAGGCAGCATTTTTTAGATAAAATGAATCCACAGTTTTTGCCAGCTCTGTGGTCTGTTACTCATAATCATGAGAGACTTGCTGAAAGGGCAGCAAGAAATAGAGTCAAGCCAGTGGATTTAGAAATCGCTGGTTTTCATCCAGGTATCACCAAAAATGATGCTTAAACATTTTTGTAATAAATTTTGTTTTTGAGGGAAAAAACAAAATTTACTTAAAATATTGTCTTTCATATTAAAATGAATTTTTTTTTTGGAAAGTAAAAAAATTTTGATTTACCTTGACTGCAATTGGAATCTGACCAAAATCCTTTTCTATTGGAATTTGCTCTACGTTATTTATACTCCAATTGATTTTCCCATACAAGTGTGCACTGTATGTTGATGCCCTTTGCCTACATTCAGTTGGGTAGATTTTCTGGGTATGAAGTGCTTTAGATCCATCAGGCATCATAGGAGTCATTAAGCGCAAGTTCTAATATGAAAAAAATACATTGCATTAATTTTTTGTGAAAATATATAAGAGAAATGGGGAAGTGACACTAACCGAAATGGTGATGATAAGCCTCTGTCCATCAGGTAGAGTAATATATAGCGGAATTAAGTTCTTAGCAATTAGATCTAACCCATGATTGATTAGATAATTAAAAGATTCTACATGTGGTTTGCCCAGCAACTGAAGGAACTGGAAAAAAAAAAGAAAATGGAATTAATTAGGCAAGAATAATATCATTCTCTCATGCATATCTCAGAATAAGAGACTGCTATATTCTTTAAAATCATGACAATATTTACAGAAGACATACATCGATGTAACATGTGATTCTAAACATCAATATTCATGTTGTCAACAAGGTTAGGTTATGAATTACCTTATTCTGATTCGCCGCTGGTTTGCCGAAATCTTTCGTTAAATTACTCAAAGAAGGTTCTCCTTTATGAGCTTTTAATATTTCTAATATATCCGTCATTTTTAACTAAAATCCCAATCAAATTAGCTTCAAAAATAAAAAATACAAACACTTGCAAGTCTATTCATGTCTCCGGCATGGACGTTTCGTCTTGTTGCCTTTCCGGCTTTCGAACGTAATTTACCCGTTTTGTTTATATATTTACTTTTACGTTTTTTAACGTATAAAAAATGGAAGTAGATTCGGAACAGAATTCAAATGATAAGTCAATAAACTCAGATGACTCTGATAATGATGAAGAACTTCTCGAGGCAGAAGTAGAAAGACTGGAAAAAGAGGTAATTTCTAACGTTTAATAATCATAACCTAACCTTGTTACTTTTACCTCCTTGTTGATTGTTCACTTTGCAATAATTATTTGTTTAGATTTCAGAAAATGTATTCCAGTATCAAATGCACATAGATTTAATCGAGAATCTAAAAAAATTAGTAGATTTAGATAGACTGAGACGTGCCCGAAAACGCATGTCAGAACAATTCCCTCTTGCACCGAATTTATGGTTAGAATGGTTGCAAGATGAACAGAAAATAGCAACGACTTTTGAGGAAAAAGAAAAATTAGTGGAGCTCTTTGAAAAAGCTGTAGTTGATTATTTTTGTAAGTAGAATATCGCTTAAGAAACCATTTAAGATATCTTGTAACTCATAACGATTTGTATTTTTTTTTTCTTTTCAGCTGTTGATATTTGGCTTGAGTATGTTCAATTCAGCATTGGTCTGTATACACAAGGAAGTGTTACAGATTTTGAGAAAATTAGAAATGTTTTTGAACGCTCACTTACAGCAGCAGGGCTACATGTGCCGAAAGGATCTCTGTTATGGGAAACATATATAGAGTTTGAAATTACGGTTTTATCATTGATACCTGTAAGTATTTTTAAAACTGGATCTTAATTATAAGCTGGAATGTTACTAATATTTTCAATTTCAGGAGAACACTGAAGAATATAGCAATCAGCTTAAAAAAATTGCTAATTTATTTAAACGACAATTGTCATGTCCTTTATTGGGTATTGATGAGACATATGAACGTTTTAATATGTGGTTGGAAGATAATGCAGGATCAGCATCAAATTCAATTATCGATAAGAGTATGGTGGAAAATATTTATAAAAAATCAAAAGAGAAGCTGTCAAAAATTGAGGAATTTGAAAATAATTTGGTAAGTTGATTGATGTAAAATTTTTTTCTTATTTTTCCTTGAACAGATGCTTATTAGTCGATTTAGATTTCAGATGCAGATAATGCATTACAGCATTACAAAGAGTATTTAGAACATGAAAAGTCGAAAGCTGGCTCACCAGTTCGTGTTCAAATATTATACGAAAGGCTTGTTTGTGATTTTTGCTTGATTGAGGAATGCTGGGTAGAATACATTGATTATGTCAGTTCCGTTTTAAATAACAAAGAAGCTACAATTGAAGTATGCAAGAGGGCTATTCGAAATTGTCCTTGGAGCTGCAGTATTTATGAATCATACATTAAAAATCTTGAAAAGTTTGGGCATCCTCATGAAGAAATTACAAATGCTGTTGAGCAAGCTTTAAATTCAGGTCTTCAAGCTCCTCAAGATTTTAAAAATATCTGGATGACATTTTTAGAGTATTTAAGAAGAAGGTTTGATTCTCATGATATAAGTAAAGAGGAAGAAGATAAGAGAGGAAAAGAATTGATTGCTGCGTTCACGAAAGCGACTGAATTTTTGGCTCAGCGTGAGTATTCAATTTTTGCAGGATTAAGAGATATTGGAGGATGAATTAAATAGATTTTTAATCTTTTTTTTTTTTTTTAGTGGAAGATGCTGACCCTGAATTGACTGTCGCACAATACTGGGCTAGGATTGAAGCTATTTATTTTAAAAATTTAGAAAAGTTCCGATCCTTGTGGAGTGAAATTACTTCAGTTGAAAGAAATAAAACTGCGGAAATGTGGTTGGAATATATTAATCTAGAAAGGTTAGTCTAGTTTTAAGTAAATTTATAGTCTAGAATTATTCTGTAATTTTTGTTCGTAATCAACGATCTATTGTCTAATTTTAGGGCTTACGGAGATTCCAAACACTTAAGAAAATTATTCCCCCGAGCTTTACAAAATACCAAAGATTGGCCTGAATACATTGCTAAAGCTTGGATAAACTACGAACGAGATGAAGGCACGTTTGAATCATACGAGAATTGCACGAGTAAAGTAAAAGCAAGACTGAAACAAATAAAAGAGCAAAGGGAGAAGGAGGAAGCAAAACAAGCTTTACTAGCCCCAAAACCTGAATTTCTTCCCAGACGAGGTAAAAAAGCAGGTTTAGGCTTTAAAGAAAAAAATTCAAAGACTGATGCGGTCGAAGCAGAACCGAAGAAAATAACAGGATATAAAAGAAAAACAGAGCCAAGTAATGAAACTGAAGAAAATGAAGTTTCGCCATCAAAAAAACCCAAACAAGAAGAAAAAGAAACCAGTGAAGATATTGTAAATAAATTACTTGAAGAGAAAAAGCAAGCTCATGGAGTTACTGTTGTTCATGATTCCTCAAAGGATGATCGTACTGTTTTCGTTAGCAATTTAGATTTTTCGACTGAAGAAGATGCTATTAGGGAAGCGTTCGCGTCATGTGGAACGATTACTGATTTAAGACTAGTGAGAGATTTTAAAGGGCGTTCGAAAGGATTTTGTTATGTTGAATTCGAAAAGCAGGTAAGTGTCAGGTTAATAAGAACTAATTCTAATTTTAATGGCTAACATTTTGTTTTTTTTAATTTGCAGAAAGAAGCTGCGAGCGCTTTGAAAAAAGATCGTGAACCAATAGAAGGAAGGCCGATGTTTGTATCAAAATGCGATCCTGATAAAGAAACAAGGATTACTGGTTTTAAATACAGCATAGGACTCGAAAAAAATAAATTATTTATTCGAGGTTTGCCGCATTCGACGACAGAAGCCGATTTACGAGAGATGTTTGGCAAATTTGGCGCCTTGAAGGATGTTAGACTAGTCGTGTATAGAAATGGCCATTCGAAAGGATTAGCTTACGTTGATTTTGAAGATGAAGTAAGTATAAAAGCATTTTTTACACTCACACGAAGAAAGTAATTTAATTAAAAATGGTTTTTTTAGGTTTCGGCAGCTCAAGCTATTCTCAAAACCGACGGAACTATGATAGGAGATAAGGAAATATCAGTAGCTATTAGCAATCCTCCTGGAAGAAAGACTGAATCAACTTCTTTACTTCCTCAGAAATCGATATCATCATTAGGGGGCGGGCCAAAAGAAACGGGGCCTAGAGGAAGAGGAAGAACTCAAATTTCATTCGTTCCCCGTACTTTGCAACTGAATCAGGCAGTTGCCACTAATTCGATGGCAAATTTATCTATAGATTCACCTTCTCCTTCTCCTGCTACTGAGACGAAAAAATTAAGCAATGAGGATTTTAAAAAATTAATAGGGTGAATCAATTTTTAATGTAAAAACTAGGGGGATTAAAAAAACCCCCCAGAAACCTTTTATTGTAATTATTCAGATAGAACCTAAATGATACCGGTAACTATTTCTAACATAACGTACTTCCTAAGAAAATATTGAGACGTTATAAATGTACAGTAGAGAAAATAAAAGTGTTTTAAAAACTTAAATTGAGTTTCTATTATGAAAATCCTCCAGGTAACCTCGACGACCTTTCTTTTTTCAAATGGGTATTACCTGTGATGTTTGTTATTTTATTTTTCACACCTTATTGGAGCCTTGGCAATTACATCGCACGCAGGTAAATCTAAACAAAAGAAGCCTACTGTTTTGTCCTTCAAGAAACTATTATTTTTGCAAGTAAACTGTTTTTACCGTTACTTCAATAAAAGAAAGCAATGAGATGATTTTTTTTTGCTCAAATAATCGTTCTCTGCTTATTTAAATAAATGCCTCAGGTACGGTCTTTAAACCTTTTATAAAGAATATTGATGGAAAAACTTTCAAGGTGTCTAGACTGGGTTAATAACCTTTTAAAACCTAAAAATAAACGGCCCAAGGCACTAAAAAAGTAACCAGGAAAAATTGAATTCAACCTGACGCCGCCTTTATTTCAACGACCAATTAAATTCAAGCACCGTTTTCCAACGACCAATCACAACGCTTCGCGTGCATAATACTTTAACATGGCAACTGAGTGCATTTGAGATTGAAGATTTTTCACAAACGAATTTAAAATTTTAGAAGTGAAGGTTTCGTTATCACACGTGGACATCCTTCACTCGCACTTTTATTTCAAGTGAAGATTATTTTTGAAAAAATGTGTCTCAAAGTGAAAGAAAATAACGCTTTTTTAGTATTAGAAGATGGTACTGTGCTTGCCGGGCAATCATTCGGTGCTGATAGAGATGCACATGGTGAAGTTGGTGAGTTAAAATATATGAAATCATGAGAATTTGGGATCTTTATTCAAAGTATTAAACAGGGGATATTCATAATTCGCAGCAGACCTGCCCTATAAACAATGACAGTTCGTAATTATCTTAGTCAACTAATCGACACGTGGGATTTTTTTTTCAGTATTTCAGACTGGTATGGTGGGATATCCAGAATCCCTCACAGATCCATCATATCATGCACAAATAGTTGTACTTACATACCCTTTGATTGGAAATTACGGAGTGCCAGAAAAAATAATTGACAAACATGGCTTACCTACAAAGTTTGAATCATCTCAAATCTGGGCTGCTGGTTTGGTTGTTGGAGAATACTGCGAAGTACCAAGTCACTGGCAATCAGTTAAGACACTATCCCAATGGATGAAGGATGAAAACATACCTGGAATAAGTGGAATCGATACAAGAGAATTAACAAAAAAAATAAGAGAAAAGGGAACGATTTTAGGGAAAATCATCTTTGGGAATCTACCTGCAAATTTATCAAAACATCAGATTTTGTTCAAAAATCCTAATATAGAAAATTTAGTGGAGCAAGTTTCGATTAAGAAACCAGTTGTTTATAATAAGGAAGGAAGTCCAAAAATTTGTGTGGTAGATTGTGGGATTAAATATAATCAAATAAGATGCTTTATTGAAAGAGGAGCTTGTGTTACGTTGGTTCCTTGGAATCATAAATTAAATATAGAAGATTACGATGGCTTGTTTATATCTAACGGTCCTGGAGATCCTGAAATGTGTAGTGAAACTATTGGAAATGTTAAAAAGGTTTTAGAAAGTGGTGTGGTTAAACCGATTTTTGGGATATGCCTTGGACATCAGTTATTGTCAACTGCAATTGGATGTGATACATTTAAAATGAAGTAAGTGGGATTAGTAGTGTGCCAGAAAAAATTGGAACAGTTGAGAATGTTAATTTTGACTTTGTGTTTTAGGTACGGAAATCGAGGACATAATCAACCATGCATTCATGAGGATAGTAAAAGATGTTTTATGACATCTCAAAATCATGGCTATGCTGTTAATGTAGCAAATATCCCAAAAGATTGGGTTCCATTGTTTACGAATGCCAATGATGGAACAAATGAAGGATTAGTTCATTGTTCTTTGCCATATTTCAGGTATGTAATTTAGTAAGAAATTTTTTTGTGCATTTTGAAATTGTGGTTTGATTTTTTTGCTTTGATGCTTGTTGCAAATTAAAATCTTGAAAATTAACACGTGTGATTTTTGTGTGACAATTAACCATTTATATTTCAGCGTTCAATTTCATCCAGAGCACACAGCAGGACCTGAAGATTTAGAATTTTTATTTGATATATTCTTAGACTCTGTTAAAGCAAATGCAAATAGTTCTAGCCCTGTATCAGTTCGTACTAGCATTTTAAATAAATTAAACTACCCCAAGCAGACAGTTGCCAGACCTAAAAAAGTTTTGATATTAGGAAGTGGTGGGTTATCGATTGGTCAAGCTGGGGAATTTGATTATTCAGGTTCTCAAGCTATAAAAGCTTTACAGGAAGAAAAAATTCAAACTGTTTTGATTAATCCTAATATTGCTACAGTCCAAACATCAAAAGGTCTTGCTGATAAGGTTTATTTTTTGCCACTGGAGCCTGAATATGTTGAACAGGTATGTAATAAAAATAAGTTTTGGTTTTTTTTTTACTACTGCTTAGAATTTTTTGAAATTTGGGATTTATCGAATAATTGATCTATAATTTCAGGTTATTAAATGTGAAAGGCCTGAAGGAGTTTTGCTGACTTTTGGAGGACAAACTGCTTTGAATTGCGGAGTCGATATGCAGAGGGCTGGAATTTTTGAAAAATATGGAGTCAAGATCTTAGGTACGCCGATTCAAACTATAATCGAAACTGAGGATAGGAAAATGTTTTCTGAAAGAATACATGAAATTGGTGAAAAGGTCCCGCCTAGTGCTGCTGTGTATTCCGTCCCTGAGGTAAAGCGCCATTTTATTACTCACTAAAAAGGTCAAAAAGAAATAAAATTTAACCTCGATCCTAATAAATATTTTTAATTTTATTTTAGGCACTAGAAGCAGCTGCTAAACTCGGCTACCCAGTCATGGCAAGAGCCGCATATTCCTTAGGCGGACTCGGCTCTGGTTTTGCAAACAATGAAGCCGAACTCTCAAAACTAGCTAATCAAGGCCTCACCTATTCAAAACAACTCATCATCGACAAATCATTAAAAGGTTGGAAGGAAATAGAATACGAAGTAGTGAGAGATTGCTATGACAATTGCATAACAGTTTGCAATATGGAAAATCTAGACCCACTAGGCATCCACACCGGGGAATCAATAGTCGTAGCCCCAAGCCAAACTCTAAACAATAAAGAATACAACATGCTGAGAACAACTGCCATAAATGTAATCCGACATTTAGGAGTCGTAGGCGAATGTAACATTCAATATGCTTTAAATCCGAACGATGAAACTTATTACATCATAGAAGTAAATGCGAGATTGTCTAGAAGTTCAGCGCTAGCGAGCAAAGCAACCGGATATCCGCTAGCGTATGTAGCAGCTAAACTCGCGTTAGGGATTTCACTGCCGAGTATTAAAAATTCAGTAACCGGAAGTACGACCGCTTGTTTCGAGCCAAGTTTAGATTACTGCGTCGTTAAAATCCCAAGATGGGATTTGGGAAAGTTTTCTAGAGTCAGCACACGAATCGGAAGTTCGATGAAGAGTATTGGAGAAGTCATGGCGATAGGTAGAAGATTCGAAGAAGCTTTTCAAAAAGCAATGAGAATGATGGATGAGAATGTTTTAGGATTTGACCCGCATTTAAAAAATCCGTCCGATGAGGAATTAGAAGAGCCAACTGATAAAAGAATGTTTGTGTTGGCTGCAGCTTTGAATAATGGATACACTATTGATAGATTGTATGAATTAACTAAGATTGATAGATGGTTTTTGAATAAATTAAAGAATATTGTGATGTTGCAAAAAGAATTGGAGAATTTAAGTTTGGCTCAGTTGGATTATGAAACTTTATTAAAAGCGAAGCAATTCGGGTTTTCAGACCGGCAAATAGCTTGTTGCTTTAAAACTTTTAACGCGTCTGGTGCTATTAGAAAATTTAGAGAAGAAAAAAAATTAACGCCGTACGTTAAGCAAATTGATACGGTTGCTGCTGAGTGGCCAGCTGGGACTAACTATTTATATTTAACTTATAATGGATTTTCACATGATTTGGATTTCCCCGGCGGCTACACGATGGTTCTTGGATCTGGAGTTTACAGAATTGGAAGCTCGGTTGAATTTGATTGGTGCGCAGTCGGTTGCTTAAGAGAATTACGAAAATTAGGAAAGAAAACTATTATGGTTAATTATAATCCTGAAACTGTAAGTACGGACTACGATGTCTGCGATCGATTATATTTCGAGGAAATATCATTCGAGACCGTTATGGATATTTATAATATTGAAAATCCAGATGGGATTATTTTAAGCATGGGAGGACAATTGCCGAATAATATAGCGATGGATTTAAATAGGCAAAAAGCGAAAATTTTAGGAACGTTGCCTGAAAAAATTGACGAGGCTGAAAATCGATTTAAATTTTCGAGGTTGTTGGAATTGAGAGGGATTTCGCAGCCTAGATGGAAAAATTTCATTGATATCGATTCGGCGATTGCGTTTTGTGAGGAGGTTGGATATCCGTGTTTGGTTCGTCCTTCGTATGTTTTAAGTGGAGCTGCGATGAACGTGGCACATACGGCGGAGGATTTGAAGGATTATTTGAAATCTGCGATTGAAATTAGTCAGGATCATCCTGTGGTTATATCGAAGTTTTTGTTGGAAGCGAAGGAGATCGATGTGGATGCGGTTGCTTCTGATGGAAATGTTTTATGTAAGTTGATTTTTAAAATTGTGGGGGAAGATAGTAGGGGATTTTAATTGGAGTGCTAATTGATTATAGGTATGGCTGTTTCGGAACATGTGGAGAATGCTGGAGTGCATTCAGGTGATGCTACTTTGGTAACTCCGCCACAGGATATTAATGCGAAAACGCTGAAAAGGATTGAGAAGATTACATGTGAGATTGCATCTGCTTTGGAGATATCGGGACCGTTTAATATGCAACTGATTGCAAAGGTATGAGTTTGTTGTTTAAGTAATAAAATTGCTGCAGCTGCTTCAAAATTTTTTTGGAGGAAGTGCTTCAAAACCCCCCGCTGCTAATCTAACCCTGAACTTTAAAATCTCTTTATTCTCATTTCAGGATAACGAACTTAAAGTCATCGAATGCAACCTTCGAGTCTCTCGCTCATTTCCCTTCGTCTCAAAAACCCTCGACCATGACTTCATAGCAACCGCCACAAGAGTAATAGTTGGTGAACCAGTCGAACCCATCGACGTTTTGCACGGCTGCGGCAAAGTCGGCGTCAAAGTCCCTCAGTTCTCATTCTCAAGATTAGAAGGGGCAGACGTCACACTCGGAGTTGAAATGGCATCTACTGGAGAGGTAGCTTGTTTCGGTGAAAACCGATACGAAGCCTATTTAAAAGCAATGATGAGCACCGGATTCCGAATCCCGGAAAAATCAATCCTCCTCTCAATCGGTAGTTTCAAACACAAAGTGGAACTACTCCCCAGCATGAAAGCACTACAGCAAATGGGCTACAAATTATACGCAAGCATGGGCACTGCTGATTTTTACATGGAACATGGAGTCAATGTTGAACCAGTTCAATGGACTTTTGAAAATATAGGAACAAGAGGAGAACTAAACCATTTATCAGACTACTTAGCTAGCAAACAATTTGAATTAGTAATTAACTTACCGATGAGAAATGGTGGTGCTAGAAGAGTGTCTTCTTTTATGACGCATGGCTACAAAACTCGTCGATTGGCTATTGATTATTCCGTCCCTCTTATCACTGATGTTAAATGTGCCAAGTTGTTAGTAGAAGCTTTATTGAAAATCGGAAGAGCTCCTGCAATGAAAACACACACGGATTGTTTATCTAGTCGGCAGTTAGTCAAATTACCAGGATTTATTGATGTTCATGTACATTTAAGAGAACCAGGAGCAACGTATAAAGAGGATATTTCCTCTGGCACTGCTGCTGCGCTTGCAGGCGGAGTTACGATGGTTTGTGCTATGCCTAACACGAATCCTTCAGTGACGGATAGTGAGACATTAGAATTAGTCAAAAACGTAAGTTAATCGATGTAAAAGCGTTAAATGTTTTTTCTAATTGCAATTTTTTTTTTTAGCTTGCGCAAGCAAGTGCTCGTTGTGATTATGCCATCTACATGGGGGCGTCGTGGGAAAATTATAATATAATCCCTGAGTTAGCCCCTCAATGCGCAGGATTAAAAATGTATCTCAACGAAACGTTTACGAGTTTAAGATTAAATAATTTAAGGGATTGGATTAAACATTTTGATACGTGGCCGAAAAAAAGCCCCTTGTGCATTCATGCCGAAAAGGAAACAACGGCTGCCGTTTTACTTTTGGCTACTTTGCATAATCGGCCTATTCATGTTTGTCACGTGGCTAGGAGAGAAGAAATCGAAATTATTAGAGCTGCGAAGGAAAAAGGATTACCGGTTACTTGTGAAGTCTGCCCGCATCATTTGTTTTTAACGGAAAAGGATATAGAAAGGTTAGGAGAGAGGAAAGGGAGAGTTAGGCCTGTGGTTGGAACGGATGAAGATAAACAGGCTTTATGGGATAATATGAAGTTTATTGATGTTTTCGCTACTGATCATGGTAATATTTCAGTTGCAGATATGTGGCCCTGTTGCCAGACTTCCCTAAAAATAGGACAATGGGCTGATAATTTTGATATTTTAATTTTAGCACCTCATACGGAAGAAGAAAAAACTGGCGAAAAGGCCCCGCCTGGTTTCCCTGGTTTAGAAACGATTCTTCCGTTATTATTAACTGCGGTTAATGAGGGGAAACTAACTTTAGAGGACCTAATCGATAAGTTTTATAGGAATCCGAAAAAAATTTTTAATCTTCCTGAGCAGCCGAATACGTATGTGGAAGTGGACATGGATGAAGAATACGAAATCCCCCAAAACACGAAATTTAGCAAAGCAAAATGGACGCCGTTCGCTGGGATGAAAGTTAAAGGTGTTGTTCATCGTGTTGTCTTAAGAGGGGAAACAGCTTACGTCGATGGAAAAGTTTTGGTATGTTCATGAAAAATGTGATGTATTTTTTATGCGGGGTATTGCTCAGAGTTAAGTAAATATTTTTGATTTTAGGTTCCACCAGGATTCGGCTTGGACGTGAGAGGGCCTCATTACAAAAAGCAAACGAGTGAACTAGGGTTAACTTTCCAAAATGGAATCAGCTCTCTAAATTTAACGAGCGCGTATGTCCGGCCTATTTCACCCGAGGTAAAGATATCAATAGCTAAAGATGCTGATAAATCTTTGGATGGGATTGATTTGGACAGTTCAGGAGGTAAATATTAATTCTTTGCCTACCATTTTTCCCGCTCCTAAGTCGCTGAAATTCCCCAAATTTATTTCGAAGTACAAACATCCTTAAGTCATATGCTAGGCCTAGTAAGTCCGCCAGAAATACTGAGACTTCTGATCAAGGATATGCAACACATCGTACATCACTGCATATAAATTATGCAATGTGTAGACTCTTAGGTATTGCTGGTGGCATAACTGTATTTTGAGGGGCCAGTTTTTAGGAAAACTTAAAACTTGACTTTTAATTATTTCAGATAATTTGAAAGTATCAGCAGAAGTTCAGTCAACGATATCGCCGCGTCCTCATCTAGAAATCGCTGCAGAAGCTAAACCGATTTACCGTAGCGCCTCACCTACTCAACTAAATCGAACTAAAAGCCAGTCAAATCCGAATATTTACCCGATCCCAATATATCCTTCAACCGCCTCTCTACAACATTCTCGTGGAATGTACCAACGACATATTTTAACCGTAAAAATGTTCAGCAAAGAACAACTGAATGAATTATTCAATTTAGCAAGTTCTTATAGAATATTCGTCTTGAAAGATCGTCCTTTAACTCATGTCTTAAAGGGCAAAGTCATGGCTTCTATTTTCTACGAAGTAAGCACACGTACGCAGTGTAGTTTCTCAGCAGCCATGCAAAGACTTGGGGGTACTGTGATATATATGGATGAAACTACTTCTTCTGTTAAAAAAGGAGAGACCCTAGAGGACTCAGTAGCTACAATGGCTAATTACGCGGATGTCGTTGTTCTTCGGCATCCTGAACCAGGAGCAGTAGAGGTGAGTCTCCCACTGCCTTAAACTTTTTTCAACTTGGACAAATCATTTTTATTTTTCAATATTACAGAGAGCTTCGATGAATTGTCGGAAACCGTTAATCAACGCTGGAGACGGAGTTGGAGAACATCCAACTCAAGCGTTATTAGACGTCTTCACGATCCGAGAAGAAATTGGCACTGTTAACGGATTAACGATAACAATGGTTGGAGATTTAAAAAATGGACGAACCGTGCATTCTCTAGCTCGTTTGTTAACTTTATACGACGTACAATTAAAATATGTTAGCCCACCGGGATTAGGCATGCCAGTCGAAGTTCAAAAATTCGTAGCGCAAAAAGGGATTAGACAAGAAGAGGTCGGATCTCTTGAATCAGTTTTGCCTGATACGGATGTGTTATACATGACGAGAATTCAAAGAGAAAGATTTAAAAATGAAGATGAGTACAAAGAGGCTTGTGGGAAATTTATAGTGACTCCTCAAGTTATGACGCTAGCGAAAAGGAAAATGGTGGTTTTGCATCCTTTGCCTAGAAATTTTGAAATTAGTCCGGAGTTTGATACGGATCCAAGGGCTGCGTATTTTAGACAAGCTGAATGTGGGATGTATGTTAGGATGGCGTTGTTAGCCATGGTTTTAGGGAGATATTAAATAGGGTGATGCAGATGATGCCATAATGATGAGCTGAAGATTAGATCTTTTTAAAAAAATTCAAACTAAAATAATTAAAAGTCAAAGAGGATATTTCAAGTTGGCCCTACTTGAGTTTTATCTTTCTATTTGAAGGTAACATTCCAGTGTTTAGATAATTTATTAAACTTGAAAAAAAGTTAAATAACTTTCAAGGTGCTAGTTTTTAAAAATTTTTGGACTAACCCCTTAACATTAAATATCGAATTTTGGAGCTTTAATAATATTTTTAATTTTATGTACAAAGAGCTGACACAGGAAGAAATAGATCAAAAGGCCATTATTCGATCTCATTTGTTTTTTTCAAATCTTTTTAATTTTTTTGACAAATTCTCTTTCAGTTGACAAAGTAAAAAGACCTCCAGTTTTATGTTTCAATTTTTTTATCCAGTTCTTGCAAAGAACTTACTGGAAAAATTACATTAATTACAAATTAACATTCCATGATCGTTTACAAAAAAATAATCTAATTTTGTTTAAGTTCTAATTATAAAAATTTTTAGTTTTAGGCGATCATTAAGGTCTAGGAACTCCTGTAACAACAGTAGTTCCCATTCCTTAATAGCAACCGTGGGATTATTAACCAGTGATAATTAACTGTAAATCCTACCCCATAAAAAAATCGAAGGATCTCAATTCGAGAATTTCAAAATTTAAATCATTCTCAAAATTACCAACATTTAATGTTTATTTATATTGACATACCATTTTAAAATAAAATGGCACTTCCAAATTACGATGAAGATTATCGAAAATATTTTAATTTGGCTAAACGTATGATAGGACAAATTAAAAGCAAAACGGGTATTTATATTTTTTAACAGAAATTTAATTTTGGGATTTCCAATGCAATATTATTTTTTTATAATATAAAATATTATTTACTGATTTTAATTTAATTTTTTTCCCCCCCGATTGTGAATTAGATCGAGATATCGCCTTGAAATACGTAAACGTTATAAGAAATTTAACATTGAATGATACCCTCGTTAAAAGGAACAGAAATATTTTTTTCAAATATTTTCTAAAAGTATTAGAAGAACATTTAAATGCGGAGGTGAGGTTGAAAATACAATGTCAGTGCCCTATTGAAAATGAGGTAGGTTAAAAACATCCTAATCTATTCATTTATATCAGTTATTAAATTGTGTCATTAACCCGTGCAGCAATTTCTATCGGACCCGTTGAAATATTTACAAAAGGAAGTATTAAACAAAGGGGAGAAGCTTATGACTCATTGGGCGAAAGATAAATCGACGTATGTATCAGCTAAGATCATACCAGGGAAAGGAGCAATGCTATATATGGCAGTATCATCAGATGTAACCGCCGGTTGGGATTTACGTGAAGTCAGAAAAAAATAATAACAGGGTAAGCGGAATAATTTTAAAAAAAATTTCGTGAATTGGGGAATCGTGCTATAGTTATAGTTTCTGGAATACCGATGACGCGTAAATGGAAGTAGCTTACGCACGCTAACGTTAACAACTTGAAAAACTAGTTGTTGGTTGTAAGTGATGTAAAATTATTTAAAACGAAAACTTTAATTTTCCTATTCGTGATTATTTATCTCGGAAAAACAAGGTCGAAGGTATTTATGGATTAAGAGGAAAACGTTAATTTGGTAATTTTTTGAGAGATTTGCATAATTATGCATTATTTGGGTATGGATGCCTAAATTAAGAAATATGGAACAGTTTTTTTGGTAAAGAGATAAGTTAACGAAGTGATAAAATTCAGATATTGGCCTGGATTATGATATCCCAATTTCTTTTAGAGTTTAAGACCTAGGATGATCTAATTTTGTTGATTATATTCGCTCTTATTCAATGAATCCAAATGCTGTCTCCTAGAAGCTCCACATATGAATAATTTTCTGGCATGATAAATTTTAAGCAGTGGCGTCATTTGAATGAGGCAAGGTAGAGGGCTTCTTCCCTTGAGATTTTAAGTCTAAGCTAAGTACAGGAACCATTTTTTTGCCTTAGAGCCTTAGGGATGGTCAGTGCTTTAAGTTTAGAAGAGCTGTCCAAATTTTGGAAAAACTCAGTTTTTTTAACCCCATTATATTTAAGGCTAGCAAAAATTTGGGTTATGCACGTGAAAAGAGAGTGATCTTTTTAAAATAGATGCTTAGAATCAAAATCCAGGTTCGCTCTCAAGATTTCTGACATATTAAGGCCTATCAAATGGGCTGCCAATCTGTCATTTAAATTTTCCCAACAGATTGCTTTATTTATACTTTGGTTTCTAGCTCTCCTCTGTATATCTCAATCTATAAAATTTAACAATCTTATAAAATACTGCTAGCTACCATTGTGAAAGGATTAAAATATAAAACCGACAATCCGGGATTCATTGAACCACTTTAATGTATCTTTATTCTTATCAAACAGAGTTATCTGACATAATTTCGGGTTGAAATTCAAGAAATCGTAAAAACTGAATTTTAATCGTCATTACAATGTGGCCAAAGTCCTAATTCAATAATTAAAGTGAAAATAAACTTACCAAAAATAAGAAAAATGCAAGGGATGCAACGCCGACATGATGAATCTTGTTTTGTCGTGGCAGCAAAGCAGAAGTTTAATCATTTCCGGTTTAAATTTCAACCTCTGGGCCTGAAAATTTTTAAAACCCATTATTGATATCAAATAATTAGAAAATTACGACTTTTTTCGAGATTTGTAGAAAAAACGAGATGGGCAAACAGATTACGACTTCATAAATAAAAAATAAAAAAATTACCGTTTTTCCTACATGAAAAACATTTCAATTAAATGAAGTCGATGTTTAGCTAATAGGCTTTTAAAATAAGTAAACTGCACGCATTCAGTCCCTAGAGCATCTTTTGCTTTAATTGAAACAGGAACGATTAAAAAAATAGATGAACCAATGATATGCCATCACGTATAAAAATTCAAGTGCATGAACCATACGAAACGAGTCTTTCTCTTAAAAAGTAAATCATTTAAGAAGAAGGGATAAATCAAGGATGGAAGGGCTTCTTTAACCGGAAAACGAGGACCGCGAGCGAGAATCTTCAATCAGTCGTACGAGTAAAGTGATATCAAATGCACATAAAAAATCGTTTGGGAGACAAAATGGAAACTTCGATTTCTTTTTTTAAATACGTGAATATTTCGACTTGATTTATCTACTTATTAATTTTTAATTGAAAAAATGGATAGCGATCGGTAAATGGATTTAAAAACTAAAAACAAAAATGCACTTGTTTTAATTTTTTTTTCCGTTTTCCCGCCATTGCGGTGAAAAAGGAAGGTGGACCTCGTGAGTAAAGACAACATGGCGGACGGTTTTACGGAATTCCCTATTTATCTTATTTCGTTCGTGGCTGGTGCAGCTATTATTGTCTGGATATTTATTTCGAAATTAGTAAGACGTGTACTAATCTCAAAGGTTTCAAGTACAGATGCACAAGAGCAAACTAAAAGTAAGGCTTACGAGTATTTACCAGTGCAATATTTTTCAAAATACGTGTTGCTAGAGTCAACTAACCTTTAAAAAATGATTCATGCCTGATGCCTCATGTCTTTGGTTATTTTTTTTTTAAATGTGTCACAGTCTGATTTAGTCTTCTTCGAAAACATGTACGATGATGTGTTGGAAATTTATTAACCTGTTCGTGAGTTTTAGATTTTAACCGGTTAGCTGTCAGTAATTTAAGGAGAGAGGAAAAAAAATGAAGCTGAATTAAATGTTGTGTAAATATTAACCCACGAGCTGCAATTTAAAAGCCAAATTTATTTTGGATTGCGTCGTCTTATGCAATTTGAATTCCTTGTGCGGAAATTGGAGAAGATGGATTGTTTTTAATAAAATTAAAATGATAAATTTTGTGCGTGGCCTTCATTAAGTTAAAAATATTTAGTTATCTTCGATGAATTGGCATATCCATGGCAAATTTTTATCATGATTGTCTTATTAAATGGCAAATAGCATTAAATATTGTTTAGAGTGATGTATTGTTTTAGTGGAATTATTTATTGTACATTGTCAAAAAAGTGTAATCATATAAATGAAATATTTTGCATTGCAGTAATTTGCTGGAATTTTTAAGTTTTTAGAAGCGTATTCTGCACAATGAAGACAGTATTGCATGAGACGGAGGTGTAAGAGCTGGTAATTTTTAAAACGTAACCATGTAACATTTAGAAGTGGTGCAAAAAAAAAAAAGCAGATAGTTTGTGTAATGCAATTTAGTTTGTTCTAGTGAGGATTGTTGGGTAATCGTGCAAATAAAATTCAGCTGAGAGTATGAGTGGAGATAAAAAAATTTTAATGGGGATTAATTTTTATGGGGAAATTTTTTTTATATCTAGCAAATATTTCATGATTTTTGTGAAGGCAGAAGGTGTTTTTATTTTGCAGGTTAGAACTTAGCCATGAATGGAAAAAAAAAGTGAGACATTTTATAGGTAGCTACGATAATTCTAGGCTGTCTCATTTTTTAAACTCGCAGTTATTATCAAAATTTTTGGGGCAGTTCTCAGGTGTATTTTACTTGATTGAAAAGTTGCACAGGGATTTTAAATAACTGTTAGCTGTAGTTGCGCCAAGAGTCAATTTGCTCATTTTTAACAGTTCTTGGGTGATGCTAATGCTTTTTAACACTTCAGGTAAAACAATGGCTTTTGACGAATTAGGAAGTATTGAATGGGCAATTTCAATATTTTTGTAATCAGTCTAGAGGGCGATTGAATACAGTTATTTTTTTGCTAACTCACTCACTCACTTTTCTCATTTCTACAAAAACTTTTTTCCCAGAATATTTTTTCAACCTGATAGAAGGCAAGGACACTGTGCCTCACTGTCAAACATTAGGAAAAGGGGACTTGATCCAAATCGAGTCTTCCCTGCTCTTCTCATTGACAATAAATAATGGCTTTCATTAATTTAGGCTTTGAGCGATTCAATTCTTTTAATAACCTCTTTTTGAGCTAGGAAGTTTGAGCATTTTCTTGAAATGGCATTCCGACTGAGGCAAAATAATTTTCCCCTTGACCACAAAATCAATTTCAAGATACTTTAAATTAATTAATTCTCTTTTTTTTTTCCAGTTTCAGAAAATTCATCGAATGCCTCTAAAAAATCTCACCAGTCACAGTTAAACAAAACAAGTAATAAAAAGAAGCTTTGGGATAAACGTGGCAAGGATGGGAAACAGTCATTTAATCATCAATGGCTGTTGACATCCCTCAAGGGTCACACTTCCGAAATTTTAGATATGGAATTTAGCCCTAATGGGAAATTTTTAGCAACTTGTGGTGAAGGTAAGCTCAGATCACATCAAATAATTTATATCATCAATTTTTTTTTTAAAAATTCATTTGTAAATATATTTGTAACTCGGTTGAGGAAACAAAAAAAAATTAAATTAAACAGCCTTCCAATTTAAGTCAAGGAAACGTTTAAAAGAGTTTTATTTGGTCAATTGAAAGCAAGTGACAGAACATAAATTAAAAATATTTACCTTGCCTAGGACGTTTGTTTATTGATAAGCAAATATTTGAGTGTATGAATGACAATTTTTAGATGTTGTCAAATCTATCCTGATTAAATTTTTGCATTGGGAAATGGGATTAGCACTATACTGAAATTCGTGGCCAGAGCCAGGCTCAGGAGTTAAAGTTTAAGGCATTCAGCAGAACATTATCTCAGGAATTTTCATGACTTAAAACAGATGAACGCAGCCACCGAGACCTTTTCCTAATTTAGAGAAAAATTAAGGAGGCAGTGAACTTGAGTCAAAGAGAAACTCGTTTTGGCAATTACAAGAGTCTAGACTGGAGAATAGAAGGTTAATGGAAAATTAGCTTAAAATTTTTTAGACCTTGAAATCCTCTTAAGCTGCTGCCTGCTTTTTTTTTCAATTATTTGAATAGAAGAAGAAAAGTGAAAGTGATGATGTTTTTATTAATGTCTGTGCTATTTTTTAAAACCGTAACCCGTAGTAATTTTTTCTCCATTGTATAAAATGTAAAATAATAAATAGAAAAAAAAGGCGTTCGCGGTTGGGTTCAGTTCAGTAGTTTTATGTTGCAGTTTTTATCTTCCATTGTGTGATAATGAGTGTGTATGTAAGGTAAGTGCACATAATTCCGCCAACGCGATAATGCCGCCAATCTTCAATATCTCTAACAAACACGAAAGACTGGGAGGCAAAATCGTATAGGGTATGTTCTTATAAAGGTTTTGAATCGTTTTAGTCCAAAAGTTTGTCAGTTTAACTTTTCCTGCTTCCACAATATCTCATTAAAGATTTTAGAAAACAAAAAATTTTTTAAAGTTAATATTTTGAAGCGACGATTGGTCTTACGATTAATTTCTACGCAGCGGTAAAAATTCTTGTATTATTGATTCTTGTAGGAAATTTAATGTAGAATTAGACTACCTTTTCGTTTTTCTCGAAAAAATAATTTTTACCTCAGAAAAGAGGAGTTTTCTAAAACTGGTGTGCGCATTTTATTACGCCAATCCATGAAAATTGCATAAAATATTTTAGAATATCAAGTTTTAGGTCCCAGACTTTTCTGCATCCTTAAGACAACATTAAAAGGGTACCTAGGAGCGCATTCAGTTTTTTTCGAAATGTTATTAAATTCCCCCTAGGCACAGAATTCGGTTTCTGAAAAAGATGTGCCATTTTTGCGGTTTTGCCTGATGTTGGCAATCCGACTGAAATCGGAACCTATATTTTCTTCTTATCTTTATCTATTAGTACCTTTACGTGTCGATTATGCAACTTTAATTGCAGTCGGACCCTTATTTTCACTCGTTTGGCGGAATAATAATCATATGCTTTTAAATTCGCCAATTGGAAGACTTTTTTCAAAGTCTTCCTGACGAGCCAAACGAGAAGAACAAATTTTTATCATTGGGCTGTTAGATACCTAATAAGTCCCTACTTATAATAGCATACCCCCTTTCTCTCTCACTGGTTCCTAAATAAGTAAAAAAAATTCATGAAGTTAGCCTGGCGGAATTATGTGCACTTACCTTATAAATTGCTAAATAATCGCTCTTTTATTATTCTTTTTTTCGAGGTATTACGGTCGAATTATGACTTTTTTGTCGGATGCGAATTTTTTTGTAACGGAAGTTTTTCGTGGATGTCCTAGTCTCATAGCCAGAATAAATTCTTTAAGGTGGCCTAAAGTGGGGGGAAAATTTTTAGCATCCATGAAGAGACCTGTCTGTAAAAGGTCAAATTTAATAGTTATGGGAAACTTGAGCAGT
Organism: Liposcelis brunnea; assembly: GCA_023512825.1. Lineage (NCBI taxonomy): Eukaryota > Metazoa > Arthropoda > Insecta > Psocodea > Liposcelididae > Liposcelis > Liposcelis brunnea. The sequence continues at coordinate 10,021,652 of CM042065.1, read as the reverse complement.
AAAATCTGCGTAGGGGCAGTTTAAACTGAGCAACTATGAGACCTGAAAATCAATTACAGAATTTATTTCAGGTTTTATCGAAAGACTTGAGTAACAATGGCAAGACAGTTTCTGACTTAAATGATAAAAGGAAAAACGAATAAAGAACAAAATGGCATCTTGATTTGCAGTGAAAAGCTATTTCCCCGTTTGAAGGTAAAGATTGCGCCACAGTCACCATAAAGAGCATTAAGCTTATGTGGCGCTATTTTTACGGTCAATTAGGAAACTACTCTTCTATTAATTAAGATTCTGTAATTTTTGTGATTAAATTGCTGCAGTTGGATAACAGTCACATTTATTGTATGTGTCTTTGTTGATAGGGCAAGCAATTAATGGTGCAGAGGTGAAAATATCTAGAGAATGAACTTGGTCCTTATTTTTTAAAATCCCTATAAAAAGTCCGTAAAAGTCGCTAACAGAGTGTTTCCTTTGCAAGAAAAATTTTTTCAAAATCTTCTGCTATTAGATTTTTTTAGAATTTTTTTGGGATATCTTTTCTTGAAAATTTTGAATTTTAACAAGAAAAAAATGATCAAAAGATTTGGTCGACAAGAAAAATTTTAAAAAAAATTTACTCAGTCAAAAAATTGGAAATTGAGTCAGAAAATTTTAAAGTCCCGAAAATTTGGGAAGGAATCGAACTCGACCAGTCATATCTGATCCGATAAAATATACAATGATTGGTAAAATAATTATTTAAACAAAAAAAATCGAGCTTAATCAGCCATGTGGCGCCAAGGACCTACAATATCCCTTTTGGGAATTCGACAAGGAGTCTTATGGGCAAAAAATTGGCCTAAAAAATTTTTCAGGGTCAAAAGTTTTTTAGAATTTATTTTGCCAAAAAAGAATCAGGTTAAACAATATCTTTCCAGATTTCTTTTTGATCCAGCTTCAGCAGAATCAGACATCACTAAATATTACCTCGTCCCTTGATATTTTCACAAAAATCTCACTAATACTCTCACTCTAAAATCAATTAAACAATTTAAATTTCTCATCTCATGGTCCTAACTTAAAGAAAAAAATCATTCATTCCGAGTAATTAAATTAAATAGATATCGTAAAAAAGAAAAATCACTGAAGGGGATCGATTCAGTTAATCAGGCATGCCATTTAAAAAATCATCGATGAAACAAATCAATTTCATTCAACCTGTCTTTGAATGAATACATTATTCAAATAATAAAAATTAATTTTTAAAAAAAAAGCAAAGCAAAATCATTTTTTAACAGAAAAAAAAATTTTTTCGCTTCCTGAATTTAAATAAGAAAGAAAACCCTAATCTATCCCAATACTTTTTATCTCTTTTCGAAGGTTTTGGATATCATTCAATTTAAACTAGGAAGACCTTGGCTTAAAACCCCATCAATCACTAAATCAACACTAATAGTTAAATGTTACAATCAATCAGTCTTCAATTTAGACTGTCAACGATTCCATTAGCTTTATTTTTCTTTTCCAGAACTGTGTCACTGAATTTTGTTTGTCAGTAGGAAAGGATTATGGCGGGAAAGCGTTTTAGTCTTTCTCACAAATTTTAGAACTTTATCCGAAGATTAATTTGCCTTAAAAATTTCCTAACGTCGCTTTTGCTGTCGACTGAAAGTTTGAAGAAAAATAAATAAACAAAAAACGTAATCCAAATTTGCCAATTTAAAATTAGATTTCTAAATTAACGCCAAAAATATATTTTCTTCAAGGGGTTCCCAATTACGTGCGAAATTGGTTTGGCTAAAAATAACCTAGTTTGCTTATCACGAGGGAGGGGATTATATTTGTTTTAATACGGTTTTTTGTAAATAATCAAATCATCATCATAATCATTATTTTTTTTATAACGCTCTTTGTCACATAATCAAGGAAATGCAGCACAATTTCACTTTAAACTTTCCGACCTTGTTCACACATTCTTAGTGTAGGTCGATCGTAATAAAGGCATTTTAAAATACAAAATAAACGAGAGAAGTTTGATTAGCTCCAAAAAAATTTTTTGTTACTCATTCTGTTTTCGTTAAAATTTTTTTTTTTTAGTACTTCCGGAGTCGAGCAAGAGCGATAATAATAAAAAGAACGCACGCAGGGTAGGCATTGCAAATGAATCATACGATAATTTCTCAAGGTTGTTTATTCGCACGGTTGCAAAATGTACTTTGAGCCGAGGGGAAACAAAGAAAGTGGAGAATTAGGAAACGGGTTGAAGAAGTTGTTTACTTAACTTTAGTTAGATAGTTTAAAGGCAGGTCGTCAGAGTGGCCAAGCTAAAATTTTATTAACTGATTTGCATAGCAAAAGATAAATCTGGAGCTCCGAGGTAAAGGGAGACTAGTATCTTTTGTTTACATAAGGTAAACACCGAAACAAAAGCCAACTAGTCTCCCTTTACCTCGGAGCTCCAGAAATACAGTATAAACCTCTAAGAGGTTGTAGGCCAGCCTGTAAAATCCGTCACTTCTAGCTAAAGTCAGTTCAAAAGAGGCTTGTTTAAAAAATAAAGGCAGAGGCTAAGGTCAAGGTTTAAATGGCTAAAGCGATTACAGCTATGTGATGTTTTAGCTTTTGCTGCAAAATTGAATTTTTTTTTGGAGAAAACTCATTTGAAGTCAGTAATTGTGTTGAAAACTAATCCGTTTTAAGGGTTCGATTTCAGGGGACCCGCTTTAGAGTCAATCCTAAAATCTTCAGTGATCATAAAATTTTTTTACAATTTTTTTCGTTCAGAAAAAAATTATCTGGATTATTTAAATTGCAAAAGAAATTTCTCTGAAACTTTTTCTGATTAAAAATTATTCTAATTTAAAGGTTAACTCACTTTCTGATCAAGAACATAGATATAAAATTTTTTTAATGGGAGGGAAAAAATTTCCTGCTGTTTTTTTGACAAGCAAATTTTTTTACAAATTTTCCGAATTCGAAATTTTTTAGTGTTTTCTCATTGAAAAATTTAGATTTCAGTTTGTGGCTAGAGCTTTTTCCTAGAGATTTTTGTTCGAAGGGAAAAACAAATTTCTAAAACTTTTTTTTTCTGAAAAACGTTGATAATTTTTTTAGTTTAATAAATCTTTGGGTCTAGTAAAGTATATTGGGGCCGCAGTGGTGTAACAAGCAACCTTTTTTCTGCAGGGGATCTTCAAGGGGCCCAGAACAGCCTTCTGCATTTTCTTTTTTTAGAAAAAAGGATGAAACTTTTGTTTCTCCCATTCCAAAATTTAAAAAAATTTTAGACATATTCCTCTTCAATTAAAAATATTTATAAAAACATCTTTGGTTCTGAAATTGTTTAAAAAAAAATTCTAGCCCAAAAAAATGCTAAAATTGTTTCTTGCTAGTCGCCAGTTAAAAATTTTAATATAATTTCTTGCCAAAAAATCCTTGTCATTAGTCTAAGTTGACTCTGACAGAAAAAATTATACAAAAAATTTCTTTAAAAAAAAAAATACTTCCCCCTCTCCCCCCCAAAAAAAAAATTAATATTGATATAAATTCTAGAAACAGTTATTTGTCAAGAAAATCATATGCTAGGAAAAATTTCTTGCCTAAGATAAATTCTAAAAGAAAATTTGGGGAAAAAAAATCTCACAAAAAAAATTGTGGGAAAAAATTAGGGGCCTCTGTTTTTGTTTTGGACTCAAATTCGCGCTAGGCCCAAGAATGATTGTTACGCCCCTGGCTGGGGTTGAAGTTTGGCGCCCCTATCGGTCAAGAACAAGATCTAGTGATCGGGTAATTAGATTAGAGTCTAAGACAAACCCAGAGAAGCTTAAGTCCTTTCGTGGCCCTTATTTAAATGTCTCCATTAATTTCCTTCAACCTTAAATTTAAATACTAACAAAACCACTATTTACAACCACACGCAATTTCAAAGAACATCTCCACTGACGTAAACAAACGATTACGTGATCATTAAAAATTTCTATCAATGAAGATGACGATTCCAACATCTAATGAAACGTTTTTTCTTTCTCAGTAAAAACCACTACGAGAATATTTCCCGAAACAATAATCAAAAACGTCAGGCTCATAAATTCTCATAACCAGGGGTCATTTAATATTAGAAAACCAGAAACGCAATTGGAATTTTTATAAATCGAAAATAAAACGGGTTGTAATTAAATTTTCGAATCCATTCTTTATCGAACCCGCGTTATAGTTCTATAGTTCACAATTTGCAACAAAGCAAAAAAAAAAAATCCTTAGTGCCTAAAAAATTTGTTATTTAGCGGAAGTAAACATTAAATACGATTACAAACAGATAGACAAGCCAACGTGTTGCTCGTATTTTTTTTTCAATAGTATAAAGTGAATCATATGCGTTTGCGCTACGTCATTTTTAGGCTAGTTTTCTTAGGCCGTTATAAAGAGAACAAAGTACGGTTATGTTGTACGTTTTTATGCGTCAGTCGAGTTTCGATGTAAATAAAGTGCGGTGTTGGGTCGTGTTTTTGCTTTAGTAAATCAAACGCTTTTCGCAAATTAAAGTCTTCAAATAAAAACAAAAATTTTTTTTTTATTATTAAATTTTAATGGTTGAGGCTTTTGTTTATTTTATTAACGATTTGAAGTAATGTTTGATTCCCTTTTTTTGGGCCACGCAGAAGAAACCGAAGAACCTGATCCAGGCGGAGGAAGCGGAAACATCAGCAGCGGCTCAGAAGGCAACAAAGAAAATTCAAAATCATTCAATCGTCAAAAGAAAAACCGGCCGAGAAAAGAAGACGAATCGCCGATATCGAAAAAAATGACGAGGAAATCAACGAGACGATCGGAGGGTTCGACGAAAAAATGGACGTCGTTCCGACATTTAAAACTGAATCTCAACGACGGGGAATTATCATCGTTTCTGCGTCATTATATTTTAACTCCGGAACAGTTTATGAGTTTAGGATTTCCCATCGAAAGCTCTTTATATCCAGGAAGGGCGATCATTTATAAAACGACGTCGCCGAGGGATCCGAGTGACGCGCTGCAGGTTCAAACACGCTCGGGTCCGCATTTTTTCGACGTGAACGCGCGGGAATTCGTCCCGTCCTGCGACGCCATCCCCGTCGTCCCGAAAATGAATTACAGCGAGTGTAACGAGGATTACGAACTAGAAAGTGGTGAAAGTACGGGTTCTAAATCAAGTGACAGAAGTGACGAGGAGAGATCAGCAGATTCGGATCTCGACAATAGCGACAAAATTACGCAATCGAGTGATGTTATTATTAAAAGAATACCGCAAGACAAAGCCGAGAGTGATGAAAAAAAATGTGTTAGGTGCGGGAGGGGTTTTTTCGTTATGCTAGACGGAGAATATTTAACCCAGGAAAAGTGTTGTTATCACTGGGGGAAATTGCAAAGAGTTTTCGGGACCGGGCTCCACGGGAATTTAGCCGTCCGGAGTGAATACAGTTGCTGTCGGGGTAAAAAAAATTCAAAAGGATGCACGACCGGGAAATTACACGTATGGAACGGGGTCGCTGCCGGTGTTAACGGCCCTTTAGAAGGTTACGTTAAAACTAAACCGCGTAAAACCGTCCCGCCTGACGGAAATTACGGGATTTATTCAATGGACTGCGAAATGTGCTATACTAATCAAGGTTTAGAATTAACGAAAATAACGGTCGTCGGCACGGACGGCCGGACCGTTTACGACTCGTTCGTTAAACCGGAAAATGCCATCATCGATTATAATACACGGTTTTCCGGGATCACTGCCAAGGATTTGAAAAAAGGGAACGCGGCGAAGAATTTGAAGGAAGTTCAAAATGATCTCATGGATTTTATAAATGCTGATACCATCTTAATAGGTCACGGACTCGAAAATGATCTCAAAGCTTTGAAAATGATTCATTCGACGGTAATCGACACCTCGGTTATTTTTCCTCATTATTATGGTTTGCCTTATAGGAGAAGTTTAAGGTCTCTTGTTAATAGTTTTTTGAAAAGGGATATACAATCCTGCGGACATGATAGTTTCGAAGATGCGAGAGCCTGTATGGAATTAATATTGTGGAGATTAAAGAAAGATTTTAAAAATAGTTTTGACGGTAAAAATTATGCATTTGTTGAGAAATTTTAAGAAAAAGTAAACCGCTCTGTACGTGCAACTAGAAGGAATATGGAGTCTTTAGCTTTTCTGGAGTTTTGTTTTTTTTTTAAAAAAATGATTCTAAATTGTCAATGTTTTTTAGTATTTTTTCTTAATTGCTTTTTTTTGTATGGATTTTTTTATTCGTCGACGTTTGTAAGTGTCTTTTGAAGTATCTTTTTTTCTTTTTTTTAAAATGGTAAATTATTCCTCTACTTGCTGTTCAGAGTATTTTTTTACACTACTGAACTCGAAAAAAAAAGAATATAAAAATATTTATTTTGTTTTGTTATAAAAATGTTTAAAGATATGTTCAATATCCGTCCTTCCTCTTGTAGCAGGAGTCGATTTTTTAATGTGAAACTTGTTATCAGCACCGGGGAATGTAACACAAGTGAAACAAGCTACAAACTGGACGAAAATCTTCTCATCAGTGTTGATGATGGGGAGTAAAATTCTGTGTCGCAAATAAAACAATTAAAGAAAAATACGATATGGGCAAAAAATTACTGCAAAGTGTCTAAACGCCTTCAACGGTGACTTAAGGTTGTCTGTCTGTCTGTCCAAAGCAAAGCGCATGCGCAAATCTTCGACAATTTTTAGATTGCGCGTTGATTTCAGCTCCACTTATTTCTTGGCTCAAGCTAAGATCAACACTTAATCTAAAATTGTTGAAAACCGCTTCTGCTAAAAATTTATTTCAAACTAAAACTGACGCTCTAGTTAATTGTACAAGCCTCTCGCCTTTATCTATTCCTTTGTATGTTCTTACAGTTTCCTTAAAAAACCGAAATAACTGATTCTTCTAGAGAGAGCCAAATTGCAGCCTGTTTGTTTCTGATTAGCTAAGCTAGAGAGACCAGATAGAAAGGAAGGGAGCACTCGAGCACCGCCTTATGGATTAATCCAGATTCTGCCGCCATGTTGTATGTTTAAAAATCAATCTGGCTGTGGGCTTCAGTACTTTGCTTATGCATAATCCCACTGCCTGAACAAAAAACTAACCTCCAAAATGGGAAATTTATATTATGGCACAGCCAATAACCGTCTGCTGCAACCGAACTACCAAAGTGCTCCATCCCTTTCAAGTCTCTCTTAGCTAACCTCACTTTTCTTCCAATTCGATTGGCTCGGTTCACCGTGAGTTCTAGTAGTTGGCGACTATCTGATTACCTTCTCTCTAGACGTTTCCTAAGATGTAACCTTTAAATAAAATAGTGCTGTTGTTGTAGCTAGGTAGCTTAGCTCTCATTATTATCACCAATCACTTAAGGGGAAGAGTTAAAACTTACAAAAAAAGCCACCAGGGCTTGTCCAGAATTCAGAGAGAGTCGTTTGAGTTAGAGACCTTATATAGAAAAAGACTGGCGAACTAGCAGCCATTAAGATATTGAACGCCATTATAATTCGTCTGCTGTTCTCATTTTTGAAGAACTAGCAACTGTTATCAGCAGAAGACAGAACTTTTTGGAAGGAAAACTGGATATTCTTATGTTGGCACACATGATTTTCCTTTAATTTCCTTTTCAATTTCCAATATGGCGACCTGTCATGGCGTTAAAAATCTGTCGACCAATCAGATCTTCCGTAGCCATTTGCCAGTCTCTTTCTACAAAGGGTCTCTAATTTGGGTTAGCTTGTAATCAGAGGAAAGTTAGCCGGAGCTGCTCAGAGATTAAAGAAAGGCAACCGCGAATAACGAGAAAAGCCAGCATGGCTTACCACAGACATAAAAATGTCTTGCTTGACTAACTAGAGATCAGACGAGAGAAAGCCGAGTTGGCTAAAAGCCATCATGAAGCCAGCCAGACTAGAAGAAGTAAGGAGAAACCAGCTTTGTTAGTTAAAGAAACCATCTACTGTAGTTAGAAACCTCAGTTAAGCTAGATATGAAGCTACAAGGCGTGAGGAAACAAAAGAGCGATCAGAGACTACAGAAATACCAAAAAATGAGGTCCAAGATCAGAGCAAACCATCTAGGCTCGCTAGACATCATATACCAACCAGCTGGTCAGCGAAGTGCTTGTGACTAGGCGCGCATTTTTTGCCACTACACTACTATGCAAAATGATTCCTGCTTTTTACCTCTAACTGGCTAAAAATTAGGTTTAATATAATTGAGAAAATTTAAAACTTTGAAAAGATCTTTGAATCATCCAGCTTCCGTTACATGAGAAAATGAAAAATATTCCTAGTCGAAGCCTTTTAAAGGTTTTTAGGGCTCTTAAGGTCACAGACATTTACATCACCGATGAGAAATCTTAGGAGGCAGTTATAATTTCTTTGTAAAACTACGCTTTAGTAGTCAATTGTTCAGTCTTGAATCTAAAGCTTCACAATTTCGCTATTCGCTGACAGAAAATACATTTAGTCTACATTTTTACCCAGCGGGAAGAAAAAGCTAACCTGGGCTAGGGAGATGAAACAAGATAATATTTGAAAAGTGCGGTTCTCGATAACAAAAAAATACTAACGTTTTTACAATGTGGAGTTGAAACAAAGTCCTCATCGAATACTGTTCAAAGTCTGCACCAGCCACTTAAGCCTAAAATTAGCAAATACCAAGGCATAAGATTCTGCAAGAAATATCTATTTAAATTGAAAAACTCTCTTGGCAAAATTTTTCTCGGATCATTTATTGATCCACAAGTTGTGGCTAAAAGTTCTACTAGAATGATGTAAAAACTCTTTTGTCTCATTTTTCAAACAAAAAGAAAACGATCACATGCTCTGTGAGCAATCTACGCTTTCAAAACAAGCAAAATAATTCTTAAATAGGTCTAAGACATCCCGAGACGCATTTTAATTCTTGTCATTGACAAAAGATATTATTTGTCGTCTGGCACATGGTTTTTTGTATGAAGCAAGGAGCAATGTACTGATAAGGAAATTCATTCGCTTTCAGTTCGTTGATATTTATTATACCAAATTGATTTTAATCGGCCGTTCACCATGCATTATTTATAAAGAATATTTTTATAGGTTCATTTTCCCCGCCATTTATTATTTTTCAGGATTTCGAAACATCTCACCTTGAAATCAATTCACTTTTATCGATAACCAATTAATTCCGAAAAAAAACTTCGGGCTCCTGGAAATTGATTTAATGCCCGAAATATAACGCTTTAAAAATTCCTTACTTCCGTTTTAATGCCTCGTTAATAAAGAGTATTGTAGCGTAATTTTTTTTTTTGTAACTATCGTAAACATCATAGAACGATGAACTTTGATCCATAAATTTTAGCAATTAAACGTGTATGTCATAAACGGAAATATTTTACCTCAGAATTTTTTTTTTGGTCGATGTCGTTTTTAAGCTTCTAGCGCGGTTTAGTTCCTTGAATGATTTATTAATTTTAAGTGATTCCGAGTTGCAAAAATTTTTGCTTTGCCCTAGTTGGTTACGTAAGAAAAAAAATCTCCCTTTTAAATTTTGTTCGCGTTCCCTTTTTCTTTCGTTAAATATTTACAATGCGATATTATAAATGAGGCTATATTAAGATGAAAGAAGGGTTTTAGAGGGCTTAAAGTGTTCTATAACTTTTTTAGCAACTAGGGCCAAGCCAAAGGAGGCTGAAGAAATAAGGACCATTGTGCCTGTTTTCAGTGAAAAATTATTTGATTGAAATAGCCAACATTTTGATAAATCAGAGACCAAACTTGAGAGTCTTCCAAAATTCATGAACAAATTTTTTGATAATTTTTTCTTGTTGAACAAATTTTTTGATAATTTTTTCTTGTTGAACAAACTTTTTGATAATTTTTTCTTGTTGAACAAACTTTTTGATAATTTTTTCTTGTTGAACAAACTTTTTGATAATTTTTTCTTGTTGAACAAATGTTTCCATAATTTTCTTGTTGAACAAACTTTTTGATAATTTTTTCTTGTTGAACAAATCTTTCCATAATTTTTCTTGTTGAACAAACTTTTTGATAATTTTTTCTTGTTGAACAAATCTTTCCATAATTTTTCTTGTTGAACCAACTTTTTGATAATTTTTTCTTGTTGAGCAAATTTCTTGATAATTTTTCTTGTTGAACCAATCTTTTGATAAATTTTTCTTGATGAACAAATCTTTTGATAATTTTTTCTTGTCGAACAAATCTTTTGATACTTTTTTTTATCAAACTAATTTTTTTAAAGAAAAAAATATTTCATAAAAATTAAAAAAAAAACCCACAACTTGAAAAGCACAAAAAAGATTTGACAAGAATGTGCGAAAAAATTCCCTAATGCCGAGTCTCCACTTGTGAGTTAATCCACAACTTTAATTAACTTTCCTTGTGGATTAACTTTTTTACCGTCGAATTCCTTTTATTTTTTAAATCAGCGAAGATCTAAAAACACGAAAAATGTTTGGACAAGCAACGCCATTGACTAAAAAAAACCATACTTCTTTCGGTTTAAAGATTAATGCACAAGAAAAGATAATCAAAGTTGTTGATTAACTCACAAGTGGAGACTCAGCATTATATCTTCAAAGTTAAAAGATTTCGAATAAATTTTTCTTGCCAGCAAAATATTCTGCATAAAAACTCCTCACAAAAAATTCTGAGGGACAAAAATTTTTGCTTTCTGGTCACACGAAGAGCTCAACGAAGAGCGTAGCTCAAGATTTTTCCTAGAGCCTGTGATCGCTTTCTCTCTGTTGCTGGATGACAATGCAGTTTTTGCATCGCGTTTGCAAAGTTTCAAAATTCTAATTGTTATGCATGGAAAACCTGAAATAAACAATCGAAGAGTATGCAAAGTATAAGAAGGCCAAGCCAAAGTTGAAAAACTTGTAACATGTTACTCTGTATAAATAACATGACAATAGCTTGTCTATTTTTAGATGTAAAAACTGCCATATCAAGATTTTAATCAAAATAATCAGATTCGACGAATGTTTTTAAATAATAAGAAATTCCCACTGAAGTAAACCAGGCGGGTTTTTATTTTAACTTCTTACTCTCGAATTGAACGAGTTGCAAAGATATAAACCAGGAAAATAGAAAAAGAGGTTCGGGACTAATTAAGAATAACAATGTTTGAGAAATTACTGATAAAAAGAAGAGTCTTATCGAAGGAAAATTTGGTACGAGGACAAACGGAGCAATCAGATGTTCAAAAGGAAATATGATTGTTGCGCATTAATAAATTTTGTAAGGACGTGTAAAATTTCCAAAAATAACAACCCTGCAATGCGGCTGTTGGTGCAGCTGGATGGCGCTAGTGTAGCATTGTTTCTGCCTAGAGGCGCTGCACTGACAGCTTCTTCTGGGCAATTTTAAAACTAAAGGCCGCAGCACAAGCTCCAGCTTTTGAAACTGACCACACTATTCGAGCAGAAAAAGCTCCGTTGGGGCATTTTTCAAAAAAATTGTCTCCTAAAACTTTGTTGGCGTCGCAACTCTGATAAAAATCTTGACTTAAGACGATCGCATTAAAAATTTTCCACTTTCAACCTCACCCGCTAATCATTTATTGGCAAGCAAACACGATTCGATCCACATCTTGACCGATGACAAATAATTTAATTATCACTTGATTAAACCCTGCTTTTATTTCCACAGCCCAAACATTATGCACGTTACAAATAAAGAAAAACTTTCACCCGGCAAACTTTCTTTTTTTAAAAAAAAATTTTCTGTATGTCTTCTTTGTTTTATCAAAATAATAAAAAAAAAACCTTAAAAATCCCCTAATTACGATTCATAAAAATAATAAATCGAGGCGCCTGATCAAAAAGTAAAAGCTGTTCTTGTGCAATCAATCGCTTTTCTTTTCTTCTTTTATTTTATTTTTTTTTAAAACGTTCAAATTACAATTCAAACTTGGTTTATACAACTTTTTAATATTCATGAATGTCTCCTACTATGAAGTGTTGCAATTGACCGAATGCAAACTAGATCGAATGGAAATCAAAACCAACAAGATTTAATTTTTTTTTTTTTTTAAAAAAAACGATTTTTCCTTTTGAAACAAAATCATTCTTTGCATAATAATCTTATTTGTCACAGTTTGAAATTTTAAGAAAGAAAACAAATTACCAAAAAACAACAAAAACAAAAGTTAATGAGTATAAAAAATCGTTGATGCTAATCAGAAAAACACTTTTACTATCGGATTTAATTTGTATGTTGACGCACTATGATTTTTGTTAAGTAATTAGTCGACAAAAGGCGTATTGCCGTAAAGCAGAAAACATCTAAATTCTTACTAGTTTGGAGGATTAATATTATCATTATTTTTTTTAATAGTCTAGATTTTAAGACAATATTAGAGATTACGAAATAACTATCATCCGACCGACTCCATAACACAGAGAAAGTCGATTAAATTAAATTTATTAAATAATTTTTTTTTCTCGCTTTGGGATTCGTTGATTTAAATCTTTCATGAGCGTTGGAAGTTGATTTTATTTGTGGGTGCTGAAAATTTTTAATCGGGTTTGAAAAAGTCTTTTTTCTGCTTTCATGTTTTTTTTTAAATTTTTGGAGCACTTATGCTTGGGAATTAACAGATTCTAATAATTATAAAAATCAGAGATTCTTAATTTGCCTCGAAAAAATTATCAAGAGATTTGTTCGAGGAGAAAAAATTATCAAGAGATTTGTTCGAGAAGAAAAAATTATCAAGAGATTTGTTCGAGGAGAAAAAATTATCAAGAGATTTGTTCGAGGAGAAAACTCATCAAGAAATTTGTTTGTCAAGAAGAAATTATTAAGAAATTTGTTCGACAAGAAGAAATTATCAAGAAATTTGTTCGACAAGAAAACTCATCAAGAAATTTGTTCGACAAGAAAACTCATCAAGAAATTTGTTTGTCAAGAAGAAATTATTAAGAAATTTGTTCGACAAGAAGAAATTATCAAGAAATTTGTTCGAGAAGAAAACTCATCAAGAGATTTGTTCGACAAGAAGAAATTATCAAGAGATTTGTTCGACAAGAAGAAATTATCAAGAAATTTGTTCGACAAGAAGAAATTATCAAGAAATTTGTTTGATAAGAAAACTTATCAAGAAATTTGTTTGACAAGAAAACTTATCAAGAAATTTGTTCGACAAGAAAACTCATCAAGAGATTTGTTCGACAAGAAAAAATTACCAAGAAATTTGTTCGACAAGAAAACTCATCAAGAGATTTGTTCGACAAGAAAAAATTATCAAGAAATTGGTTTGACAAGAAGAAATTATCAAGAAATTTGTTCGAGAAGAAAACTCATCAAGAAATTTGTTCGACAAGAAGAAATTATCAAGAAATTTGTTCAAGAAAAATCATCAAGAGATTTGTTCGACAAGAAGAAATTATCAAGAAATTTGTTCAAGAAAAATCATCAAGAGATTGTTCAACAAGAAAAATCATCAAGAGATTTGTTCAACAAGAAGAAATTATCAAGAGATTTGTTCGACAAGAAAAAACCATAAAAAGATTTGTTTGAGAAGAAAAATCCTAAAATAGTTTAACGAAAAATTCTGCTTAAAACCAGAAAATCTGACAAAATGTTTGGCCAAAAAATGTTTTGGTTTTACTAGATCGCTAAAAAATTCCTATTTTTGAGAAAACCCTAAAATCCTATAAATCTGGGAAGGAATCGAGTTCGATAACTAAACGTAAAATTTTTAAAACTATCAGACAAAATCCCAACAACAGAATCTTATAAAAAATTTTCTTCTCAAATACTGAAAAGAAAATTCGTTTGGGCGACAGTAACATTAACCGCTTTTAACATGTTTAACTGTCGAGGTCATTGCATCTAACTGTATAGGACCTTGACTTCAACCTAACTTAAAGAATTCATATCATCCAGATAATTTTTTTCTACTTTTTAAGTATTCAAAAATGTCAACTACCTAATTCTTAAAAAAAAAAAAAAAATTATAGCCTGGCTATAAACTACAGCGAATAGGAAATACAATTTCAACCGCGGCACGCGACAATCCTCCTCGTGCTACGGGTAGAAAGAAAGTGAATAAATTCTTACATCACGATCATAAGGTGACAAAACCTAACTGGATAAAATATACACGAAAAACATTAAAGTAAATTGATATAAAACTCACGAATTGATTTTCAAAGTCTAAAAAATGAATCTCGGATAATTGGAGTTTGGGATTGATGTAAAAATAACCGTGTAATTGATCTAACATGTTAAGGTTTTTTTTTTTTAATACGGAGTTCAAGTTCATTATCTTGTCTTATTTTTTTTTATGATGAAAATAAGACATTTTTATGTTGGAAAAATAACGGGTCGGGTAGTTGTTGAAATTAGAGATTCGAAAATTGTTTTTAATCATGTGCGGTTTCCGTTTCTAATTTAAAAGAGATAGGTAATAGTTTTGGCCTCCAGTTTCGAGTAAAAAAAACTGGGGTCTGACTGGAGATTTTCAGTTAGTCATAATTACGTCACAGGGCAGCAAGGGAACCTATAATGGATAATGAGCCCCCTTAACTTTTCTCTGCCTAAAAAACTTATAAAGAACTTACCCTAGCGGAATTTTTTTAAACTTTCCAACGCAGTGAAACTCAATTTACTTCTTGTTAGCGGCATCCATCTAATAAAATTTCCTGGCTGCAGCTTTCCATTTCTCCTCACCTGAAACCATTAAAAAAAAATTAACAACCTTCATTTCAAGATCGTTTTACCCCGTTCATAAAACGATTCGAAACTTTTGTGATCTGGGGCAACGACACGCCTAGCCTAGATCATCCCAAGGTAATAAAGATAATCATTCCTTCCTTATGCTAATGTTCTGTTAATTGTAAATATCGTTTTTGTTTGTTCATCAAATGTATAAGATTTGATGCGGGATGATGACCCGAGATGATGATGAAGAAGAAAAAAAAAAAAGAGAGAAAAAATATTCCTTTGTTTAATCCACTTCCTGGTTACCTTGGGCGGTTAGCAATTTATTTCTTATTCGCCAAAATTTAATTTTAATAGGATCATGTCTGCCGTGAAAAGATGCTTGTTGTCACCTTTGTCTCCAAAACTCGCATATTTAATTATAAGTTATGTAATTTTAGGATCCACAGAAGTTGTCCTTTGCTTGAAAAATTATTATATAAAGGCCTTAGACGAAGATTTATTTATAAATTTTATTAAAATGGCTATGTTAAAAGTTTCTATTTTAGAGTTATATCTTTAATGGATCTTTTAAAGTAAATCAGTTCTTGCAATAATAATAATCATCACACATTGGCTATTTCGCAATCCCTTTCACTTTTATAAAACATTTGCTTCTTTATATTCGCACATAACAGATTATAATATTCCTTTAATATGATTATCACGCATATCCGTTTTTGTTGTTCGTTAGGCTCCGAATAAAAAGATTCGGAATAGATAAAGTGTTGTTCAAAAGTAAAAAAGAATTCCAGGAAGTTAAAACATAAAAGAATGAAGCATGATTTTGGGAGCATGTATGCGCCACAGGCGCCAAAAGAAATTTCTCAAAGGTGAGTTCGCCAATAGGGTGAAAGCACAAATATTTATTCGCCTTCAGGTTATGGGAATCTTTATTTGAGGGTGTTCAAGGAGAGTGAATATAGCAATACAATGAAGGTTCAAACATGTTAAAACCTGCAAAAACTTGTCCAGAAATAAAAATAAACATGTAACGTGTTTTTTGAATTTGATAGCTTAACTTCGACGTCTTGAGTTTCTTTAACTCAAGACTAGAATCTCTGCACAGGGATTGAACTTGCCCCCTCTGTGCCGTTAAAGTCCCTTGTTTGGACTAAGTCATTAAAGGTTACTATGTTTACAAAAAGTCCTTAAAACTCACTATTTTCATAACCCGTGAAAATTTTATGCAGATAATTTTTTTTTGATAAGAAAATTTTTTTATATTTTGAGAATTTTACTTAAATGAATTTTTCCCACTGTTTTTTGTGTTTATAAGATTTCACAGAATTTTTGTAAAAAATTTTTGTAGCTTTTTTGTACAAAAATTTTTTTGGATTTTTTTGAAATATTTTTCATTTAAAAAATGTGTTTGATCAGAAGAAATTATCAGGATTAGATCAACAACCCAAGAAAAAATTATCAAAGGATTATGCCTGACAAGCCAAGAAAAAATTTTTGAATGATTAGATGGACAAGAAATTATCCAATATATTTGTTCGACAAGAAGAAATCATCCAAAATATTTGTTCGACAACCCAAGAAAAAAATATCAAAAAATTAGTTCGACAACCCAAGAAAAAAATATCAAAAAATTAGTTCGACAACCCAAGAAAAAAATATCAAAAAATTAGTTCGACAACCCAAGAAAAAAATATCAAAAAATTAGTTCGACAACCCAAGAAAAAAATATCAAAAAATTAGTTCGACAACCCAAGAAAAAAATATCAAAAAATTAGTTCGACAACCCAAGAAAAAAATATCAAAAAATTAGTTCGACAACCCAAGAAAAAAATATCAAAAAATTAGTTCGACAACCCAAGAAAAAAATATCAAAAAATTAGTTCGACAACCCAAGAAAAAAATATCAAAAAATTAGTTCGACAACCCAAGAAAAAAATATCAAAAAATTAGTTCGACAACCCAAGAAAAAAATATCAAAAAATTAGTTCGACAACCCAAGAAAAAAATATCAAAAAATTAGTTCGACAACCCAAGAAAAAAATATCAAAAAATTAGTTCGACAACCCAAGAAAAAAATATCAAAAAATTAGTTCGACAACCCAAGAAAAAAATATCAAAAAATTAGTTCGACAACCCAAGAAAAAAATATCAAAAAATTAGTTCGACAACCCAAGAAAAAAATATCAAAAAATTAATTCGACAACCCAAGAAAAAAATATCAAAAAATTAATTCGACAACCCAAGAAAAAAATATCAAAAAATTAGTTTTACTAGAAAATATCAAAAAATTGATTAGACAAGAAAAAATTATTATAATACTTGTCCAACAAGAAAAATTTTGAATCAATCGACTAAATTTGCTCAACAAGAAAATCTAAAAAATTAAATTTTTTCAAAAGTTGGTTTCATTTCTTGAAGTCTCTATTTTACTTTTGAGAAGACCCTTATGTTCCCAAAAGCAAAAGGATTCTACTCCGCCTTATGTGCAATTAAACAAATGGCTACATTGTTGTCAAATCAGAGTTCTTTGTCAATGACGCCTTTGAACGCTAGCGACCCTAGAGCTATAACGGTTATAGCTCTAGGGTCGCTAGCGTTCCGCTCTTTCCTATCCTCAATACTCCTTCCCAATCTGGAAAAACTATTCTTATCTAAAAAAAATTTTCCTTAATAAATAATTCAACATAACGAAATAATTATAACACAAAAGAACAATAATATCTTAAACCGATTTTTCTAAAAAAAAAAGCGACAATATGTTAAGGAAGGACACTTGATAAAATAGACCTTCAATAAGTCCCTTGGTGACAAAGGATTCACGTCTGTCTTTAAAAATAACAAAAAAAAAAAAAAAATGCACGTATGATATCTATATACAGAGCATGAACATGAGCCCTGGTCTTATTATGGTAACCGTTTATATTCTTGCAAAGCTTCTTTCAAACCAAAACCGTGAACGGAATATATACGATTCCGCAATTTAATCGTGACCCGATAAAGTGCTTTTTTGTCGTGAGATTTTTTTTCTTCATCTTTCTCTTTTCATACGGAGAAATAGGATTTGATTTTGCCCTTAAGCAATAAATCATTAGAACTGTAATTTGTTTTAAAAAGACTCCAATTTGATACCAAGAAGAGAATAATAATAATAAAAAAAAAAAATCAACATCAGGAATTAATCAATCGAATAATGAGACCGCAGATTATTCGTGACCATAAGCTTACTATAAAAGGGAATTGACTCTTCAAAAAGCCGAAATCAGATCAACGTTCTGTAATATCAGTTGCTCACCTGATGGCATGAATAATCTATATTTAGGAAAAAATTAAGTTTTAATTATGATTTCCTGTGACAGGTATGAATCTGCTTGTCAAATTTTGTCAAGGAAATGAATCTTTTGTTTATGTAAAAAAAAAAAAATGTGTCGCGGAAGCGTTGTCGACGTGGCAGGAGAATTGTTTGGAAAATTACAAGTCGTGGCACGTTTTTTAAACCTTTTTCGTCTGCTTCCCGATTTTTTAATTTCAATCCTTTTTTTTTTTTGTAACAAATGAATAAAACAGGAGTGCCATGGTTAACATGATTCATCTTAGGTTATAAAATTAAATAAATCATGACTAATATGAGCATGAGGTAATTAATTTAGATAAATAAGTCTATAAAAGCATTTAAATTAGCTGAGAGAATTAGGTTTACTTTCGTGAAGTCGAGACTTGGCGTTGGTTCAATGATAAGAATCTTCATTATGGTTCGTAGAAGAATATCTGTTTCTTTGTAAGGAAGGATATGAGAAATGCAAAATGGGAATTGGTTAGGGGTATTTTTCTGTATTAGGATTTCGCTGGCATGTCTAATAAAAAGCGTCCTACGCAAGTGATGTCATTTATGAATATGAAGTTGCTTGGCTGCGTCATGAACCGGCGAAATGAGAAAAAGGTGGGGAAAAAATTATTTGCATATGCTGAGCTTGATTACGAATTTGCCTTAAGGCAACAAAAGTAGGCAGTAAAAAAAAAGAGTTGAGAAAAATTAAAATGCTTAGACTATTAATATAGGAGAGATGAGGGAAAATGCGGGGCCCAGGAAACGGCGATTTATCAAAATAAAGTTACTCTAGTGCTCTCTAGCGACCATTTCACAAAGTAAAAAGACATTATGCTTCCTCGCGGCCGTTCCACAAACTAAAACAACTCTAGTGCTCTCTTGCGACCATTTCACAAACTAATAAGACGCTAGCGCTCTCTTTAACGACCAGTTCTCAAACTAACAATTCCCCAGCGCTTTCTGGCGACCATTTTATAAACTATAATAAAGCCATTCGTCAATTCAATATTCCTTCTTTTTGTTCATGAATATACATATTTTCTTCAATCTCATTTGTTTTTCTTTTCAATTTATTTTCCTCACCTTTACTCGCATATTCATACAAAACAATTATCGATTTCCATTATGCGCATTTATTAAGAGGAGTATTTTTGTGATCAATCATTAACAGATGAAAAGCATACGTTATCTATTTATTTCTAGGGCAGAAGGCCACACGCTCTTTGCTTCATTTACACTATTTCCTTTTCATTTTTTTTTTTTTTTAGTTTTTGTCTGATGAAAATTTCTCAATTATTTATACAGTTGGCAATCTCCAAGGCTGTTTAATATTAATCCTTACATCAATGTCCCGAGTTATCAGCCCTAATCCCTTGACTAATAAAAAATCCCAAATACTTAAAAACAATGATTTTTGATTTTTTTTTTTTTTCATGTAACTATTAAATGAATTACTTAAATATATTTAATTTGTAATTAATGTACGGATATGGGAGGGTCGTTAAATATTTCTCACATTTGTCTTTTTTATGATTATTTTAAATTCATTCACCCTGATTTTTGTCGTGACCTTAAGTAATATTTTTTGTTTTAGATCGAGCTGTGTTTTTATGGAGCACGAAAGACTGGCATTCGAACACTCATAAAAACGCAAGATTGAACATCGAGTATGATCATGCATCTTTAATAAGATGGAGCCCTGATTCGAAAGCGTTGATCGTTAAAAAAGCTTCGGAAAATGTAGTGGAAGTTTTTAAATTTACTAAAAAGAATGATGGATGGATTGGAGGGTTCACGAAAGCTTTTACTTATCCCAAAGTATGTATTTTTCTTCTCCTTATTTCGATTTTTAAATCTATTACTTACTAAATTTTTTTTGGATTTTTTAGTTCCATAACAATGACATCATCGGCCTGGATATATCTTCCACTGGGAAGTATATCATGTCCTGTTCTAATAAGACTGATTTAGTTCTTTGTGATATTAAAGGAACAGTCCTAACACGTGTAGACACTGCTTTAACCAATACTTATTACGCTGCTATATCGCCATGTGGGAAATATATAACAGCGTCAGGTACGTTTCATGTAAATCAAAAATAATTTGCCAAAGAATTTTAAAAAAAATATTTTTCTGCTGCAGGATCTTCACCTGATGTAAAAATATGGGAAGTGCAATTATCTGCCAAAACAGGAGAAGTAAACCAAGCCACTAAAGCCTTTGAATTAAAGGGACACACATCTGGAGTTCACCAAGTTGCCTTTACTAGTGATACTTCTAAAATGGCTACAGTTTCTGAAGATGGGACTTGGAAAGTTTTTCTAATTAGAGGTATCATCTTAAAAAATTAAAATTCACCCAATCACAAAAATTAATTTTAAAAATATTTTCTTTTCAGTTGATCTTAAAAAAGAAGGACCACGTCAACTCGCATCAGGGGAATACACTCAAGAAAGTGAAACTCCCCGATTGGCCTTATCCCCTAACGGCGATGTTGTCGCCATTGCCTGTGGCCCATCGCTATCTTTATACTTTGCCGATAATGGAGAGCTTGATGTTACCATTCATGATATATTTTCTGGTCCAATAACTCGAATTTTATTCGACGATGAAGGGAAATATGTTTTAGTTGCAGGAGATAGACATGTTAGAATATTTCATAATGTAACTGGGCAAAAGGCTATTCTTAATTCAGCGCGTGCAAAAATAAAACAACAGCATCATAATGCAGCAACTAAAGAAAGGCTGCAACAGCAAATCACGGATGCAGAAAAATATATAGCTAACTTTAATCAGTGATTTTTTTCAATGCTTTTGCATACAGACTGACACAATATTTTTTATTTTCATGTTATGTAATTTATAACAAGAATATAAAATTTATTTTCTACTACATTTTTGTTGATTTTTTTTCTCCTATAATGCTTGTCAAGCAAAAAAAATGAAGCCTGATTTTATTATTACGATGATGTTATGCATTAAGAATGTTTTAGGTATAATGCAAGACTTACAAGTCAGTGTTTAGAAGTCGTCAGCAAATTAGAAAACTCTTAAATTTAGCTGAATCTAAAAAATCTCACGCAATGCCTAATTTAGATATTACAAGCAATTAAAACGACACAAAATAACTTTTTGGGATGAGCAATCTATAAAAATTGAGTTTTCTTCCAAAATGAGATGAAAAATTTCCAATTTTACCTTGCAAGCTGAATTGATCCTTCTTTATTAAACTCAAGTGCTAGTTTGCCAAACTGATGCCATTTGTAAGATGACTGCGGCATAAAACATTTAACAGTAATATGGAATAGGTCGAATAGCTTCAACTTACAAGACCTAGTCACTTAACTGCTCCAGCTTTTCTAAAAGCAATTAGTTTATTTCATATTACCACCACAGTATTGAAAAATCAATGATAAAATCCTTGTTTCACATCAAAATCATCCCTGACTTATCTTGATTGGCTTAGCTAAGCAGATTTTACTTGTCGATTCAAAAAACTCACCCCATTAATACCTTAAAACCATGCTAAATCATTGTCAACCCTCTAACATTGTAATCATTTAAAAAACACGATTTTTGTTGCTATTGTGCATTGCACCAAATGACGCTTTCATACTCGATTCGATTTCGCCTTATTTACGACGAAAATTGCGAAGCAAAGATTATTAACGGCAACTCTCTTATGCTAATCACTTACTATTATTATTCCAGAAGAAACTTATCGCGTTTTACCACTAAAATCACTTAAAATAAATCACATAAACAACTGAAATAACAAACACGAGAAAAAAAACTCAAAATGGCGTGGCAGTAGACAAAAACCTTTGATTCTCAACTTCCGGTTTTTCGATGTCAAAGGAAACAGCTTCGATAATCTAACGGTTAAAATGTCGGTTTGTTTACGGTACATAATTACCGCGAAAGATAGTGATTGACATATTTAGACATTTCAGTATTTAATTTCGTAAGTCATGGTTCAAAAAGATAAAGAAAAGGAAAAGCGGTCGTCGCTGAGGAAGAAACGCGGAGAAGATAACCAAGAAGGTCAAGATGGAGCTTCAACTTCAACAGATACCCCGCCTGGGGAAAATATACAATTACTAAACACAGAGCATGAAACTAGCGTCAATGCTGATGCAGAGGATGAACAAATCGAAGGAGCCATACGATTTGATGATATTTATATCCCACCACCACCTCCCGCTGCATTCCAGGCAAATGCAGATGGATCAAGGTTGATTATTACACATATCGTAAATGAAAATTTTAAGAGTTATGCTGATGTTCAAGAATTAGGACCATTTCACAAATATTTCACAGCTATTATTGGTCCTAATGGTAGTGGGAAGAGTAATGTGATTGATTCAATGTTGTTTGTGTTTGGATATCGAGCAACAAGATTAAGGTCTAAGAAAATATCAGCATTGCTTCATGATTCCCCAAATCGTCCAAAAACAACAAGTTGTACAGTTACTGTTCATTTTGCATTAATGATCGATGTCCCTGAGGATGTCGATGCATATCAGATTAAACCTGGGAGCGAGTTTTATATTTCAAGAACTGCTTGTATTGATAATTCGTCTTATTATACAATTAATGGGAAGAGAGTGCAGTTTAAAGAGGTAAGTTTGATGTGATTTATTTTAAGGTTAAAGGTATGATAAGTGTTTTTTTTACAGGTTGGAAAACTTTTACGGAATCATGGAATAGATCTGGATCATAACAGATTTTTAATCCTGCAAGGTGAAGTTGAGCAAATATCATTAATGAAACCGAAAGCAGAAAATGAGCATGAAGTTGGTATGTTAGAGTATTTGGAAGATATTATTGGTAGTTCAAGATTTAAAGAGCCTATTTCTCAGCTGGTTAAAAGAGTTGAACTTCAATCTGAAATAAGAGATGAGAAGTGGAATCGTTGTAAGATTGCAAAAAGCGAGTTGGAGGATTTAAGAGCGCCTATGGAAGCTGCTTTGAGATATGTTCAGTTGGAAAATTCAATTATTGCGTTAAATCATAAAATGCTGCAGAAGAAAATAGCACTTGGGGAAATTGACCATGAAGGGAAAAAGGAAATCGTTAAGAAGTTGGATGAGAAATTGAAAGCGTTAAGGGCTAAATTGGAAGAACAGAGAAAAGGTATGTGGGAAGAATTTGTGAAATGTTTCAAGGATTTTGACTGTTTTTTTTGTTTTAGTTATTAAGGAAAAGGAATCGTCTAATAGTTCAAAGACAAAGGAATTGGAGAAATTGATGAGTGTTAAAGAATCTAAAAAAGCTGCATTTGAAGAAATTAAATTAGCTGATTTAGCTCTCCAGCAAGAAGTGGAACGAGCTAATAAGAAGAGAAAGGAAACTGCAAAAGCGCTGCAGGCTGAAGAAGAGAAAAAAATTAAATTGGAAAAAGTGCCTGAAAAAAATAAAGAAACGATTGCTGAATTGGAAGAATTGGAACCTAAATTAATAGCTGATAGACAAACTGCTGAAGAAAAACATGCAAAAGTTATGGAGTCACTGGCTCAGGATACTCAGGGTTTGCAGGTTAGTCAAAATTTTTAAAAAAATGGAATTGATTTTTTTTTTTTTGACTAATGATTGTTTTTTTTTTTTAGGAAGAGAAGGAAAATTTACAAACGGAACTAGTTCAGCTGAAGAAAGGAGTTGATAAAACGAAATCAAAGTATGATATGGCTAAGACGGAGTTGGAATTGTATAAAAGCCAGGAAGAAAAAGAAAAAACGAAATTAGATGATTTAAAAAAACGTTACGAGGAAACTGTTAATAATTTGAAACAGCGCGAAGAGGAAATGAAATCCGTCTCTGCTGCTATTCCTGATAAAGAAAACAAACTCGAAAAAGCCAAAAGCGATTTGATTGAAGTAAGATCAGAAGAGCAAAGATTATCAGAAGAAAAAAGGAAACATCAATTAAGTATTGAAGAAGCTAGAGTTGCAATGCACTCGAACCGCGGCCGGGGAAAAGTTTTAGATTCTTTAATGCAACAAAAAGCAGAAGGCAGAATTCCAGGAATTTTCGGCAGGATGGGAGATTTGGGTGGAATCGATGAGAAATATGATGTCGCTATAAGCACGGCTTGCGGCCCTTTGGATAATATAGTGGTCGATACGGTTGACACTGCTACTGCTTGTATTGATTTTTTAAAAAGGAATAATATTGGTCAAGCGACTTTTGTCGCGCTGGAGAAACAGGAGAAGTACAGAGATATTTATTCGAGACCTTTTAGAGCTCCTGAAAATGTTCCGAGATTGTTTGATTTGATAAAAGTTTCGGATGAACGAATACGGCCGGTTTTTTACTACGCGTTGCAAGATACGTTGGTTGCTAATAATTTGGATCAGGCCACGAGGATAGCTTATGGAAGGCAAAGATACAGGGTGGTTACTTTGACTGGAGAATTGATCGAGATTGCGGGTACTATGTCAGGAGGCGGAAATTCAGTTCATAGAGGTTAGTGAATTTTTTTTTTAAAAATATTGTTATTGAGAGAATTAGTTAATTTATTATTATTTTTTTAGGGAGGATGGGCCGTAACGTCGAAGCTCAAACCGAAGCCGTGAATCCCAAAGAATTTGAAAGAATGGAAAGAAAATTCGAAGAGTTAAGCAATCGCTATATCCAAATAAGAAACAGAGCGACTCAGTTAGAAGATCAAATCGTTCAACTGGAAAGCGAACTTCGAGCAGCGCGACAACAAAAAAATAAATTAAACATCGAAATCCAATCTTTCAAAAGTCAAGAGCCGATGCTCGAAGATCAAATTAAAAACCAAAAGGTTAAATATCAAGAAGCAGCGCTTGATCAGAAAAAATTAGGAAATCTAAGCAAAGCGGTCGCCGATTCCCAAAAAGAATACGAAAAAGCTAAAGAAGAATCCGACGTGATCGAGAAACAAGTGAATAAACTCCACGCTGAAATCATTGCCAAAACAAAAGGGAGATTGGAAGCCGCTCAAAAAAAATTAGACGAGGCCACTGAGAAATTAGATAAAGTTAAGAAAGAGAAAACGAGGTTGAAAGTAGCGATTTCGACTGCTGAGAGGAACGTTAAAAAATGCGAAGAGAGGATTGATAATATGAAACAGGAGATTGAAGAATGCGTTGAGAGGATTAAAAAATCCGCAGCGGAGATTAAAGAAATCGAGGAAAAGGGTACGAAGACTCTCGAGGAATTTGAAGAGTGCGAAAAAAGATTACAAGAGCTGCAAGATGAAAATTCTGATATAAAAGGAGAAATGGACGCGTTATTGGAAGAAGAAAATAAATTAAAAGCGAAGGAGATCGATTTAAAACAAGAATTGTCAAAAGCGAAAGGCGAGCTTGATCAAAGATCTCATAAAATTCACGCAGATAAAAAACGGATGGAAAGTTTGAAATTAATAGAAGAACCGATGAATGAAGAGAAAGCAGAGTTGAAAGAATTAACGCCTGAGGAATTAGAAGAGGTTAATATTAATAATGTAATGGAAGAAATTCAAAACAAGGAAAATAGTTTGCCGAAGCAAAGGCCGAATTTAGGAGCGATACAAGAATATACTAAAAAGCAGCAAGTTTGTTTGGAAAGGGAAAAAGAGTTAGAAGCTGCTACGAATGAGAGGAATAAAACTAGATCGGTTTTGGAGGAGTTTAGGAAGACGAGATTGACTGAATTTATGAAAGGATTTAGTGTGATTTCGATGAAAGTTAAGGAATGTTATCAGATGTTGGCGGAAGGAGGTGATGCGGAATTAGAATTGGTTAATACGATGGATCCTTTCTTAGATGGAATACGGTAAGTAAATTTAGATAAAAGTGAGCTCTTACTAATCGCCAGCGCCGCCTATGGCTGAATTTTAAACAAGAAAATAATCTATACTCATTTTTTTAATATTTTTACTTTCAGATTTACTGTCCGTCCTCCGAAAAAATCATGGAAAGAAATTCAGTATTTATCAGGCGGAGAAAAAACCTTATCATCACTATCTCTCATCTTCGCTCTTCATTATTATAAACCTACGCCTCTTTATTTCATGGACGAAATCGATTCCGCTTTAGATTGGAAAAACACAGCAATCGTTGGATTTTATCTCAAAGAACAAACTAAAAACGCCCAGTTTATAATTGTGTCTCTTAGGGAAAATATGTTTGAAATTGCTGATCAATTAGTAGGAATTTTCAAAACGAATAATTGCACGAAATCAGTTACGATTATTCCTCACAACTATATCAGTAATTCAGGTGGAGAGCAGCCAATTGAAGCTCATTAAACTTCTTAACTTTTTTTTTTTGTAAATTGAAATATTTAGAATTTCTTACTTTTTTATAAAGAACATTATTTTAAGTATCAATAAAATAAATTTAGTAATTATTACTTACAATTTTTTTTTCGAATTAGTAAAGAGGTAATCTTTCGGATATTTCAGCCGCTTCAGCAGGAGAACATGATAAAATTGCGATTGAAGGTCGAATACGTCCTGCAGTTGGCCGGAGGACTAAAATTCCAACTTGGCATCGAGTTAAAAGAAATTTCCATTTTAGCTGAGATTTTTCTTTTGAAGACATTCTTAAAAAATCTTCCGGCTAAAAAGCAAAATTTTAATTAGATAAAAATAAGAAACTTGGGAAAAATATTTTTTTGGAGATTAATTTTCGCAATTTGCTTAAAAATAATCATTAACGAAGAACTCTTACATTGCACTTTAGAATTTTCTCCGCTGCTGGAGAGCTAAGCCTGCAAGATGTTATAGTCCCTCTGTGATCACTCAACTGAACCCGGATATTGAAAATAAGTCTTGTTGAAGTCTGGGACTCGACTTGGCACACTATATTCGAGCAGCCGTAGCCATCTATAATTTGTGAACATCTTGTACTGCAAAAAAATGGAACATCATAATTTCTGATTTTTTTTAAATTTAAAAAAAAAATGTTTACCATTGCTCAGCTACTATTTCTTTCTCGGGGCCATCTAAATCAAATCGTGTCAAGAAAGCGAATAGCAAAGCCGTGAATTTATTTTCTTGATCCCCATCTTTAGCTCTTTCCAAAACCTGAGCTGTTGTCATTACCGTATTAATTTGAGAAACGTCGACGATTTTGCTGGCTTGATCTAAAATTGCCATTGATTGAATCGGTGCGGCTGCAGCATATTTTTTCAAAGCGTTGGCTTCCGGAGTTCTTGGATCCTCCGTAATTATAGTTCGACAGGACACAGTCCCAGTAATGGTATTTCTAAAGCTGCTCCAGGTTAATTTAATGTCGGCAAAAAATAAAGCTGAAAAAATAATTTCAAAAATTAGACCTCTCCATTTTTTTTCCAGTTCAAACAAAAATTCAACGTACTTGTTTGTTGGGGTAACCACGAATCCGCTCGGCTAATGTCATCTTCATTCCATAATGTGACATAAAATTCTGAATGAGTTTGATCCATTACTACCACATCACGACACACGAAATCTGAAGAATCAGTTTTAGATTTTCCTCCTTTTAGTACACCAACCTTTTAATAAAAAATTCGAGAAATTAAAAAACTCATTTTATAATAGATTCATTGTCTTCCACCTTTATACTTTTATACTTACATTACGTACAGCAACCAATAGATTAACATATTGACCTGCCATCGCATCGCCATAAGCAAAAACATCGGATAAACGTAAAAAACCTTCATGCGGTTTAATCGGCATATGCATCAAATCTCTGTATCTTACGGAATCGTCTTCACAATATATAGCCATACTTGAATGATGTTCTTCGAGAGTTAATTGAAAATTACTAAAAAAAATAATATCTTCCAGTTACAACATTTTCTTTCACAAAAGAATTGTCAATGTAAACACGAGCCAGTGTTAAAATACGAAAAGTCATAACAACTTTTTGAGTGAACAAATTTTTGCATGCTTAGCTTACGTAATACCCTTTTTATCGTTCAATGTTTTATGATGACTTCTTGCAAAACACCGGCTCCGATTATAAATATTTACCTGGATACTGTCGGATTATACAAAGCTGAGACACTGTTACTAGGTATCATCGACACTCTCGGATTTATAAGTTCGACTAAAATGATTAAAAACCCGATGAGTGAATAAATAAAAAAAAAAATTACTAATCAAATAAAACCTCTTCAACCAACTAACCGACATCGCCTATTTTAAATGTTTCACTTAACCTCTTCACACATTCGGTCGAACCCCAGAATGAAACATTAATACTATCTGCAAAATCTTTAAGAGTGAAATTCCAAACAGCTCTCGATTCACCTTAAAAGACGAAAGAAAAAAAGCAAAATGATTTTGAGTGACGAAGTTGAAAAAAATATGGCGTCTATGTAAAGCTTATATGCTTGAAATCTTACCTTTTTTTCCGTAGAAACTTTTCGGTTCTCTTTTGGCGCAGATGATGCCGATTATCAAAGCGTTGCTTACATTATACGTTAGAGCTCCTATTTGCGTTTTTTTAACACCTGAAGCCATTATTAATCAGATTTATCTCACCAAAACGTGAAAGAAAAAACGACCGGAGTGAGCGTTGTCCTGTACTCCTGTGTCAACGAGAAATGCAATTTGGCGCGCGTTCAGAAATTCATCAATTTTGAAGCTCCTTTGAATTTTGAATTTTAACGGTTTTTTCTTTCGCTTTTTTTCCAATTATACGAAATAAAAGCAATTTTTAAATAAAATATTAGGATAGGAAAATAAAATTTAAACGATATTATTTTAATTATTTATAATTTATTTTTTTAATGTGTTTTAAAACAATTTCTTGTCCTATGACAATTTTGCAGTTACAAAGTGTATTCTTACAAGAGATTAATTCACCTTCATTCAAATTTTTTTTATTTACTAAAAGAATCAAAACCGATCGACCTTACTAAATATAGATTGCAACTAAGTACCATAATTAAAATAAACCCTGATCGTGATTTCTTTTCAAATATTTTCTCAAGCAAAACTTAGCATTAAGAAAAAAAATTATTATTAATTTGCTTTAATTAGCATAAGCAGTTCGTTGCGAAAAATATTTTATAAAACAAATACTAAAGAAGTATTTCTCTACAACTTAAAATCATTTTACAAACGTCCTAATGACTTAAAATAAAAATTCACCGCACTGGCGAGGGGGGAAATAAACAGTCTTTGGGAAAAACATAAAAATAATTGCTAGTTGGGATAGTTTTATGGCCTTTGCTTTCACCAGAAATTTATAAATAAAAAATTCGAGTAATTTGGTTCTTTTTGTAAATAATGAAGATAAAAAAAAGCAGGTACATTTTTGATCATTTACGAAAAATTAATTACAGAAATAAAACTAAATAGAAATTAAAAAATTAATTTAATAAATAAATAAAAACAGAATTTATTTATTTACTTTTTGAAACGTATTTCCTTCGTAGGCTTCTTAAATAATTAAAAAAAAAAAAGAAAAAAGAAAAAAATTATTACAAAAGCTTTTTAACAAAAATTTTCATTGAAAAATATACAATATTTTTCGAGCTGGTTCCAACTATGACTGATTCTGCGAATTGTCAGGTTGGTTTTGAGTACTGCTGGTACGTATTTGCTGTTGCTGAACTGTAACTGCCATAAGAGGGGTTCCACTTGCTGATGAGGTTTGAATTCTAACGGGGTTAACACCTGCTTGCCTTACTATTCCAGGAAGAGTTGCAGCGACCTAAAGAAAAAAAAATTAATCAGTTTGCGAAGATTGCGAAGAAAAAAAAATCGCGCCTCTTATTAACATACCTGAGAAATGAAAGCTTGTTGTGTTGAAGTTCCCGACTGAGCCACCTTAATCGACCCAGTTAGAGCTGATGCTAACGTAGAAGAAACGCTAACTTGTTGTCTTCCCGAAGCGTCAATCGTTACGCTTGGTACGGCCCTAAGTGCTCCAGGGACGACTTGTATCGTCTGCCTGGCTGACTGAGATCCACTTGCGGGAATGACTCTCGTCTGTACAGTTCCTGCATTAACTTGCGGAGATTTCCCAAGGACAACTTGACTTCCCTGTTGCAAAACTGGTTGCCCTGTCGAAACCTAAAAATAATTGTTTGTGTTATTAAAAAAGTCGGGAAAATTTTAATTATTTTTTTTTTCGATTTTTTATTATTACTTACAGTTATGTGCTGAGGTTGAACGTTTTTAATAACTTGCTGAATATGTTGCATGACTGGTATTGCTTTCCCGCCCTGAGATTGCACGATTAATTGAGTTTGAAGCCCGCCGGGTTTAGCTATTTGAGCAACTTTGGTAGCTTGACCTCTCCCTTGCTTCGCTAAAACTTGTTGGTAATTTATGCCTAATTGCCGCATCGGTTGATTTGTTCCAGGCGTCGTTTTTATTTGAGGATTTATTGTAGCCTTAACCTAAATAATTAAAAAAAATTGTATGATTTTCATGCTTGATTTTCCTGCTTGTGAGAGCAGAGTTTAAGCTCCCTAAAATTAAAAACGTTTTTTGAGGAGGCTTTTTTCCCTATTAGAATAAAATTTTACCTGAGGTATAGCAATTCCCGTCATTGGTATCGTCACGCTCTGCCCACCGGTCGACGTTTTAACTAACGTCGCCACCGGTGCCTGCCCGGGCGTCCCAGTCTGCACCGACAAACCGGCTTGCGCTAAAATCTGCGCAGTAAGAGCCGGTTGCTGCGTTACGGTCACGGCCGTTTTCTGTTGCCTTTGAAGTTGCTGCTTAAACGCCGCTACTTCATCCGGCCTACCTTTAGTCACAACACCTGCAGTCTGTTTCAAAAACTACAAATTAAAAAAAAATTACTCTCTACAAATTTCTTCACCTAAAAAAAAATTTCTCACCTGAGCTTTTTGCTGGGACGGGGAAACGGGTTGAACAGCAGTAACGCCCGAAACCGTAGCCACCGCTGTGACTTTTTGCTGACCAATCGCAACGCCCGCTTGACTTAACTGCGAGGGTTGCCCTTGAATAACCTTCAATTGTTGATCCCTCATTATTAATCTCTGCTGTTGCTGCCTTAATATCGCTTGTTGTTTTAAAAATTGCACTTGAGCGTTATTAATCGCTTTCCCAGACGCAACGGAAACGGTTGGCACGGCAGCGCCTTTAACAGTAGCGACGGATCCAGGAATCGAAGTCGCGGATACGAGGTTCCCAGTTGCAATCCTTGCTGCTTGAATTTGCGCAACGGAGACAACAGCAGTAGCAGAAGAATTAGCAACGGTTCTAGCTTGGCTAGCAACAACCATTTCCTGAATTCCAACTGGGATCGTTGCTACGGGTCTCGTCTGCCTCAACCCGGGAGATAGCGTCGTGATTGTAGCTGTTGGCACGACTGAACTAATTTGCTGAGCGGATGCGATAACAATACTCTGACTCTGCGCTCCAGCGGAGCTAGGCGACGAAGTCGTCACAGTTTGTATAACTTGAGCATTGCCAGCAGCGGCATTAGCAATCGGGATCCCGACGCTTACGCCAGTCGCAGTCGAAGCAACGACAGCAGCCGATTTCGTAGCAGCCGCAGCTGCTACAAGTTGGCGCTGTTGAATTATTTGCTGTTGTTGTTCAGGCGTTAACGTTTGATTCGCGTTCGCTTGAGCAGCTTGTATCGTTTTTTGTTTTTCTTTAGCTATTCTCTCCGCTCTTCTCGTTGCTATTTCAATCGGGTTAACGGGAGCTTCGTACGTTATTCCCGATTCGGTTAAAACATCAGCGTGTTTTGGGTTTTTCATGGTCGGATTAACCAAAACCTGTTTCAACGTCGGGCTACGTTTAAACGATAAAACTTTAATATTATCGAATCTTTGATGATAAACATCCGTAAAAGAAGCGTTGTTATCTTGCATGTATAATTGACAAGTCCGAACAGGTCTGCTTGATTTCGTGACTGGTAATTTATAAACGCTTTTGGTTTTCTTTTGTTTCTTTGAATCTTGTAGTAATTTCCCTTCTTCTCTGGGTACGATTACCGATTCGTACCGATTTCGACACTGAGAAGGAGATCGATATATGCTTGAGACCATGTTCACCATATCAGCGACCATATCCCAGTTAGGAGTGTGGCCTGGGTTAAGGACGACGAGATTCAATGGCAGTTCTTGCAGTTTTTCGATGGACTGCAATAAAGCCCAATCTTCGTGGATCGTCCATTCCGGCATATTTTCCGAATCCGAAGAAGGTTTGGTAGGCGCTGGAGGTTTTTGTCCAGGGACTTGAATGCTTGGACGGACCAAACCTCTGTATTTTTGCATCTTCATGTCTCTGCGCATTTTTTGTAAAGCGGAGCTGGGATGATCGAATAATGATCTCGGAGCGGAACCGGGGGAATCTTCTTTTCGATGCATTTTAACCGCTCGTCTTCCTACGATTACAAATAATAAAATTTAATAATTTTTCTTTGAAATTTTTGAACGTGCAAAACTTGAAATTACCTTCGATGGGAGATGCATCTGCGGAACGAACACGTTTCAATTCCTTTTTGACGTAAACCGGAGGTAATTGAGTGTCTAACATTGTTTGGGATTCGTATAAGAAACACATCGATTGATCTAAGTAAACGTCGTTTTGCTCCTGGGGCGGAGTCGGAGGGCACCACATCTATTTAAAACAAAAATAATGTAGGAAAAAAAAGTTGGCTAAAAATGTCAACTGATTTTTCTTAAAACTTACCGGCATTTCTTCATTGGTCTTACGGCATAACCAAACCTTAAGAAAATAAAGAAAAAAATCAGCATACTAAAAATTTTAAAAGCTGAAACTATAAAAAAAAAGAACCGACCATCCAATTCACAAGAATAAATTTTAGAATGGAATAAATTTTGGTTTAAGTCTACATGAAAAATTGTTTCTTCTTGCTCAAGCTCCTCAACCATCAAATTAGGAAGATCAACCAACCTAACCTAACCCTGTAACTGCTTTTTTTTTTTTTTTTAATGCTAGCCCGAATTCAAAATATTTAGCGTTGTCCTACGATTCAGCCTGGCCCGCATCCAAGGTTTCATACTCTAAAACTTCTCAGAATTTCTTGTCGAGCAAGTTTTTTATAATTTCTTGTCAAGCAATATTTTTTAAAATTTCTTGTCCAGCCGATCTTTTCAAAATTTTTGCATTTTTCATCGCGCAAAAAATTAAATTATTTAGCAAAATTAACATACTTATTACTGACGTTTCATACATGAGCTTGATAAATCAATTTTTTCTCATTTAAGCTATTTATCCGCATTTAGCTTTTGATATGGAAAAGGATGGTCGATCTCTGTTATTGAAGGTGATCTGAACCCTTGCTTCCTTCGTGCTCATTACATCTCAAAAATGTCTCCAAGTTTGGTAATGGCAAGGCAATGTTTTGGTGCCAGTTAAAAAAAATTATTTAAAAAAAAATTACTAAAAAAGCCATAATTAACTAACAAAAAAATTCTTATGGCTACAAAAAAAAAAACTTTAAAACCATAACTCTTTTCAAAAAAAAAATCTCCAAAAACTTTTTTCAATTACTTTGCTTCACCCTTAACAACTAACTTTAATGATTAAAATTCCACACTGGTATTGACAAGCCTGTGCCATACCAAACTCGAAAAAAAAACATAAAAAGCACGGCGGAGAGCAAAGTTTGACACCAAAACAGAGCTCAACCTTGGAAACAAATTTCGAAATAACAAGTACAAATATAAATATTAAAAGCAAGGAAATCAAATCCCTTATATTTATTACATAATATACAAACAACATTCTATAAAATGTTAAATGTGCCTCATCTCTGAAAATTCTGACATATGAAAAGTAATTCAAATACGATTCTTAGTCAAAAACCCAACTGCAAATCCGATTTAAAAATAAAACTAAATTTTCAAAAACATTAAAAAAAAAAAGAAAAACAAACAATTTAAATATGAATTTGCAGTTTCCTTTAAAATATTTCGACAGTGACAAAAACTCAACGATCCCTGTTCTCGATAGCTTCAAATAAATAATTTCGACTGTTTTTATAAATGTCAGAAAATCAGAACGAATTATTGCGTTTACGTATTTTAACAATAATAACTAAAAAAAAAAAAAAATATTTAACGTGTAAAAAAATGGCAGAGGCATTCCTTGATGCGGATTGGACACACGGAATACTTCAGCGAGAATTGAATTTTGTAATGGCGTGAACAATAAAAAAAGAAATTTACAAACAAATTTTTACACGACGGTCTTGATTGTTTTTTTTAAATCGAATTTAATAAATTAAAAAAATAAATAATTGAAGCTAGAAATTATTTTTGCGAAATAGTTACAATCTAGAATAGCTTCCCACAAAGTGTCAAACTCTTGCCGAATTTTCTTTTTTAGATTTCAAATTGGTGATTTGATTTTGTGATTGTAATTGTAATAGCTTCTATCGGTTGTTGAGCGGGAAAAAAATGTGTGTTAAAAAAAAAATCTTTTTTAAAAAATTTTCAAGTCTAAAATTTAAAAAAAAGAATTTTTATTATTTTAATGTTCATCAGCCAAGTAGAAAATTTACTGGGCGATTGAGGCTGACTCGATGCCATCGAATTAAATTGCCTAGTCTTTCAAATCCAAATAATTGTTCAGTGGCTCGGAATTTTCTCGGCGCCATTTCTATCCGCTTAATTAATTCTCGCCTAAAATAATTTCAATTTCATATTGGAAAAAAATTCCTTAATTTCACCCGATAGAAGCCTTTCTTATGGGACAAAAAAACCAACTTTTCCATGTCAGATTAACGAATTTAATTTTTCAAAAAAGGGGGTGAGAAAAAAAAATTACTAAATTCAAAGTATAAAAAAAATATGGAAAAAATTTTAAAAACTACAATTAGAGATTTCAATATGAGATCTCGTTAATTAAATTACGCTATTTGTCTGGGGCGAAACGGGACCGTTGCTATCGTTTTTCTTCGTCCCTTTCAATTTACTTTTAACGAAATTAGAGGAATCATTAGAATCGTTATTACACGATATAACATCGACATCGCTAGATTCATGGGAAGAATTCCTTCTTGTTTTAGTAGGAGTATTGGACCCAACGCTAGACAATCGCCTCTTTGGAGATTTGTTATCGTACGCATCACCGTTAAGCTTAACGAGCCTTACAGTAGTCCTCTTCAATAAATTCGGATCCTTAATGTTCCTAATAACGGGCTTAACGCCCGGTAAAATCGGATTTTCATCTAACGTCCATAAATTAATATTTACGGTCCCTCTAGATCTAGTCTTTCTACTTGAATTGCTAATAGGGTTTTTAGATTGGTATGTTTCGCTTCTAGCGGGGTTCCGACGTAATTTACGGCTACGTTCGTAATCGCTATCGTTATCGCTTAAATCGTTTTCATCTTCATCGTCTTCCTCCGATACCGTGTCAACTGTAGTATCTGATTTATCTGATTCGTCTGATTCTACATCGCTTT
Source organism: Liposcelis brunnea (assembly GCA_023512825.1). NCBI lineage: Eukaryota > Metazoa > Arthropoda > Insecta > Psocodea > Liposcelididae > Liposcelis > Liposcelis brunnea. The sequence goes on along the minus strand of CM042065.1, from coordinate 9,986,269 downwards.
CAGAGGACTGGGATCGTTTTTTCGATGGTTTTGATTTTTTACTCTTTAGATCATTAACCTGATTCGTTGCATCCTCTCGGGAATATGTTAGTAAATCCTCGTCTAGTTCCTCTTCTTGCAGTCTTCGTTCTTCTTCCGCTTTTAATGCTTGAAGCCTTCCTAGTTCCCATTCGCGTTTTTGTTGTTCGATTTGTGCTTCAGCAGCCGCTAGTTGTTCCGCCGACCACGCGGCCTCGTTTTCTTCGACGAATTTCATGGCGTATCTCTCGATAGGTGTTAGCTAGAAAATTTTTGAACAAAAGATTAATGTTTATTTTCATTGATAAAAACTTATTAAATTAGGAGAAAAGATTTTCATTCCTCATTTTTGAATAAAATCAACAAAAATAAATCTGACATATGCTCATCTTTTGATTTAATCATAGGAAACTCTTCGCTTTCAAAATTTTTGAAAAATGGCCATAGCAAAAAAAAATTTAAGTTAATCGTTAAAAATTTATTTGAACTTTTTTCAAATCTTCTTCGGCTCAGAGATTTTTCTCCCTTTCAATTTGCGGTCAGCAATCTTTCCTAAATTTTTTTCAAGCCCAAAAAAAAGAATTTTTGAAAAAATTTGTACGACAAAATTTTTTTAGCACTTGAGAATTTCTCAAGTTTTTTATGCCCAGGGACTTTTTCAGAGAATTTTTAAATCCAAAAAGTTATTAAGGAAATTTTTCAGCTTTGGCCATTGCTTCATATAAATTGCTAAAGCAACCAAATACTAGGCTGGGCGAGCACGAACTCTCCTAAATAAAAATTCAAACCATACCTGTTCTACTAATGAATTAACCTCCTGTTCCGCTTTACTTATTTCCGTTTCTACATGAGTTGATTCGTTAGCATCATCAAACGGAATATTCTCATCGAATTCCGCCAGTTCCGCCGCGGCCTCTGCTTTCGCAGTTCTCGCTGCCTGTACGTCTGATTCATCTTCAGCAGCCGCAAGAGCTGATTCAAGCACACCCAACGCAGCTTTATCTTCAGGATGGACAACTTGCTCCTAAAATTAAAAAAAATCCACATCAATTTACGACCCCATTCAAATTATCCCAATTCTAATTCAATACAAAATCCTCATTCTCTAAAAAAGCATCAACTAATAAATCAGACATATGCTCGTTAAACTAATCACTGGAATTTATCAGCCTTTTATGTTTAACTATAAAAAAAACTTACAGATGATTCTCCTTCCTCAGCCGCCGCTCTTTCCCTATCAGCATTAAGAACTTCAGCCATTCTTCGAGATGCGTCTGTTTCGCTGACATCGACATTGAAAAGATCTTGGATTGTAGTCTAAAAAAAAAGAGAAATTTCATTATTTTTCGCATTTTAAAAAACTGATTAATAATTTTTTTTTAAACTTACACTTTTGAAATAGGCTGTTGTAAAATTTCCTCCCTCTATGGCAAGATCTCCTAGCAATCTCTTCTGATTAGCCTTCTTTAAGATATTTTCTTCTACAGTCATTTCACTAACTAGCCTGTTAAAAAAAATAATACAATGAAAAGATTTGCTTAAATAATTTTCAAGATTCAAGATTTTTTTTGCTTACCTATAAATATGTACATCTCTTGTTTGACCTATCCTGTGACACCTGTCTTGGGCTTGAGCATCCATTGTCGGATTCCAATCGCTATCGTAGAAGATTACTGTATCTGCTCCCGTTAAATTTACACCGATACCACCAGATCTTGTTGATAATATAAAGCAAAAAATTCTTTTATCCCCGTTGAACCTTTCCATGAGTACCTGAAATTTAAAAAAAAAATTTAATTTACAAATTCAAATCTTACTCAAGAAATTAACTAGCTAAATTTTTATGTCGGTAAATTTCTGGAAGGTGAAATGTATCAAAACAAACACCAGCTGGTTATCTATCGATTTTTTATAGCACCAATTAAAAGTTTTAGACGCATGAAGCGATAAAACTGATCTCAGATGCACCCTTGAATCCCTCCCAAAACGATTTTTCCTTACCTGCCTCTGATCAACCTTTGTGGTTCCATCTAACCGAAGATAAATGTGCCCGTGATAATTTAGAAAAGCTTCAAGGATGTCCAGCATCCGTGTCATTTGCGTAAACAAAAGTACCTTATGATGATTCATTTTTAATTTCCTAAGCAGTTTATCTAATACTTGCAATTTACCTGTAAACAAAAAAGTAGCGATTAAAATTTTCAAATCCAAAATATTCAAAAATAATTTTTGTATGCAATTAAAATAGCCAAATGAACTAAATTAATCGTTCAATTGTAAGGCAACTGCAATTCTATTTGGCATCATTTCGGACAGTGAGCTACTTATTAAAAATAATTAGCCACCAATTTGCTGATGCGTGATTTATTTATTTTTTAAATATTAAAACTTACCACAGTCGTATTGAATCAGTCTTGGATCTGGGAATTGAGTACACATGGAACTAGCAATAGGATGAAGTAAATTACAACGAGGTGAAAGATCAGATCGCATAGCCATTTCATCCCGCTTTCCACCCCAATATATACTCGACGACGGATGCGAACAGTGAAATTGTATTCGCGGAGCGGCTACAGATGGAACGAACATAACAAACCTGAAAATCAAAACTCAAAATTAATCCCTCAAACTCCTTTCACTTTAAAAAAAATTTCTTAATTGAAATTTAGCTTCATACTTGGTGACTACAATATTAAACAATCATTAAGTGATCAGAGAGAATGTTAATCATCAGCTTTAAAAGTGCAAACATGAATTTATTTTTTTTAAACTAATAATTACCTTTTCAGTACATCTGTAAGTTCTTCAATTAAAGTTTGAGGTTTCTTGACAGCGGAATTCAAATGATGCGTTTGAGACCAATACAACCGATCTTTATGGACGTTTTGACAATGTATCAGGCCAGAGCACAGCCAATTGTCAGTTAAAGCATCAACATGATCTACTATTCTAACAGATTCAATCAGATCTGATCCATAAAGCGGATAAGCTTCACAACGGCATTCGTTAAGATTAGCTATTAAATCTAACTTCTCCTTTCTTCTTGTTTTTAATCTTTCTTCAATTTTTGGCTAAAAAGAAAAGAAAATATAACATTAATAATTATTTCAGTTTCAAAAAAAATTCTAAATTAGCTACAATTTCAGGTCGATTTTTTTTTAAAAACATTGTTGGTAAATTTCTGGCAGGTGAAATGCACTTAAACATACACCGGCTGGTATCTATCTATTTTCCTATAGCACCATGTAAAAGTTTTAAATGCACTTGGCAATAAAACTGATCTCAGATGCATTCAGGTTGTTCGCTGCAAGGCAGAGAAAGTCCCCGGGGGCACAGAACTTAACCGGCTATTTCTTGGCCTAAATAACTGATGCCAATAAATCGGCAAATAGACGAAAAATATTTTTTAATTGTAAAAGGCCCAGATTTTTAGTTCTTTCTAATTTCACTTACAATATAAAATACTTTCAGTTCCTTTTCTTCAATATCTGATTTCTTCTTTACGTTTTGTTCATTCCTTAAATCACTTCGTTTTACCATTGACTGACTAGTAGAAGAATCTGAAGAGGCATGAGGTTGCGTTTGTACTACTGGCGAAGAAACAGGCTGGGAAATTGCTGCACATGTTCTAGTATTTACTATTGTTGTTGTAGTTGTAACCGTCGTTGTTCCAACCACAACCGCTCCCTGCGTTGAATTCTAATTAAAACAAAAAAAAAATTATTAATACCAAGATTTCATAAAACCAAATAGATTTTTTTTTTAAAAATTACCTGATTAACATTAGAAGTCCAGTTCACCGGTTTAGTAATGCTACTATTACTATTACTACTACTATTAACGAGCTTAACGTCAGCCGTGCTTGCTTTAGCCAACGTTATTCTCTGACCATTCGCGGATATCACAGTGTTGCTCCCTGATTGCGATTGCAATGGGAAATAAATATGTCGTCCCGTGGACGTTTGAACCAGTTGAACTGGAAGTCCTCTTTGCACACCATCTTGATTTGTAACTGCTTTTACTCCACCCTGATGGGGTATTAACTGAACCTGCGATCCACTTATCCTAAGCGATACTCCTGCAAACCAAAATTCCGAATTAAAACTTTTTCTCGATAAAAAATTCAACGTTAAATAATTTTTTTAAGCTATTGTTTCCGACGACAGGTACCAGACATTCAGAAAAAATAATGAATGGAGTTTTTAGAAGGAACTTTTACTATGGCCCTTAATTTTAATTATCACTTTCAAGATTAGAAGCTCGAAAATGAGTGTTCACCAAAAGGGCTAAATAAAAAAATTTTGTTAAAAAAATGTTTTTACCTTGGGACGTTCCGCCAATTGTCAAAGATTTAATCAACGGTGAAGTTCCAACTCTCGCCGGAGGTAGTGAGTTTAGTAGAGAATTTTTGGCTTCTACAACAGGAGGCGGCTGCTTCTTCTCGGGGTTGCGAATACTGATTTTTATTTTAGCAGGAGGACACCGCGGAGGATCGTTCGGTGCTGAATCGATTTCTTCAATTAATTTCCTAGGGGTTTTCATTTTCTTTATCCGGTAGCATACGTAAGCTGTCATTTTTTCCAAATTTACAAAGACTACGTTTAAAAAATTGAGATCAACGTGCTGAAATTAAAAACAAAAAATTGCTAAATAAGCTATGAAAACATTTTTAAGCGAAAAGCTTGACCAAAAAAATTTTTCCCCGAAGCAGAGCAGTAAATCTGCCCCTGGCAAGACATTGCATTCAAAAATTTTTTTTACCTTGTAAGGGTCATATTCCAATGCTTTTGCAACTAGAGAAGCCGTATAGTAAACGATGCCTTCCATTTGAAAAGGGGAAATAATAGGCCTAACTTCAAATAAATTAGGATGATTACACACTTTCCTCAATTGCATTAAAACATTAATTACACTCAACAAATTCCCAGATGCCAAAGTTTCTTTCGTCCTGAAAAATTACAAAAAAAAATTAATAAATTCCCAAAAATTGTTTTAAAAAATTAATTCCAAATCCAACTTACTTAGCCCTAGACATAAAATCATCATACAGGTATCTTTGACGTTTAGAAAGCCGGCACATAACAACATGCTCATACTTCTTTGGTAACTGTTTTTCAACTTCGGTTTTTAATCTCCTAAGCAAAAACGGCCGAAGAACCTTATGCAATCTTTTAATAATATTTTCATTGTATTCTGAATTTCCTTCGATCATCCCGGTTACAGGATTCGAAAACCACTCTTTAAATTCCTTATGAGACTGGAAAACGTTTGGCATTAGAAAATGCATCAACGACCACAATTCCATTAAATTATTCTGCAAAGGCGTCCCGGTTAACAACAGTCTTCGCTGCGTTTGAAAATTTAACAAAAGTTGCCATCTTTGCGATTTGAAATTTTTAATATTCTGAGCTTCGTCTAAAATTAAATATTTCCATTTTTTTCTCCTAAAACTTTGATGATCTTGAATAACTAATTTATACGACGTAATGCAGACGTGGAAAGCGTTTGGTTTCGTCCAACCTAAAAAAAAAAATCAGAAAATTATTAAGAAAATGGTGGCTATGAATTTTTTTTCGCTAAATTTGGTCTCTCAAATTAATTTTGAAATTCAATCCCGGCCGATAGAATTTTTTCAATCACCAAAATAATTTCATGACACAAATTCACGTCCGCACAAAGCAAAATTAATAATTCATAATTGTCGTGAATGATAACCAACTAATCAATATCAAAATAGACTAGGCTAACGGCCACCCACTCACATTTTACTCTCCTTTCTTGATTCGGAGAAACCATATAATTAAATGGAGACTCTAAACTTAAGAAAGGACTTTTAATAACTTCAAAAAAAAGTCAACTCACCCGCTCGCTTGTGCTTCCTTTCCTTTTGCGTACCATAATAGGTCAAAATTTTAAAAGCTGGGCACCATTTCTTAAATTCCATTTCCCAATTTAACATTACTGAAGTAGGAACTATGATTAAATGAGGACCCCAATTGCCTTTTTCGCAAGCTAAATGTGCTAATAACGCAATTGTTTGAATTGTTTTCCCTAGACCCATTTCATCGGCAAGAATCCCGTTAAGTTTTCTATCGAACATAGTAACTAGCCAGTCAAGACCGATGTGTTGATATTCTCTAAGCGTATGCTTTAATAAAAATGGTATGGGAGTCACTACACTAGTTGTAAGCAATGTGTTTCCTTTAGGTTGAAGACTTTCAGCGATAGCAGCGACGTCGTTGATTTCTTTGTTTGCTTTTTCATTGCTCCCTTCCGCATCCTAAAAAAAAAATTATAATATAACTTGAGGAAAAGTAATCTAGTTAATAAAATTACAAAATATTTCTTGGAAAGTTTCTCAGACAAATGCCTCGTGGTCAACAAAAAGAGTAATGTTTGAATGGATTACAAAACTCTTCAGTAACTGGTAGAAGTAACATCATTGAAACAAATAAAAGCCCCCGAAATCAGATATTGAATTCGACTGTCATATGCAGGAGTTTGGCAAAGCCCGTGATAAAAAACGATTTTTTAATAATGCTCACCTTATCAGATAACTTTTTATCAGATTCATCATCGATGAGAGACTTAAGCCCAACTTCATTTTCTTCCTCTTCCATTTCTTCTTCGCTACTTTCACCGTTACTACTCTCGGAGCTAGATTCATCTGAAATTAAAAAAAAAATTGTAATGACCTTGATATTAAAAATCTCGAAAAAACAAAAAAATTAAAATACCATCTTCGTCTCTCTCTCCCTCTTCTTCCTCTGCTGGTGGCGCAGGTTCTCCGCTTGCTTTCCCATACTTTTTTATTAGTTCTTCTATATCCATGTTGTTTTCCGCCTAAAACAAGCAAAAAAATAATTCACTATAATCTCCGGTAAATAAATAAATTGCGTATATCAAAAATAATTACCTCTAAATCCGCCAACTCCTGAGAATGATCAACCTTCCCTTCCGCTTTTTCCTGCTCTTCTAGCGTTTCTTCATCATCTGATGTTTCATTAGCTGAGTCCACTGTAAAGTCTTCACTTTTGTTCGATTCGGTATCCTGAAAAATAAAAAATAAAAATTAACGTCCGAAAAAAATTAATCAGCATTAAAAAAAATTAATCAAGCACCCACCTCTTGATTATTTCCTTCGCTAGGACCGTTTTTATCCCGCTGATTCCAATAATCTTCAGGTAAATCTTTTAACAAGTCTTCTAAAGGAAGTTCGGATTCTTGTTTCAGTCTTTCTATTTCATCAGAATTATTTGTATGTCCGGCATCACCCTCTTCTTTAGCAATAGTTTCTTCATCGTCTTCAGAACTGGTATTTGGTTCAAAATCATCTAAAATACAATAAAAAAATTAGATAGCTAATTTTCATTTACTGGCCTTTTTTTAAATACATTTTTTTAAAAAAAATTAATAATTCATTTTTCTCAGACAAATGCCTCAGTCAACACAAGGGTTAGCTTGAATGGATTTGCGAACCCTTCAATATACTTCGGTAAAAACATCATCACTGAAAAATAAATTTATTAGGCGGGAAAATAAAATGATAATTACCGTCGGAACCAGATTTTTGAACAGGTGAAGCAACTCTTGAGCAATTAGTTGATGATGCTTTATTTGCATTGTCTGCGCCGCTTTTATTCATACTCTCGGCAAGCCAAGATGAATATTTTTCAGTTTGGTCGACGATAAAACTCAAATGTTGATCTAGAGCTTTCTTCCTTTTTTCTTCTAGTCTTGTAGTTTGCTTATACTCAACCAACTAAAAATAAAAATTAACTTGAGATTAATTTTTTGTTCGGAAAAGTTTTAATAAAATTAACTGAAGGGGAATAAAACCTTTTTTGGTGTAGGATCAAGCAAAAAAAAAAATTGTTCAGGCTAAAGCTGAACCCGAAAAAAATTTAAAGCTTGTGGACGAAAATTTATACAAAACGAGCAAGGTCCAAGTCATGTGACCGCGGACTCCAGATTGAAGATCAAAGTCACATTTTAAGAAATCACACAATACAAAATCACAAAACTAACTTACCTTATTTACATTCGCCCAAAAATTCTTAACCTCCTTCGCCATGAAATTAGCTAACTTCCTCAACTTAAGTTCCTGAGATTTTTCTTCTTTCTTCTGCATGATCGCTTTATCTTGAAAGTATTTCTGAACCATTTTCGCACACTAAACAAGAAAAATTATGATAATTTTTGTTTATCAAATTGAAAAAAATTGCAATAAAATTCAATTTACCTTCTTGGCATTAGCTTTCTTCCATTTACGTTCTTGAGCAAAATCCGCAGCAAGCCAAACCATTTCTTCTAGCAAATAATCCCAATGGGCTTTATTCCTAGGCGGTTCTTGAACTTTCGGGAGTCTCTTTTCCGACCAAAGACCCTCTCGTTGTAATTCTGATACTCGCTGAACCACATACGCTTCCTAAAATTACAAATAAAAATCACGTAAAATATTTACACCTTTCCTTCCATTATTCCACCTCACCCTAAAATCTTACCTGTTTGGCTTTCTCAACAATTTGTTCTTGGCTTCCTATAGACGTATCATACACAGCAGATATGGAATGTTGTCTAGTGTGTTGCCGAGCAACCGGGTTTAACATTAATTTATTCAACTGCTTCGTAGGTGACCGTTTCTCCGGGCTTGACAGACGATTTGTCAAGGTGGTTTCTGCTGCCGCTGCAAATGAATAATACATTAAAACACGGAAATAAATTTTAATATTAATTATTGAAGAAAAGAAAAACTACCTTGCGGCGTTTGCGCTGCAGCAGGAGAATGTGATGTTGAAGAACTAACTGCCGCAGCCTGTTTCCCTTCATTTTCATGATCGGGAAGGGCCAAAACAGATGTGAGATCTTCATCTTCATCATCCAAATCTAATTTATGAGTTTGCAGAAAATTATACAACTGTTGGGTGTTCTGTCTTTTACTTTTCCACGTTGGGAATTCCACAATATTCCCATCCGCTTCCAAGAAAAACAGCTCGGCCGCGCACTCAGCATATTTAGTTATATATTGATTTAATTTCACTGAATTACTATCTAAAATTCGTCTTTTCACTGCCCCTTTTTCATCATTAAAAAAATTATTGTCTAAATTTTCATATAACTTAGGCCTTTTACGAGTTAAATTAGTCTGAACTAAATGATTTGGCTGTGTTGGGGATGTTAACACTACCGCTGAAGGTGATATGGCACTGTTAGTCCTTTGGGGTTGCCTAATGGGCGAAGCAAGTGATGTGACCAATGTTGGATGAGCTGCCGCCCGGACTTGCCCAGGTGTTGGGCTTGGACTAATTGCAACGAATGAAACTCTGCCATCTGCTCCTGGACTGGCTAATTGTAAAGGTCCTCGACTAATCACCCTCTGCTGTGGTGTGATATTTACAATTCTGGCAACACTAGATTGTTGGATGTTCTGATTACTTGTTGACAATGTTGGGATTACCTGGAAAATAATTTAAAGAATACCTAAGGATAGGCCTAACACAATTAAGCACACGAAAACTTCAATATAATGTATTAACTGAAAGACGGAACTTGATTTTTTTTCTCGTTAGATCTCTGCAATAAAATATCAAAAATGACATATTTAGAAACTCCTCGATGATTAAGACTGCCTTTAACTTTAAATGTTTAAGGTAACAAACAAAAAGCAGACTTTAATTTTTTTGACAATAATGTCTTAACAATTTAGAATGTATGTTCCTTGCTCTGTAACCTAAACTGTTGCATTTAAGTTTTTATCATTGGAAAAAATTAATTTTCCTCTTCAATGCTGTCCCTTTTGGATATTTTATCCAAAAAAGAGGATGATGAGAGGATAAGTGAAAAAAAAAATTAAAAAATTCAAACCTGAGTAAGTCCTGGAACACTGACTTGAGAAGTAATGACAAACTGTTGACCGCCAGTCGACAAAAGGTTTAAATTTTGCGTTCCTGTAGTCAAAACATGTTGAAATCTAACAGCTGAACCTGGTGGAACATTTAGCTGCTGAGGGGAGAGGCCTATTTGTGACCCTGTTCCAGAATGAGGGTCACTCATCTTTTAATATCCTAATACAAAGAGAAAAAAAAGCATAGGTGAATACTAATTAAGTGAATTATTTTTTAAGCTAGTCAACAAAAAGTTATCTGCACTCAAGAAACTCCAACTTAACACTACACAAAGATAAACAAAAGATATTTAAATTTTAAAAGGGCTTTAAGACAATAAAAAGCTAAAAAAATCTTTCCAGTAATTAAAACAAAAGCTTTCGAATATCTTTAACTGACAATGCTAATATAAATAAGGCACAGGGAGCAATGTAACTGCATTTTGTTCAAATGAAGCGAATGCTTAAATTTTTAATCAACAAAGCAACAATAGCTGAAACAATACAAACAGACTTGGCGGAAAAACCAGGCTTAAATTAGCGCGAAACGACAGAACTAAAAATAATTCATTTTCCTCCAATGAATATGCACAAAACATATAATATTCGAACAAAAACACTTATAATTTTCGAAAGTATGAATCATAACGCAATCATGGCTACTTTTCGTTAATAATTATTGAAGAATTAAAAATCAGTAGGCCTATTCGATATTTTTTTAGGAGGTTTACAACGTATTCCCGTTAAAGATTGACGAAGCCCTTAGTATTTTGCAAGAGGAAAAATTATTCCACGACGAAAAAACGTATTTCTCAACCCGAAAGCCTAATAATTACATATATTTTTTTCCGAGATAGTCCCATCCCATTCTTTCACCTCTAGCTAGGACGCCATCTTAGCATCAAGCAATCGTCGCAATTCAATCTAATTCAAATCACAAAATATCCCTACTAATTCGATACATCCATCGAAATAAACACCGTAAACGTAAACTACACATCATAAATATTAACTCGATACTTCATAAAATATGGAATTAGATAAATATAGTTACCTTTAGCAGCAACATTTCTTGATCTGTTCTCAAGGACGATCGATTTTGTGAGAACATGGCATTTTTCCATTTTGTGCTCGACTTCCGGCTTCATCCGCCCATTCACAACTACCAACCTATGGAAAATAAATTAAACCGGAAATAAGGCCCTGAAAATCAACCTTTGAAAAAAATATGGCGCCATTTTGATTTTATTCATCATTTTTTTCCCGTTTGCATGGTAGAAGAATAAAAATTAAATAAATCTGGTTTGATTTTAATTATTGAAGACCCCATTTTATTTTAACCAATTAAGGTTAGAAATTAAATGGATTTTAATAATCATCGCTCGAATAACAATATCATCATTAATAAAAGATCTAAGTCGACGACCTTGGAAAAACTAATAAACGAATCTTCGTACTTCGAGGAAAAAGATCATCTATTCATAAATTTTACCTGTATCAGCATTATCAGATGATGAGAGCCTAAACCTGGGCCAATGTCTACCGTTCGTCTTATCAAAAGTATACGAGCGAGACAGTTATTTATAAGAAGATTTTTTTTCAGTATGACATAACGTTAACATTTATCTGAAAACATTAGAAGAACTTAACCGTGTTTCAGTTTACAAGGCTCGTCTGTTTATTAGTGCATTATACATACATGAGGTGCTAATTGATAAGGATCGTGATCGTCTTTTGTAAAGATGTACGTTGTTTTACGCTTCCGTTCAGACGATTTTCTCGTGTCAAAATAAATAAGTGTATTTATTATTTTTTGTTGTATTTTCGGGGACGTCGTCCAGTGTTTAGCACAATTAGGAATAAATTATTTGGAAAAATAAATAAGTAAGTATAAATAAACGTTCTGTGGTTTCATTAAAAATAAAAAATTAAAATTTGCTGCCGGCCATTAATTTTATTTAACGGTTAATTTAAAAATTTTTTAGGCGGGATTTCTAAAAATTAATTTAAAAAAATTTCCATTACCCAGGTGACTTATATATTGAAAAATTAAAACTCAATTATGTATTGTTATACAGTTTTATTGATGAATCAGCAAATTTTAAAAATGCTGACTGTGTTAATTAACGGTTTTTACCGGGTCTTTATGATCGATCATTTTAAAAAGAAAATTTTTTTTGGAAACTAAAAATAGAGATTTTTTTATAACCGTCGTCAAATGCAGTTTTTAAGGTCATATAAACAACTTTAAATAAAAAAAAATATGTTCGACTGTTAATAATAAACAAGAAAAAGGCCTACCAATAAAAACAGATACCTTAAAAACAACATCATAACGTCACAGTTTGCATTTTTTTTTCTGCTTCTTCGATGTTGCCATTAGTGGATTTATTAGTTTTTTTATGCTATCATGTTTCCATATACATTAAGGCGATACTAAGAGCGAAAGGAGATCTGTCTTGAAATATTAGGTAGGCTTTAGGCCTTTGATTTTTGCGAAAAAAAGAATATTTAATTTCAAAGTTTTGCAATAAGATGTATTTAGCACTAGTCCAGGCCTTTTTATCAGAGAAATACAAAATGTTTATTGTTTAAATATTTAAATTTTAGGCAACCGGCCTTGTCGTAAATATTGGAGTGCTTTTTCTTTAAAATTAGCTATATCATGTACTTGTCATTTATTTATGATGTTTTTTTATCTGTTGCATAAGGATTTTTAACCACTTTAAGAGATTAATGCTTTGTTTATGGGATTGTTAAAAAAAATTGACTGGAATAGTGAGAAAAATAATATTTGGTAAAAAAATTAATTTATTTCGGGAAAGGTTTTAAAATTTATGTTTCACGGAATTGGCAAAGTCGGTTTTTCATTGTTTCATAATAGCTCAATTTTTTTAAGGATTAATTTTTTTATCTGTTGCAATTCGATTATACAATTAATTGATTATCTTTAATTTTTATGTAACCTTTTGAAAATTTTTTTTTGAATATATAATAATTCATTTTGCGCTGTAGAATAATTATGTGCCAAAAGCTTGTGATGTACAGTTCGATATAAAAGTGCTTATGGGTGATAAGGATTATTTTTTAGGATTAATCTGATTGCTTTTTATTTTTAAAATAATGGGACAAGTAAAATTTAAAGTAATTTTTGCATCTCTTGAAAAGTAATAATTTGGTAAGTCGAAAAAAAAGACAAATAAAAAAAAACTTCAGTGTTTAATATTTTTGTGTACTGTCTGCATCATTGTGCAGGTTGACGCTTGTCCACAAAAACATAAACAACAAACCAGAGCAAGTGCTAACCTGCATAATGCTATCAGAGCAGCAGTTTTCAATGAAAAGCAGGTTAAAAAATCGACCGCTAGAGTCGCTGGTGGTGTTTAGCATTCGCATGGTTGATATCTAATTAAAATCAGCAAGAATAGGGGAAGGAGTGCCCTAAATAATTTTACTGGAATTGCTTTTCACCGAAAAAAAGGTTTTTAACGGCAGCAGCCCATGAGACTTTAGCCAATTTTTATGAATAAAAAAACGAAAAGTACTTTGTGCCAATCTTAATGTAAGGTCTTAAAATACATCTGATTAAAAGAGCACCGGGCCGGTTCAGAGGTTAAAGCAGTGGTCAAGAATCGGGATTAACTTTAATGACAATTAAGGGAACTGGATTATGCAGCTCTAAAAAAAGAAGAGCTATTTGGGGCAGCTAAATATAATTCATTAGCTTGTTAGGCCTAAAAAATAAATAGTTAAACGTTTTCCTTTGAGAAAGGCAAAGCTCTCCTTCTGCAATGATTTCATGGTTAACCCACACGACAAAAAATTTTGAAGGAAAAGTTAAATCAAGCTAATTGAAAAAAATCGTGGCCGAGAAGACATTTAGGTTTGAAAGTTTTTTTTAATGAAAACGTGCCTACTAGATTTACATATTCTTAAAAGCATAATGAAGATACATTTCAAGAGTCGGTCAAGGATCGCATTAAAAAATATTAGGATAATCAAAACGTTTCCAATATTTTTTATGAATGGGAGTCAGGGGCGAAAGAACTAACATCCAGAAAAAATAACCTTCCTTTTAAAAAAAAAAATTTGGCCTTATCTTGGCTCCACGTGTTTCGATCAATCGAACATTTATCGGTTTTTATTTTGTCGTAGTATTTTTGCTTGGGCTTCATTTAAGAAATCTAGGCCACTAGTTAGGGCTAAAAATTTTTCAATAAAAATTTAAGGGGGAGAGTCTTTGGCTAAACACTTCTGCTGCTGAGGACTTAGGGCTACAATATAATATTTTTCTATCCTTAAAAAAACCCCTTAAAAAGTGAACAAACCTAGATAAGCCAGATGTATGCGATAAGCCTTAGCCCTAGCACATGCACACACTGTGCTAAATATTTATTTTTTTATCTTTTTGATGTTGCTTAATAATTATGTAAAAAATTTTGCATTAACCAAAAAAATTTCGTTTGTCTTTTAAAATCATGCAAATAAACCTAATTCTGATTTAAAAGAAAGCTCTGCTTAAAATATTTCTAGGTTATATTAATTCACGCCTGCAAAAAGCACGTGCTAATTTTTTATTTCAACTAGCAACGATAAAAATTTTCTTTTTCCAGGTTTCTTTCCACGTCAAATCACCAGGCGACAATAAACTCGACATTTATCAATATAGGACGTCATTAGTTCAGGGACCGATTAAAGGATATATTCGTAATCACATAATTACGAGCTAGAAAGAGAGAGAAAGAGAAATCATTATATTCTGGACTGTTCGGGAAATATTAAAAAGAATCTCGGAGTGTTGAATTAATTATGGAAACATCGGCTGTTAAAAAATTCCTAATATTTGTAGCAACAGTACAAAGCGCTAATAATAATTTAGTCTACGGAAATATTTTAGGAGGTATGTAAAAAATTTTAAGAGCTTAAGGGATATGTTTGGCTATTAGGCCAAATAAAGATAAAGTCTTCCAAGCTAATTTTCTATAGCTAAAAATGATATATTAGTTCAATTGACAGTCGGTAGATAGCGCTGGTGTCGTATTAGTTCTTAAAATGATCAATAGTCGACACTACTATTGTTTTAGTTTGTGGAGTGGCCGCTAGAGTCTTAACGCCATTATAGTTTACAAAATAGTCGATGGATAGCGCTAGTGAGGTTGTAAAATATTCGTTTATGAGTGCTAGTGACAAAATAGAATTGGGAAAAGGTAACTAGAGGACGCTAGTGAAACTTTAATTTGAAAAATGGAGCGTATGAAAGTGTAGTTTTGTAGCATGGTCACTAAATGGCGCTAGTGTCGTTTCAGTTTGTAAAATGGTGTCTTTAGAGCGGCTCAAAATAATACAATTGAGCTTAAAAGCTTTTAATGAAATAAATTCTCGATTTGCAAGAAATTTCTAAGTTTTTAATATTTTCCCCCCTAAAATCACATGATTATTCATTTAGTAGTAAACAAAAAAATATTTTGAACGACAGCTTATTATAGATCAAAAACCTCTTATCATTTTATTTTCACTTGCATATACCAACTTGGCAAACATTGCAATAATTTTCATTTCCTCATTTACATATTTAAACCTTATACGGATTTTTGCATTTTTTCTGTATATCAAAAGAAATAACAAATTATATCACCGATGAAATCATATCCAACTACGGTCTTGTATAAACACATTCTCCCCCCCGGTTCCCTTTCCATCTGCTAAAAAATAGGCATTTAGTTATGAAGCTTATAGTGACAATGAAACTTCAGTAAACACACGAATGTTTGATTAAATTAATGCTCGTGACGTATTTATACACCATGTGCTATTTACAGTTCACGTTCAAACGTAATTATATTTTACCGTCTCGTGTGTATAACACTTGAAAAGGTTAAATATGAAAGTGATTAATGAGTCATTTGAGAGTTTTCTTCTCGAAAAGAGAAGAAAAAATAATATCAATTTGTTATATTCTGAAATAACTGAGTTAATTGGCTGTCATTGATGAGGAAGCCCCGATTGACGGTATTATTATTCAAAATTAATTGGAGTATTCGTTTTCCGTTTTAAGAACCGTTTGAAGTTTTATGGATATTAAGTTTTGACTTGATTTGTTATGGGGTTTTTTTAAAATATTTCTGGCTTAGAAATAGCTTTTCATCACTCAGGGACGAAAACCTGCCTTTTCCTCCCTGAAGAGTTTTTTAAAACATGAAAGTAAGATTTTTCGTGATGGAAAATATCTTGCAATGCAGGAGAAGAAAAAGACTTGCCCGTATCGATTTCAAACTCGGTCTCGACGGACAATTTGCCTTTTTCGTCCCTTGTACTCAAAGTTGTCTTTTCATTTTAGAAAAATCAATGATTTAATTATTTAGAATCGATTTTTGGATGTTCGAGAATCGAATCTCGATTTTTTTGAAGCCTGAACATCACTAGCTCTTTCTGGCAACAAGAAACTTCAGGCCAAAGTTCGATCGAACGTCTACGTAGGGAAATCCCTTGGACATGATAATTAGAATATTCTAGCTGCATTTCAATTTAAGGATTTCTATCAGATTCTAATAAAGGAAGCATAACGGGAAAATTTTGTTATCGACATCTTTCAATGTAATGATTTTTTTAGTTGGTGACAAAATAATCAACCGATAAGGGAATGTATCGATACTCAGACATCTAGACTTGGATTAGCATAACAACCAATTCAATTAGAGATAGCCCAAACCTATTCATTTTATTGCGTAGGTTATTTGCCACGAGGGATTCGGATGGGCTATGATAGGGATAAAAAAATTTAAAGCACATAATATAGATTACATGATTGATTATTATTTCAGCGAAAATCAGTTTTCGACTAGAAAAAATTATGCAAGAGAATTTAAGTGTACGATAAATTGCCTAATTACTAAATGGAAGGCGGGCCCTGTTAAGATTAAAATTTCGTGGAGTGATTTTTATGGGGTGGCTATGAGCGTCTGGTGCTATGGACTAACAGAGACCCAATTTTTTCCTTCCCTCTAAACTCAGAGCTAAGCCACCATCTTAATTTGATTTCTCAAATTTAACCTTCTCATCTTAGCCTTTTACTTCTATTTCAGATATGACGCGACTAACCACTTCAGAATCAGCTCAAGAAGACATGCTCACATCGCAGGAATCGGACGAAATGAATTTTTTGGAATACACAACCTCACCGGATTACAATGGTATGTCATACTTTCGTAGAAAAAACATTTACTTCCTTTGGGCTCAGCCGTACATCCTCAACTTTTAAAAATTGATGCTTATTACAAAGGCAAACGATATGACATAACGATATTATACCTTTGTGACATCTATAACTGACAATAACGATCGTAGTTATGTAATTTCAAGATCATTTTCATATTTACTTAAGACCGTTTCACATATATACGATCATAAAGATACGGAGAGCTTTATTATTACAACGATGCTGATAGGCAGGCGATATATTGTTTTTATTGTCATTGTTTAAAGGAACTTGCATCAGCTGAGCGGGTTTTTTTGATCTTGGAGGCTTAGAGATCGAACTTGGTCCCTAATTTTACAAACCGTAAAAAAATTTATAATGTTTTCTTGGCAAGGAAAATCGTTCAATTTTTTTTTTTAAATTTATTTGTGCTTCTAAAGTTTTAAAAGAATTTTCTGGAATATTTTCCCTTGATAAAATTTATTTGACATGAGGAAATTATCAAAAGATTGGTTTAGCAAGAAAATTTATCAAAAAATTGATTCGACAAGAAAATATTTCTAAAAAATTTGCTCAATAAGAAAAATTTTGAATTTTGAAAGTATTTGCATGACAAGAAAAAATTCTGAATTTTGAAAGAATTGTCTCGACAAGAAAAAATTCTGAATTTTGAAAGAATTGTCTCAACAAGAAAAAATTCTGAATTTTGAAAGAATTGTCTCGACAAGAAAAAATTCTGAATTTTGAAAGAATTGTCTCGACAAGAAAAAATTCTGAATTTTGAAAGAATTGTCTTGCCAAGAAAAAATTCTGAATTTTGAAAGAATTGTCTCGACAAGAAAAAATTCTGAAAAAATTTGTTCGACATGAAAAAATTCTGTATTTTGAAAAAATTCTGTATTTTGAAAAAATTCTGTATTTTGAAAAAATTCTGTATTTTGAAAAAATTCTGTATTTTGAAAAAATTCTGTATTTTGAAAAAATTCTGTATTTTGAAAAAATTCTGTATTTTGAAAAAATTCTGTATTTTGAAAAAATTCTGTATTTTGAAAAAATTTATTCGACAAGAAAAAATTTTGGTTTTACTAAAATCCCTGAAAAGCCCTTATTTTTTTCTCAAAAGATTCCAAGGTCCAGATAATTTTGGAAGGAATCGAGTTTCATCACTTTAAAGACAAAATTCAGAATTTGCAAAAAAATCTGAAAATCACTAAGCTAATTTTTTCAATTTTTAGATACGGCAACGTATGATCCAGATAATCACAACATCGATTCCTGGTCAATAATGTGGTACTTGATCTCATTCGGAGGACTCATAACCTTCTTTCTCTTGGTCAGTTTCTCCGAAGTCTGCTGTAAAAAATCAATCCCAGTTTTCACAGAAACGGAAGATGAACCGGAAGTATCATCGCCACCGCCATATGATTTATTCGCACCGCCAACATACGACTCCCTCTTCATCGAAACAATAGAAAAATCTAAAAAGGGGAAGTCAAAACAAAAGAAAAGCAGCATATACGTCATCGTACTACCCGAGGACAAACCGTTTTCCGAGCAAACAAGAGAAAACCCGCTGGAATTCGGGGAAGTAATCAGTAGAAATTCGATGGGAGACGGTGAAGTCGTAACGCCACCTCCACCACCATAGACTAATTAATTAATTATTTACATAAGAGCATTTCGTGACATATTTGCTTTAAGTTTTTATATTGAGAGGCTTAAAAAGCGCCCGTAAGGTTAATCGTGGGAATGAAAAAGAGAAATTATTTTTTTTTAATTAAAAAAATACTCATTTAAATAATTTTCCTCCTTTCTGGCTAAAGGAGAAATCGCCATAAATGTATTGGCTGTTAAATGATAACGTTAAAAATTGTTTTGATTGTGTAAATGAAATAAATATTATAAAGAAGTTTGGTTGAATGAAAAAGGATAAAAATTGCCAATTTAGTACTTAAATAATTTTCGCCAAAGGGCAATTTGCAAATTCAAAACTTGGCTACTAGAGTCGCTGCTGGCGAGGAATATAGTCAATCCAATCAGATTCGACCCGCAACAATAAGATTTTTATTGCGGTTAAATATGGCGTCAGTTACGCTTGTTGGAACATGCCAAGTTAAATCTGCGCAATTTTCCAAATATATTAGGTTTAAATAGCCGAGTGTAGAGGGAGTTAGAGTGCAAATAACTCCTTAAGGTGGCAATAATGTAAAAATTTTACTAAGCTAAATCTAGGCCGCCATCTTTGTTTGTGCCAGTGAGATATTTATCAACATCTAGCAACAAGTTATTAATAAATAATCTTACTACGACTGAAAAAATCCTTTTTCATTGAAAATCAAACTTTAAAATCAATCAAAATCTGTGATAATAACTAAATCGGAAATTAAAATCAATTATAGTTATAAATGGATTGTAAATATGTAAATACTTTAGTTTTAAGCAAATAAAATATTTTTTAAGTTTGGATTAATTTTCAATTATTACAGTTTTCTAAGAGGTTTTCCAGAAATACAACCTCAGACTATTTAAATTTTCTAAAAATGCGGAAGGGAGACGTATAAAGACCCTATTTTCACAGTTGGGAAGTGGAGACAAATTTTTTGGCCATGAAAAAAGTCAAGAAAAATTCTTGAATCATTTTCTCCTTGAGTGAAAATTCTAGAATAATTTTTTCTGACGTGAAAATTTTCTGTAGGGTCCAATTTAGGGTTGGAAGATTTAGGGACATTATTACTGTCTCAGGCTTTAATTTCCGAATACATAAAATTCCAGATTAGACCTGACCGACTTGAGCAGAAATTCATGCCTCAAACTGAACTCGACATCGTTCATACAAATTTTTTCAAACAAAAAGTCAAGAATTTTTCCACTTAATTTCTTTTAAAAATTCCTCCTTTCGTCCTTAACCTTCCAAAGCGTGCTATTCAAATCCATCAAAGCAATTAAATTAGTTCCACAAATCCATAAAAAGCTCAAAAAAGTTCAACGCCTAAAATTTAACATTTTAGCACCAAAATCCTTTAAATGCCTCATCAATATTCGAAAAAAAAAATTAAACGAACTTGAAAACTTTTAGCCAAGGGAAGTTACACGCTAAAAATCCAGTGACTCGTCAATTAGACGTCGACGTCCTGATGAATCTCATCAATGCAAAAGAAGCCAGAATAAAAAAAAATTCCTATTTAACTTATCAAAAACAAACGGATCTTGTGACGTACGCTAAACACCGTAAATTAGTGTAAAGATAACAGTTCATTGAAGTCAAAATCATCACGATTTTTGCTCATCATCTTTATATTTTATAAAAAAAGAAAACCTTGGTTACACCTGATCGCATCGTTGATTTGCTATAATAAATCAATCCAATCGATATCTCATTAATGAATTAACGTGGAAAATTTCACGTTAAATTAATAATTATTATTTTTTTTTTAAAAAAAGAAGTCAACTTGGAATCTACGATCTACGAATCTACGAATCTATGAGTTTTTTTGTAAAAACGAATACGAATGATCGTGAACCTAAAGTTTTTATCAAAATAATAACTTATCGGGATGACCTTTGTTAAAATTATGACCTAGTCCTTTTCCCTAACTTGAAAATGATAACGGAATAGTTGTCATGTTAAATCTTCGCCTTTCCGCTAAATTTAATTTCCTGATTGATTGAGGGAAATGAAAGGGTTCGAGCAGTGGCGGAAGATTTATTCCCCCCAAAGAAAGTCTGGTAAGCCACTGCTGCCCCCACAGTTGCCCAGTGACCTGCTGGATCTAAGGAGCCCAATAGGGAGTGGACACTTTAATGAGTCGTCTGCTACATTCGGGATCACCATTTGCAATTCTGGAAGCTGCCATGTTTTTAAACTGGGTAGAGACCCTAAATTAAAAGCGACTGGCAAACGGCCAGCTATTACGAAAATTAAACGGCATTTTGAGTATTATGGCGGCTGCCACAAGATGAATATTCAGCAGCCATGTTGGTGAACTTGCCCACCCAGATTCAAGAAAAAAGAAGCTTTCACAGAGATTACTGTACGGAGGCTTTGTCCAAGAATTGTCTTTAATAGAAAGCGGTGTGAACAATCATTGAATATTCTTCTCACGGTCTTCCAGGTCTTGAGACTTTGGGTTTTTGTTGTGACTCCAATTTTGAAGACGAAAATAGTTCATGGTCCACCGATAGATGGTGCACGTGTCGTGGCGGCCAGCCAATCACAAGCCGAAAGAGTCCCATCTAAGTGCGATTATTACTAAAGAAGCTCTAGAGCGGATCAATTTCATTGGTCCGCGTTGCTGTAATCAAAAAAAGTTTCAAGACCTGGAAGACCGTGATTCTTCTTGTGGAAGTCGCCATGATATTTAAAATTGTGGGCCGCCATGACGGCTAACACTTCTTTAGCTTATGAAGCTAACATCAAGGCTAGTTCCTTTTGAGTTCATGGCAGCTTCACAGAATTGCAAATCGCGATCCCGTATGTAGCAGACGATTCATCGATATGAAACTAATAAGAAGTGGACACTTCGATGAGTCGTCTGCTGCAAACGGGATCGCCAAATGGAATTCTGGAAGTTGCCATAATCTGGGGGGGCACCATGATGATGGCTAATACTTAGTTTACGAAGCAAACATGGCGAATACCATTTCGAAATCATGGCGAACCTGCAGAATTGCAAAGGGAGATCCCGTATGCAGCAGAAGACTAATCGAAGTGCGAACTGCCCACTCCTGACTAAGCTCCTCAGCTAAACCTTCTCATTGAAGCGCATCCTTAGTCTCATCAACCTTCGCATTCTTATTCTGTGCGAAAGTCATCACGAGAACGAATGGAAACTTTGAAGATGCCCTCATGACCCTATAAGAAATCGTAAAAAGTTCACTGCAACGAATAGAAAAATATATATCTCAAGACATTTACATGACAGAAGAATTCATGACACGAATAAGAAGCACACATCTGTATTTATAACCTAAAATAAACATATCACGTATATTTATCCGCGTATAAATATCCACGTGTAAACAAAATATACTTCTATCGCGCCAAAACAACGCCCCAGCTTCCACTTCGCCATGTTTGAATGCATTAGTAGGCAACCCATGTTGATTATGCACAAGTCTACAAGTTCAGACTTGCGTGTAATCGTTTAACTTTTTTTCCATTAATTCCCCAACTTCAAAATCGACTTCCCCCGAACTTTTTTTTCATTTTTCTCGTGATAAAATTACTCGGGCAAAAATAACCCCCCGGAAAAAAAAATTATACGGGGAAAAAGGATTTGTCAGAAGTGGGATTCGAACCCACGCCCACAGAGTGGACTGCGACCTGAACGCAGCGCCTTAGACCGCTCGGCCATCCTGACTTCGCCACAAACTGCTCTTATATGACGTATTTACGTTTGAGTCTTATCTTGGCGCGTTTCCGATCTTGCGCTTGAACGTTTTTCACGTTTAAAACTTTTGAATCTCTACGCTCGTAACGTTCCCTCATATTTTTCCTCCTTTACAACTTTTATATGATTGAACTTTGAATCGATGACGACGGATTTTAATGATTTCCATTTGTGATATTTAATGAGAAACAGGTTATGGCATTGTTGTTTATATGGATTTTACGCGGTTTTCAGGGAGGGAAAAAAAAGCACGTTATGTAAGATAAACTCTGCACTTTAAATATGTATTTGAACAATTTAGTATTGTGCTCTCCGTGTGCTTTGTAATTGATTGAAACGATTACGTCATGCACATTACTACGTTACGGAGACTTGTTGTTAAAGGGCAGAATTTTCTAGTTTTGTGTTATTTTTTTGTTCTTTTTTCTGTTTCTGCGTAGAAACATGATGATGAGGCGCACCTTTGTTATGCAATTAACAATAATTTATGCGTTTAGATTGAAAATTTAATTCCGAATGATTTTAATTAGATTTTGCATTCAAGATTTTATTTTTATAAATTGAGATTAGGGTTCGTGTAACGAGCAGGTGACTCTTCCTCTGTTTATTCAGGGGTTGAACGACAAATGAAATTTTTTTACACAGTGATTTTTAGTTTCATTTAAAAAAACGCGCAGCCCCGTAGCTGGTATATACTTAGAAGAGAAATTTTTTTTAGTTCTTTATAAAGCTGCCTGCAAAAATTTATGGCCGATAAATGACAGAAGCATTATTATGTTACCCCTTGGAAATTGCTAGTTTCGTTTCAGTTTGTGAAATGATCGCCAGAAAGCGGTAGTGTTGGGTTAATTCTTTTAAAAGCGCTAGTGTCGATTAGTTTGGACATATCAGAAAAGCGCTGATAGCGTTTTAGTTCATGAAATTTTCATTGGAGAACGGCTAGTGATATTTTAGTTCGTGGTAAAGACGTTAGAGAGCGCTAGTGTAGTGTAAATTCGTCATAAAGCGCTGTGCCGTTTTAGCTTGAACAAAATGAATTAAAAAGCATTGGTCTCGTTTTACTTCATAAAATATTCGGCTAGTATTGCATTAATTCACAGTAAATCTTCGGAGAGCGCTAGTGTCGTTAGTTTGTGAAGAGAAAGAACGTTAGCGTAGAGTTAATTCTTTGTAGAGTCGTTGTAGAGCGCTAGTGTAGTTTTAGTTCATGGTAAAGACATTTGAGAGCGCTAGTTTATCAAATTAATTTATAAAACGGTCGTTGAAGAGCTCTGATATTGCCTCAGTTAATAAAGTAAGGATTCTACAGTCGTAGTCGTCAAAAAAAATTATCTATCGGAAATATTTTGTTTGATTAACGAGATTTAAAACTGTATGCCCGTTGGAACTGAAGATCTATAACTTGACCTTCCAACAAGTATTTATGCCAACTAAGGACTACCCTAGCGATATTTAGAGATTATTTTTAGAACTTATGCATGAATCTCTTATCATATTTGCTAGGAATTTGTCTCAAAAGGATTGCTACATAGTTAGTGATGAGGACAGGGGCGCCATTTCAGTGAGATCTTGAAACACTACGGTCAAAGATTCGTGCAATGTTTAGCTTATGTAAACTAAAATTTTTGGTGGAGGCAGTGCATGATTAATGAGAATAGTTTTTCTTTACTTACTGCGACTGAAGAGCGAACGGAGATAAAAAGAAGTAATTCTGGCATCACAAGAAATAAAGAGATTGAAGCCACGAGGGCGAGTGATCGCATCAATTAGTTTTTAACGATCTAAAAGCTTTGCAGAAAAATTCTTCAAGGATCAAATTCAGCGAAGAGAGCTTTTTGGCTAAAACTTCTCTTTCCTTCGATTCTTCTGGCTTCTGTTAGAGTTTAAACTTGTCCTTCAAGCTCTGCATCCTCCTGCTTTTTCTTCAAAATTGTGCGGGTTCCCCTGAAAATTAAAGTTACCTTTTGTTAGAATTTTCAAGAATAAATGTATTTAAAGTGAGCTAAACTAATCAACTCAGGCAGGCTGTAGCATGCATGCGTTTTCGTCAGCTTGAAAATTTAGGACTGATTTCGAGGAATTTATTTTCAGAAGGGGCAAATTATTTTTCCAAGCGAAATTGCAAGTTGGGGTAGAGGGCGGCACTTTTTGCTCTAAACCCGAGACTAGGGACCTTTTTGGGGGCCCTAGAGAGGCTAGATATGGACGGAAAATTATACTTAAGAGATTTAAAAATGCAACAGCAACAAAAGTAAAACATAGGCAGTTAGTCCTAAAAACAGAGGAAACTTTTAGCTTGTGGAAGCTAAAATTCATGAGGGAAAGAGAGGGAACATTACATCCCTGCTATCTAGAGAGTCGCCAATACTGCATATCGAAATTTTAACTACTCATTGGCTGCGACCAAAGTCGTCAGCTGACTTCCGTTGATTAGTGGTGACGTCAACGAATAGGTACTTACTAAACTTACGTTTGGTCACAGCCAATCAAAAAGCAGCAATTTAGTTGGTGACTCTCTACTGCTACCCCCAAACTGCGCCCTGCAAAAATTTATATTTGCAAAAAACATTTTCTCCATTAAAAAATTTTTTTAAAAAACCTTGAAAATTACTTACCGATGTTTAGATATCCCGCACATATCAACGACGTATAAATTCTTAATTTTAAAATGTTTATTTATTTTCCTCCGACAAATGTCTAAACTTTCATCATTCGTTTACTTCTCAAATTTTCATCAATTTAATCCGCGATTATAAAATCCTGGGGCCACACTTACAACTCACCTTATTCTCTGTCTCAAAACGATTCCCGGTAAAACACCTTCTAACAGGGAAACCCCCATGACTTTCTTTTTCCAAATCCCTCTCATTCTCATTTCTCCAACGGATAACGGAAGCGTAATAGTCCGTACGATCGAGATGAGACATCGCCGTCTGAAAAAAAATAAATAAATATGAATAAATTAATCTTGAGATAACGGTGTATAAGTTAAATACGGGGCAATTAAATCAAGTAACTTGTTCTTGACGTAGTAAACGTGGTCGCCATCAGTCCAGTTGTTCATCACAGTCAGTCTATAGCTAGCCTTGTTAGGAGCAAGGAGTTGCTGGCAGGTATACAGAGATATCCTGTCACGTAAAAAAAAAAAAATCGGCGTTTCTTTTGTTTTATTTTTATTCGCGAGTGAAATTATTTAAAATAGTGAATCAAGTGCGGTGTTTAAAAAAAATGAAGTTTTATATTTTTAAAAAATCTCGCCGGCCCAAATGAAAGTTATTTAAAAAAAAAATTTTATTAAAAAAAAGCCCGAAAAATTTTTTTTTTCAAAATTAAAAATGGCGGGAGTTGAAAATTTTAGTGAAACTTGTGAGAGTTGTAATAATTACAAAAATGTTTTAATTTGGAACTGCGTACCTTTGGTTACCAGGCATAATTCAAGGACGCAACCGGTGTCCAGGCATTACTGGAAATCAGTTATCTTACTCTTGGCACTTCTTCAATTGACCGAAGCTTATGTAACAGGTAAATTAAAATTTTTTTTGCTGGTTTCGATTACGAATTATCTCGATCCTGATTGGGTGTTCCTTACAACTTGTTCTAATGTCATTTTATCGTCCTTCATCTATTGTTCTGAAAAAAAAAAAAAAAAAAAATCTTCAATTAATGGGAGGAAGATTTATTTTTAAAAAAAATTATCAGGCTAGGCACTAATTTTTTTTTATCCATAAAATTTATCCGCGTGTGCGGAAAGCAACTTTTATAAAAATCCGGTTCAATTGATGTTTGATAAACTTATGGCTTTCGCTATCAATGATGAACGACCATAAACATATTCATCAATTATATTTTTTCTTGCTGATTTTTTAAAATTCAACCCGAAGAACTTACATGGCCCTAATATGTGCCTAACCGCTAATTCTGACACATATAAAGGCGCAAATTAGCAAGCTTTAAAATTATTTAACCCAAAACCGCAATTTTTAAAAAAAAAAAAAAATTATTCACATGGTGGTC
Source organism: Liposcelis brunnea (assembly GCA_023512825.1). Lineage (NCBI taxonomy): Eukaryota > Metazoa > Arthropoda > Insecta > Psocodea > Liposcelididae > Liposcelis > Liposcelis brunnea. The sequence goes on along the minus strand of CM042065.1, from coordinate 9,959,769 downwards.
TAAACGTGCTTTTTTCAGTCACGTGGAATTACTATATCCTCATTTTAATCCGTTATAAAGAGGATGTTCATCATATAATTAATATGAGGGTAATCCTAGGAATTTCTTAATCGTTATGTAACATATTTAATCAGTTATCCTCAGCAGTCATTCCACTAAATATTTCAAGAAAAAAAAAATTATCACGGTTTAGCTTTATCAAAACAATTTTTAGCAAAAGTTGAGAAAATAATCATTGAGGATACAAGTGATATAATTGACCTTTTTTTTTTTCTGTTAGTCAAAAATAATTTTTTTTGTAATAGGCATAGAAGAAATATTTAGACAAAAATTATGACTAATAAGATTCTTCATCATAACGTTTTTAAAATCACCTATTAAAAATAATCAGAGATGTGTCATTAGCTTGGAAAGAATTTTTTTTTCCTAGCCCTAAAGTCTTGTGAAAGGGGTCGGTGTCCTGTGTTAACCATTTTTATCGACGAAATACCTTCGCGTGCTGAAATTGAATTTTTAAGTAGTCTGTTCGTCTCCGTAATTTCAATAATCCGTAGCTGACTTTCTTCAACCGCCACAAAAAAATTGGTTCTTGATTAGCGAGGAAATTATTAAAAGCACTCAGCCGCCTTCACTGTGCACCTGATTTAAAATTGTAATTGTGTGCTACTGCCATTCAATTGTCTTAACCTAACCTGGTTAGGTCTTCCATTCAAAGTCAAGTTCCTAAAACTACAAGCGGCGCTTCCTATCGAAATTTTTCAAAAATATTCAAAGGCTTTTAGATCCGGTTGCCAAAATTCTTTCATTTACTGTTCAAATATTTTTCACTTCGTCATATAATTCGCATTTTAAAAAATCGTTATTTTAACCTCATTATTTTTATTATAATAAAAATAGAAAAAAAATTAACTTTGAGGATTTATTATTAAACCCACGCGGAACATTAATATACCACGTTATGGGAAGTTCAATTCTGGAGCTCCGAGGTAAAGGGAGACTAGTATCTTTTGTTTACATAAGGTAAACACCGAAACAAAAGCCAACTAAGAACCCTTTACCTCGGAGCTCCAGAATTACCTGTTTAACAAGTTCCAACTTCCTTTTTCATCTGCAATCCATCCATAGGTTTAATGAGTCATAGAAAAAAAAAAATACAAAATGTAATTTTATGCGTTTTAAATAGTCATTATCAAAAAAAGCTATTAAAAGTGATTATCACGTTGAGATCAACGTGTCCATTAGATAAAAGACGAAAAAAAAGAAAGAACCTCCCCGAAAAATAAACAAGAAAACAAAAGTTTTTAAAAACTGGGGCGTGGATACAGTTCGAACCTCGAGAACCAAGCCCCAGTTGGACCTGATAAGAGTTCGATGAAAGCCTGTCTAGACTTAGGCCTAAGATTTGTTAAATCATTTCTTTTGCTATTTTGAAAAAAAAATTCCAAGACGCCGGGAATGATATTTGGGAGCTTGTTTTAGAAATGTTTTCAGTGGTAGCGCCGCTATTGTTTGTGTAATGGCCATGCTGGTCTTCTGAAGGTCAAGTTCGAGGTCTTCTGCTTCAGTAACCCTGGTTTTAGTCTTGTAAACAAAAAAATACTTTCAAAACAATATCAGGCCTACAATTCGATCCCGTTCATGAAATTAGAGACCTCGAACCAATAAAATTAGGGATATTTTTTCTGGGGTAAATAATTAAAAATTGGGAAGATTTTTAAATTCCAGAAAATTTTAAAGAAACTTAATTAAAAATTAAAATTTTTTGTACAAATCTTCAGCAAGCTACTGTCATCAAAATAAATTTTCAAAAATCAAAAATTTCAACATTTTCTTCCAAAATTTTAAAAATTTTCATTATGGGAAGAAATAAATGAATTTTTACGAAAACTTTAAAATTAGGGGCCTTTGGGACCTTGTTTTAAAATTAGGGACTTTTCGCCACGTGGCGTAAGGCCTGCTCGCCACGTGGCTTCGCTTATCAGCAATTAAGTTCAGGCGGATCAGCCCAGCCTCAAATAGGCCAACAGGGCCACCAGCCAAATTCCGATGCGCCCCTTAAATTAAACGCTTTCCTGACTTCTCGGGTTTTTCTAATTTTCAAAAAAATTATTTGCTTCCTAAGAAGACGGGGCGCTTATGGACTAATATGTAGTTAGCTCGGTCTTCTTAAAATGTAAGCGAATTCTTTTTCCAACGGAAATAGAAACTGCATAAGGAGCTTTGTAGTGCCGTGTCAGTATTTCTAGCTTGCGCCCTTAAGAAAAGCTAGTCCGGACCTGATCGAAAATCCTGAAGTAATTTTCCCTTAATTTTTTTTTTACACAAATCTGCCACAAAAATTTGTCAAATTTTCAGCCTCCCAGACCCCCTGTTAACCTCTCCTTCCATACTACGGCCCTGTTCAAACCCACAGACGTGTAAAATTTTAATTACCACGTTTTTTATAAAAACAACTAACCAGTTTTCCGAATCCACAATCTAAACTAGAAAAAAAAAATAATTAAAACGACGATCCTATTTTCTGCGGGCTTCCAGAAAACCCGATGGAAACGTTACACGAAATCTAATTAACTGTTAAATCGTCGGGCATGTTATTTTCCAATGGAAAAAGGAAAAATCCAGTTAATGAAAATAGAAGAAAAAAAAAAACAGCAAAAAAAAAAAAATAAGAAGAAGAATGAATGCCACTGTAATGGCTCGATAATTGTAGAACAATCGGCTTCTGTAAACTTAGCTCGAAGGAGAATTTTTTTTTTTTTCAAATATAACGAGCGCGATTAGCTTTGGAATTGTATCGCAAAGTACAATGCAAGGGGGCCCGTCTCCTGACCATGAAAAATAATAAAAATGGAGTAACGAACAAAAATAGACGATGTCTTTTTATACAATGAAGAAAACAAGTTTACAGGCTTCTTGAAAACCGGAGAGAGAGAGAGAGATACCTTGAAAAACTGTACATAAGAATAATTTGCAGCGTCAGTGTATGTATCACCTGAGGTCAACACGACCCGATCACAATAGCTCGTCTTTTTTAATCCATCGTGATATACCTCTGGGAATTAAGGTCAAGAGTAGACGAATGGTCAATAAACTCAGCATTAGCACAAAGAAACAGTTAAATCGAAAAAAAAGAGTTTTAAAAAGGCGACGAAGTCGTCCCGTCAATTTTTTTAAAAAGAAGAATTTATAAACCTACGCGGATCCGCCAACCATGGAATTAAGTATAAAAATGTTTGATATGATCGGCCAACCGCCGGATTTTGATGATTGTGGGACGTGGTTCATCGATTTTTTTCGTTACTTTTTTTTTCGGTTTGTGACGTTTCGTCTAGGTGTCGTCTAGATTCAAGGGGAAATCTTTCAACTATGAATTATAATTACTATTATAGGCTTAAAAGTTTCATGTGTTATGGTTGTAATGTTGTTGTCATTGAATATGAGGAAGAAGAGTAGGCGCATGCTATTTATAGATTGATGTACCGGTGCAGGTAATAGCTCTGCGCTTTCATCCGTAAGTGTAGAATTTCCCGTTTTAGTCCGGCTGTAATCATTGTTAAATTAACTGTTTCCATGTTTTATTTTGTTTCTTTTTTTTTTTTTTTTGTTCTGTCCTCGTAAATACGCGTTGTTGGTATGAATATTAATATTGAAATTTTGGCCGTATGAGTCGTGTTGGATTAGAGGAGAGAGCAGGGATTTCCCCGTGGCTTCTTTATAGGGTTCAAAGCTAAATTGCTGCAGCACAAATTTCCAGCGATAGCAGGTGGCTCACAGGTCAGAGACTCAGACTCCCAGCTCAATACGGAGTCGTCATCTGCAATTCTGGAAGCTGCCATGTTATCAAACTGGGGCGAAGGCACGGTCTTATAAACAGATCCGGAAACTCTTGTTTATTTGCCATGGTAACCATGTCCCGAATTCTGTAGCCGGATTTAGTTCCATGTTATGGAGTTGCATTTACAATTTATAACCAATAGGAAACAAATGTTGAAGGCGGCCATGTTTTGCAAAGAAGACTGTAGTCCAGTCATTAGAGTCGAAAAATTAATTCAAATATGAAATAACTCCGTTAAAAGGGTAGTATTACGCTTCAGAAACATAAAAAAAATAAAAGCAACCAAATCCGAGGGTGCGTTTAAAAGTTGCGCACCTTAACCCTTTAAAGGCCTAATTAATTTCCGAAAAGGTAATTATTGGACACCCAGCAAGGCCGACATTTCCTAATATGTTAATATGTCTAAACTTGAAGCAAATGAAGCCCGAAAACCGAAAAAAATCCGCACTCCTAAAGTTTCTAGTGTAGGCATACCGCAATACACAATTGACCAAAAATGTCATTATAAGCAGTTTTACTCCCTTTTTCCAGCTAAAGACTCAAGGGATCTATTGTATTAGGTTTATAAAGGTCCCAAGTTAGTTGTATTGCTGAATGCATATTCAAAAGTTTGCAGGGGTACGACTTTTTTACAAATATAGCTTAAAAATTTCTGTTAGAACCGATTTTTTTTAAAATTTAATTCTGCACTTGGCTCTACACTTCCCAATTCATGCTAAGTTATCCTTAAGATGCCCTGGTAATTCATTCTAATAGAACGCGCAAATAGGGTGTTCTTACAAAAAATTCAAAGGATGAAAAAAAAAATACCTGAAATACAAATGTCGCCCGAACAATAGAAGGACCTTTTTATTCATACTACCAGTATTGGAAGGAGATCTTTTTAGAATACCGTCTTCAACTATTGTACGTTTGCCATTTAACTTCCTTATTTTTAATCCCAAAAAATTTTAAACAATTTTTTGATTGCTAGCAGTTTTCCCGGTACAAATGAATTTGATAAAAACCTCTAGTTGCTCAGAATTATTTTTATCCATAAGCTAAGCATATGAAGATTATACTCCCATAAGCTTAACATAAAAAGAATATCTTTCTAGGGAAATGTTAAAGTTGAAACAAAACAAACAGTATTTAAATTTTGGTCAATTTAGCTTAAATTTACATTAAGTTTATAATAGGATTTTTCTCCCATAAGCTAAGCATGGGCGAAATTTCAAGTCGTAAATTTTTTCTTTGAAAAGTCTAAAGCTGTATTACACTAATACATGGTCATATCCCTCAGTCTAGCTGCCTGGAATAAGATTTTCACTAAAACATCAGAGGTTTTGCAAAAGTCGGCCGTTAACGGAACTTTTTCGGAGGCCGGATATATCCGGCCTCGGTCAAAAGTCGGCCTTTAAAGGGTTAAAAGGTCCGATTTTTCACGTTTTCGGCCATAAGTCAAAATCCCGCAACGGTATCGAAAAATCTTTTTCACCATCGTATTCTACGTAAAATTCTGAGTCAGAAACCATTTTGTTCGAATTTTTTCCGATGACGAAAATAAGAATTATTATAGTCGAAAAAAAATCAAAAAATGGCGAAAATCGTGAAAAAACCTAAGTTTTTTGTTTTTTTTGCTGCGACACGATTTTCCCTTCAGTATGTGGAAAATCGCTTTGCATATCGTAAACTCGGTTCATTTTGGAGTGTAATAGGGGCCAGACCGATTTTTTGTCTTCAGTCCGTCCGGCAAATACAGACTCTCAAAACCGGCCGGAACGATGAAAAACTGATAAAAACGATAAAATAACAATTGAAATCGCAAAAATTTGGTTGATTATCATGATATATGATTCTTAAGATCGAATTTATCAAAAAAAAAAAAATTGGGGGCAAAGCCCAGGAATTTTAAGGACCCGGCAAAAAATTGATATCAAGTTTTTCCTTCAAACGCCTATGCTTTGCCCCCAATTTTTTTTTTTTTTTTGATAAATTCGATCTTTACATTAGTAAAGATTACAACAGTAAGATTTTCTTGGTTCTTCGTAAAAACTTCTGCCCTCAAGAAACGAAGTTTGAGTAAAATATTCTTGCTAGGCTTGCTCTCACGACTCTTCTCTAATGTGCACTGCATCACTAATCTGGGGCTAGGCAGAGGGCAAGGACAGATGATGATCAAACCATTTCCAGCTTCCTCTTTATAAATAAGCCTTGGCTCCCACTTCAAAATGAACTCTTAAACATTTCTTAATTCAAAACCAAAAACTTGAATTTTAATGAAGTACTATTCCAAAAAAAAAAAAAAAAAAATAATTTACACAAAAATTATTTAGCTATTAAAACTGTTTACATCATCAAAAGACTTTGCAATATTTATCGACGTGATAAAACCCGACTATCCAAATAATAACAACTTTAGCTTTCAATTAAACATTTTATCGCTTATGGCCAAAAAAAAGTTCCCTCAAATTTTCCGAATTATCGTCGTTTCCACGAATTTTAATTTTTTCTTATTTTCATGTTTATCGCGTAGAAATCTGCATGGCCGATTATCGCGGACTTGAATAGAAGGGCATTAGCCAGCGTGAGCAAAACAAAAAAGAATATATTTAAGTTGACACGACAGCCGGTTAAAATAGTCACGTTTACTCTCAGGCATAACGGTTACAAATAGGTCAATGTCGTGAAGACAGACTTTTAGTCTAATTATTTACCTGCCTCTAACTATCACTATTCCGTTCCGATCAGGACTTACGAAAGTAGGTTATTTGTATAAAAATTTCGTTTAACAGAATGATTTCTAGAGAAGAGAGCAAAAAATAAGATGACCTTTTTTATATACTTTTTTCTTAATTGCCGTTTTTCTAAAAAAAAAAAAAAAAAAAAAATACTTTCTATTCAAGGATCAAACGTTTTCTTTTGTTATTTTAAAAACAATATGAACGATTAATAGTAATAATTTATATTAATTGTTATTTTCGCCTGGGTTATGGAAAACAAAGAAACGTGGTTGGTTTTGAAGATTGAGTATCGGTTATAAATTAATTTTTAATATGCGACCTTTTAAGAAATAAGTAAATAACCGGCGAAAAAATAATGGCGTAGAAAATCACGTTCTGGTTTGATAATAGATCCTAAAGGGGTTTTTTGACCCCTGGATAAATTTTCATCCAACTAACATTTTGCAAATTAAGCTAGTCATTTTCTGGAAAATAACAGAGCGAAAGGTGAAGTTACCCTTTGGCCAGAGCGGAAGACACCAGGGTCTTCCTTTTTCGTCCTATAACGCAGGCACGGACTGGCTCTTCCAAAGGGCGCGGATAAAAATACCAGAAGCGGCGCTCTGAGGTGACTACAGAACTCCATTAAAGCTGTTTTTACTTATAAAAAAAATTAGCTCGGACTCTAAGAAGACGGGGCGGACTATTAACTAGTCCATAAGTGCCCTGTCTTCTTAGAATCCATGTGAAAAATTTTTTTATTTAAAAACTAAAATTTCAGAAAGTTGTTTTATTCTACTCTAAAAAATTTCCCAATTTCGATTTGTTATATATTTTTATTCACAAAAATTTCGGGTAATAAAACAAAATATACTGAATCATGTTTCAGTCCTAATTTTAAAAACTCCCAGAGCAAATGGGCGCTTTTGTTTGAGAAGCACACGGGGATTTTTTCCCGTAGCCCGGTATGTCAATCCGTGCTTGCTTCAGCAGGTCCAGTCCTGAACCGCTAATGGTCAGGCTTGATAAATCCACGTACCGGACTATAAACACGGCCTATAAGTACATTTGTAAATAAGGTGTCTGTTAAGATTCAGAGAAATGTCATGTGGTCACTCCATGCTGAACACTTTTTATGAGTTTTTGGTGTGATGAAAAGGCGTCGCCGATTTTTTGCATGAGGATTGACCGGAAATCCGGGTCTCGGTATGAATTTCCTTTCTTCGATTTTGCAAGAATTAGCCTATCAAGGTTTTCGAAATGTGAAAGAAATCGTCTTATCTTTGGAGGGTTCAAAGTTCATTGAAATGCAAGTAAAATTAAATTTAAAGAGTCTAAATTGCTGCACAAATAGTAATTTATTAAATTTTTATGTTAAGAAATAAAAGGACCTTGAAAAAAAAGTGAACAAACGATTTTAGAGAGAAAAGTTGTTGGGATAGGATGTAAAGGGCGGGGAAAATCGGGTTGATGACAATCGGGTTGAGTAAACCGTAAACGCCAATTGGGGAACATAACCAATAATTTAGAAGAACTAAATTCTAAAATCTTCAGTGAATTCTGGTGGACGATTTAGGTCTGGGCAAAGGTGGTCCTCTCAAATATTAAGTGGGTCTTATGGCATTGCCCCAAGTGCTTCACGGTCTCAACACTGAATTCTGGATACCAGAATCCGCTGGAGCTAGATTTGATGTTCAATGTTTTGCAGGCGACTGCTCCGCCGAAATCGACCCGATTGGTGGTGGCGCTCAAAGTCGCCTCTGCTTGAGGTGGCAGCGGCACAAATTGGCGCAACCCCTTAGCATTTTTAGGAGCAATGCAAAAGTAAAGCAGTATTTCCAATACTTTAAAAAATTCTTAAAAACTAGCTCATTTCGGGAACTGAACCTAACCTCCCTAACCTCCAATATCTTCTTCTTCCTCTTGTTGATTTTTTGGCTTCAGCTGTGCTGCCACCCAAGATCCTCCAATTTGTAATTTGCCTTTGCTAACCTAACCTTCTTCTTCTGTTGGTGCCCTGCTCGCACACTAGCTTAGGCGATCGATCCGACGAGTTCCTTAAATCTTTCACGATCGGCGGCCATGCGGAATAGCTTCCAACCCGGTCCAATTCCGGTTATTCCGCAACCAGGAGAGATTCTTACGACCACGTCTTCTTTTACCCTCGACTTTGCCCTGCATGATGGTCTGCAGCAGCCTGTATTTGGGTCCTCGCAACATATGCCCAAGGTACTTCATCTTCCTACGCTTTCTGGTCGCAAGTAATTCACGATCTTTGTGCAACCTACGCAAGACCTCGTTGGTCATATGTTGGGTCCAGGATATTCGAAGGATTTTCCTATAACACCACATCTCAAACGCTTCCAGGCGATTCATCATGGCAACCTAACCTAATCGTTCCAGTCTTTCGCTAAAAGTTGATAATCATCAGAAGGATGGTTTGGGAGCTGACTCTGAAACTGTCGTTTTCATTTGTAAACTTCCTGCTTTCTGCCAAAGTTTGTGAGTCGTTCTTAAAGCCAAATGAAGGTCCCGCTTTTGGTTTTTTGATTGCACGTCATACTGAGCTTCCCCCATGTTTATTACTTTAATATTTTTCAGTGCCTCAATTTACTCGGCAACAATCCCGACGTCAGGAATTTTTTTTGGTGGCAGCGGTGTCGTTTTAAACTTACAAAAACCGCCGTCGGGGGGCGCAGGGCTAAGGAAACTCTGTAACGTCCAGATTCAATGAAAATCAAAAAAAAATCTCCACATTTCTTTCAATCAATACAAAACTTTTCAACCCAACCGGATTTAAAGATTTGTTATATCAAAACTCCACTTCAATAGCTTGGCAGCTCAGATAATTTGATTGTATTGTTTTCGATTTTAAATTAATTATGAATGAAAATACTTCCCATGTACGTATATATCCTTTATCTGTGAAAACCTTTTTACGTAAAGGCGAAATTAATTTTAAATGCGTAACCTTTATCTGATATTTAAAGCTTTTTGATGACGCGTATATCGGGCGAGGAATATTTAACACACATCGATACCGACTGATATTCCTTTTTCATTGACGGGAAATTAAATTCGTTATCTAAATCAAAAATCCTCAATAAACGAACAATCATTCTTTTATTTTATTTTTACATGGGCGGGATGAATTAATTAAAATTAGAACAAAACGAACTGTCGATTAATATTTTTAACGGGGTGATGTACACGTGCCTCAAATTTTAAAAACCGGATTAAGAAATTACCTTATGAGCTCAATTAATTCCATCAGGGGGAAAAAAATGAACTAAAAATAATTTTTTTTAGCGTCGGTCATTATTTATCAAACCGGCATGATCTTGATCTGCTCAACGACCACGTAAAACAATATCAACGACCTGTAACCATTCCATGCACTTTTAATAAGTAACAAAACTTAAGTTCTAGGAGAATTTTCGTTTTAATTTCCTTGTGCATTGGTCAGTGAAAAAGGGATGCAGATGTTGCTTAAAATGAATAAGTAAAACTTTTTGAATTTTTCTAATTATCATGAGTACGTGGGAATGTGATTAGAATAAGACCAGGATGAGTTCATATTGTTTGGTTGTTGCCACGTTTGTCGCAATCGTGAAGCAAAAAAAGACTTTACTTGTCTTGTCTATCATTCTTTTGGGAGCGTTGTGAAAGATTTTTTTTTGATTTTTTTTATGATTTACATTTAGGTTGAAGAAACGGACAGAAAGAAAATTGAAATGAGTTAATGCTTTAGTGTTAATAGTAAAGTTACTTGGCTGGTTTTGCATAAATTAAAATACTCGAATTGTTAAAAGCCATGGTTTAACCCTTTTGCTGTCTCATTATTGCAATTGCCTAAAGAATTCGAAATATAGATTCTGCGAAATTTTTTTTAAGGAGGACGTTGAAATATGTTAACTCTATTTTGATCAATATTATCTTTAAAAACCCGGATTTAACCCTTCCTTAACCTTATTTTTAACCCTAATCTCGATAAATTTTGAGAAAAAATAATTTTTCGAAAAAAAAGCCCCACTGGAGTTTTGGGAAATTTTTTGAGAAAAACGCCGAAACTCGTCAACCACAGTTTGACCTAAACTACCCATAAAATTCAAATCGAACCCTTAAACAGGCTTGTTTTTAGCCCTATTTTCAGTAACTCGAAGAAAAATAATATTTAAAAAAATGGCGCCACTACAGCCCTGGGAAATTTTTTGAGAAAAACCCAGAAAGCTCAACTCTATTTGGATCTAAACAACCCATAATTTCAGATTAAACCTTCTAGTAGCCTTGTTTTTAGCCCTAATCTCAAAAACTTTAATAAAAATAATAATTATTGGGAAAACGCCCCAGGGGACCCCCAGGAAATTTTTCGTGAGAAATTCCTGAAACAGGTCAACTTGATTTTGACTAATGCTATCTAAAAAAGTTCAGATTTCACCTCTTTTCACTTTATTTTTAGCTCTAATCTCAATAGTTCGAAGAAAAAAAGAAATCTTGAAAAATGGCTCCCCAGCAGTCTCGGGAAATTTTTTCCAGGAAAACGCCGAAAAAGGTCAACCTTATTTTGACTAATGCTATCCAAAAATGTTCAGAAACAACCTCTATTAGCTTTATTTTTAGCTCTAACTTCAATAGTTTGAAGAAAAAAATAAATTTTGAAAAATGGCTCAAGCAGCTGTCTTGGGAAATTTTTTCCACGGAAACGGCGAAAGAGATCAACCTTATTTTGACTAATACTATCCAAAAAATTTCAGGTTCAATCTCATTTAGCTTCATTTTTAGCTCAAATCTCAATATTTCGAAGAAAAAACGAAATTATGAAAAATTGCTCCGCAGCAGTCTCGAGAAATTTTTTTCTAGAAAAACGCCCAAAGAGGTCAACTCCATTTTGAAACCAAGAATCTCAAATTCAACCCTTTACAATCTTAATAGCTTTGAAACCGAAGAAAAATTCGAAAAATGGCTTCACAGCAGCTTTTGATATTTTTCAGGAAAAAGCCAAAAATTATCAGCTTCACTTGAAACAGTTTCACTCAGAAAAAATATCCCGAGGTCTAACACAAGATGTTTAGAACGGCAAAAAAATAATAATTGTTTTTGAAAAAATTTGACAGTTCTCATTTCAGATTCGTAATTCTCAAGTTCGACATCTTCTGGCCAAAAATTAGCCCTTAAACATGAGCGCAAATATTCGTTCTTAATACTTACCGATTTTTTCTTGGATCAAAAATAGACGAAGCGAACACTCAGTCAAATTTTTCCCTGCCCAATGGCCGGCCACTCTACACACGATTCCTTAAACAAACAAAGAAACAAAATTTCAAAATATCATCCTTTTTCAGCCATTTAAATTTTCTAAACACGATTCATCATTCAATATTTAAATTATTTTTCCTCAAAATCTACTTTAATCTCATCCCCGCGTTTATTAATCAATTTAACTCTTCTCATTAACCTCACAATATATGCAAATTATGTTTTAAACAATTATCCCCAAAAAATGTCATTCATTCCCTTTTTCTCTTTAAAAAAAAATAATAAAATAAAATCTCGCCTTGGAATCATTACAACGCAAATTAAATGACAGATTTATAAGCAAAAAAAAATTTGTGTAATACTTTAATCATAAGGTAACATCATTTTTAAAAAATTACTTAATCCATCTCCCGATTCAATGTCATTCTGCATTACATTTATTGACACGTTTTATTACTATTTAGCAAATATTTTATTTATATCCTTTTTTTTTATTTTATCTCTCCTCATGGCTACATCTTTGCATGAGGAAAATTAAAAGAGCAAATTAGGCTTATAAAAATGTGACTGAAAGGTCGAGAAACTTTTAAAATAAGTACAACCGCGATTAAGTTAAATGACGCAAATTAATTATAAAAAAATTTTAACGGGCAAAAAGAATTTATTGCCGAAATTTTGCAATCGTTTCTTTAGCTTTAAAAAAAAAATCGAGTCATTCGATGTAATAGCATCATGACTGATCTTACCGTAACAATTTAACAGAAGAGTTTCTTGACTTTATAACATTAAACAACCGGACGGACATTCACATTACGGCTGCTGTGTGAACAAGGCTTCATGTTCTCAACGGTGTGAAGTTGTGCACTTCCTCATTCAACATCCATTGTTGCCGTGACCTGCAAGAAAATTAAAAAAAAAAAAAAAAATGTGTTTATTAAAAGAGGTTTTATTATAAAGAGACGAGTGTCATTTGTTTGATTAAACAAAAGAATAATAATTGTCGTAAGAAAACGTTTTGCTCTAAAAACGCTCCTCAATGATCTTGAACTAGTTCCTTTTTATTTCCAGACTTTAATAATTCATATGGGGACTCCCTAACACGATTTTTATTTCTCCTTAAAAAAGTCTTATTTTTCAAGGTGTGGCCAAGATGCGGAGCGACAACTTTATTATATTCTCACATATCAATTATTATATATCCTATTTCAAGGACCAACTGAGGTTTTCAGATCATTGCCTAAAAAAATCGATCACGATTATAAGGAAAAAAAAAAAAAAACGGATCACTCCCACGTTGTGTATTTAAAAAAAAAAAGCTTTTGTTTTGTTAATGGTGACGTCACGTGATGCATAATCCTTGAAATCGAGTTCGGAAGTTATTAAAAAGTACTAAAAATATACGGTGAAGCTTTTTATCTTAAGAGAATCCGGCTTGGATTGATAGGATGTGTGAATGAGTTGTTTGTAGGACAATTGGGTAGATGATAAAGTGTTTGGAAGACAATGTGAGTTACCCAGGCAAAGTATTATGATACCACACGTATAAATTAACAATGGCCAATTAGTCATATGGATTAATTGCCCCTGAACTATTAACCAAGCGACAAGATCAGGGATGAAGAAGTAAAATGAAGCGTGTGCTTCAAGGATATCTTAAGAGTGCTCTTGAAAAGATTTTTTATTTTTTTTGACTGCCAGATCGTCGACAATAGTTAATGAAATAATTAAATGATTAATTAATTTGATTTAAACATGTATTGATTTTCAACATTATTCACGACATAACAAAAAAATGTTCACGTTTTCAAAATATAAATGCCGAACTTTTCAGGGTTTCTCTACAAAAAGGACTGAATGAATTCCAGTGAATGTGTAGTGATCAAAATTAAGTTCGAATTTTTATAAAATTTTTTACCAAGGAAAATGGCGGAAACGGCCTAAAAGCAAGTGGGACTGGGACTAAATAGGACTAGGCAAATTAGTGGAGGATTTACCCTACACGATGTTAAGGCTGCGACGATAAGCTGCGAAGTCCATCTTCTTTGAAGACAAATTTGTCTCAAAAATTTCTTAAAAAATTTTTGTCTAAAATATTATTAAAAAAAATATGGTTTAGAAATTTTTTTACAAGAATTTTGGTCTAAAAATGTTCTAAAAGAATTTTGGTCTAAAAATATTTTAAAAAAATTTTGGTCTAAAAATTTTTTAAAAAAATTTTGGGTCTAAAAATTTTTTAAAGAAATTTTGGGTCTAAAAATTTTTTAAAGAAATTTTGGGTCTAAAAATTTTTTTAAAGAATTTTGGTCTAAAAATTTTTTTAAAGAATTTTGGTCTAAAAATTTTTTTAAAGAATTTGGGTCTAAAAATTTTTTTAAAGAATTTTGGTCTAAAAATTTTTTTAAGGAATTTTGGTCTAAACATTTTTTTAAAGAATTTTGGTCTAAAATTTTTTTTAAAGAATTTCGGTCTAAGAATTTTGGTCAAAAAACTTCATAGAATTTTGTTTAAAAAATTTTCTACAAAAATTTTTGTCTAAAAAATTTTTTAGACACTTTTTTAAGAGCAGAAAGTGTATATTGTATATGCAATGCTGCTTATTTTAAAGTTAAACGTTTTTGGATGTTGAAGGAATTGCAAATTAACGAAATCTAGCTGAGTAGGCCCGTTAGAAAAAGGCCAGAGATTAAAAGTTGTATAAGGATAATAACCACAGTTATAAAGCTGAAAGAGGGCTGTAGCCGGCCATATTATAGATGAAGACGAATAATTAGAGCAGTTGCCATTTTAAGAAGAAAACTGAGCACCAGGTATTGTAGAGACCTAAGAAGCCAAGACTATCAATTTTCGGAGCTTGACAATTCAAAGGATCACAGCTATGACATCTACGAAAACCTTTAAAATTGTCATGATAGATTCTGTAAAGTATATTTTTTCGATTCAAGCCTAATAAAATTTTTTTATACCACAGGCCCCAACTCAAGTGAACCTCAAGGCAGTAACCATAACCTTGAAATGGTTTGTTAACTCTTAGGTCCGAATCCACCTGACAATTAAACTAGCTCTTGCTTGGCTATTCCCCAGTGGCCTAAATCAGAAACCAAAAGATTCATATCTAGCTTGTTCAAAATCAGAGTCAGCATTGTTATGGAAACCAACATGGTGCTCAAGATTTAGAAGACTGTGGCTATAATTTCAAAATTGGAGTCGCCATGTTTGCTTCGTAAGCTATGCATCTGCCATCATGGCGACTTCCAGTTCGAGGTCAAGGTGGTCTCATGATTCGAGAATATGGAAGCTTGCAGAATTGCAAGCGGCGGTCCTGTATGAGCAGACAACTCGTTGAAGTAGGCTTCCCATTCCAGGCTAATAATTTCAGAGCTTTTTGAAGAAAAGCACATGAGAATTTTTTCAAAGATCCGAACGTCTACAGCTTTGCCATACGTCTTAAAATTTCCATATAAACTACCGACAAACATGAAAATCGGTTGTTTACATAGAAATTTAATCGGACGTAATCATGATTTGGGGATCCCTAATGCTATGCTTCCGACCAATAACCTATTTCGTTTTTTCCTTTTTCTATGAAATCCGATATCTTTAACATGGATAAAGGATCCGATCCGTTATTGAATAATGTAGGCCGAATAAACTTTACCATCCTCTTGATGAGAAAATGATGACGAATTTTCAGCCGTTAGATTGTGCTAGGCATTTAAAAGAAGGTAACGCATTACATATGGGTGATGTTGCATTCTACCGTAGGCCTATACAATTAAGTGAAGGATTATTTGTCGTAGCTAAATTTAACATCGGAAAATCCCCTAGTAACATTGATAAAAGTATGCCGGCATTTCTCGCATTCATAAAAGTTCAATTGAATTTGAGGTGTAAGTTGGCCAGCTACCGAGGTGTTGTTTATACATACAAGACAACACCTTAACGGTTTATATTATTAAAAGTGTGTTTGATTAATTACTTAGCGTGTTTATTATTGAAATGATCAAATTAAAGTATTGGTGGTCTGATGTGTCGGTCTAAGGGGTCAGATTTCTGAGATAGGTTGTAGGAATTTTTGTGGAAAAATATTAATGAAGCGCCATGGAATGCAAATGGTTAGGATGTTTATTCAGGCACGGATTGACTCGCTTGGCTACCATGAACTAGGGAAATAGCAGTCCGGGAAGGACTACTCACTTTCTCGATCAGTCGGGGTGTCACTTCATTGGGGACTTGGGAGGTCGGGGGGTGGCTTCAAATCAGGAAGTGGACTGAAAATTTAAAATCCCTAACTATTAATTAGTCGAAATCGAGTCCCATATCACCGCTATTTGTTAAACTTCAAAATTTTCGGTTTTTCAGGACTTTTCGAAAAGGCCAATTTTTTACGAAAAATTGCTAAAGGGAAAAGTTGTTTCTTATAGGGTCAAGTATCTTCACACAAAAAATAAGAAAATTCGTTAGAGTCGTTTTCGATAAAATCTTTGAAAATTCATTGTTTGGCCTTTTTTGGCCCTGCCAAAGTTCTAAACTTGGCAGGGTTGCCTTCAAATTACAAAATGAACCGAAAATTTGAAATCCCCGACCATTTTTCAGTCGAAGTCGAGTACCATGTCGGCGCTGTCAGTAAAACTTAAAAATTTTCGGTTTTTCCGGATTTTCCGGGGACGGCCTAAAAGCCCGTAGAATAATACTAATGACTGTTCAAATTTTAGGGGATCAGATCACGTTGATTTGCGGATTTAAATGAAAGACCTAGAAACTTTATTCTGAATCGCCCAGGGAAGACCTATTTAGACTGATATGGAAATACATATGATCACGTTGGATAGCAAGACGCAGACCATTCATAATCAGGATGAATTTAGACTGATATATTAATTAATCAATCGGCAACTTTTTTTTCAACAAAAAAAAATCTCCAAAAAAATGTTTAGATAACGTGATATTCAGTCACGTGTAATCTTGACAGCTAAAACCTGCATAATATTGACTATACCATTGTAATTCATATATACATCGCATCCGCAATGCAGAACGACCTAGAAAACGACTTTTAATCGAAAGTTCAAATCATATAAACAATGAAAACAATATATATATGAAAGATTCATCATCGGTATTGTCTACATGAAAAAGAAATTATATTTTATTTTCAAAAAAAGAAAAAAATAATGTAGGACGAGAAACTCTCTTAATTCTCCAGGATGTATACGTGTATACGTAAAATGACTCAACAACTGGAAAGAAAGGAACAAGGTCAAAGTAAACTTCCGTGGGTTGACAATTTAGGTGAAATATCGTAATTAATTTCCGTTTTCAGTAAAAAGATAGAACGGGCGGACGTTGCATTGTAACGGCATATCTCTATAGTCACGTCTCGTTGATCAGTATTTCAGCGTGTTGTCACAGGCTTCTCTTTTTATTTATGGATTGTTTATAACCAAATGGGTTTTCCTTTGCGGATGCTAATATGGGAAGAGAGCCAGGCGCGAGGATCGAGCGTTTTCTTTGTTTTCATCTTTTGGCGGACGTGAATCGAAAGATGATTTTAGTAAACAATTAGCAATGCAGATGAAATGCCAAAAGGACATATGACCATCCAGTGGTAAAACCCGTTCAGCAAATGCGATCCCGAAAACTGGAGTGTAACTTACTCGCCCTATATCTGGCGATAAGCGGTTTCTTCAAGGATATCTTGTTGTGAGAAACAACTTTGTCGGGTATTTACTTTAAACCCATACAGGATTCAAGGTTCCTCCTTGAAGCCATTGTGCTTTAGTAGAGATCAGGAGTGACAAGCGTGATTTTAGGCCACTGGGGAAGCTGCAACTAGAAGAAGCAAATGGGATTCGACATAATGACTCATAAGCTTATGCAGCAAGCATTGCGACTCCTTTCGAGTTCCCAGTTCGAGAACATGGCAGCTTCCAGAATTGCAAATGGCGATCTAGTAGACGACTCATTAAAATTTTAATGAATCGTCTTTCAAAGTCCACTCCCTAGTGAAACCATAGTGAAACTCATACGCAGGAAGTATCACTTGATCTGTCTGCTGTGACGTCACTTTTTTGAAACTGAAGCGATTTTCTTCTGCTAAGGAGCCTACTACTAAGACAACAATTTGCAAAGGGATCCCCAAAAGTGCCAACCAATCGCCAAGCAAAGCAGCAGAAAATGCCTCTTCAAATTCAAAAAGTGACGTCATGCGCGAGTCGGACAAGCTTTGATAGGCCAGTTGAGCACACTATGGTTTCACTATCATCCACTCCCTATTAGGCTTCCTAGACTAAACTATTACCCTCCATTAAAGCCCACAACACCAAAGCTCCAATCCAAATTTTACAATGTCTTCCAAAAACAAGCAACCGAGACAAAGAAGCACCTTCTCCTTAAGATTTCCCCTTTTCTATCTAATTTACACGGTACCAGCATTAACGTTTTTCAAAAAAACGTTTGTTAACGGATATAATTACTGATAACCAGGCTATTAACGGATACCATTGTTGATAACCGGTTATTTTTTTCCCTTTCATGCATGTGCTTGAATTACTTAAATAAATAATTTTGTGAAACAGGACATTATGGAAGGAACATGCATGCTATAATGAAGATGTGCCATTTTTTTTATGATCGACTCTAAAAATATTTCTCACTGCTTGATATTTAATTTATGATTTACTTTTTTACATTTCCTTATACACACCATGTTTGCGGTTTCAGATTCAGTTATTGCAAAAATTAAATCAGAGCAATGCACTCAATATTTCTTTATAAACGATTCGGGTATATCGGTAACGGTTGGATGAGACGGTCTGGGAATTTAGTTTTTTTTTTTCTTTTTGGTCCACTGAATGATTATATTCATATTACGAAATTCGTAACATAAAAAATAACCGGCCTGATCGTACAATTTTTTTTTTTATGATTTCAGTTTCCATGAATTCGCTGTGTAAGCACACCGGAACGCAGACTCTTAAGTTATCGCCAGCGACTGGCACTAGTTTAATATTAGAAGCTTCAAATAATTTCCAACAACCTTGCAAGATGGAATTAACAGCACCTGACACGCATTCTATATCTTTGTTATTTACGAGAAGGATACGGAAACATCATCAAGCTGCGAAAGCAGCTGAAATATCGTTTTCGGAAGAAAGTAAAACGACCAGGTGTCCTCTGACAGTTTCATTTGTAAGTATAAAGAGTAAATAAAATTTTCCAATTTTTTTTAAAAATTCCACAAATTTCAATTTTTTTTTTAAATTTCTTGTCAAGGAGCAAATTTTTTCAAAATCTTTTTTCAAGCAAAAAACTTCATCAAAATTTCTTGTCGAGCAACAAATTGTATCAAAATTTCTTGTAGAGCAACAATTTCATCAAAATTCTTGTCAAGCAACAAATCTTTTTAAAATTTCTTGTCGAGCAACAAATTTCATCAAAATTTCTTGTCGAGCAACAAATTTTTTCAAAATTTCTTGTCGAGCAACAAATTGTATCAAAATTTCTTGTCGAGCAACAAATTTTTTCAAAATATCTTGTCGAGCAACAAATCTTTTCAAAATTTCTTGTCGAGCAACAAATCTTTTCAAAATATCTTGTCGAGCAACAAATCTTTTCAAAATTTCTTGATTTGACAGGTTTTTTAATAGGTTCGCAAAATCATAAAAGTTATGGTGTTCTGCAACAAAACTTATTGTTTATAGAATGATTTGATAAAATCGCCTATGCCTCATCTAGGAGTATGGGTAGGTTCATTTAGAACCAGCTGAACTTTTCCCTAAAGCTGAACTTATCATAACTCCAACACCCTTAAAGCTACAACAGCTTTTAAACTGTCGTCATCGAACTTGATTAGGCCTATTAACTCTACGCTGACTAAATCCATTACTCATCTAGCAAAAGATTAAAAGAAAAAAAGCCTAGCATTTCACAAAACTTCGAACGCGGTGGTAAGGTCATTAAAAGCCGTGTCAAGCTCGAAAATTGATAATTATAGCATCGATTATACACTTGTCATGATATCAATGATTTTCTTCCTTTTTTTATGCGTAACTTTTTCAAAGAGAATTCATGGCATTTAATCAATCGTATCAACATTGAAATATTTCATATTTTTTAAAGGTTATATCATAATGGTTAACCACTTTTTATTAATTTCTTAACATTTATCTATATAATTTTAAATAGGTTGTTTCCTTAGTTATTAGACTTTCTAAACTTGAAGTGGCCACAGAGCAAAAGAGAGGGAATAATATTTTTCGTTGTAAAAGACAAAACCCGGCAAGGCTAAAAGAAACATGACCGTTTAAAAAGATGAAAGATCAAGAATCTGTAATCTTAAGGCCGCAAAAATACATAAAAAAAAGAAGATGCGAAATGAAGTGTAACTTCCTGTTTTTGATATCCAGCTTAACACGTTAAAAAATCTTAAAAATTTTTTTTTTATGTTAAAACGTTTTAGTAAAAGATATAACGGGTGTTTATTAGCGTCGGTAGTGGCGCCAGTAGCCACCCAGAGACGAAGCTTTAAATAAAGAAATATAGTTTTGACCTCCTTTTAAAGTATTATTAGCACTCTACGCAAAAAGGCTTCAGCTAGGCCCTTGGCCAAACTCGGTTAGCGAGATTTAAACCCATGAAATCCCAGAACAGAGCCCAAGAAGTTAATTTATTTTGGATCCAGGCAAACCTGCCAAAATAAGCCTAATGGCCCATGATATTTTTATCTCGTTTCCCAGACCTACAAAACCGTGTCTAGCTCTTCCAACCTTTGTTAATTTCTAGTAATGATTTTTCGGAGTCAAATAAATTGAAAGCATCTCTAGTTTTTAACTCTCTCCTTCCTGAAATCCCTTTCGCATTTATGAAAATTTTTTGCAAACCTGGCATTACTGGGGGAAGAAAAGTTGTTTGTGAAGGCGTCTTTTGACCGGGCACTAACCTGCTTTAAAATAGACCGAAACATTAACGTTTATCGATATTTCATGATTTCAAAGTGTAAAAAAGTTGGTGTTTTAATTCCGTAGCTAAATTTCTTAAAACCAAAAAAACTAAAATTTGAAAATATAAAATTTCGTAGCTTATTATTATAAAATCGGCCTGCACTGGTTCTTGTTATTGTTTCTATAGCTTTTTCTGAGGCAAAAAGGTTATCACAAATCAGTTCATTTAGTTCAAAGTATTTTAATTTAATGTGATTCATCATCGAAAACTTATGCTTTTAAAAATTTTAATATTTGTTCTCGAAACCTAATTTATTAATTACTTTATGCGATAAAAGGAAAATAAAAATGAAAAATAAATAGAGAAAAAAATTGGAAAACGTGATGAAATAATTTTTGAGGCCGGATAAAGAAACTTTAGTTTAGCTTGCTAAAAATAATAAGGAAGCAAGCCAAGCATACGAATGCGATTAAGGGCAAAATTAGGTCGACGTTATTGGAGGCTTGACCTAATGTCGTTGGATCACCCAAAAGCCTAAGCTAAGCCCATTTATAGCAGTCATACGTTCACACTGAGCCATTAGAGAGGTTAGTGGTGCAAAGGGATCTTTTAAAGTAATAGGAAAAATAAAGCTAAGCCTTTTTAGCTGAAATTTTGAAAAAAATTTTTGGACAAGATTTTTTGAGAAAAATAAGAAATTTTGAGAAAAATAAGAAATTTTGAGAAAAATTGCTCGACAAGAAATTTTGAGAAAAATTGCTCGACAAGAAATTTTGAGAAAAATTGCTCGACAAGAAATTTTGAGAAAAATTGCTCGACAAGAAATTTTGAGAAAAATTGCTCGACAAGAAATTTTGAGAAAAATTGCTCGACAAGAAATTTTGAGAAAAATTGCTTGACAAGAAATTTTGGAAAACTTTGCTGCTCCACATGGTATGAGAGAATTTATAACAAGAAATTTCATTTGTCATAAACAATTTATCTAAGAGTGTCAGCTATGAGAAATTTCACTGCATATCCTTGAACTTTTCAGTATACAAAACCTTCCTATAGAGATCTCTTCATATTTTTTTTATTCACACCATAAGACACTGAATTAGTTAGCCCTACCTTTGTTTAATGCAGCACAATGCTGGAGTTGGTCCAGATCTACGCCTGTCCAGCCTAAACAAATACTATATTCGGCAACCTGACCTTTACTATTCAACCCTTTCCAATAACCTATTTAAACCTACCTCCATTAAAGACAAAAATCAAATCAATCCCAACAAAATTACCGATATGATTCATACCTGACCCTCAAACCCTTCATTTATTGCAAAACGCACATTTAACATCGCAATTTGTAATTTCAATTTAATTGGCATACAAAATACCATACAAGAATCAAATTAGAAGAGACATAAAAGCCTAAAACATCTTGATTAGTATACGTGCCTGTACCATAGACCTTGATTCCCATTATAATCTTCAAAAGCATCATATGAATAGTAATTTTTTTCTTCTTTGTTTCTAGCCACTTCTGCGACCCGAAGACGAGGTACGGATGGTTTTAGATCTCTGTTCGGAGGATGCATTCAAAACAGTAGAGCAACACACTGATCTTTTACCACCTCAAGTAACGTTAGAATGGACCCCGACCGTTAACAACTCGGATGACATTTTAGCTTCTGAAATTGTTCTAGCGGCAGTTGGAAGAGGTGAGAGAGGAAACACATTGTTTATTCTTATCAAAAATTCTCAATCCAGCCGAGACTAACTTATTCACCCTAAAAGGACCATATGCCTGAAATTGCGCATAAAATTTTAATTTATCGTTAGCAAATTGTTATTAACTCTTAGATCATCGAAACCGGTTGTTGTAATTTACAAAAAAAAATAGATTGCGCACATCTGCTTAATGAAGGCACGTGCTTTTTTCTGGAAATTCAAGTCTCCTTGGCGAAAATATGTTTTCGTTTGAGAAAAATATATATTCAAGTAATTTATGTGTTTGTTTTTTTGCAGGTAGGGAAATTTGCGCGCAGCCTGAACAATATGCATGCGGGAATACGAGGTATCCGATATATTGTATAGCTAAAGATCTTGTCTGTGATGGGAAACGGAATTGTCCGTTTGAAGGAAGCGATGAAGATGCGGAGTTGTGCTCGAACGGGGGACATTTGGGCAAAGCGGAAATGGGGAAGCCGGTAGCTGAAAATTCGCCTTCGCAAAAATGGGAGTTTTTAGCTTCGGAGTTTTTGAAGAGGTTGAATTCGAAGGAGCCGATTAATTTGAAGAAATCGAATTCTTCATCGAGTACGGAGAAGTCAACAGTCCAGTGGTCGGATGAAGGCAATAATGGTAAGCATAAGGCCTAAGAAAGAATTTTGCAAGGAAATTTTTGTACGACAAAGTTTTTCAAAATTTGATGTCGAGCTACAAAACTTTTCAAAATTTCATGTCAAGCAACAAAGCTTTTCAAAATTTCATGTCGACCAACAAAGTTTTTCAAAATTTCATGTCGAGCAACAAAACTTTTCAAAATTTCATGTCGAGCAACAAAGTTTTTCAAAATTTCATGTCGACCAACAAAGCTTTTCAAAATTTCATGTCGACCAACAAAGCTTTTCAAAATTTCATGTCGACCAACAAAGCTCTTCAAAATTTCATGTCGACCAACAAAGCTTTTCAAAATTTCATGTCGAGCAACAAATCTTTTCAAAATTTCATGTCGAGCAAGTTTTCAAAATTTCTTGTCCAGCAACAATTCTACAATCTTGCCAAGCAATAAAAACTTGTCGAGCAATTTTTTCAAAATATTTCATTATTGCAAAATTTTTCTATTATTCTCAATGATTCTTTTTGGTCTCTAGTCCTTCAAGCCAAATTTCTTCCCACGAAAACTCTTCAAATTTTTCACACTCTTAATCCTTTTTCCAGACAACAACACAGAAAGCCTTCCCGACGTTCTAAACCATTATGGACCTTGGGGCTACTTAATGCTTGGAATGCTGATCTGCGGAACCGTCCTAATGTTCTGCGGACTTTGGGAATGTTGCTGCCGGCGGCCGAAAGCACCAGTTTCCGCCTCGACAGGCCCAACACTTCTAATAATAAATCAAGGAGCTCAACAAAACGAATTGGAAATACCTCAAACTCCCGGACCTCCAAGATACGAAGACTTAGATCAACCCCCTAGCTACGCAGCACTTTTCCCATCATCAAAACCTCCTGATATTCGTTCGGAAACGAATAACTCAACGACGAATACTCTTCCTATTACTATTCCTATTGTAGACGCTCTTAATTTATTAACAAATTCAACTTCTAGTCAAACTAATACATCTACGAATTCTTCGAATCAGGAGAATCGTAATAATAATAATAATAATCATCCTGTCGGAAGTTCGGGAGCTCCGCCGGATGTTTTCACGTTAGAATCAAACTATTTAGAAATTCAAAGAAATGTGAGTGACAGTTGTAGTTTAAGCCCAAAGTGAAAAACAAGTGAAAAGTATTTTTTGAGAGAAAATAAAGATTATTAACATTTCTTGATTGTCAAGGAAAAAACTTTTTTTATTAATTGCAAAAGTTGCGAAAGTGCAACTTGAAAAGTGGCTTTAAAAATACATTCTTACAATTTTTACTTATAAAATTTATTTTTAAGAAATTTTTTTTAAAGTGGAAAAAGATTTTAAATTAAAAAAGCAGATGCGAAATAAGAAATTTTTGAAAAAATAAACAAACGCATGCGCATGATGACGCTATCCTCGACTTGTTGAAACTTGTCCGATTTTTGCGTCGATGTCGTCTGCTCATCAAAGGATTTTGATCAGTTTAGAAATTTAGACATTTGCATCTGCTTTTTTCACACGACTGAGATTTTAAGATTTTACAAAGAAGATCTGTCTGTTTTTCAAGAAATTACAAGAAAAAACGGCTGAATGGCGGATAGATCTTCTAAAAATAAAGTGCTTAAGAGGGATTTCCGGATATTAGTATAAAATTTGGCTTTAACCCGATCACGCCAGTACAAATCACTACTTTGTAGAATCAATAAGCTACAACTTATACTAATTACAGAAGACAATCAATTCTAATACGCAAAAAAAATTTCTGCGTAATAACATTCCAAAACAAAAATTAAGATAAAGATTTGCATTTTTTTGCACAAAAAAATGCCTTCAAAATAAATTTATTTAGGCCAGGCTGCCTTTCTTTTTTAAAAATGCCATCAAATATAATTAAATTAAATGGGAGAGTCATAAAATTTTAAGGTCAGATATTTTCTTACTGTTTATTAATTTATATGGTCTGAGTAATAGACTGACTACAATAATCAATCTTATCACTCTAAAGGATTTCGATAACTATAAAGCAAGTCAAAGCATTTAAAAAAAAAATATCAGATCATGTAAGATTTTAAAATGAAGAAATCTCTTATTTAAGGAAACACCTATACTGCCACCTAAACAAGTAAGAACTTGTCGATAAAACCTTGATAGTTTGTCTTCCCGTATAAACTTTATATTTTCTTACTCCTTGAATTTTTAATACCTCAAGATATAAAAAAATCGCCAAATATTTAATTAATTGCTCATGCATCACTGATATACCAAAATTTGGTGAGGTTAGATTTTTTATTCCTTTATTTATTTTTTAAGTGATTCTGTGATCAATGTGACTGTGTAATATAATAATGGTTATGTGAAATACTGTATTTATAATTTAGGACTAATAAAATATTTAAACCATTTTTTTCTTAAATCTTTTTTTTTTTATTTCGCCCGCTCTATCGTGTCATCTGTTTTTAAAAAAAAACAAAATCACTATCATTTTTTTTTCCTCCATCAAAATGGAAGGGACGAGTAAACATTTGTTTACTACATCCTCCATTAAAAATTTCTACATGCATCGCTTTTTCTTATTTTTTATAATGTTTATAGTCATTATGTATTTTTGGAACCAAGAATGAATATGAAAAAAAATATTGAATGGCTAAGGGTAAAAAAGGAAAAATAAAAATTGGACTTTTACGCAAGGAAATCGAAAATATAGGGGCGGAGAAGGAAAAGATTGAAGATGGTGAAGTGAGTAATTGTCTGGCCGAACCTCAAGAAAATATCACGTCGTTTTTTAAACCGGAGGAAATACAAGAATTGGTTAATATTTTACAGAAAAAAGATGTTGTAAGTTGTGGCTGTGCTTGGCACTCAGCAAAAACATTTACAATCAAATTTTAAGGTCCGATAACCTGTTACAGAATGACCTGCCAGTGTTAATTGCAGCAACTATATTGGGAAAAAATGAACTTGTAAAATCATTACTAAAAGAAGGGGTGAACATTGAATGTATAGACCAGGTAATGAATTTTTAATCACACATTGATTTTTTACCACAAAAATCACTTCAGCTTAAAGCGTCTTTTGCCTTTTGTCTTATCAAGAAAATTTAACATGACTAATAAATGTAAACATCAACGGTAAACATTCCCTGGAACCCTTCAACGTCATTCTGAATTCTCTCAATGAAATAATCATTCCTCAACTATGCATATGCATATGATTGATTCGTAATACACATTTAAGCTAACAAAGTCAAACATTCACATGATCTGTGTAAACATCAGAGCATCAGAGTTGATTCATTTTTTTAATCCAACCTGCATACCTGGAGCCATGCAAATTGCAAAAATAACGCTTCAACACATTGATTTGCTTACAGAATGGAATGTCACCTCTTCTCTGGGCAGTGAAATGCAAAAACTTAGACCTGATTGAAACTTACATTGATAAGGGTGCAAATATTTCAGTCAAGGATGAACATGGTGATGATGCATTGATTCATGCTGTAAAATCAACAGACTGGGATGAGGATTCCGTTATTAAGTATCATACTACATATAAGGATTATTTTGATCTTGGTCATAGGAATAAGGTATGCATTGATTCTCTATCGCGATCATTAAATCGAAGCTTTGAATACATCCAAAACAAGCGGGGCAAGCCTTGATTTTCAATCACACACACCCACCTTATTTTCACTGGAGATTTCTCCGGAAATGCTTCCTCACATGCCACAGCATTACTATTTCACCACTCACTTGTTTAATTAATCGAAATAACTCATAAAATAAAGGAAAATATGATTTTTTTCCACATCCGTAACCGACGCGTTGTTTTGCATCTTTCCCTTCATGACGTGGCAGCAGAATGCCATTTCCCCTCCATTTCTTTTTTTCGACTCGTTTCCTTTTCATAAAATAAAAGAATTTGGAATCATTTTTCGATTTCAGATTGGAAATACAGCATTTCACTTTGCGGTACGAAGAAATTGGGTAAATTTTTGCAGTATGTTACTCAATCAAGGGGTCGATGTAAATTGCACGAACGAAAAAGGTGTTTCAGGACTAATAATGGCGGGATCTAAGGGATACGAAGCTCTAGTCGAGTTGTTGATAAAAAATAACGCGGATGTTTTGCAAGAAGATGAGGTAAGATCGATTTTTTATCAAGAATTGTATTACTTACCAATCTGCTCGCCTTTTTCATGGAGAAACATTATTTTCAAAATAGCTGAGGTGGTTAATCAGATTTTTTATGACGTGTCAACAGAATTTTTTGAAGCTTTTTACAACCGTTGGGCGATTAAAAAGTATAAATTTAAACTCCATTCAGATTAAACGAGTCTTATGGTCTTGAACTCAATCAGCAAAAACTATTTTTAACCAAATTTAAGCTGTCGTTCATTTACTTTCGATCACGTTCAAATGATACATTTATTCGTCTCGTGTTTATTTTTAGAGAGGATGCACGAGTCTTTGCTACGCCATTTCAAAATGTTATCAAAAAAAAACCGAAGTAAATAACGTAACTGTAAACAGTCTTCTTAATGCATTTCCGGTATCGGAAAGAGAAAACTATTTAAAAAGACGTCTTCAAATATTAATGAACCCAGGAAAGCAAAATGATTCCGGCAACGTTATCGACACGTTTTTATCTCCCGTATTTTCATATTTTATAAGTCACGTTCTAGGTGGCTTAGATATTTTGCTAAAACATAAAGTGTTTGACGTAATTTTTCAGGTATGGCTGACAAAAAAACAAATTACGTAATTTTATTTACAACCGTAGTTATCCGAACTTTGCACTTGCAGGCTTTGAAAAATCAAATAGGACAAATCGATTACACTATATCTATTTTAAAAATATTAGCTGAAATATTAAATTACTGCGAATGCTGCGTTCAAAAATCGAATCCTGATATATCGGAGGATGACTTATATAAATCGTTTTTAAATTCGCAATGCCCTAAAATGTGCGCGGTGATATTAAAACATTCAGGGATATCGAACCTGCGCAACATCGCATGCGCAACGTTTCTTCCTTTATTTCTTGCTTGCCCTACTAATAGCACAGGGCGAAAATGGCTTCAGAATAATTACCCAGTCCTGCAACCGTTTTATTACAAATTCGTAGATTCAAGTAATATTAAATACAATATTCATTTAGACGATGCTCATTTGAAATTAATAAAAAAAAGAGCGAAAAATTTTAGGAGCTTAATGAATAAATTACAAAACGGAGAAAAAATCGATGGGGATTTGAGGTTAGAATCGTTTTACGAAAAAGGGAATGACGATTCCATACCGCAAGGGCAGAAAAAATTTAGGAGAAAATCTAAAGTCAAAACGCTGAAAAAAGGAAATTTCGATATAAGGCCTACATTTAAAAAATCGGTAACGAAGCTGGTTAAGCTTGAAAAAAAAGACAGCGGCCACGACAAAATTACAGAAATTAAAAAATGCCATTTGGGAGTTAAAAGGAACGAAAAAGAAGCCGAATCAAGCTATGATCCGTCTGATTTATTCGGACTGCTTGCCACAACTCAGAGCAATGGCAGCAGCGAAGATAGCGAAATGGATTTAAGCCGCCATTTTGAGAAGGAAAAAAATCGGCTGAAACAAGTTGCGAGTGCTATGAATAGCATTTTTTCTGGGAACGATAATGTTGTTAGGGAGAATGATGTAGATGATTTTAAATTGAAAAGATATTTGAACGAAACTATAAGCGATGAAAGTTTAGAGCCGGTGAAAAAGGATTTGACGCCAGCTTTGAATTATTTGCAATCGCTGTTTGAAGATTTTACGGGGAAATATAGGAAGGTTTGGAATTACGAGAGGATCAATAATTATCCACAGTTTAAGAAAGCGGATGATGAAGATGAAACTAATCAGATTATGAAGCTTAAATCAGTCTTGCCGCAGCTTGAGGATTATTATTTAAATTCGCTTACTGAGGAATGGGAGTTGTTGTTGCAAGAAATTCGAACTAAGGTGAGATTTTAAATTGGATTTAGTTTTTCGTTCCAACAATCCTATGGTCCGTCCAAAACCTAAAGCAATCTCGAGATAGTTCGTTTTG
The DNA here is from genome assembly GCA_023512825.1 of Liposcelis brunnea. Classification (NCBI taxonomy): domain Eukaryota; kingdom Metazoa; phylum Arthropoda; class Insecta; order Psocodea; family Liposcelididae; genus Liposcelis; species Liposcelis brunnea. Next base: position 9,930,631 of record CM042065.1, on the reverse strand, counting down.
TCTCATAGCTATCCTTCCGAATCGTTGTTAGCGTTTCCCCAAAATTTCGAAAAAATTTATGGTCACAGGGCATGTTAAAATGTATTTGCTCAATTTTTCCCGATCTCTCAATTGGTGCAGGAAAAAAATGGGAAGCAGTTTTCCACTTATTCCCTTTTAATTCCAGGTTGCTTTAGGTTTTGGACGGACCATAGTTGTTCTCTTTAGCGACTTTTTTGAGAATAAAAAAAACACAAGAAAAACACCATAGCAGCACAAAACTAGAACCGTCCATCAACCATTAACCAAACTTCAACCACTTCCGGCTAGTAACTTTAGCCAGGAAGCTGACTGAGGCTCAAAACTTTCTAAAAATTTTAAATTAATCTTAATTTTTAGGAATGGCTTAGCGAGGAAGCATCAAACGACATAATCTCTAAACTCCAAGAACTACTTTTAAAAACCGAAGACACGATTAACGATAAACTTCGAAAAATCGATGAGGAAGAAACCAAACAAAAATCTTTAGAGAGAAAATTTTTCTTAAACGAAAAATGCAATACTCAAAATATTTTCTGCGATTTTAATTTAATACTCAATCAAACCGCCGACTTTGATTTCTTAAACCGCAACACCGATAGTAATTTATTCACCACGCTAAGCTCGAACATTTTAAGAAAAACTTATAGCCAATCGAAACTTTTCGACGAGGGAGATACAAAAGAAAAATCTGTAGAAATCAAACTCAGCCAAGACTCAACCGGAACCGGGCCGGAACTCAACACCATTTACATCAACAAAGGTTACAAATCCGATTCTCATTCTGAAATCGTAAGTATCGGGAGTTCTCAAAGCATCCCAACTCCAAGACTAGACGATGATAAAAAAGAACAATATAATTTATGGAATAAAGACAGTGAAAATCCTTTGGAAAAATTTTTAAATAACGTTAGATTCGGAAATGAGAAAATAACGAAATCGAGTTGTTGGTCGAATGAGATTTTAAATCTAAAAAAAATGATAGCTAATAGCAATGTACGATATGGAGATATCCTGCTGCCGAACCCATTGAAAAGCGGGAAAATTTTATTGCCGTTTGGTGAAACTGGCTATTTTGGATCGGTCGAAATGGGCATGGATCAAAAAGGGATTCCCATGGCTGTTAAACACGTTAAAAAATCGTTTCCAATGTCCGTGAATGTTATATCAGCGATTATGGTCCGGCTGAGAAAAATAAATAATAAATATTTGTTGCCTTATTATATGTCGGAGGGATTCGAACCGATCATAGCGACGCCTTTGATGGATTTTAATTTGGGACAATATATTTTGCATATGAAAACTAATTCGACTTTGGAATTGAAAGCCCCGCAAATCGTGAAAGAGGTAAGAGTTTTTTGGCGACCATTTGATTCAAACTACATCAACTATTTTTCCAATAATCATTTCACAAACTAAAACGACACTAGCGCTCTCTCCAGTAAGAACTTCATTGACTCAAGTGCTCTCTAGCGGCCATTTAAGATATAGAAACGACACCAGAGCTATCTAGAGACTATTTCACAAACTAAAACGACACCAACGCTCTCCCTAGTGACCACTTTACGGACTAAGATGACATTAGCGCTCTCTCTAGTAATCATTTCACGAATTATGGTGACTCAGGTGATCTCTAGCGACCATTTTATGAACTAGAGTGACTCTACTACTATCTAGCGACCATTTCACAAACTAAAACAAACAAGGACTCTCTAGGGGTCATTTAACAAATTAAAACGACATCAGCGCCCTCTTCAGCGACCGTTTTCGTAGATGTTAATGAATTGTAAATGATGTTGTTTTTAATCCAAAAAATTTCTCCTTTATAGATGATTGCTGGGCTCCATTATCTGCACACTCAAATCCCTCCGATCATCCATGGCAACTTAAAACCGTCGAACGTATTCGTCGACGCAACTGGAACGATCAAACTCGCTGAATTTGGCATATCCACCGTAAGTCCTGAAAAAATTAAACCAAAAAAAAAAAATTAGATACTTTGGAATCATTTCCAAATTTTTCCATTTAGGAAAAGGTAGAAGCACTCATTTGGTTCTTTCATTCAGGCCCTCTACCTGAAAAAACCAGCTCCACTACTATCCATGATTTGGTGGCCGGGAGAAGTAATCGCATTTTACATCAAAGAAAACAAAATGAGATGCACGTTAGCTGCAGATGTAGCCACTGCTGGGATGTTGATACATTTTGTATTAACCGGTGGCCAACATCCATTTGGTCAGCAAGTTAAAGAAATCGTTGATAATTTAATGATCGGAAAATGGAATTTAATTACCTCTGATAGCGATGTTGACGATCTTATAAGCTGGATGTTGATTTTTCAACCGGAAAATCGTCCTCATACTTCTGCTATTGTAAGGTATCGAAATCCAACGTCGAGATTTCCTTTTTTTAAACGAGAAGATTAATCGAATCATCGGTTTTTTTTCAGGCATATTTATTTTTGGAATCTGGATAAGCGTTGGATATTTCTTCTGACTTGCTCAGGAGCTTTGCTGGAATCGGGAGCTACTCTTCATGATATTTCTCAGCTTCATGCTTATTTGGATGTTAAAGCTAAAGAAAATAATATCCAAGGAGATTGGGTTAGTATGAAGTTAGTTAAGAAATTTTTTCTGAGACTGGTGGACAAAAGTTTTTTATCTTTTCAGAAAAGCTTAATAATTACCTATTTTCCAAACTGCAAAGAAACTTTAAAAAGCTTCAGCCCGACATTAACAGGCCTCCTTAATTTTCTTCGCCAAACGTTAGAAGACAGAAAACGACGCTCATCCATACCCCACAACACTCTCATCCCGCCTCGACCGATGGAAACGTTCCAATTCCTGCCACACTACTGCGATCTTAAAAATTTTTTCTTCCAAGCGTTCCCTGTTATTTCCCTCAGCATTTACAGGATGTTAGAAGGGACACCATGGATGGACGTTCAGTTTCTCTCGCCGTTCAACGAACCGTACGACTTAATTTAAAAATAAAAGTCCATAACCATTTACCTGAAGTGATTAATAAGAAAAATTTAGAAATTATTAATAAAAGCTAAAATTTAAATTTAGAAAAAATAAAAAGCCATGCATGATATTTATAGAAATAATTTAAAACTTATAAATATAAATACTAAGAAATATTTTTTTAAAAAATAAAAGGATTTTTTTCCTAGGGTCACGTATAAAAGCCATTAAGCCATTAAGGTATAAAATTTCCTAATTCAGGCGAAATGGGGCGGGCAGACTCAAAACTGCTCGCAGCAATCTTGGCCAAATTTGATAGAACGTCAAAAAAGTGACCGTTGGCGAATGCAGCGCTTCTAGTAGTAAAATTTAAAGTCTGCCTTCCCTATTTTCCGCTCTCATACGCCCCTAAACTTTTTTTTCAGCCAAAATCAATTATCATAGCAAAAACTTTATAATAGCAGTTCATATCATACATTTTTTTATATCTTAATTAGCAATGCGGATTTTAGTTTTCACGAAGAACATCAAAGCTTAATCATCGAAGGAGATTTGATTTAATGATAAAGCTTTTGCCTAATGGTTAAGATTCAAAAATTGATGCAGCTAATAATTTTTTTTCAAATTTAAATAAAGCAAAATTTAAACATCATAAAATATTTTGCCTTATTTAAACTTAAAAATATTATTTCACATTTGCAAAACAGATTACGTCCTTATTTTCCTTATTACATAAATAAAAATAATTTAAAAAAAATACATCAAACGTCAACGAACATCAACAAAATCATTTCGAGGTCTTTCCAGAATTTATCCCCCTCTCTTAAAATTTTCTACTTTACAAAATTGAAATAATTAACCTATCAGGATGATATTTTGGAAGCTTTATTTTTCGATGTTGAAAAAATCAATTAGAACCGGTGAATTAAAAAAATTCGTTTTTAAAAAAGTTTTAATAGCGTTAACAATACTGCGTTCTATGAAAAAAATACTTTTCAGAGCCATTTTTTTTTATTTTAAATGAAAATACGGCGCCAGAGAAAAATAATCCTAAAGGTGGGGTTAAAAATTTATAAAAACGGCTAAAGTATAAGAAAAACTATCTAAGTGAGTCAAAAAGGAGCTAAAATTTTGTAAGTGGGGCCTTGGCGTCGTCATTGGCTAAATAAGTTGAACACGATTAATAATAATAAAACTTTGGCTCTTTGTAAAAAAACAAAATCTAAAAACTTAATTTAAATAAATAACCTTCTTGTAAAGATGATATGGTTGTGCATAAACTTTACAATTAAAAATATCACATCTAAATTATAATTAATTTTTTTTAAAAATATTCAAAAATGAAATTGAATGAAAATTGAATGCATTTTTTTATTTCAGGAGAGTGATATATGAGCTTAATTATTTATGATTGAAAATTAAACAGTGCAACAAATTCTATTTTTTGTAAGTGATTAAAAACTGCATTAAAAACAGTTTGAAGAAAGGAATGATTTTTTATTATAAAATCATTTTTAACTCATCTCTAGCCAAAAAAATTCTTCCTCCCTTCAAACTACTTTAATATACAAAAACCCGATTATTTCTATTAAATTTTTGAACAAAATTGGATTTAATATGAATTAGCAAAACTGAATAGATCTAATCAACAAATGAAGAGAAATTGTCTTAAAATGTCGTCAACTAATAAATTACTTATTCTATTTCTTTTTTAAAATAAGAATAGAATTAACAGCTATAAAATTCATTGATTTTTTTTTTAAACTGTGGAATGATACCTCCGAAAAAAATGATTTGTTTTGCCGCTCTGATTTTATACTTCATGTATCTAAAAAAAATTCTGCAATATAAAAAACTCATTCTGGAATGTTGCAACCACTAAACTTTTTTTTAAAATTTTCTTCCTTCGTTGTGTTACTTAAAAAATTATAAGTACAATTTTTAAAAAAAAAAAATCAGAGTCGTCGAACAAAAAAATTGAAAATTTGCTTCCTATCAAAGTCAAAATAATATCATCATCAAAATTTTTATTAATTTTTTCAAAATTCCTATTTTTAAAAAAATTAATAAAAATTCTTCTATTAATATTTTATTTACTAAAAAAATAAATAAAGTCAGTATAAACAAATTAAAAAAATTAAGGCCTTGCATGGGCCGAGTCACGACTAAAATTAATCAAATAAATAATTTTTTTTGGCCTAGTTGGGCCAGAAAAAAATCCTAACCCATCAAAACCAAAAGCCGGTTCGTGCATGGCTCTATCGCCATGAGCTATTCTCATACATTTGAGATTTTAACTTAAAACTCTGACAATTTACCATGTAAATGATAATAAAATTAAAAATGTTATAACCCCCCTTTGCAATAAATAATTTCTTAAAATAGTTAAATAAAAAAAATTGAAGAAACTGCAGGACTAGAATAACGATCACTGTATAAGATCAGACAACCACGGCTCCGGCTTCTCCCCGACTCTCTGGCAAAGCGGGGCACTCTTTCCAAACGTCTAGCAGCGGGTCGTAGCATTCAACTGAGGAAATTGTAATTTGAGCACGCCAGAAGTTTACTTCATGGGTTTGCATGCCGCCGATAACGTATAATAAACCGTCGGCAGAAGATACTGCTGGACAAGTCCGGCCCACGTTCATTTGAGAAACTTTACTCCATTTGTTCTAAAAAAAAAAATTGGTTAATTAAAATTTAAAATTTTTTTTGGCTTGATTAGTCTTTGAGCAGATTTTCCGACATTTTAACTGCGCCTACAATCAAATCTTATTTTAAATTTTACTTACATCGTCAAATGAATATCTTTCAACAGACTGAAGAACTTCGTGATGTTTGTTGGTCCCACCTACAACGTACAAATGCCTTTCCAGTACTGATATACCCATCTGAGAACGAGGAACTGTCATAGGTGGCAACATGCACCATTCACCTGTTGCTGGGTTAAAACTTCTTAAATCCTGAAAATAAAAATTGTTTAGAAATGCCAAAAATTTTTAACCGATAACAATTTTGAAAAAATAAATAAATTATACCTGAAGATGCCTTTTGCTATGTGTACAACCTCCAACAATATAAATTAAACCTTCATAAGCTACAACTCCCATACTGAACAACGGTTCTGGTAAATCGCCTTCCAATCTCCATTCATCCAAAATTGGATCGTATCTTTCAATAGAGCCTCCTATATCTTCGCCGACCCATCCACCGACTGCATATAATGTCCCGTTTAAGGCGCATAAACCGAATTCACATCTTGGGACGACCATACTAGCAATCTGTAAAATAAAATTATAAAAAAGTTAGTATTTTATGCAACAGGACATTTCTGTAATTTATATTTTACCTACCTTATTCCACGTATCATCTTGAGGATCGTAACACTCTCCGTTAGCAAGAATTTGGGACTCCTCCTCTCCACCAACAACAAAAATTTTCCCATCTAGCGCAGCAACACCAGGAAGTACTCTTCCTAGCCTCATCGGAGCAGCCTTGCACCATTCCCTAAAATAAATTAAAATTAGATTAAAATAAATAGGGGATCAAAGTTTAATCGCAATTTTTTTTCAGGAGGTTAAGGCTACTTACTTCTTAAATGTATCATATCTCTCTACAGAATTATACGTGGAGCAACCAGATGATCTAGTCCAAGTGCTGATTAATTCCCTTTTTGATCCACCAATCACGAATATATCCTTTTTAGCACATAACCTAGGCCGTACGATTAACGGTACTAAATTTCCTTTTTTACTGACTAAATCTTTCCTGATGGAACGAAGTGCTACTTTCAAGCTAACATCACCGCAGTCTTGTATGGCTCGATCTAATAAACACACAGATAAAAGAGGCAATCGAACATGGCGAAGAATTTCAAATACAAAGCACCGCCTTTCATTAACATCATGGACAATCCACATCATGGCAGCCTGAAATACCTAAAAACAAAGAATTGATTATCTCATCATTTATTCCAATAAATTTAAAAAATTTAAATTCCTTAAAAACTTACTTGAAATTCGCTGTCTACCCTTAAATGTTCACTACTTAAAAATGTAACTAATTGATCCTTTGGAAGATCAAAAAATTCTTCTTCCTGATAAATCAGGGGAAAATTAAACTGAATAAAATCCATGGCTGCGTTTTTTAACTCTGTGCAATGATGACCTTCCGAAAACCTATAAATCCCAATTGCATTTGATGAATGTAATTCCTGTTTTAAAAATGATGTACAAAGAGAAACTACATCAGCTAACTGTAGCATGTCGGCAGCTATTAGCAATTCTTGAACGTTGTGCTGTACAATATTAATTTCGCCTAAAAAAAATTAACAAGTATATAATTTCTAACCTCCCATCTGTCAAATTCTGTTTCCTTGTAAAGCATGGTGCTTTTTTCATAAAAATATTAACAACTAAAAATATACCTGTGTAAATGAAATCTATAAGAGCATTAAAAATAGGTCCTGAGATTAAATGAAGCTCAATCGTACTTTGTTCCTGCTCCTTAAGCCCTACTGTAAACATTGCTTGAAAATACGGACTGCTTGCAGATAGGACAGCCTTGTGAGCCTGAAAACAAAATCACATTTAACATTGCATCATACGTTTTCACCAATGTTGAGATTATTAAAAAAACTTACCCTAATAACATTTCCATCAGCAACAATCTCCACATCACAGAAAATACCATTTTTTCTTTGTTCGTTAAGATTTTGTAGAAGCTTCAAAGGATAAAACTGACATCTACAAGATCCAGAGGCACTAGGCTTTGAATTTTCCCCAGTGGAAGACTTAATACATGATTTTTCGCTTTCAATAACATTAATAGCGTTTCCTTTGGTGCCTTTTAAAAGTGGTAAAGTGGTAACCCCAGCCATTAGAGCATTGAGGAAACAACACTTGTCAAACCTATAAAAAGAAATTAATAAAACCGACGTTAAATAAGCTTGACGATACAGATAAACCGAAATAACCGATTGATATTTTTTCAGGGTTTATTGAATGGATTTTTCCTGATTGCAGATATTGATATTTCTGAATAAGGGGAAGGGTTAAATGTCACCGGGTAGATTACGTGTGATTATTTACCTGTGACTAAACGGTGCCAGTATGACGAATTTATGTTAAAAATGAATAAAATTCACAATTTTAAGGGTGAATCGGAGGGAACGACAACATTTCAATAAAAAAATTGTATCGAATATGAGAACAGGTTCACTGAATATTAGCCATACTATTTACATGCGGAAAAAAACAATACGTTATACTGTCCCGATTAGTTAATGATGAATAAAATCATTAAATATAAAGGTTTTTTAATAAATAATTAAAAATCTACAATTATTTGAGTGATAAAATACATCCGCCATATTAGATGTATTTTGATTTTTAATTCCGAAAATGACTACTTACAGTGTTGCCAGACGCCAGAAGTCGAACTATCGTATTTTGCGAGTCAAATTATCGTATTTTTGGGAAAATTATGGGGGATTTTTTTTTAAATTGAAAAACTCTTTATTTTCGCTATTTCAAAAGAAAATATCTACTTTTTTGACAACTTGGAAAATATGACACTTAAAAACAAAGGAAACGGAATGACTTACGTAGTAGTCAACCATGTTCAAATCAATGCCCGCGCGCGAAAATTCGAATTTTTGAAAGTAAGAAAATCCCATTTTTAATAAGCTAAGCATAGGAAAGAGCCTAGTAAGGAGACCATAAGTCTCTCTAGTGACTAATACTGCAATTAATGGATAAAAGATGGCGTTTCTTACTATTTTTTGTAGATTTTTTTCTGGAGAATGAAATTATCGTACCATTATCGTACTTTTTGTAAAATTATCGTATTTTTTAAGGATTTTGCAATTATTATGGGGGATGGGGGAAATGGTCAAATTATCGTACTTCCCCATAATTATCGTACCATCTGGCAACACTGAGTCTGACTACACGGTATTAGTTTAATGTCTCGTTGTTAGATGTCGCTAGTGGTTTTATTAGAAAATTCCCGCCAAATTCGTTACATTCTTTAATATTAGTTTCTGAGGACTTTTTTGGGAAAATATTTCATTTTTGTCAGTAAGAATTTAGATTTACATGAAGTGGAATGAAAAATAATAAAATTTTAGAGTTACAAAGTTGTTTTTCTTGACTGGCTTTAACAGTTCATCATTGAAAATTGAAAATTTAACGCTACTATTAGTCTTATAGTTAAATATTTAATGTGGTGTTTGCATGTCATGTTTCTCTTATGGGTAGTCATGGCAACCGGTGCCACATAAATAGTTCCCACCTAAGAGATTACTATTAAAGGCATAAGGCCATTGTTCTTGTGTTAATTTTATACATTCAACATCAGGAGGAAAACTTTTCAGTATCTTAAGATGCAAGAGGCTAAGGAGCTAAGAGAAGATAATAGTTAGAAGCCATATATTTGGGCCAAGGCCCAAAATGTAACCTTTTCTATAAGGAAAAATATATTCCGTATAGAATCGTCAAATTTAGTAAATGAAAAAAGCGTGGGATGCCAAATTTACATATGAGCCGGTGACAAGGAACTGATTGGTCATAAGTAAGTCTGGGCAGCTACTCAGAGGGCTAAAAAGATTGACTAGATACAAAAATAGAAAAGGAAAAAGTGTTGGCAAAAAAATAAAGGGGCACGATCTTTAAAAGACATTCTAGAAACTTCCCCAGGGTAAATTGGTTTCTAATCAAGAATGACTAATCCAACATTAATTTCGGCCTCAAGCCCGAAAAATGGGCAACGTTTTTCTGAATACGATGACCTTAGCATGCAATAAATTTCAGTCTTTTAAAAAAAAAAAAATTGAAAAATAAAATCCTTTGTAAACATAAAGATATTAAAACCAAATCTCAAAACCTAAGCAGCACAACATGACAAAGGAATAACATTACCCGAAGAAAAAGAGGCTAAATCCATCAAACAAAATAAAGAAGGAATAAAAGATTCTAACCGGACTCTCAATAACTTCAAAAAAATAATGACAAGGCCCTATTTTCATAATATTTTTCTCTCAAATATTTTTTTGTCGATACGTACGGTCTAAACATCAATCAAATAGATATCTTTTAGACGGATTTTTATGTTTAGTCTAGGTGCAGGGGGATACGTGATTGAGATGCTGAGGCCTAAAATGTAGGTCAGTTCTGATTGTAGTCTCTCTGTGTCAGTGGTTCAGAGCTCTCCCCCGCAGGTCAATGACCGCCTTCATTAAAAGTATTCACACCATGAAATTCGTTCACTTCATCTCGCTTTAAAAGAGAAAAAAAAAAATAAATCGACGTGATGGCTACTACTCGTTTCTCGAAAGTGAAAAAAAAAACTTAATTCAGTTTCGCACAGCCGAGTTTAACGAGTATATATATAAGAAAATAACACCGCTTTGAATGGATTACTATAATCAAGCTAATTATTGATTACACGTTGCAGATGATTAGTTGGATGCGGCTGTGAATTATGACGCTTGCAGGAAAAAATCAAGAGTGTTTAAACGATTTACGGCATTTTTATTACCGAAGTAATTTGCATGTTGTTTTAATTGGATTATTTTAGCATTGATACTTAATCTTTTCGAACGAAAAATTTAGGAGTGCGATTATGTATTGCGTCAAAGATCATTAGCAAGCTCGGAAACCCCAATATGCGAATCGCATCTTAAATTGATATTTTAATGATGAAGTATGTGTGACGTCATTTTGTAACCAACAAAATCATGTTCAGTTAGGTATTTTTATTACTAATGTTTTTGGAGTAGTTGTTTTATAAATCAGTATTAAAGCTTCCTCCAGGATTGAATTAGGTATCCGGCAATACACGACCCTTTGCAAAAAAACTTTTGGCCCTTGCCTAAAAGATTAAGTGTTAAAAATAAGTAGACCTTCAGTTTTTTAGGATTTAGATTTCAAATTTGACATTGCTTTTTAGGTGGGAAACTGCTGAGAGTCAGGGCCGGGGCAATACATTAAGTCAGCACTAAGGGGCGCTGTATAGCTACCTTTAGACCTTTTTTTGCTTGAAATTTAAAATTTTTTTTAGAGAAAAAAGGGCGTACAATCGCTCTCTGTGGCGGGGTGCGCATTAAGAGCTTGCCTCGGCTGTGTTGAGAGTAAAAAATAAGGACCCCGCTTTCCCAAATTTTTGAATCTCAAAAAAACATACTAATCACTTATACAATTTTCTAAGAATTATTCATTTCAAGTTTAATATTTTTTACATAATTGCTTCTGTTGTGGTCCATGAATAAATTTTGAATTTAAAATTCTTAATGCAAGAAAACCGGTGTAATCTATTCTAGTGGCTTTTATACTTTTTCTGAAAATTTGTTTTCTGCTCCAAGACAAATTCAATCACATGAGACAATGAGAAAATGCAAAGATGAAGGAAATTTACTGAAGACATAACTAGGTAACAAGTTCCCGAAATTTTTCACCAGCTGAGCCAGATTAACCTGCCTGCAGCACGAAGTAATTTTGGGTCAGTAAAATGTCTGCTTAGCAAAAAATTATACATCCCTCAGTAACAACAATAACTTCACTACTATCACCTGAAACCACTGGTTGCACTATGGGTTTAAAGCAAGAGAACAAAACTTTAACAAAAATTTCTCTTACCAATAATGTAATCCGAATCTAGAACCTTAATTGTCACACTAGAGAACAAAAACTTTTTTGAACCTTACTTTAAGACACCTGAAACGTTTATGGATTTTAATTAGTATAAAAGGGTGAGTATAACATAACGAAGGGTGTTTACCTATTCTACCACAGGCATATGACGTAAGTTGACTATCTAGCCAATAGGGATGATTCCTCCAATTCCCACGGCGCGCGCATCGCCATAATAATATTCTGTTTCTCTTTTGTTTAACCTACGGGAAGAATATTCTTCTTTTGTTTTAGATTTTTAACAATAGGTTTTCAAAAAAATAAAAACATATTTTTGGTCAAATACAAAAAATAAATTAAAAATAGGGATAAGTATCATTTTGTGGGATTTGTAAATTTTTAGCAAGTGCTATAGATCCTTCTTTAAGGGACTGCCAATTATTTTCAAGTATTGCCTTCCTGTACTTGACAACTGACGGCCTTATTCCATTGCAATTTTCTTCCCAACATTAGGGATGAAAAAAAGGACGGCTTGATCCTAGAAAAATGTTACAATCCTAGACTCTCCTCACCTCCGCATGGTATGCGAAGTTGCCTAACTCCTTTTTCCTATTAGACAATATAATTTGATTACTCTCAAGCCTAAATTCTCCGCCTAATTTATACATATGACGTTCGTAGCTAACAATATAATACCATGACCAAACCGCGAACGTTACATAATCTTATTAGTTTAAAAACTAAAAAATTAATTTGCACTTCTATATATCAGTAAATTATCATTAACAAAATTCGAAATGACGTCTATAATCTATAATCCATAAGCGCGCGCGGCGCTACTTATAATTAATCAAAAGGAGAATTGATAAGAGTATTGCAAATCTGTGAGAATATGAGAAAACCTGTCGAGTAAGTTTGCGATATCGGGCATTCACCTTTACCCACATAGTGGACCATCGAATTACGTGAGAGTAAAAAAAAGAAAAAAATTAATAAATTAATAAAATTAAAATGATTTTTTTAACTATTATTTTTTCTTAATTATTGATCATCACTTGCTCTATTTTATTAAATCAATGCTTTCAAAACCGCTTTCAATGTCCGCTATTATTTTTTTAAAAAACTTGAATGAAATTTTTTCATCACTCTCTAAAAAAATTATCAAGAGAAAATTTTTTAGCTGGTGATATTTTTCCCTCTGAAATGCCTAGTCTTAGGCAGCGACTCTGGAGTTTGGCTTAAGAGCTATAAAGCACTTTGATTTTCTTGTTAGAAGCTCTGTGGAAAATTTTAAACTAAAGGTTCACCTTATTTTCTCTGGCCAATTTTTTTAAAGATAAAGATTTATTTCGAGTTTACCCTTTGGGGCGATCTGAAATTTTTTTTCTCCCAATTAGAAGAAAATCCGATTGGATCAAATGAAAAATCTTAAAAAGAAAAAAAATTTCACAACTCACACATTATAAATGAAGGAGTTGTTCGATAACACCGGGTGATAAGAACAAGGTGTAGAGGTTATTGAACCCGTAAGTGACAGGGAAACTGGATGACCTCTTTGCATCCCAGCCACCAGCCACCAGTTTTACAATTTGGGTGGTTTCACACTTTCATTGCATAATAACAAGTCTCGTTTGGCATCATCTTTGGTTCTCTCAGGGAAATATACGTTATCTTCAATCTTTTTTTCCATTTTTGATCAAGAAAAGGAAAAAATCGAATCCGCTTGGGAAACTGACCGCGTTTTGACGATTAAAGCGGTTGGAAAGTTGTCGGTACCAGTTTTCAGGATGGTGTTGTCTTTTATTCCGTTTATTCTGGATCGTTTGAATGTTTTTTTTAAATTTTGTTTTTGAAAGTTTTTTAAAAGATTTGAGTCTTGTTAAGGGTTAATAAATAAAGCGAGAATTAAGGCTACAGGGGGGAAGAGTTAGCATGACTAAGCTTAGGCTTAGGCTACTCTACAGACAAACAGGGAATGAAAGATGTGTTCCCATGTCTCCCCAATATGGTTTCTGTTTGGAAATCTTTACTGCTCTTTGAGGCTTTTCGTTACATTTCAAGAATCTTTGTTTCTATTCGAGGCTCTTACCTGCTCGAGAATCTTCATTTCTTTGGTCGGGACTTTTCGTTTTTGTTCGGAACTCTTCGTTACTCTTCAGGAATCTTCGGTAATCTTCGTATCTATTTGAGAATCTGGTCGGAATTTTTCGTTTCTGTTTAAAATTCTTCGCTACATTTCAGGAATCTTCGTTTCTATCCGATTTCTCGTTTCTCCAGTCCCAAAACCTAAAATTAAAGCGAAAAATAAAAAAAATCCTTAAATCCGTAAAAATAGCAAAACTCACCTCATTGAGCCCGATTTTTCCCAAACCCAAAATCCCTTCTGCCGCCACTGGAAACTTAAATTTCTACCCATAAATCCTGAAAAAAAAGAAAAAAACCTCGCTAAAATAAAGAATCCCATAAAGCCTAGTCATTTCTAAAAAGAAGCACTTGATTACAAACTCGTAATGATCAAAAGCAGACGGCTTGTCGTTATTTGTATAATTCTCATACATCAAACCGTACATTTACAAGATTGATGGCAAGCGTGTGTGGCCGTTAAATGTCCATTACTAATAAAACATACTCAACAAGTTCGCTTGTCTCATCTTTATAAAGTCGGCAATCTTGTAAATTGTGTACAACTCAAACAACCAAGACCGTGTTATTACAATATAATAAACTCAGGTAAACCGAGCATAGTACGAAACAATTAGATTTTATATCATTATTTTGATTTGGCTTGGCAGGTTATGAAATCATTACCACGCGGTTACGTACGAAAAATACGGAGTAAATAAATGGCAACGATGGCGTTTGCTAGTAATAAAATAATTACTCTCTTGGGTGAGAATACAATTTTTTTTTAGGAAGAGGCTTGATTTTTGGTGGCCAAAATGGCCACCAAAAATCCAGAGAGGATTTGAAAAATGTAATTCGGGACCCTTAGGAAAATGAAGACTTTGCGCATCAGAAAGGATCTTCAGTAAGGTTAAAACCAATAGCACTATGGCATCAGAAGAATGGCGGCACTAAAATGAGTGCAAAAACCCGAAGATGAAGTTGGCAAAGCTTGAAAGGGGCTCAAGTCCAAAATTCGGGGTCCTGTTTCAAGTCAGTGACATTGAAAGCGACCTAGAGCAAAGTCAGGCTTATATAGGATTCTCAGCTCTTCTCACAGAGGCGTAACTAAGGCCACTATTAACTTGCAAGGGTTTCAAAAATTTAAGGTATGCCACTGGGCCTTCATTGGACTAGCCTCAAAAACTTTTTTTAAGGCTCAGCGGCGATCCTTCTTCATTCATCCAACGTCCACACCTCCCCTCTTTCCTGCTTCTGCCCATGATCAATTCCATTACCCGATCGACGCTCATGATAATAATAAAAAAAAATACAAGGTAACGCAATCTGTGTTAGAATTAGGGGTTGATAACCTTTTCATCCCTATGACATTTTAATCGTTTTTTTTACAGTTATCTTTTTAAAAAAACAAAATTTCTTTTTTTATTACTTTTTTTTTTATTCTGTTTCACGTTTTCTTTTCCGATACAATCAGTGCCGGATCAAAGACGAGTTTCTAAAAAATTGTAAACTCTCAAAATATTCTTCCATCATATCGAACGAAGATGAATCCGACTAATTAAAACGGATTCCCGATCATCTGGTTTTTTTCTCTCTCTCCTCACATTTCGAATGATAAACGTGTATAAGACACTTTGGGAAATCCTAACCTCCTGTTTGGTCACTTTAATATAAATTAATGGCGCTGATTAATTCATTCATTTTGAATAAGAGCCGCGACTACTGTGTTAGATTTTTATCGACTACCGCTTTTGAAAAACAGGCCCTGTTTTTAAAAAAAAATGCATTTTTACACATCGGTCTTGTTATGGTTTGGGATATCCGTTTCCTTACGCCGATCTTTTTTATATTTTAATTTATAAACACCGTCGAATTTTTTTTATTATTTAGAAAGTACCTGAGGGTACCGTTATGTATTTTTAAAGGCAGACACAAAAGCATCCAACAACAACAAAAAATCGGAAATTACCATACTGTTAAATAAAAATTGCAAATGGCATTCTCAGACGAACCCATTGTGGAAGTGGGTCAGCACCTTAAATTTCGCCAGATGTTATGTTTTTTTGAATCGAGTGTGGAATTAGTATATATGATTTATGCAAGGGTGGAAAATGGTAAATAAATCAAAGTGTAGTAATGAAAAGACACGAGGGACCTGCAGACCTCTAGAAAAAGGTCTGCACTGGCCAATTTTTTAGCCCCGTTCGGTTATGAATCTCGGTCCCTCCCAAGCCACGGGAGTTAGCCAATAAATGCCAAATCTCTGTTAGGTACATCTAACGATGACTCTGAGGAGAGAGGAAAGAGGCACCAACATCCAACATTTCAACTAATTGCTCTTCTAGATAATGAGCAATTTTGGACGGTGATTATTTTTTTAAACATTACATTTTTGCCATTTCTCGGTGGCAGGAAAAGATCCCATTTCTAAAATTATGAGATGTTGCAGTGTGTCTTCTCTTTCCACTAAGTCGCTGGCTTCAGCCAAGACGTTGCTACAAGGCAGAAACATTAGCCCAATGTGCACTTCTTACATTCCCATAAAATTACTCACACATTTCCCTTCAATCTCTCAATTTTGGCTTTTGCTTAATTCTTTTTTCTCTAAACCCAAATCAGGGTACTTTAAAAAAGATTAATTAAAAGGCTGATAAAGTACTCTGAGGGCGATGAACTCGGCATGACTCTAAGGTGTAAACTTTCACCGAAACACGCGTGTCAGGGCCTAAATAAAAGACCTGCGCTTTCCGATGGCCCATCGCAAGTACCTAAATGTAGATTAAAAACAAAAAAATTGATGTGCTCGCTTAAAAGAGTGTCTATTCATGTGGCCGATTAAAATGATTTTGAAACATTTTTTTTTTAAGGTAGTAGAACCGATCCGGAGTAACTCGTTTGACATAGAGATTCGTGGCCCCAAAAATCTTGAAACGTTTTAAAAGGATCGGTTTTATTATCATTATCATTTTTTTTTTTTTTTTTTTTTTTTGAAAGGGCTTTGACCGTAAATAATACCGCTATGTTCAGACAAAGTCGACCCTCTTTTTACTAGAAAAAAAACCATCAATCAGCTGTTTTAAGGGGCGAGATTGTAAGGTCGTTGACCTCTTTACAAGTTTATAAAAACCAGATTACGTCATTTTGTAATGGTTACATCCATGTACTCCGGTAATTTTTTTTTTTTTTTTTTGTAAATTGAAGGTGGGTTGCGTACAGATTGGAGGCTCGACTTGCAATAACAATAAGGATTATTGAATTATGAAAATTATAATTTGGTGGAATTTAAGTTTCAGGAATTTGGGGTTTTAGCCATTTTAATAAGTAACGTTTATAATTAATCAAAGAAAAATGTCAGTATTTTTTTAACCCCACCCAAGAATGAACCCAAAGGGGGAGACCGGGTGGGCCAGAACGACAGTGACGGCTACGGAAAAAAATTGTGGATGGAGCCAAGGGTGGGCCACAAATTTTCATGTGGGGCCAAAGTCAAAGATTGTTATATTGCAGTAATATTAGTGTTCTTCCCAAATAGGTGGGGCCAAATTTTTTCAAGGTGGGCCCGCGACCCTATCCGCCCCCCCCCCCCTCCCTGGCGCCGATTCTGTAGAAGGCTCAGAGAGACCTTTCTTAAAGCGCCTGGGTTTCCGCCCTTGGAACATAATAATAGAGGCCTGGTAGGCAGTACTTCGATGGGTCGTCTTGGTCGAGATGGACTTGGTCGAGTTTTGCACAGAAGTACAAAATTTTTTCTTAACTTCTAAGTGCCCCTCCAAAAATTAAATCTGGCTACAAGGATCTTAATCTAATCTTCTTCTCTTCTTCTTTTTCTTTCATCCTTTCAAGGGTAGGCTACGCCTGATTAAAAATCAAAACTACTCCTCTAACGGCGACGAGGTCCAGCACTCCTTCCATCGCCGGAGCGGTGGGCCAGGAAGCCCTCGTCCAGCTGGTCTTCTTTCCTTGGTTATTTTTGCGAGCCGGTTGCTCGGCATCCTCTCGACGTACTTATTCCACTCCTTGCGTTTTGTTCGGACGAAGCGAGATACCTCTTCGATTTTTGCTGAGTCCCGAAGATCTACATTTCTTATTCTATTTGACTAAAACCTTTGTCAGAGTCAATCTCCAAGACGTACTAACCGTCTTGGAAAGGAAAAGGGTTGCCAAACATTGACAAAGAATAATAGAAAATATGAACTGGGGGGTGCACAACAAGGATTAGAACCTAATCTAACCTCGGCCATCAATATCCCAGAAAATGGACGAAGAAGAAAAAAGGTTTGGTTTGAAGCGAAGAGACCGAAAATACTTAATTGAACGTAGGGTGCGCAAGACCTGCGTTAGCTTGCAATTTAGAGTGACTCAACCCGTTCAGACCTCACTTTTTTCAAGTTCTCTTCTGTTTTTTATAGAACAAAGTTCTTCGACATTGAAAAATATTTTTAAAAAGTTGAAGAAAAATGCATTTTATCGAAAATCATAAAACGATAAGTCATCAACAACATTTAAATAAGTCTGTCACTGTTGACTTGCTGCTTCCGTAAGAGGACCATCACAATTGTTACAAAAAAGAGAGAGAAGGGGAGAGAAAAAAAAAAGAAGAACACAATGATGACTTGATAAAAATTGAGTATAATGAAGCAGCAAGTTCATGACAACACCAGAGTTTGATTAATTTGGAGGTAACATTTTTGGTAAGGTCAGTGTGGCAACCGAAACCAGTTGATGCCCAACGGACAACGGTACACGTGTACCGGCCAAACAATTGATCACGTTTTCCGTACAATAATTAATTAAAAAGAAATGCTTCATCATCTCAGTATACATACTCAAGTTTTTCGAACATTATTCAGAAATTAACATCGAGATCAGTCATGGAGAACAAGTGGCATTCGGGTATCCTGTCACAATTACAATATGTCAATTTGTTAGAAAACCTCCTTCCGGAATTTAATTTTGAAAACAAACGTACGGTCACGTTGAGTGATGGCTTCGTAAGCGGAAATTCCGGGAGTCAAACACGAAAAAAGAAATTGGATACTCGTAGCAATTTTTTTTTGTGTGTGTGCAAATATAAATACTGACCTAAAAGGATATCAGACCAAATGTGAATATTTACGAAATAAAATCTCACATATTAATTAAGGTCCTGAAATAAGATATACGACGCGTGAAAAAAAAAAAAGAAAGAAAAAAAAGAATCAACATTTGAAACACAAAAAAACCAGACTTGAAACGTGCAATATTTTTTTAGTGATCTCACTTTGCAAACAGTCCCCGTTTTACATTTTTTTTTTTTTTTTGAGCGTGGTAAATAACTTGATAGTCGAGTTTTAACTAGTTAAGACAAATTTATTTGTTCCAATAATATTTGGCGCCGTCAATAGAGCAGAATATTTATATTAGTTATTTATAAATGAATTAAGGACCGAAATACAAAGTATTTTAGAAGCCCTAAGGCGATATATAAATTAAAATTTGTTTATAAGTTTTGATAGAAAAAGAAGAATTTTTTTATAAGGAATTTTGTGCAGATGCAGCATAGTACGGCAGGTTAATAGAGAAATAAAAGCGGGGAAGCCAGATCTGGCAGAAGAAGAAGCAGAGCTATGGCAACAGATTATTTCTGGAGCCTGGAGCGATTACTCAGTCTAAAGAATCAGCATATAGAAGGCCTATGGCATCGAACTCGATCTAAGTCTCGCAATTTCAGATTTTCCTTCGGGGAAGCTACACACTAGAGCCCTGCACCGGGCCGGACCGAGGCCCGAAGTTCGGCCGGGAAATTTTCTGTGGCCGAAAATTCCGGCCCGAAGTTCGGCTCAGGCCGGAAAATTTTGGGTGGCAGTCGGATCGGGCCGAAAAAATTCGGGCTAGGCTGGGCCGGACTCGGGCCGAAAAAATTCGGGCTGGGCTGGGCCGGACTCGGGCCGAAAAAATTCGGGCTGGGCTGGGCCGGACTCGGACCTGACTACTTTTTTTACATTACTCTCTGGGCTACTCTCAGCCCAGAAACAGTCGATTCAATTCTGTTTTTACATGGGCGATGAACTTCATCGGATAAAGTTGGGTTGATTTGTATGAATACTTTAATATTAATATACAATGAAAAAATATAAAAATTTAAAGTCGGACTCGGGCCGAGAATTTGGAAACCACAGTCGGACTCGGGCCGGACTCGAGCCTGAAAATTTCGGCCCGTGCAGGACTCTACTACACACTTGAGCTAGACTTGGACCCTAGACCTTAAGTCTTGGGAGTACATCCTTCCTTCCACAAAAAACGCCACTAATCTCGACTGTCCTCAGTTTAAATCAGAACAAGTGGCAACCGCATATTTTAAATTATGAAGAAAATAATTGAACGAGCCTATGGCCTGAAAAATTTTCACAACAATTCCAGATTTGTTTGCCCCAGCTGTTTTTTACTCTCTCGTGTTTTCAGCCAGCAAGGAATTTCATTTTTCTCATTTTCAACTGAAAAAATTTTAGAGAAAATTCTCACCTCACTCACTAAAATCCGCATCCGATCCGAACCACTTCATTTTTACCCTTTCAGACTCAAAAAAAAAATCCCCTACATTAAAAATTGCCGTCATACACAATAAACGCCGAAACAGGTACAAACCCATTTTAAAAAAAATTGCATTTCCTAGTTAAGACATACAATTACTGCGGATATCTACACCTGTGAAAGACGATATAAAAGGTCACGGTCAAATATGGTTTAAATTAAAAATCTTCCCTGGCTGCGGCTCTGATTTACCGAATAAGATATTTTTCTTATTTATTCAGAAAACGAAATTAGCCTGTGTTGTGAATTCTAATGTAAACCTTCCTTAGTCAGGTGTTTCAGTGACAATCCTATAACTAAACGGATCGTGTTTCTGACCGTCTCGACAGCCTAACTGTTTCAAATTTTAGTGGATTTATTTTTTTCTATTGTGTTATAGCAAAAAACTGACAACATCAAGGTAAGCCTGGGCTAGGCTTTGATAATAATTTTTTTATCAGATAATTAAGGCGAAAAGAAAAAATTGTGAAATGGCGAAATCGACTGACTAAATTCGTAAATTATTTTTATCCAAATCTATAAAAAAAAAAAGTAAATCATAGTAATTTTTTATTTTTTCGATAGGTTTAATAGTTATATCGCATGATGATGTTATGTTTTTTATTAAGTTAGAAATGTCTTTGCAATAACGCTAACAATGCAATTATATGCCTTCTGAGAGAATATTATACTTAAAAAGAAAAGGAAAAAAAATATTCATCATAATAGCATACGGGCCTAGGCAGTAATGAAATTACATCAGAGTAAACGTAAATAAATTTTTTAAATCAGACATGAATGGAATAAAAGAAGGTGGGCTTGTTTTTTGACTTATTAGCCATAATCTTTAAGTAAGGGGTAGCTCCCAACAAATGCCCAGTACCCGTAGAAAAAATATCGCATAAAGCGTAAATCTTATAATTATGAGTTTTGAATTATAGTGGTTGCAAAACCAGTAATCGGCCAAAAATCAAGTTCAATTTTTTTAAATTTTAATGCTGAAAAATCATGGCTGAAAATTTTTTGCCAGAAGTCGTTTTACTTTTTAAAAATAATCGTTTGATGATGCAGTCGTTTTAGTTTGCAAAATGATCGTTTGAAGGGCGCTAGAGTCGTTTTAGTTTATGCAGTGATCGTTTGGTGCCGCCATAACCGTTCCAGTTTGTGAAATGATTGTTTTAAGGGTGCTGGAATCGCTTTAGTTCATAAAATTACCCATCCATGGCGCCGAGTTCTTTTTAGTTCAGGAAATGATCGTTCTAAAGGCGCTGAAGTCGTTTTAGCTTATGAATTGTTTGTTGGTGCTGGAGTAGTTCTAGTTTAGGAAGTAATCGGTTGATGGCGCCAAAGTCTTTTCAGTTTTTGAAATAATTTTTCGACCGGTGCTATTCGGTCTTTGACTGAGTTTGTACGAATTCTCCAAGACAACAGTAGACGACACCACATCGAAGCCATGGTAATCGCCCATTTGTTATGATACCACAGGGCACGTGGAGGTTGATGAGCGTCCAAATAATTTCATAAAAAAGGCACAGGGTATTTTTAGACATCTTGCATGTAATAATATTTAATAATAGACTAAGGTGCTTGGCCAAATTTCAACTTTAAATATTTCTAATCGAAATTCTGCGATTACTATCTGTCTTCTACTGGCTCTGAAAAAAATTTAAATTCTTCACGTTGCCTCACCGCATCTGCCGACTCATGCCACCCATAAAAATATAAGAATAAAATCTTAAAAAATCATGAAAAACCGAAAACTAGAAAATGTTCAAGGTAACTTCACTACATTTTTGCATATTAATTATGCTTAAAGTTCCCCTCATCCCTACCCGGACTCTACCCCCTCCCGCCGAAAAATTCCAATCGCCCCTCCCCTTCATCTATCCGCAACGATTTTCCCCCAATAAAAGCTTCCGCCTTAAAAATCCCCATAAATTATCCACTAGCCAATAACCTCAACATCCACCATTAATTTTATTCGCGTGGGCCTATAATAAATTTAAGCCGGAGCAATGTCGTTATTTTGTCGTATTCCTATAGGATCACCGACCTACAGAAAATTTGTCTGGAATGCCTTGAAAAGAATCAGATAAGTTAGGTCAATGATCTCGTTCTCAACGGCCTTGCGGATGGCGGCGGAGGGGATTCATCTGGCATAAAAATATATCTTCACGTTCTCTTCGTCTTTTTTTATATCCCTGAATTAATCACGGATTAATGACCGTTTAAATTTTTTCAACAAAAAAAAAAGCCGCGCACAAAAAAAAAACTGGGAGGCTTAGCCCAGATCATATCGCGCGATCATCAACCCACAAAAAAAAATTCTAATTCGACGAATATTCCAGAAACCCTTTACCTCCATAAATTAGATGATGTAAACGAGCGGATTGAACCAAGTTCATTCCCCTGGCAAGGCACCACCCTGCTTACCGCCAATGACCCCTAATAGCCTGGGTCATCCAAGGTAGGTTATTGGTCCCGTCTTAGTTTTAATATCTGCCCGATCTCTTTAGTTCATTGTACCCCTTTGGTAAGCTTCGATTTCTCGGCTTTGAAAATTCCTGCGATCAAATAAGAAAAAAAATAAATAAAATGAAATTGTATTTAACCGAAAATCATGTCGGATCTCTCATCTTACAAGCTCCTAATTACACCTAACAAAAAAAGAAACATCGATTACCGTCGAAACAAAGAATCAAAATCAAAATTAGACTAGTGTCCAAAAAAGTGGTATATAGGGGAATGGGTCAACTCTCTCCAAAAATGATATGTTCTGGTGTAAGAATAATAAACAATAGCCTCGTTTTCGGCCTTAATGATGTCTAAGAAGCGGATTCTATTAGAGTTTTCTACTCGAAATCGGTTCTTTGTACTAACATCCTCTTCTTCTTCATTTATTCAGATCGTGGTCATGTAACGTGAAGGCTATTTTTCAGACAAGTACATTTACATTTAGTCATTTATATCGAAAATTATTCCCCTTTTCAGTGGCGGATATAACAACAGCGACGTTAGAATTATATTTTTAGGTCCAAAAATGAAAGGACCGATTGAATTACAAAAGCTTCACCATAAATTCCAGGAAAAGTCATTGAGGTTTTCAATGCTAAAGTAAATTTTGTAAAAACATCATCATATTACTGGATCTTCTTCTCAAGGATATGAAGCTTTTTCGCATGATTGCTTATCTCATATCAGACAGCTCTTTTCTGGCAGATGAAGGATTCATAGCCGTCCCACACCCATCAAAATGTTGTCCTTCCAACAAAGTTGTGGTCCTACCAGCAGTCAGGACTTGTGAAATGTCCATCCAGAACGTAGCTTATAAACTAGACGGGCGCGAAGATGTCCCGTTCGCTGAATCCGCTGATCACACTAACTGCTTACCAAGCCTCTGGATTTCCTCATTCAAGAACTTATAAATGTTGTCCTAGGCCAAAATTCGAACCACCTAATGAATGCCAAAGTTCTTCCATTGGATGTTATCCACAGTAGCTCTCATCCGATCTCCAATGTTCAGAGCGAATAATATTCCTACTTTACATTGTCGACCTACCATATCTAAAACCTCTTCTGGGGCAGAAAGCTTAGCTCCTAAGCGATTTCAGTCCGAATCCAAACTTAAAACTACCGGAATAAATAAGACTAAAATTTTAAGGGGAATGACAAACTAATTAGACGCAGGACCTTTTAAAAGCTTTTCCAGGATTTTCTTGGAAGTTTCAAGTTCTAACAAGAGCAATTCGTTTAAGCTTGTATAATCTTGAATGGTAGATTAAGCTTTCACGAACTAGGAAACAGTCATAAAGATGTGACTCACAACGTAAATAATCGTTTTTCTCCACTTTAAAGGAAATTTCGAGACTTCTGACAAAAAATTGTCTTTTGGCACCACAGCCGGGACCTGACAAAGTAGAAAAACCGACTTTGGATATACTTCCACAAATATTTCAAAACTAATACAAAATATTCGATGCAAAAGCTAAGTTACAGAAAAAGAGAGAGCAGAAATGCACTTGGAATCCAGTTAGCTTCCTCTCTAGTGCAGCAGAGTCCAAAGATTATGCCCCCTCCTCCCCGAAAGTACTTACAGCAAATGAAAAGGCAAAACTATGCTTCGTTTGTGCAGATCATTTACACGATCCAAAAAGCAATGTAATATGGCCAGAATCTCCTTGTGCTGCCTCAGAATAAAACTGATCAAACTACTAAGCAATAAATTGCAAAAAAATCTAAAAAACCAACCAGGAATCGAATTTTAATGTGTAATGGAACAGGAAGCTAAAGAAAAATACAGTATAAACGCGAAGAGCATTGACTACAAGGAACATGAACTTATTGAGGAAATCAGAACGAACCAAAAAAATCAGAAAGTCATTACTCTAAAGGCATTATACTATGCCTATGACGTTGTCAGCCTATCGCATTCTTGGCTAGTCGTATGGCCGATTCGATCAATCCGAGCTTTGAGTATTCCTTTCCACCCTTTAGACGTCCGCTGAAGCCAGGATCCGTAACTGGTAAAGTGACCTTTCAAGTTTCAAAGTAAATGCTGGCTAAGGTGACCACAGAGTCCTTCAGTTCAAGCGCCAGCACTTTTATTGATTTCAGTTAAAAAAAGCAACGGACAATAAATCGAAACTTGAATTGGCACCTCATCGGTATTTAAGTAAAGATAGGAAAAAACGCCCAGTATTTGGAGTTCACACGAGTGGGAATCGAACCACGCCTCTCCCAATATTCTGTATTTGTAAGAAGAACTTTCTGTAATTTAGACAAGGATGACACTCCAACCCCTTCATTCCCTGCCAAAATCAGGGATCAAGATGCAACAAGAAACCCTTTCAAACGAACACCCAACCTTCCTTCATCCACCTACTGTCCTTGGCGCCATAATAGCTTCATCTTCCTATATAAATCAAATCAAATCGCACGAGCACCTTAACGTGTTATATATGCAAATTTTGTTTTGACACAAGGAAACGTTAAATTGTTAATATCCTACGCCTGCAATTTTAAGCAATGAAACAATATTTTAGCAAACAATGTTAACCAACAAGTTTCAACACTTTCAATTCAGCTCCGTATGGACTTTCTTTTTCTTTCCTCTTCCCGGAATATGTCAATGGCCTCACCAAAACGGAATTAAAAAAATAAAAAATAAAACCGAATGACCTTCAGAATTCTTTCTCCTCTAAAAAAAAAAAAAAACCAAACCAATCAGCCTACGACCATCGTCCTCCGATTCCGTACTGAGTAATCCTAATCGTATTTATATTAAATAACTCAGAATTGCGCAACGCCCCGTTAAATATAGTCCCCATGTGCGGATAGATTCCCCCCTCATGGCTCCCCGCTCCTAAATGAAGAAATAAAAAAAAAGCATGTAGTTAAGAAAACGGGCTTTCTTTCATCATCGCTCCTTTTAAAAATAAACGGGCATGAAATACCTAATGATAAATTTTTTACGAGTAAATTAATAACCAATAACAATAAATTATGAATAAAAAAAAAAATGTTAATTTAAATATAGAACTAGAAAAGAGGAGTATAAGGACTATGAACTATGGAGGAAGATGTAGAGTTCGATGACCCTGAGCAGACACGCGGTAGACCAGACTGGACATACTTTCACTATCGTCGGGTCTATATCAGCCACGCGCACAAGGGTCATTTCTGGTCATTCGGATTAGGCGCATTCACAATTTTTTTGTCTATTACACTCTTCTTGGAAAACAAGAAAATCAATTAATAAAGCCACATCTGAACCGTTTCTTTCAGATAACCGGGCCACACGTCATTTTTTTTTTCCAAAAGCCTAATTAAGGAAAATTTAGGCTAAAGTATTTGGACCTTAATTTTTCGAACGGAAACGTTATACAATCGATATACCCTTTTTTGTGTTTTCTTTAATTATTTTACGTCATGCCTAACCGTTACACGATCATTATCATTTAGATTTGTCAAAAGCCGGGCGTAAAGCCTATTTAATGATCCACGTGCGGCTGTAAATGGAATGTTGCACAACAATTGCCACACCCTATACAGTCGTATCTAACGTAATTGTTGATTGATGACGAGTTCCAAATATTAGTCGTTATTAAGAGCTTATGGCGGAAAAAATGAAAAAGAGAATGGAAAACCGATATATCGTGTTTTAATAATGATGTTGTTTTTTTTCCAGGGGGATGACGTTGGGGGAAGTGACGGCGGTGCTGTTGGGCTTTATTGTTTTTTTATTTTTATATGTTAAGTATAAAAGTAAAGATCTACCGCCGGGGCCTTGGGGTTTGCCCATAGTTGGATATTTACCGTGGCTTGATCCCAAAAATCCGCATAAGACTTTAACGGAATTGTCGGTGAAATATGGGCCGGTTTATAGTATGCAGATGGGGAGTATTTTTGCTGGTATGGAAAAAAATTATGTATAGATAAAAAAATTAGGAAAGGTAAAATGTTAAAATTGATTTGCTTTTTTCAGTCGTCTTAACGGATAGTCGTTTGATAAGGCAAGCATTTGCTCAAGATGCGTTCACGGGACGGGCTCCTTTATATCTGACGCATGGAGTTATGAAAGGAAACGGTAAGCTGTATATTTTATAAATAGTTGAAAGCCAGCAACAGTTTTTACCGCTCTCGACCAATGTAACCCCGCAGTCTTCTTTATATCATCATACCACCTTGTTATCATTCTTCCCCTGCTTCGGTGTCCAGTCCCTGGTCTCCACTGTAGGTTTCTCCTGTTCCACCTACCATCCTTTATCCTCGCAAGATGTCCTGGTAATCCCACTTAAACCGAGCTGTTCTACCAACCACATCAACACTTTGGTCGTCTATCGTTTCATTTGTTATTCGATCTCTCGGAGAAATACCGAAAATTGCTGGTTCCATCGCTCGTTGTGCTAATTGTGGCTTTGTGATGATTTGCTTCGTGAGAATGCGTCGTGGAAAAATGTCAAGAATTTTGAAAAACAGAAATATTCCACTGCGCCTGAAAATAAAAGTTTTTGACAAGTGCATCCTCCCAGTCTTAACCTATGGAGCACAGACATGGGTGATGCGTTATAGAGTGACAAGGACTTAGCTCAAGTATTTTCATTGGTGACAGTATCTGTATCCCCCTGGTGTCCGTCCGATATTATGGTTGATTGGTTCCCAAAGCTGCTCCTTGAGTGCATTTCCGATATTTACAACTTAATGGAGCTTTGTATTGCTTTATTCCCAAAATTGTTCCTAGTTGCAATAGTCTGGCTCAGATTTTACTTATTGTTATTATATAACTTCAGTTTGTAAGGTTCTTCCTCCTGCTAATTGACCCAGAGTTAGTGATACTGGACAATCGGAACAGCAGTTCAGATGTTCTAATTGCCTTCTATATCTTATAATTCGTTACCTTCTGCCACACTATGTCCACAAGCAGTATCCGACCCAGAAGGTTTCATTGTTCTACTGAGTCATTACCATTAGCTCAGTTTTCGTGCCCATATTTTACACTATTTGGTCCAACTCTACTCCTGTTGTTTCCATTACTACTCGGTCCTATGGCCTTACCACTATACTAAATTAGGACTACGACCTGTTTTTCCTAATCAATCCTGGGACGTAGCTCTGAACCCACTGCTGGAACGGTTTTCCTGCAAACAGCTTATATTTGCAATATCGGGCATGCTAAAGAGCCTATTCCTTTAATTCGTTCTAATCTCTTTGCTTCGTCCAAGAAACGCTTGTCTTCCACATCGACCCTTTGCCTGATGCCAACACTCCCTCTCCGGTCTCACGAGCACATCAGTTAGCTTTCGTCTCGGACCTTCAATTTCCTTGTGGTTCAAACCTATCAACATAAAACTAGCACTTACGATTAAGTCCTTATTGCATAAGAGGCACCTTATAATAGTGGCTAAAGAACTTAAAGATAAGGCCATCATGCGTCAACGCTTGCATCACTAATTGCTGCAAGCCTTCCACAGTTTAAAGAACCGATTGGCAGATCGTATAAATACACTTATAGTCATCCTTTAAATGAGTTTATTTTCCAACTATTAATAGCTCTCCTCATTAGATTACGCCCGAGCTTTCCGTACTTCACACGTTTTCTTCAAAGCACAATTCCCACTGCAAAGATTTCTAGGATTTTTTCCTGCTCATGTGCAAAAAACTGAAGATCTTATTGCAAATCATTAATATACTTATCATGTTAATATCAATATCAACAGGCGTATCAATCCTTCATAAACTCATTTTAACACCGTAAGCTGTGAATTTAAATAATATTCATAAACCCGATTAACATTCATCTAAATGAATTCAAGAGACCAGTAGTGAACGTAACGTGGGGATTCCCTTGCCATTCTACAAGTTATGGGGGTCTACGCCCTCTTGCTCAGGGGGAGTATTAGCCAAAGAACAAATAGAGGACGATTTCTTTTTCCGTTATCAACCCAAGGCAGTCAATCATGCACGGTTAGCCTTACTTATACAGAGACTTCCTAATCTCGTTGCCAGCTTTTAAAAAGGATATTTTTTTTTTTTCAAGATGATGCAAAAAATGGAAGTGTTGCATTGATGGGAAGGTGAGATAGATCGAAGAGATTGATGCTGAGTGAGACCTGTTATGTTAAGTAAGAATAGGGAGATTGTTGAACTTTGAGGGGCCGATTAAGAGGGCTTGTAGTTTAATGGAGGAATTCATTAGCCATTCTGGTCAAAGCAGGAATTTTTATGATAGCAGCCCATTTACCGATATCCGCAGGTGCAGGGGGATTTTTTCTGCAGGTCTAAGATGTATGGTGGGCGGCCTTTATTATAACCAGAAATCCTTAAAAAATACTCAGCATCACTTAGCTTACGGTGCTGGGGCGGGGGAGGGGAGTTGAAGCTGCTTCAAGTTTTTACTAACGGCAAAACAAAACTGATGAGAGTGTTCTGTTTAGATTAGTTAAAAAAAAACGATTCTTAAAAATCCGTGTATATTCATTGTTCTTCAACAACAAAACAAAACAAAAAACAAAACATCGTCTGCTTCAAAGGTGTGGAACACCGAACACACTCCCCGCCAAAGATCTTCCGGGCCCCGAACAGAGAGAAAGCCCATCTATAAGCTGAAGGGTAGGCGCAAGGCCTCACAATGTCAAGTAGCACTCCCCATGACTTGAAAAGAGGGTAAACTTTTATGTAGTTTACAGTCAAACGATGACCGTCAGCTTTTAGCTCTTACAATGGTGAGAGTAGCAGTTTTTTCAACCGTAAATAAAGATTCTCCTTTAACTATGGCGCTTGGCTCAAAATTCTATATCTACTTCTTTATGCACAACAAACAACCACTCGAAATTTCCCTCGTAACTTTCTTCCAACCCTATAAAAACAAACAAAAACACGAAAAACGATCGATAAAAAGTACACATCATCAAACGAACCTTAATACTCGATAATGACATGTTCTGATGATGACTATAATGGGCAGTGTTTACTTCATTTAATTGAAAGTTGAAAGTCTCCTTATTATCATCAACACACCATCATGCTCTTTATTTTTTCTTTCTTTTTCTTTCTATCTCATCTGATGTAAGTGATTAATGTAGAAAACGAAAGAAATAGTGATCTATTTGATGTAAGAGAGAAACTCGTAAAAAGGTCATTGTGCTCGATCTCAAATTCTAATTTTTTTTTTTCCAAATCGAAAATGAACAAACTTGAAATTTCATTAACAAGAAAAAGTACGAGACGAATCACGCCATTATAAAAAAAAAAATATAGAAATCATTCAAGCAAATTTGGAACACCAGAATCGAGTTAAGATAGGTCGTGATAGATTCCTCGTAGCATTAGATCATTGTCCTCGCGGCCTTGACTTACTTGACCTTGAAAGACTTCTCGAGAATGCCGGTGGGAATGTGCCAATGGAACATCGAGAAAGTTGGAAATTACTATTAAATAATTCTCGACGAGTGTTCAACTTTCGTATGTGTAGACACGTTGCAATTATGATAACTTTTAAAAAAAAATAATAATAAATATAAAAATAAATGAGCGATCTCGAATGGAATTGACTTTTAATTTTTTTCGTCGGTTTAGAAATGATGACGCGTCTTCGCCATAAAAAATTAAAGATGGATGATTTTCCTTGTAGCTTAAGGCTACAGGTAAAAAATTTAAAGACTTGATTTGGAGCTAAATAAGTTTGCAATCATTTTACTAGACAGTGAAATCAATTGATTTTGAAAAAAATTGCATTTTCCGAGCTTTAGTTGTAAGATCAAACTAAGTTCAATTTATTAGTCTTTTACTATGAGTACAATAGCAAACGATGCAGACAATTTGTGTTGGATGAAATTTGCGCAGTCATCAGAAAATGTGAACTCTATTGGACTACAGCGCCATTATTAATATAATTCTGAGCTTGCTTTCTCCGTTGTTATGTTGTTCCACTTAAAGTTTATCAATGCTACTTTCAATCACTTGTCATCAAAGTCACTATTGGTCGGTTCGATGTTTCCATTGCTCTTGAAGACGGATTCGAATGTCCATGTGCTCTTGCTGACCAGCTTTTGCCCTCATTTGCTTCTTCTAACCATCAGAGATGTGCTCAGAGGAGCTATCGTCTAGGACAGGGTTCCATTGGTGTAACTGTCAATCACACCGATGATCAGTTCAGTGATTTTCAGGTATCTGCAGGTTAGTCCAGCTGTGCAGTTGTTGCCTCCGGTAGAATTAAATGCTTTTAGGGCTTGAGTAGTAGGGTAACCGGTGAGGTAGGGTAACCGGTGAAGCATGTTTTGTCTTGCTCAAGGAATGGCGTCCTTGCCCTGTGGTGAGCTCCCTTTTCAGGGTTATGAGTTAATGGAGGGCAGCAGCTTCGCTAATACTGACCTAGGGCTGAAGATGGTAGCAATCGGCAAGGCCTAGGCTCAGATACCGGGAGGCAGATGATGGCCATGATGATCGCCAATCTCCGACGAGGAGCGGGCTTTTAAAGAAGAAGAAGTGCTTGAGTGCTTCTACTGATCGTTTCAAATGTCCTTAATACAACCATTAAACAGTGAGGAAACCTTGTGGCAGCGATGGTATTTACTGAAGAACCTTCCGTCCTCTTCTTTCATCAGTGCCGCACTCCTAGCCATCCTTTAAAGCGTCCAGGAGAAGAACAGACCAGACTTATTTTCTTCACTCAGTCTTAGACTAATTATTTCAGCATCTATTTGGCTAATTTCGATTTTTCCAAAGTCGTTAATGATACAATCAATCTATCTGATAGATGCCCTTAAATCGCTGATGCTAGTCATTTCTAGTCTGTTCTGAGTGTTTTTACTGCTCCATTTATCACAAAGTCTTCATTCAATCCACTAAATTGTTCAAAACAAAACTCCCAGGCTTTTAGAACTCGAAGAATGAGCTTCTTTCGGAAATAATACACAAGTTTCAAAAAATCCTGCTTAAGCCATACTAAAAAGAAACAGGCGCTAATGCCCGAAAGCCAATAGCGGTCTCGCTTAAAAAATCTCACTAAGAGCTCCATCTGCCGACACTTTCCCCTCCAACATTTTCAGCATTATAATATCAAAAATATTCCTCAGGAAAAAATTTATCATCTGCAAATCCCTCTTTATTAACTTGAATATTAATCAGTAGAATCATGTATTGTACATAAGACACGTCTGGTAAGTTGGTTGTCCAATTTCATGGACAACTTCTTATTTGTAGATTCATATTCTTGCCAAAGTTAATATCATTAAGTCATTGAACACTTTAAACAAAAAAGAAAAAAATCTACATTACTGAGTTCACGATGAATATTGCAAAAAAAAAAAACATACTAAACCGAAGGACGACAAACTTTAAAGCTAATCTTTATATTCGCAAGGTAGTGCCCCTTTTACAATAGAAGCCGGTTTACTCAAATCTTCCGTGTTTATTCACGATAGGTTCAGCTTTTTGCAGGCACTTTTCCTTTCACTTAAAATTATTATCAAGCCTCAAACAACCATTAATCAAAGTATTTTTCCCGCATGCAACAGATTTTTTTGACTAAAGGGTAGCGGAGTGGACACAAACCGCATAATTTCCCCTCTTAGATAGCCGGAAATTAAAATTTAGCAAATATTTAATTCATCGTGTTATTAAAAAAAATAACGATATCATTTCCGGTTTGATTTTCAATTTGAACTTCAATTAATTTTCATTTACAGCTTCTTAACGGTCGGTTGGTGCTAGAGCATTCGCAAATTTTGTTTTATTTGACTAATTAAAAATTAGAAAAAAAAAAAAGGAAAAAAAACCGAAAGTCAACAACAAACCAAGGTCGCCAGGATCGTAGGTCTGGTCCACACCCTAAAGAACTTCTTATTCCATTTTAGTTTGTCTGATTGAATTCATAAAAATTTTGCCAAAGTTCAAGGTAATTCTCTTTCAAAAACTTTTTATCAATTTTTTTTTTGAATGTACTCACACTTTATATGAATACTTTTATATGCGGAGGCGTGAAGACGTACTTAAATGTAAATTAAGTTTGTGTATAAAATGAATAATTTTTTTTATTGGAGGGAAAAAACTCATTTGATTTATTTTTGATCGTAGTTGAGACCTGTTGCGCAACTTATGTCAATAAATGCGCAATCGTTATAGCTTCTTCCTATCAATTAAAATTTTTTTCTTTTTATAAATTGTTTACCGTCAGACTTGTTGCTTTTAAAATGTCAAGGTCGAGTAGCAACCCCGTATAGTTTTTAAAGATGATTTTGGGCGTCTGCGATAAAAAAAGAAGGTGCAATGAATATTTTAAAAATGGATAGAAAGAAGTAGAGAACTGATCTGAGCAGGACTTTCTATCGCAGAAAATGTTTCAGTTTAGGTGCTTAAAGGTCGAGCCATTAGGGGCAATGAGGATACTTAAGAGACACTCGAATAAACAAATAGCAGCAACCCTAAGGACATCTAGCAGGTAGCACACTGACGGTATTTGAAAAGTCGCTGTAGCCATAGAAATGCTGAATGTCAGAAATGGAATTTTGAAGAAAACACCGGAACCGTCTGGCAGTAGCATCGAATGCTGGCAAATTTGCAGCCAAGATGAATTCTGTTTCGACTCTCTATACTTTGGGTCATGTAGTAGTCAACTATATTTAGAATCTGCAACACGATCTACATGTCTTGGAAATTAATCGTGGATTTAGACGTTTGCTTTATCTTTTAATCCCGATTTTGAGCCAAAGTTTATATGACTGAAAATAGTGTGATCCTATTCTTTCTCCTCCAACTCTTTTCTTTGCTCCTCTTCCTTCTGTTTTCTCTCAGCTTAGCCAGATTCTTCCCCTTTTACACCTAATTGAACTTATTCTTTGCTTCTTTTTGCTTCTCCTTCAGCTCCGCTTACTCCTACTTATCCACATTCTTTTTTCCTCTTTCTTCCTTTGGTTTCGCAGGGGAAAAGTCATCAATCGATCAGATCATCAATTCGTGAAAGGTGGCTCGCCAATCAAAAGCGCTAAGTACGTTGCATTTTTAGAGATCTTGAACTCATAGGCGTCATTCACTCATGACATTGCGAAGGAGGCGAAAGTGTAACATGTCCCATCTACTGAAATTGGTCAAGTTGGTAACCAAGAAAAAGTTCCCTGTGAGTCTTCAAATCCACTCGTTGGAGATTAAAAAGAAAGAGCGGTCAAAATCTTAGTCGGTCTGACCTCTGATTTCTTTCAAATTTAACCAAGTGAGGTTAGGTTACCCTATATCATTTTTACGGAAGAGAATCGGCCAATCACAAACGAGTCACTTTAGTTGGCCCCTTTCTTCTTTTGGCTCTCTTTTTTGACCGCATCCTTCAAGTCTTTCATCCTACTTCTTTCAAATTTAACAAGTGAGGTTAGGGTTATTCTTACGGACGCGAATCGACCAAGCACAAACGAGTCAATCAGTGGAGTAACTAACAGGTCCGCATGGGCCGCATGAGCCCACCAGTCTTTAGGGGCCCACCAACTAAAAACGCCGCTAAAAAAGGAATGTATTGTTTCTGTAGTCCCAAAAAAGGGTCCTGCAGGCGGGCACACCAAACCTTAAATGCGCCACTGGAGTCAATGTTGGCCCCTTTCTCCTTTTGGCTCTCTCCTTGGACCGCATCCTCCTATGCATTAATCTCCAAGTCTTCCTGCTAGACCTGAAACTACTAGATTTTTTTGGTTCCAGAACTCCGAGCTATCCTTTGTTTTTTAAGTCAAAGATCACTTAGCTGATACTTATCAGCCAAAAAATTCCTTTGACAAAATCACCTCACGGGCCAAAACCGCCTATAAGATACCAAAAAATCCCCTTCAATATTCTAACATCCACCACTATGTTTACTAAAAATATTTGGCCTCTGTGTCCTTAAGTCTCTTCCTACCTCTCGCAACGTCCTTCTCAAATTCCAATGCCCTTCCCCTACCTCACTCCGCAACATTACTCACAATCCCAAATAAATCTATTTTT
Organism: Liposcelis brunnea; assembly: GCA_023512825.1. Taxonomy (NCBI): domain Eukaryota; kingdom Metazoa; phylum Arthropoda; class Insecta; order Psocodea; family Liposcelididae; genus Liposcelis; species Liposcelis brunnea. The sequence continues at coordinate 9,895,884 of CM042065.1, read as the reverse complement.
AAAACTTAACACAACATGATAGTATGTTATAAAAAAAAATCGATAATTGCTCGGAAGAAGTGTCCAGTGCGCCGACATTCTCAGGGTCATTCTTCGGATATTTGAACTTTTTAAGGCCACGCTTGTTTATCGATACTCTTTTTTTTCGTTATGGTCTGACTCACCCGTATATAAAAAAACTGTTGTAAGGTCGACGAGAAAACAGTTTCGTTTGAAAGAGAAGAAGCTGCAGAAGATAAAGGAAAAGATCATTAAGCTTATAAGCGTTTAAATGGCTTTTTTACAAAAAAAAATAGTTGTTGGCATTGGGGAAAATGACTGTAAATTGCAAATTGATAATGTTTGAGCTTTGATAAATGTTGCACACGTTCTAATCAAGTTTTAATGAACCTTGCCACATTGAATATGTTAATATGCTTGACCATAGAAAAGGCATGGAATGTTTTATGAAGATTATTGGATTATAGGCTTTTAGGTTCCTTTGTCACCGTCGAAATTTAGCGGAGAATTTCACTGAATGAAAAAATTATTATCCAACAATAAAACAGTGTATAAATTTAGAAGCTATGCGTGACATAAAGTACAGAGTATGACATAACAGCACAGTAACCTAACACTTTGGCAAATTATTACTTAGGACTCATTACGTTTTCCAAGAATTATATAACAGCAGCTTATTTTCTCACTTTGGGTTAAAAGACATTTGTTTTCCATGAGAGATTCGCATATTTGGAAAAGGGCCGATCCTTAAAATGAATGAAATGACTTTGCAATAGCAATTAGAAAGTCCTGACTAAAAATTGATTAAATAAAAAAGTGTAGCTGCTCTTTTAGATTTTTATAGGATTTTAGTGATGTGAAAAATTCTAAAGTTTTGAGTTCTACGAAAGGTCCCCTAAATAAAATGCCTTGACGACAGACTTTTGAAAAAATTTCCAAAATTCTTTGACATAGCATTGAGCAAGAGTTTTCAACTGAAGGAAGCGTTTTTGCCATGAAAAAGGCGCCACCAGCGCCTTTAGGATTGAAGGAAAAGCAAGACCTTCGTTCAGCCCTTCTGGGAGACATAGGAAGAACTTCTGGATCCAGAACAAGAAGCCTTCTCAAAAACTCATTGGAGCCATATGGGCAAACTTTGAAGAGCAAGGCGCCCTGAGCGTGAAGCAAACCAACAGAATTATTCTTAAAATCAAACTACGCCTAAAAAAAATAAGTCAAATCCTGTTTTTCCAGAAACCTTCAACAATAATAAAATACTGCTTCCAGGAAATTTTTACAGAAAAAACCCCCCTACCCACAGCAATCCCAAGAAAATGACGCACTTTCCCATCACGACCGAAAAAATTATAAAAAGAAAAAAATCCTAAGCTGTCTCATTTTTCATTACGTGGAAATCGCCATTAATTAAACTTTCGTTTACAGCGAAAACAAGCTTAACAGGAATGCCGCGAATTCCATTTAACTCACCTTTACGTTTAATGCCTAGCCTACGCAAGTTGCAAATTTAACGAGGTGAAGAATGAAACAAAAAAGCAAATTAAAGTTTATTTTGATTGAGAAGGAAAAAAAAACATTTCAAAAAGAAAAAAAAGATAATTAAATGAATTTTTGCATGGAACTCGCTGAGAGGGATAAAAATTTACATTTTTTCCCGACCTTGGTAATTTGCCAAATAATTTCATGTATGTACTATCATTATTATTATTATTATTATACCGGCTACTTTTCCGAATACGCATGCGGACCGAATACTTTTTCGGCGCCGCACGGTCGTGCAATAATCAATCAGTTTCGCTAATTTACTTTTTCGTTTTGCGAACCAAAGAAAAAAAAAAATTCGGAATATTATTAATTTTTATTGCGGCGTAGGTCCTAATTAGTTTGAATTTTTTTTAGGTTTACGGGCTAGAAAGTAGGGCGGTGTTTTATATCTGAACGAATATTGTCGATAAATTTTTATAGGAAAAGGGTTGGCCAGCCCACTTTAGATTTGAAGATTTTCTCATGGGAGCAATGTATAATATTGCGAACAGATGAAGGCAGGAGAGTCATACGGAAAATTAAAATTAAAACCGACAGCAGCTTAAGTTTAAGCTGCTCGCACACGAGCTTAGGAGATCGATCCGACGAGCTCCTTGAATCTTTCACGATCGGCGGCCATGCGGAATAACTCCTCTACGGTTAATCCGGTCCAATTCCGGATATTCCGCAACCAGGAGAGATTCTTACGTCCAAGCCTTCTTCTACCCTCGACCTTGCTTTGCATGATGGTCTGCAGCAGCCTGCACTTGGGACGGTCCTTGCGCCACAGACGCAAGACCTCCTCGTTGGTCTTATGTTGGGTCCAGATGTAGAAGTCCCAAAGAGCAGATGGCGCTAGTGCCACCGAGAGCGTGGCCGTTTCTTCCAACGAGATCCTGGAAGCTGTTAGCGAAAAAAAGCGCTTGTATTATTAGTGATACTAGCCTTAACACTAGTGCAGAGAGGTCGGCGATACTCGGTCACGAGTGTGGTACATCAAGAAGAAGAAGAAGAAGTGCCAACTAGAGGACGTTCTTGAATTTAACAGCAGCCTTAGCACCATTCAGCGGACGATTTTAAAGCCTGTAGGGGTTTTCTAGGGAAAAGAATCAAGAGGTGGAAAGCTGTAAAGGATCTTGGGTGCGAAAGAACTCGAGAGACAAAAAAGATGTGGGGAGAAGTTTCCATTAATCAATAGTAATCGAAAAATACTGTCCGTGTATGTGGGTAATTTCAAACGAGAGAAGAAGGAAACTATTTGAGGGGATTTTCTTAGAATCTTCTGTATGGCACAGTGAAAACTTTGGACCATAGATGTCTAGCCCCTGCCTAAACATTAGCTTGGTTCAAGCACGAAACGCCGCCCTGAGACTAAACAAAAATTATTCAGAAAATTTTATCAAGCCCGAATTGAAGTGAAACAATTCTAAAAAATTTCTCGCTCAGAAATTTTGTCAAAGATGTTCGCTTAAAAATTTTAACTGCCACAGAAGTAAGAAAATTTTTCCCTAGCTCCAAAAAACAACCCTTTCCCCATAATTATTTCTGATCGGTGCATTGGGACTTCTCCAAACTTTTTAAAAAGCTTCCATAAAACTTTTTTATGTCGCTTAGACCTTTTAAAAAAGTTTAAGCTTCAACCCATGAGGGAAAGTAAAAAAAAAACTCGAACTACTGGATAAATAAAAAAAAATCGCCGACGACCACTCCGATCGCATAATAATGAGCGAAAAAGAAAAGTGCAAAAAGAAAAACACTTTACAACCATGTTATGATGTATCGTAAACATTTACTATTGATTATATTACTCCTAAAAGGTAATCATTATTTACAGCAAATCATTGTCGGTTGATAATTAGCCTAATGGCAGACCGGACTGATTAATGCAAAGGCTTAAAGATATATTATAAAAGGTGATTATTATCGCATTAAATTTTTTTAAAATCATGTGGTTTTTGAACTTTTTTTTTCCGAACCAGGTGTCAATTTAAGAGTTTACCGAAAAAGGAAGCTTACTTATTTTCTTTCTTTTAATAGAATTACGTTGAAGAAAGTTTCCATGCAAACAGAAAGACGTGACTGTTTTCCCAATAGAAAACCCCGCAAAAAAAAAAATTAATTGAAGTTTTTGATGATAAATTAAAAGTTTTTTCAAATATTTTTTACCAAGTTATTTTTTTTCAGGGTCGTTCTCAGGAATAATGTAAAAATTTTCGAGCCCTAAATTATTTTTCTTTTCTGAACACATTTTCGGGGCCCAAAGTAAATTCATAGCTTTTTTTGATAAGAAATTTTTCGCCTAATGAAGAGGCGTAACTATGACTCCCTCACTTAGCCTCGTGGGGAGAGGAGCACATAATTTAGACTTGTCAGGGGCCCCTTAAAAATTTTTAAGATCTTTTGATGGGGCCCAAAAAAAAATTAACATAGGGGAAAGGGGCCGAAAATATGATAGTCAGCTCAGCTTTGGAGAGGAATTGAATTTAATTTAATGTGCCAAAAAAACCAACCTCGATTAAAGATTTCATTTCCTCAAACTTAAGCTTTGTATTGACTTGTCAAATATCATTTCCTCACGATTTTGACCGCCGAAAAAATTTCTGCCTCTTTTTCTGCTTAATCCACAATAGAATCCAGTTATAATTACACAAAATGCATTGCAATCATGAGAATTTTTGGGTACAGTGGATCGAACGTAGCAAAAATATTAGCTACTTCACGGTGTAATTGACCCTGTTCCGTGAAGTATCTAACTCAGGTTGGGTTGTTTAATGTTTATTGTTTTATTTAAATATTATGGTGAAAGACGTTTAAATGATTAAATTGGTTTACTGTGTCATCTCATTCAAGTAGTGTCGAATAATGTTAAAAAAAAAGAAAGAATTAATGCTTAAAGATACGACCTCGTTATCATCATTTTTTTAAATTTCTCATTCTCTTTCTCTGATGCATAGGGAATGATTAAATGGACGTCTTCCTTTAACATGCCAAAATTACGAAGCCTATTTCTCTATTTAATTTTACAACCCTGGATAAGTTTGAAAAGCAATTAGAATCTACGCAAAATAATGTAGTTAACCATGACCCAGGCTCTTGGATCACTCCGGGTAAGCCTGAAAATTAATAGAAAATTCATCCAATGATTCGTATTGTTGATTAATTAGCCATACCTCTCAATAACCATTCTAATTACTTGTATGATTAATGCACTGTGAAGATCGCGTACCTTGTTCTTAAGTCTAAAATAAATAAACACGCTAAATTTTTTTTTTTTAAATAAATATTTTAAACCTTCGGAATTTTATTTAATTTGTGGATGTCAAATTTTTGTTAATTAAGATTTTCTTTCAACTTATATTTTTAGGCTTTCACTTTCAGATTTATTTACCAAATCTTTTAATGTTTTAGGCATTATCTGCGTTCAAGGTGAGAAATGGAAAGATCAGAGAAAATTTGCGATAACTTGCTTGAAAAATTTTGGGATGGTGAAGTTTGGGCCGAGAAGGGATAAAATGGAGCAAGATATATCGAAAGGCGTCAGTGAAATGATAGAAATGATTCAAGTATCTGATGAGCCGCTCAATACGGAACCTTTATTGATGCACAATCTAGGCAATGTCGTGTTTAATTTGGTATTCGGAAAAACTTGGGAAAAAGATGATGCGGTTTGGCTGAAACTTCAACGTTATCAAGAAGAAGGAACGAAAATGATTGGAGTGGCTGGGCCTATAAATTTTCTCCCATTTCTGAGGTAAATATATAAATCACGAAAATTCATCAACACGTTATTTCGCTATGGGCGGTCTAAGGCATTCAAAGGGCGGAATTTTTCGAGTAGACGCTGGTCTATGAACCTGCGAACTAGGCTCCCCTCCGAATGAGTAGATCCGACGCAGTTAAAAAATTCAAAATGGCGACGGAAAATTTTAAAATGTAAAATTTTGACGCCAAACTGCCCGTTGGGTCAGCGATGATATAAGCTGTTAACAGTTCCCGATATTATATTCAAAATGGCGTCTAAGAATTCAAAATCTCAGACCCAAATTTCGCCTATAGGGAGTTTTCAGGATAGCAGATTTCAAATTTGATAACAATTTTTAAAAATTCAAGACGGTAAATCCAAGATGGCGGTCGAATTTTCAAAAATTCAAAATTTCCAAGCCAAAGTTTGCCCAAAGAGGTTTTTGGGGTCGCTCAATCTGACATCAGTTTTTAAAAATCCAAGATGGCAGTTCAAAATTTTAAAATTTTTAATCTTTTGCTCGAATGTATTTACTTCAATTTCATATGCTCCTTTTCTTAATTATTTTTTTCTAATCCAGATTCGTACCGAAATACAAAAAAACCATCGAATACATAATAAACGGGATAAACGATACTCACGGATTATACCAAGAAATATTAACCGAGCACAGAAAAACCAAACAAGATAAAAATGAATGCGAGCATTTCATGGAAGCTTTTAACCGAGAAATGGAAAAGAGAAAAGATGATCCCGGATTTTACACAGCCCCGCAGTTCAACTATTTAATGGCGGATCTCTGGGGGGCTGGGGCAGACACAACAATAACGACTTTAAGATGGTTTTACTTGTACATGGCTTCTTATCCTAAAATCCAGGTATATTATTGGTATAATTTATTTTTTCATTTCATTTTAAATCCCTCCCGAGACATAAGTTTACCTTAAGGCGACGTTCCTCATTTACAGGAAAAAGCTCAGAAGGAAATAGATGACGTTGTGGGAGAAAAAGAACTATCGCTTTCGGATTTGCCGTCTTTACCGTATCTTCAGGCGTGTTTGGCAGAAACTCAAAGGATTAGATCGGTTACTCCGTTAGGCATTCCTCATGGGACAATAGAGGTAAGCTTAGAGTAATGAACAGTTCGTGGCAATCGGTAAAAATCCTTAATATAGTCGTATTTTTCATCTAGCAGTCAAAAAATTATTACGTTTTCTTAACGCAGGACACAACATTAGGGGGCTTTAAAATCCCGAAAGGTTCTATGGTCATCCCTCTTCAATGGGCCATCCACATGAATCCAACTTTATTTACAAACCCGGAAGAATACGATCCATCCCGGTTCATAGCAGAAGATATGACTTTTACAAAACCAGACGCTTTCATCCCATTCCAAACAGGTAAATTATGTCAATCGCTTCCCTGAAACCCCCTTCTAATTATAAATTTTCTTTCAAGGTAAAAGAATTTGCCTCGGCGAAGAATACGCTAAAATGCTACTTTTCTTATTCGGAGGCAGAATACTTAAAAAATTCAAATTATCCCTATTAGATGGCGAATCACCAGACTTCGAGGGAGAAGTAGGAATTACGCTGACACCGAAGCACCATAAAATCAAATTCACTCCCAGAAATTAAAGCTTAATTATCTTGTAGCTTATAAATACTCCTCATAGTTCCTTTTTTTTTAAAAAAAACTGTAAACTCATTATTTTGATAAATAAAGAAAATAAGAAACAAAGAATGTTTTTAAGCTTGACGTTAACTTACTTTAAATCTAATTAACTTTCATTTTATAAAAGCAGAAGCGGACGGGTGAAAGGGTTGGGAAAGTATCGCCTAAGGATGTTTTTTTAAGAAAAACAATCTTAAGAAAGATTCATGAGAAAATTTTTGCGGGTTTAAAATTTCGAAGGGAAAGTATTTAGTCTGGCAGAAGTTATTTATTTGCGGGTTACCTCAGAGGAAAGGAAAACGGATAACTAGCTCAAGTTTAAGACATGCGTCAAATCCTTGCTGAAATAAGCTTACAACTAGGTTATGTATTAAAACTACGAGAAAGGTAAGTCATAGGTCGTTGGATTGGATTTCACAGAAAATATTACATCACAAACAAGAAAATTTTTTTTGCTAGTCCATCTTCGGATTCTGTAAATAGGATTTCAAAACGAATGACGCACATGGAAGAAAAAATTGCGTTGGTAACCTTTTTAAGTTGTGGACATATGTATCACAAGGCTGGGGGATTCAACTTTTTATTGAAATGTGTTAGTAAATATTTTGCGTCATGGATTTCCCAAAAAAAATATTCCAAGAAGTTTGAGATTTTCTGAGACAAATGGGCAGGAAAAATTCGACTATCGAATCAGGATAACAGGGAAATTAATTGACCCCCCAAGCATTGGGGGCTTTGATTCTGGTCAACTTTTTTTTGACCAGTTTCCAGAATCGAGGCATTAACAGAGGAAACTGATTTCTTACACTTTCAACTGTCAGCACTTTCCATAGAGTCAGAAAATCGTTTTTAAACATGTTTAACAAAATAAAAACACAAAATTTGGTATGGAGGTTTATAAGTTCTAAGCTCCAGACCATGACCAGACCACTGAATTTTCAGCAAAATTCTTTCAGCAGCTCAAAAGCTCAGCTCGGCGTGTTCCGCTTATCAGGAAAAAATCATCCCATTTATGTTTTAATATGGGTCGTTCCATACCAAGTGGGCCAGGATTTGACCTTCAGGTGGAGAATTTTGTTCAAAATTTTTTTATAGGAACACCTCAAAGGGACAAACACCCATGCCCAATATTAGGCCCCAAAAAAATTCCTTACGGGAGTTATGGCCTAAATTAGTTTTTCGAGGCGACCACAATATTTCATCACTCTAAGGAGCTCGAAAGTAAAAACTAGACATAACTCATACCTCTTTGTAAATTCCTGTTCTTCGCAGCAACATAAAAGCTTCAGCCGGAAACATGCTAATAATTACCGGAGGATAATGGACCGTGCTGTAGGTTCCCAACGCATACAAGCCTGACGACTCGCCCTAAGGAAGAAAAAAATCACAAAAATAAGGAAAACTCTTCGAAATATTCATATTTCGAAAACAAGACCATGAAGCCATGTTAATTTTATTAAAACAAGGAAAATCCAGGAAATTAAATATTCAAAAATAAAATCGGAAAAAATATTTTCAATAATTCAAAAACGAATTCATATATATTTTTTGAAAAATCATTTTTATTCTCATTCAAGTTAACAAAATTACTATTATATATTTACAAAAACTGTTTAATAATAAACGTGTAGAACATAGCTTAAGGCATCAATTTTTTTTAAAGTAAGCGACGACACAACAATTAAAACCACATAACTTATGATCATTTATTTTTTTTTTTTTAAATTTAAAGAAAAAATTTTTTAAAAAAAAGAGATCAGTGAGATCATTAGTTACTGGGGCTACGAATCTCCATTAACAAAATACTCAAAAATATCATTTTCAAAACAGGATATATCTAAAAACTGAAAAACACTCCGAGATTCATGTTAAACCTTCATTAAGTATTAATTTGATTACTGATTTAATGTGGAATTAAAGACGCTGTAGGGCAATTAATATCCGGTTTTGCTATTGTTTCAATATTTTTGTCTCGAAGGAGAATAACAGAATGTCGTGTACCCTCGTTTGTATACATATAACGCTATTATTGAGAAAGACGTTCCGTTTGATTTCTCCGTTATTTCGTAACACTTTATTATTTTTAGAAAAACTAACTTTTAAAAAAAAAATAATAAAGGTAGCCCGGTCGTTTTATTAAAAATTTCAAGTCGCCACTTTGTTTTGTAAATAAATTAATTACTGGGATATGTAAATAAATAGCAACAAATAAACAAACAAATAAAAAAAATCATAACTCGCTGCAATTTTCTTTTTACATTTCCTGAAAATAACCTAATTAACATTTAGGTTAATTAAATAATTTTTTTTTTTTGAAAAAAAAATTACAGCGGGGATATTTTTTTTAACCGCACTATGTTCAGTCAACGTTTAAATTTTTTTTTATAAGAACACCGGCTGATTACAAATACAAATGTGCGGAATGAATACAAAATAAAAATATTTTCACCCATTTCACGGGGAATAATACGTCGCGTGGATTTATGGTTTTTCGAATAAATACATTTTTTTGACCCGTAGCGTCTTTGGTTTAACCCTTTTACTACCATTTTTTTTGAATGAAGTGTGGGTCACTCCAGCCAAATTTTATATTTTCACCTTTAGCCCTCTATAGTAAAGCTTAGTGCCGGAAAAAAAAATTGAATATCTAAAACTCCTAAATCTCTTCAATTAGGCAACCATCAATACACCGTAATCGGGTTTTTTGCTCTAAAATGTCTTTTTTCTTAAATAAAATTTTTCTAAGGGGTTTGAAGAATTATTAGGGTCTCTATTTTCGAATCTGATGTCAAATTTCAATAATTCAAAATGGCCGATCCAATATGGCCGACAATTCGGACTAAAAATATCGAGTTGTGACCTAAAAAAAATTAGAAAATCTTGTTTTCGTGGTAGAATATTCAAAAGTAAGTAAGTTCTACGTTGTCAAGGTTGTAGCTTTTAAATCTGACATTAATTTTTATGTGGGGGGCCAATATAAGTCACTAAGCAGGGCCCCCCAATTTTTAGAATTTATAAAATCCTTCATAGTATTCTTTTATTAGGTTTTCGAGGTCGTAGAATTCAAATCTCGCAATAATTTTCATGTGGGGGGCAGCTGGAAGCCACTAAACTGGATCCCCAATTTTTTAAATCAAATATATTGCATTTCTAAATAAATAAGATTCATAAAAAACCATATTCAATTCAAAAATATAACCCAAAAATTGGAAAAAAGCCGATAGAAATTTTTTATAAGCGCTTCATAAGCTAAACATAGGTGAGACAATTTCAATAGAGCAATCTTTTGGTGCCTAAACATGCCAACCTTTTGTGTTACAATGGAGTTATTGACTTATGGTACGTTGAAAAAATGTATTACACCGATTCCTTTAAAAAATTTTACCTGCCATAAGTTGAATATAGGATAAATATACCATGTGTTTTTTCATTGCCAACGCTCTTTTTTACACACTATTTTGCTTCTGGATGGTAACCAGGGCTTGATAGCAACGGGTATTGACATAAAAAAACTGATGAAGTCACAATAATGAACAAATTAAAACATTACAGTGGTACTCTTGAAAAAGGCCTTCCGCCATCTTGAATTTACATTTTTTTGAAATTCTGACTTAATATTCGAAATCTAGACCCAAAAATACCCCTAAGCTGAAATTTTAATGCAAATCGGATAGAAAATAAAACGGGAATCAATTTTTTTATTAAGGGTTCGTATACGAACCCTCGGTAGGGAACGCACTTTTTTCGAAGGGTTCGTATACGAACCCTCGGTACGCAAAGGGTTAATAAAAAAAAATAAATAAAAAATTCTTCACGCGAATATTTTTTTTTGCTTTGTATCCATCCCGCCAGTATTTTTTTTTTTTTATTTTTTTGAATTAATTAATTTAATTCAATTTGCTAAAAACTAAGGACCTTATACAAAAGAGAATTGGTTTTTCTTCTACTTTCGTAGCTAGCGATAAACTACAGAAATTAAACATAAGTTAATTAAAAAAAATTACATTAGAAAGCACAAAAAAAAAAAATTACAGAGATCGTAATCGTTCTCTATTTTTTTTTTCTCTCTAAAGGTGTGCTACAATTTTTATTGAAGAAATAATCGCGACTAGAATTCGTACGCCGAAGAGATGCGGGGAGTTGAAAAAATATATAAAATGGGATGAGAGATGAATTTATATGAATATGTTTTTTTTTTGTGCAGCCAATGAAAATAGAGAACGGTATGGCGATGAAAACGCTTCTCGGATTTATTTTTTTTTGTTCTGTTATACAAAAGAGAATCCGAAAAAAAAAAATTTATTGCTTTTGCCGCGGTTAATCCCGAAAAAAAATTAATTAAAAATTCCGGACATCAAAGAAACGTTTTTGTGCTAAAAAAAAAAAAAAAAAAATGAAATGAACACAATGAACACTTAAAAAATAAAGAACACGATGTACGAACACTGAGATGATGGAACAATAAACACAGCCGAGTTTTCTCCTCATTATTTAAACTTTTTTTTTTAAGAAAATGAAAAAAGAAAAAAATTATTACGGCTTACACTTGGGATAATTTTTTTTAAAAAAAATTACAGTGTTTGATTTAACACAGTCGAGCTTGGTTAAAAAATGAGTCAGATTCTGAAGGTAAAATTTTACTAAAGGTTAATTTTTTCCCTGGGTTTAATTTATCTGAAGGTAAATTTTTTCCCCCCCAACACAATTTTACTGAAGGTTAATTTTTTCCCCCCCAACACAATTTTACTGAAGGTAAATTTTTTCCCCCAACACAATTTTACTGAAGGTAAATTTTTTCCCCCAACAAAATTTTACTGAAGGTAAATTATTTCCCCAACAAAATTTTACTGAAGGTAAATTATTTCCCCAACAAAATTTTACTGAAGGTAAATTTTTTCCCCCAACAAAGTTTAACTGAAGGTAATTTTTTTATGGATTCACCAAAAATCTGGTTATAACCAGCCGACCATATTCTTTTCTCGTTATAATCGAGTTCGACTGCACTTAACATCCAAATATTTTCACAACTTAGCGTTTCCCAAGGGCACTTCAAACTTTCCTGATAAGCGAGGTAGTTATTCTATCGATTTATCAAAAAATCAGGAGAAAACAGCAAAGAACTAAAAAACATCTAATACGACTCGAAAAAAAAAAGAAGTAGGCAAGGTAAGTACGTAGATTACAAAACTTATAAAAAAAATCTAAGTCAATGCGGAACGCAAACATACAACATTTGAGCATGACATAAATTAACACAAAAAATCCAAATAATGGTCACAGGCATTTACTATACAGTATATAAATTAAAAAAAAGGAACTGCCAAGACGAGTATTTTAAAATTAAATAAAATTGTCTTTCTTAGGAAGCATTTTCTTTTCTAGTGACTTCCTAAATTTCTTAAAATATCACTGTTGTGGAGAAATTCTAGATCCGGACCCGTCGATCTTTGTACAAAAGATACCTGAAACAACATAGAGAAAAAAAAATGAAGCACATATATATATAAAAACTCGATAACATATTATCAGGCCGGGGATATATTATAACAACAATAGCCTACATATTTACTGGTCAATAACCGTATAGACCTTAGACTACAAGACTACTGTTTGTTTGTGAAGATTAAGGTTGTCTAGCTAGAAGGTATCCATCAATGATACTCGAAATATACTAAACTGTTTGGTTCAATAACCTCAAAAGCAGTTTCACTTTTAAGGGGTTACCTTATTTATTTTACGGATTCATCTTACGAGGCGGAAGGTTCGGAGGGTCGATGAACCTTTCAGTGTCAAAAAAAGAAAAATGACATGTATACGAGTTTTGGAAACAAAATAAACATTTAATGCACGATGAGGGCAATGACTCCCCCTCGGATATATGAGATTTGTTGTTACCTTTTCAAAAATGACATTTAAAAATATAAGGGAGAGAGAGAGATTGATTTTTATTTCTTCACCCGGTTGTGAGGTTTTTCATGTATTGTGACATTTCGATGAAATTTTAAATTGGCAAACATTGAAACTGACTTTCTTCTAAGGTGTCATGTTTTTGCACCCACCCCTGGTGTTAACAATTGGTTTGCGTTATCGGTTTGATAAGTTCCTAAATGGCACGTTTTTTCATTCAAACGGCATTGTCGTCTGAGATTAGGAATATACGTTGATGGGAAGCAAGAAGCTAAAATGTCTAGTCATAGTGTATCATAGAGATTCGATTTTTTAAAAAGAATATACATATTTACTTCAAAATATTTTGCTTTAGCTTAAGTCAATAGATGAAGCGAAGAAAATGACGAAAAGAAATCATCTTTCCCTAATGGAAAATTTTTTCTTCCATAATTCGCTTGTCCTTCCTCACATTTAATACAAAGCAAATATTTATATTGACACCAATTTTTCCTAATTATAAAAAATTGAACTACTAGACTTTAAAAATGTAGATTTCTGGATATATTTATTGTCAATTAAAATTTTATGTATGATCAATTGAAATAAAAAGGAATTTAAAAATTGCTGCCATAAAAACAAAAAATATCACTCGAAAAAATTAATATTGATAATAATTCCAATTTTATGTGTGAATAATTATTTTTATGGATCGAATACAATTTTCTTTAAATAAGTCAAAATTAAATGTTGCAATTAATGTCGTTTTCAAGGGAAGAATAATTGAGCTCCTTTTCATCAATTTACTACACGATTACAATTTCATAAAATTTTGTTGAGTGAAATTCAATGGACTTAAAAATTTAATAAAATTACAATTTTATTGTTATGAATAAAATTGAATTTTTATGTAATCAATTAAATTTTTATGAGGCAATTGAAATTATATAAATGGATCGAATACGATTTTAGGGTGGGAAAGAGTTACTTATAAATTTTGTGGAGTTAATTAAATGTCTATGGATTCATTAAAATTTTTATGGGCGATCTATATGGAGTAAAAAAATTTACTGATTCCGGAATTTTGGAGCTGATAAAATTTTATTGATCGAATAATTTTATGGCAGACACTTTTTAAGAAATATTTATTCATCGAATAAAATTATTCGATTTCGAATTAAAAAATCCTGAGCTAAAATTTGGGATTTTAGGTCATAAAATTACTGGAAACTTAAAAGAAAAAATTGTTTTGCTTAAAAATCGAATTCTATACCGTGAACTATAAGTGAAAAATTTATTTTAATGTTTTCTTAGTATCATGATTTGTTTTGAGTTTGTCCTCAACTAGAAAAACTATTTAGGGAAAGTCCTATGCGACATTTAAGCCTCTCTCTTCATGTCTAAACGACAGTAAATTCTTGAAAAAACGCCCACGGGCCCAAAATTTAGCATCCCAACAATTAAATTTAATCCCTAACCTAAGACTCCCAACACCTTAATAAAAAAAACAAAATTCATCTTACCTTAAAAGAGTCCGGAGTAATCGTAACTCCCGTATTTCCCTTTAAACTAGGTAATGATTGTCCTTCCGGAAGTTTTATATGAAATACATGAAGTAAACTTGAAAAAAATAAAAACAACTCCATCCTCGCCAAAACATCTCCTAAACACATCCTCCTCCCAACTCCAAACGGTAGGAAATACTCTGGTTTCGTGACTTTCCCCTCACTATTAAGGAACCTTGACGGACGGAAATCTTCCGGGCTATCCCAAAGATTCGGGTCCATGTGTACAGCATGAAGAAGCGGCACGATTTGTGCGTTTTTAGGTATTTTATACCCGTTAAAATTAATATCCCTGAAAACAACAAGAAAAAAATCGTTACGATTCATCTTTTAAACACCCGTTAAAAAAACCTTGACGCAATAGTGGCCAAACATCATTTAATGAAATAACCATCGTAAAAGCTATCATTTTCAACCGTTCATTACAACTCTTTCCAACTTAATAATCATTCATTTTATTATTCCATAAAAATCATACACACCTAGTAGTTGCATGCGTTGTTCCTAATGGCACGATGCTAGATCTCCGTAAAACTTCCAGTAATGTGGATTCCGTATACGGTAAAAATGGCATATCTTCTAAATTTGGCAATCTATTCCTCCCGACGACTTGATCTAGTTCTTCTTGAACGGCTTTGGCAACTTCGGGATGATGAAGCATGTACACGACCGCCCACTGAAGCGTCGTTTTAATCGTTTCCATACCGGCGGTAAAGAGATCTCCGATTATTTGCTGGACTTGTCTATCATGATCTTTCCCTTCGAATAGAGTTTTCCCGGTTTCGCCGGCTTCTTCGATTTCCATTAAATAAGCATCGACTACGTCTCTAATGCAGCTAGGATCGAACGTTCTTTTATGTTCGTCGATGGTTTCTTGAAAAAACGCAGCCATTTCCGTTCGATTCCTGTGCAATAATTTTGTTGTAGCCTGCAATCCGGGGAGATATCTCATGACCGGTATGAAATTGACATAAGTTAAAATCCCGAAAAGTCTGAATCCTTCGTCTATTAAATCCATAAACCGTTTAAACCGGTTGTCGTCTGGTTTAAACTTGACATTCATGAGTATGGAGCAGACGATGTTGCTTATCGGCATCGCTAATAATGGATTTAAATCGACTTCTGCTCCTCGTTGTTTCGATATCGTACGTAGGCATGATTCCAATTCAACCTGAACAAAAAAAAAGAAAGAAAGAGATAAATAAGCGTGACTTCTATTCTTTTCCGTAATCTCGCCGAATAAAGATTCGGGTGGTAAACAGATGATTGCTCAATAATGTAAATGACACAGCAAGGTCAAGAAAAAAAAAATCCTTCAAATAACTTCCGTATTCTTTCCTAAACCGGAGCAAGACCAAAATATAATGTGTTGTGACAATAGGAAGAATAAAAATGCAATTGTGCATTTTCTTCAGCCTCAACAAAAAACTGTTTGAAGTGGGACGCCGACTTAAAATTTTTTTTAATAACGTTGTTAATATTTTGATAATTTGCCGCGGTGACATGATTATTGATGTTAGGAAGCGGCGTTGCCCTAATTCAAGAGCGAATTCTAAATTATTTCGAAGAAGTTCTAAATATTTATAAAACTTTCAAACTTAATAAAACTTTTTCAAGGTTTTGTTAAATAAAAGAATTTTTGCTGTTCGACTAAACATTAAAAGAATTTAACTAAACACATCAAAGAGTTGTTGTTTATTTTTAAAGGAGCGACGTTTTATCAAGCTAGATTTCTTCTTGCTAAGTCTAGATCTCTTAGATTCTCAAAAAGCTGATCTAATGATCTAATAAAAGGTTTTTTCGTTAAAATAATGTCTATCTAGTAAAATCGAATCCAGAAGACAAACGAAGATCTATTCAGAAAAACTAGATCTACCTTGTAAACGAACATCTATTCAGTAAAAAAAAGATTAACTGGGTTTAACTAGATCTATCCAGTAAACGAGGATCTATTTTGTAAAACTAGATCTATACAGTAAACAAAGATCTACTCAATAAAATTAGATCTAGTCAACAAAGATCTATCCAGTATTTTGTAGAAATAGATCTATCTAGTGTACGAAGATCTATTCAGTAAACATATATCTATCCAATAAAAACGATTTTACTAAGTGAGATCTTATTTAAAAAAAAAAAAAAAATTACTCAATTTAGTGAAATTTAGTTTTTCCAGTAATTTTTTGATCCGAGTAAGATCGTTTCAAGAAGAAAATATAGACTTACTAACCAGATTGAATATTATTTTCTAAATTTAAATTTTACTTATGAATAAATTCTAGGGACAATCTAGCTAAAGTTACCAAAGAGCTGAAAAATTTGTCTAGTAAAATTGACATTAATTTTTCAACATAGAAAAATTGAATAAGTTTGCAATCAGTCAAAATAGATCTGAGCGAATTTAATAGTAGATCGATCAGTCTTGTTATTTACTAGATCTAGTAGCTCCATATAAAACTAGACAGACATAAAATTATTAAATGGGAAATTTGGATAGATTTAAAAAATTACTGAGTAGATCTAAATCTATTAGATAAGTTTTTCAAGATTATTAACCAAGTTGATCTATTTTTACTAAATGAATAGATACGAATAAGATAGACTGATCTAACTATAGACATCCAGTAAAAATTACTTAATAGATCTATACCTGATCTACGATACTAGATAGATCTAAACGTAATCGGAAAATCCTGAGAAATTTTTACCAAAGCGATCTTTACTAGTCAAGAGATTATTAGTTTGAGACAGAAAGCCTTGATTTAAGGCCACCTTATGCCTTCACAGAGTTAAAAGACATAAATCCTAGTACACGAATTTTAATTGTCTTTTGATCTAAAAATAGGAAATGCAAAAAAGATCAAAATTTTCATTTTAGACTGAATTTTTTCTAATAGTAATTTTCATTCAATTTGTTTCCTACGCGGGGTCATTACTTCAATAAAAACGATCATTGCGACTTTTAACCTCTCGTGATTGCAAGTGCATCACTATTGAATTTTAGGCAGCGTAAATACGTTTAATAAATGCGTAAGGAGTCAGCAAATTATTTTTTTACTATCACTTAAGCAAAAAATATTTTTCAAACACATTTCGGTTAAAAAAAAATTTCCTTAACATTGGACCCAGAAAAAAACAAAATTTCCTTACCTTTATTCTTTTCTCCATGCTTTCCTTCCCAGCTCCGAAATAAGTCATTCCAAAATGCCTTAATCGTTCGTGCAAAAACTTCCTTTGATCCTTCCATAATTTTCCTTCGCTGTTAATAATACCTTTAATTAAAAAAAAAACTACCGTAAGCAATCGAAATAATAAAAATATCAAACGATAACTAACATCAGCAAAAAAAATCAATTACGCCCTAGTAGATAACATCCTGTGTTAACGAACTCGAAAATTTTTTTAAAGATCGGCGAATAGCTGACAAGTATTTTACCGGCATGAGCCTATCACCGGATATGACAATGCGCTTTTTTAAAAAAAAGAAAAATTGCAGCCTCGCCAAAAAAAAAACCAATTTAACCGATCATAATATTGATTTAAACAGATTTACCGGAGAGAACGACGATCAAAAAAAATAAAATTATAAGGGTTCACGTGCTCACGAGCTCACGCGTGACCCGAATAACCGATTAAAAATCGATATACCTGAATTAAATCTTTTAAAATTTTAATATTCATGTCTCCTAGTTTATTTTTACCGATAGCAAGAGATTTTAAGAAATCCATTATAAATATTGCTATTTCGGCGCCAATGATAACCTACATGAATCTCATAATCATTGTTAATGATAATTTATTCTTAACAGATAACTCTTAAACGATAATTGTTATGTTAAACAAGCATTTCCATTTTGTAAACGATCTATCAAATGGGGATATTTAAAATGAAATAAAAAAAATATAATCTGAGTGTTACATATTCACAGACAAAGAGTTCATCGAACTTGTTTCCACTGATACCTGGACCTGCCTCAATCTTCCATAATTGGGACACAAAAACTATTATTTTACGCAAGCAATGCATTGTCTAATCATTTTATTTTAATTGCTTTAAAATAATATTACAAATATTTAAATTGTTATGTGGTATAATCACCACGTTTTACGGGGCCTAAAGCCTGAGAAAAAAAAATTATAATAACTATTTCCTTAGTGAATTTTTTAAAACAAGCCCCCGATTTTGTTATCAACGAAAAGAAAAATGACATAACGCTTCGGGTCAAAAATAATTTTTCGCCTAATCGATAAGAGATTTTTTAATGTGTCAGTGATACTATAGCGGGAGAGATTTTTTGTAAATTTCAAAATTAATAATAAAAAAAATTTTATTCACTTACCGTATCCTCCTAATATGTTGCTAAATTCCGTGTGAGGTCTCCCGGTGAATTCTTCCCGGCGAAAAGCTTCACGTATAGCCTTATGATCACTAACCACAACAATTAACTGATTCCCGAGGCGAGTACTAAACAACGACCCGTATTTTTTCGCCAATTCACCGAAATGGAGATGAGCTTCACTTTTTAAAAATGGTAAATATCCGAGAACGGGCAAGCCCCACGGTCCTGGCGGCAACGTTTTCAATTCCCGGAAAATTTGTATCAGCCGAACAAAGACTAGAACTATAAGGAACACCACGAGAGTCGAAAAAAATTTCGAATTGTCAAACTTATTAAAATCCGTCGAGGCTTGATAAAGCCAACAAATACTCCGCACGAACATTTTAAATAAAAATTATTTTAAATTAAAAAAAATTACAAAAAACACTAAAACCCCGAAAAAGGGAGGATACGACGCACACGCGTCGATGTTATTTAACCCTGGCGAATGGTGGTTGTACGGACTGTACCACGACAGGCTTACTAGGTATACTAAAACCCGCGCTGTTCTTGCCGGCATTTATACCAAGTTCATTCGAGTGGGGACGAAGGGGCGGGATTTACCATTTCTCTTATTTCGGTGCTAAATCTTCATTTCGTATCACCGATCTATTTTAATGATTTATATAAATCGAGTACTTCCCCTTGAAAATTGTTGCACCGAAAATGGGAGTGTCCAGGGAAGATTTCCCATTTGATGTTTGGTTCCGGCCATAAGCTTAACGTTAGCTAAGGGTTAAGATTAACTTGTTACAGAGAAAAATAAACATTGGGTTTCCCTCACTCTTAAATTATAATGATCAAAAGCCACGTGCGTGAGCCGGTTGTTATTGGTTCTTCCCAATGTGTCAAATAAAAGTGGGGACCGATATCAGCCTATTATTAAAAGAAACATTTGTTTTCATTTTTTTTTACTTTTAAATCGTGATAGTAATATCTAGACGAAAAATGTTAATATACCGAATGCAGTTTCAATGTTTACTCGTACTTAACAATTTTAAAGTTCGATTAATTAATTTTTTTTTTTGTAGACATAGTGCATCATCTTCATTCGATGACGATGCCAGATAATTTAGCTGAACATAAATAGATTTATATTTATCGTTAGTTGTGTATGGTATGGTTAATGGATAAATAATTTGGGGTAATTTTTTGGAGAAAAAGATAAAAAATGAATGGGATTTTAGTCTAAATTCGAAGGATAAGGAAAATTGGGAAAATGTTTCCCAGATTTTATTCGTTATAAAAAAAATTCCCGGATAAAAATAATCGCGACGTCAGACCAAATCCCTAATTTAATAAATGCGTTATCGGTCACATTTAAAAGTTTCTAAAAAAAGTATGCGCCTAAATTTTTAAAATTTTTTTGGTATTTACCTTTTAGCCTAAATTATTTTTACCTTTGATTTTAGTTCTATAAAAAAAATTGATAATACTTGGAAAAGTGGGAATCTGGGAAAATTTATGGAGGGGTCTTTCCTTACCTGCACAAGGCGCTTACGCCCTCAGCTTTCTGGACATAGCCAGGATTTTAATTAAATCGCAAGGCAAAAAATGCAAAGTAGAGAAAAAGTAGATTTCAGAAGGTTTAAAATTTTAGCTGCAAAAAATTTGACAAATTTTCAAAAAGAAAAAAAAAAAACTTACCATGCAGGAATAGTAATTTGGACCCAAGCAAAACGAGTAGCTGCTGCTAAAAACTCGACAAAGCTTAATTTTCCATAAGTCATTATTTTTTGGCGACGTCCTCAATAGTCCTTATCTGGAAGCAAAAAAATTAAGTAAGTCAGGATAATCCAGTAGGCTACATAAAATTTTCCTCTGATTTTAAAGGAATTGAAAATATTTATCAAGAATTATTATTCTAAGTAATTAAATTCAGGCAAAAGGAAATTTTTCTGATACGATTTTTATAAAATTTGTTAGGAATAACTACAAATTTTTTTGGAGGGATTTCTCTTTCTCTTTTAAGAAAACTACACAGGGAAGGAATGCTTAGCTCAATAAAAACAAATCAATCTATTAAGAATTGTGTAAGAATTCTCAAAAAAGCTGTGCCTTTAAATCACAGATTAAACTCCTCTTTTCCAATTCCAATTTGGAGTTGCTTTCCTGGTTTTCACTTTTAGAAAAGTAAAGCTTGGAAAAGCTCTTTGTAAATTTTGGAAATTAACAATAAAAAATTAACATGATATTTTATTTAAAAAATCTTTTTGATAATCCATTAACTTTTCCCAAACCTCTGGGGCAACGTTATAAACTCCAAAAAAAAAAAAACTATTTCATGTCACCGAAAACATATTCCTTGCTTAATGTAATAGTAATTTCAATAAAAATAGTTAAACCTGATTTCAATCCTATTGAATATCGTATTAGATTTTGAAAAAATTTTTAAGTGACAATCTCGATTCAAACGCATCTCAAAGAGGAGCTTAAGTTTTGCTCTGCAGGAGTAATATGCCCCCCCCCCAAAAAATACACCTCAAAATGCAGAACCTCAGTGGGGGGGGGGGGGGGGGGGCAGCAAAGCCTTCACTACTATTTCCAAGCTCAAAAATATTGAAGAGGGTGACCTAATAGAAAGCCCAAAATTAAATATTGTCCAGTATTTCTTGAAATTATCCAAATGCAATTTTCCAATTTTTGAGCGAGCCTAACTTATCATCACAAGTACCTGCAGCCCGATCTTTCTCTTAACAAACCCCAGAAGCTAAAAAAGCTTTAGATTTAATCACCCAATGAGTATTACATCTTGGCTAAAGTATATGGCCAAGGATGAAGTAATAAAGTATTCAATGCTCCACATAAGAACCTAAAGCTTTAACCTTCCAGACCTTCAAATCATCGATCAAAGCCTCACCAACAGGAACCAATGCGAAGATATCATTAGCGAAAGCGAGCACGACGCAAAAAGAAAAGCTTAAAACCCATTTATAAAACCGATGAATTAAAAATAAACAACCTTCTTTTTCCTTGAACCATTAGTCAAAAAAAAAAAACTGGAAAACACATACCTAAACATTCCAAACCCACCTTACATTATCCTAAGACCTAAATCGGTAAAAAAAAAAGCACGAAAGCTAATTTAAAAATAAATAACGTCTTACAAAATAAAATTTTTTTTCCTCGACCACTAAAAAAAAACTAACTCTTCCTGTTTGTTCTATTTTTTTCTCATAACTCATAAAATACGCATTTTCTCCGTTGCTCAAAATCGTACCCTCTTACGTCACTCCGCGAGAATGATTCAGGTTCCTGGGAAGATGAAAAAAAAACAACTAAAAACTAAATGACGTCTCATCGTTTAATAATAAAGGCAGATAAAAACATTAAATCCGATGGCGTGGACGCTGTAACATCGCTTCGTCTTACCTATTAAATGAAACAGGTCAGGTTCCGATGACGTCATAAAATTCTGATCACCTTGGCCGGATATTCACCTGATATTTTTACAACTTTTTTTACGTAAGCTAAATTCATTTCCTCTCATACATACTACAAGTTCAAAGGACCTAACTAACATTCAATGAAGGTTAATAGGAATTTCCATGATTCAGAGTAATGGAATACTCCTGATCTCATCAGAATCCCTTTGCGTGATCATTCATTTAGGACGGGAATAATGCTTTCTCACCGGATTTCAATTACTATAATAATTTCGCTTATTAGAAATTATGAAAGCAATATAAGGAATATTGACTCAGCCGGCGTCGAATCGCAGCTTGAAAAAAAAATATATCTGTCCAGGCTGTTGTGAAAAGTTGCCACTAAATGCTACCGCCACGACGCGCGCACAAGCACGCTGAGCCTGATCTCTCTTAAGCGCATGCGCGCTATGCGGTTTTTCCTCTTGGCGCGTAAACCGTACGATCAACACTCTCCCCGTAAGAGTTTCCCTCACTGCACGTTGTGCTTTTGTGAGGAGCGATGGCATGTCTCCTTAGCAGTCCTCAGGAGGGGGAGCGGACAATTAAAGCTCTTTGGGAGATCCCGAAAGGTTTTACAAAGTAACAACACGAACTTTGTGAAATAACTCGAAATCAAGTCCAGTTTAGCCCTGATAAAAAATATGACGAAAAGCTCCGAAAATCTTGTTAAGCCACTGGGTCTGCTAGTGATTAATACAAGACTCAGGAAAAACCCACAGAAGACGGGACACGTTTCAAGACTTTTCCAAAATCCTCCATTTTTAAATGGAACAAGAAATCTGGACGAATTTTTACAAAATCTCAAATTCCTTGAGTGCAAATCTTAATTGAAATTCGGCCGACGCCAAATTTATTCGAAAAAAATTCTGCTTCTATAAAATTAAGAGCAGTGCTCAGGCTAAGATCATAGCCAAATAAATTTAGATCGGGTTCTTTCTAAATTTCTGAGATAGCAAGATTTTAACAAGATTCGCTAGTCGCCAAGAAATTCAGGATGGGAACGTGACAATTTATAAAAATCTTCTTATCACGTCATGAAACCATCACTATTGCTAGAGTAGTCAGAGAGTCACAATCAGCTTTCAAGCTAGGCAATTTTCGCCTAAAGTGAAACGGCTCTTGAACTTTCAACTCCTAAAAAGCTCTCAATCTGCCCAATATTGGTCATGACAATATACACTATACACGGCCTTGGTTTCCAAAATATTAATTTTCATCATTTTATCCCTAGCTGAAATCTCCGAGCCTGCGCATTGTATTATTTTCTACGAGTCAATGAGCCTCTTACAATTTACCACCAGACATTCCACGACATACGTGACTCAACCTTATCAATTCTAAATCCGTATACTTTACTAATTTCGAACTTCGAGCTAAAATAAATTTTATTGAACTTCAAACAAACAGCTAGGCCCACATTAAAATTCTTCCTCGTGTATTGCTGACCTTTAAATGATGAAATAAAATCATAATCATGACACCTGTCACATTATTTCTTCCGATACGATTTAAAATTTCTTAAAAGAAATTATGAAAAAGGCCCTCGACGTGAAATGTACTTCTCACCGGTATCAACCGATGAGAACGACTACTAGTTTATGGAAGTGCTGACAAGAATGAAGAGATCCACCACTCCACGACCTCCATCACTCATCATGCAGATCAGGTACCAGTCTAACCAGTAACCGCACTCAGTCCATTGAGCCTCCATCGACTAGCGTTTGCTTTAACTTGGAATATCTACGAAATACGTCCGGACTTTTTTTTTTCGTTCTTTAAAAATATTCTTCGGTCTTTTTTTTTTCATGAGTTTCGTGGCGTCTACGAAAGTGGTTCTTTTTGTAAATAAGTGCCATAGATATTGTCTCAATTGTGTAGTTAAATTGTGAATTTAGAAAAGTATTATTTTTGTTGGTAAAATATTCGCAAAAAATTTTTATAGCCGAACGGCAATAAGTATCTAAAAATTTTTTCTAAAAGAAAAAAAAATACTTACAGGCTTGTAGAATAAATAAAAGAACCACTTTTTAGCCACGATTTACACAATTTGGTGGCTGTTAGCAATTTTTTTTTTCAAATTCCTAAATGTGCGATAATCAAGTGATATTTCTTAATATTAGTCCGCACGGCTTTTCGATAATTATTTGCCTTATCAAAATTTAACTTCAGGGTTTTCTCGCCAAATTCTTTGGCTCTTGCTACTTCTACACAAAAGTAAAATTTAAAACCAAATCTATCATTTTTTTTCAACAAAGTCGCCACTGGCCAATTATTCCCCAGCCTAGTCACTACCGTTCTCCTTTTTAAAGCCACGTTTGCCAAAATTGGCCAAAACGTAAAAATTAAAAAAAAAAACAATAGAGGCTACAAGTGAAATGCAGTCACCGATGCACATGAGGCCATTGACCCTTCTATCTTTCTCTCCTACGTCTTGACAAAAAAGCGCGGAACAAATAACAATTCAGCAAAACAATTACAAAAAGGCTTAAGTGGAAACATTTGGATAAACATACTTGGTCAGTCGGTAGTGAGATCGTTAAATATTCCCAGACTCAAGGAAGTGAAAGAATTTTATAATTGTTCACGGTTCAATTAGTTAATAAACATCAAAACTATCGTTTGTAATGCAATGCCGAACGATTAAAAGGGGAGGTTAAATATCATTTGAGTAACGGCGTAGTAATCATCTATTAATATGAAAAAAGTCATCAATGGGGTAATTTATTAATTAAAATCTTGTAATTAAAACGATGAGAGGAAAATACGGATCGTAATTCGATATGAGGTTTAATCTGATTTATTTTGTCTAATTTTTTCCCTTTTTTTTCTGCAATAGAACATGGCCAAACCTTGACCCTACTATCTCAATTTGGCCGAAGTTGAATAGTTTTAGGGAAAATAAGTGACGCATCTTTCAAAGGTCTAAAATAATGGTCCTTGGAGCTTTTTTCAGCTACTTGTGGTGAATCATGAAAGTTGAAAGAGATCTAATCGAGGATAATGGGCAGCTGCTTTACCTTAAAAAAATTTTCACAAATTGTAAAAACCTTCATAAATGATGATTTCTGAGGGCTGTCATAGCAGCAGTGGGAGCAGCAACAGCTCGGTTCAAGGATCTTTTTCTTCTTTAAATGCGAGATTGGCGATCATCATGGTCAACCATGATTTTGCTAGGAATATCAAATAATGTGGTGACTTTTCATAATCTTCCACATCGCAGTACGGGAGCCATACCATTGATCCAACTCTGCCTCCCGGTATCTGAGCCTAGGCCTTACCGATTACTACCATCTTCAGCCCTAGGTCAGTATTAGCGAACCTGCTGCCCTCCACTAACTCATAACCCTGAGAAGGGAGCTCACCACAGGGCAAGGACGCCATTCCTTGAGCAAGACAAAACATGCCTCACCGGTTACCCTTCAAGGATACATTGGGATAACTCTGTATGGGCTGCTGCACACAAAAACTTTGCATCCTCCTTTGCTTCCAAGCAGACAGTTGTTCTAAAATCAAATCCCTCACAAAGTGCTTACTATCTCGATTAGCTAAGCAGCCCTTCTGGAGGAAAATTAGGCCTCGTAGTTGGCATGATAAACATTTGCTTAAGTCTCTGTGCTTCATCCCTGATTTCTCCTTTCTTTTTAAACGAAAGTCTGTTTTTATCGGACGTATTATCACACGGCTACCTTATCTTACAACTACATTAACACAAAGTAACATTAAACTTAGATTATACTTAAACATGTGTTAACTTATCACATACATTCTAAACTTCTCATTTGAAACTTCAGACATATTCCTGCTTTTGACCGACATCATCCTGTGCAATAAATGAATCAAACCGATTATAAGACAAACAATCCTCTCAATTAAAAAACAATAAAGAAGATTCGATCGGTGTCGAGTAAATCGTCCAGACAACCTATACAGTATCATTGTCTGACGGTTTCAAACTTCAATAATAAGATCCTGCCACCGATCCATTTACACGTCCGATGTTAAATGCTCGATTGTCATGTATAAGCATAAAAAAATTAATATAAAAAAGATGATATTCAGCACAAGGCTTCACCTCCAGACCAGTATAATCCTCTCCCCTTAAACCAAATACTGCTTTTTTTGCGAAAAATGATCAAGGCCCATATTAGCATACAAATCACACAAATCCACGTGTTGGGGTTAAGGTCGGATTTGCTAAACCTGATGGTAACTGACCTCTTTCGATGGACATTTTAAATAGTTTGGAAACGGATTTCGAACCCCGAGAAAATTAATAATTCGAAAAGCGGATTTCTTTTTAGCCCTGGTAAGTGTCACACTTTAATGGGCACATTTTTTCAATAGATCATCGACCCTCTCGGTAAGATCGGCCTATAGGCTCATCCGAGTAAAAGTATTTAGATAAAAAGTATGATGTTATGGTAACTTTTACCATAATTACGGATGGCTTACTTTTTTATATGTGAAAATGGAGCTAACGCGTTTGTAGATCACCAGTCGTTCAGTCATTTCACCTGAACCTAAACATTATCACCCTTCGAAATCTTTTTATAAATGTCGTGTTAAGTCAACTGGGGATAAGATTAAGCGTTGATTAAACATCTCTTCTTTTTTTTCGCATGGAAACCCACACGGAAATCGGGTGTATAAAAAAATTATATTCTTAATATAATTGGGGAATAAAAAAAATATATATTAAGATATAACAAAATTATTAAAAAAATATATCCCCATTTTGCGACTATTTGGTATATCCTAAAATATAACTTGGATATAACCTTAAATGTAGCTTAAATACACCCGAGATACATTTTGGGCGGATGTACCTAAAATATACCCAAAATATATCTCGGGTTTAAAATTTTTTTTTTTCCGACGAAACGTCAATAATTAAAATCCGGATTCCAGAAAAACCTTTTCGTAATTTGCTTCACCCGGGAATCGAACCCAGGTCTCTGGAGTGAAAGACCAACTCCTTAACCACTACACCGTTTTCGTCTTGTTCGAATTCCTATTAAAATTCGAACTTAATTCATGGGGTGCAAGGTTTTTATCTTCCACTCCATCGTGCGTAAAATTTTCCTGCAGTTAAAATGGCTGTCGGTCGTCCGCGGAAACGGTACGTAAAGAAGAATACGAAGTAATATTATTTAATTGGTTTTTTGAAGAAAAAAAATGATTAATTTTGTTTTTTTTTTATAAAAGGCCCGCTATCTTTGTAATGCTAAAAATACCAGCTTATAACGATCCTGTTTAAAAGGGTTCAAAAAGGAAAAATTTTGTTCGTTTAAACTAAGCTTTCGCTTAGTGGAAATAAGATCATGTCAAATGAAATTATCTGTAAATACTCCCAGCAAAATTTAAAAAAATCTTATAAAATCTTATACTGAATTTCGCTCTTATTTTAGGCTGAAAAATCGACTAAAAATTTAATAAAATCTACAACAGAATTTTATAAAAAATTTCGAAAAAAATCACGACTAAAAAAATGTTTTATAAAAAAAAAAACAAAATTAATCATTTTTTTTCTTCAAAAAACCAATTAAATAATATTACTTCGTATTCTTCTTTACGTACCGTTTCCGCGGACGACCGACAGCCATTTTAACTGCAGGAAAATTTTACGCACGATGGAGTGGAAGATAAAAACCTTGCACCCCATGAATTAAGTTCGAATTTTAATAGGAATTCGAACAAGACGAAAACGGTGTAGTGGTTAAGGAGTTGGTCTTTCACTCCAGAGACCTGGGTTCGATTCCCGGGTGAAGCAAATTACGAAAAGGTTTTTCTGGAATCCGGATTTTAATTATTGACGTTTCGTCGGAAAAAAAAAAATTTTAAACCCGAGATATATTTTGGGTATATTTTAGGTACATCCGCCCAAAATGTATCTCGGGTGTATTTAAGCTACATTTAAGGTTATATCCAAGTTATATTTTAGGATATACCAAATAGTCGCAAAATGGGGATATATTTTTTTAATAATTTTGTTATATCTTAATATATATTTTTTTTATTCCCCAATTATATTAAGAATATAATTTTTTTATACACCCGATTTCCGTGTGGGAAGTATATGTTTTATCGTCTCACGTGATTTCAATTGCCTACAATTTGGCATAAACAGTACGAGCTGATTAAAGGAAAGATTTTTAATCACATTTTAGAGATCGTTGACCCTAATTAGGCCAAATTATAAAATCTATTGTATTAACTTTGCAGTACGATTGACCAGGCCAGCTTATTTGCTGTATCTCATCTACAGTAGACCCTCCTCCAACGCGGGGATTCCGTTCCAGAGAAATCCCGCGTACGGCGAAATCGCGTTGCGTGAAACTAACTTCTTATGGGGGTGTCCGGAAAATTGGTCACAGATTATTCGTCCCTAGGATGTTTCGCCACACATTAACAATTGGTCACAATCATAATTCGTATGAGATCCTCGTTTAGTAAATTTTCTGCTTTCAAGTCAAAATATCGGGTAGGTTTTTGAGATTTAGGTCATCAAATTTTTCATTTTTCAGTTTTTTAGCCAGAAGATGGAAATTTTTAGCAAAAAAAGCCATTTTTAACTAAGAAAACCGCGTATAATTGAGTACAGGGCCACGTACGACGAAGTTTTTGGTCTATTTAAAAAAACCGCGTATAGTTGAATTCGCGTTGCAGAATGCCGCGTTGAAGGAGGGTCTACTGTACAGCAATTCCAAGCTTTCAACTGCATCCCATTCCAACATAAGCTCAACCTGTTTACCACAGTAATATTATACACTACAAACAATAAACCTAATACCGTTGTATAATCGATTGTAGGCCTCCATGTGTTTTGTGTTTTAATTAATTATAATACCAGAGAGAATCATCTTTCAAAGGTTGTTTGCATATTTTCGATAATATCAACAATGTTTCGATTTAACAGTCTGACACATAAAAATTTTTTTTACATTGTTCGATATCAGGCTCTTGAGGGCTATCAGACTCCACACAATACCCGACAGAAAAATAAAACCGTTGGCAAAGAGTTTTATCCTGTGGAAAACTATCAAAAGCAAATCGTGTTCTAGGTCAGTGGATTGCAGTTATCAAAAAAAAAAAAAAAGAAAAAACACTTTTCATGATTGATTTTCTTCCAAGCTCGTCAAAAACAACAGAAGAATTGAATGAATGATTTTTCTGACACCGTGAAACCACTAACCGATTTCTTATCTCTGTGTCCTTTGGGAAAACAAAAGTCGCAAATCAATGTGGATTAGGTCTCTTCTTCTCTTTCTTTTTCGTTTTAACCTCATCGTTCCCTTTGATATTTCTATCTTCGTCTCATTGACCGAACGGTTTTTCGCAAATCAATAAAAAGGCCTCCAACATCTGCGACGTCACTAACAAACGACTGGTAAATGAACTCTTTACAAGAGCGAGAACTTTAAAGAAAAGCAAGCGAAATTGAAAAGGCATCAGAAGGAAAATTCAATCACGAAAAGGGAAGAAAAAAAATTGATACGGACATTTCACACTCTCAGTGAAGACGTTTTTTACACTTCTCCCGACAGCTTTGTATAAAAAGAAACGAAATAAAAGCTCGTCGGATGTGTTACCTTTAAAAAACGAAAGCAACTTATCCGAAATAGTTTCAATTCCCTTTGATCTATCAGTTGGAAAGGTTCTTTATACCGGATATATCAGAATAATAGTATTCTGATGGAAATCCGTCAGCTGTGAAGATTTTCCCTTTTGAATAATCGATTCCCCAGCATAAGTTCTGAAAACTCGGGAGCGATCAATGCGGTTGACAGTTAAAAATCTCTAAGGCGAAATAAAATCAATTGATCGTCATATCATGGAGCCTGTAAATATTTTTACAAACGAGTTTTTATCTTTGCAAAGAAAACCATTAAGCAGTCATAAGGTTATCGGATCCTTGTAAAAACACAACAGATAATCAAACGTCAAAAGCGATTACTATATCCATATGTGAGAGTTTACGACAGGCCTGAGCCTGTTACGTAAGTGCAAAGCTTCGCAAATAACAGGTTATTAAAAATTATGGAATCTTTCTTCGTGGTATGATATTAAGAAAACTCTTTTTGTAAAGATTCTTATGATGGTCGAGAAGAAGATAAAGTTATCAGTGTCACGCAATATGGCAATAACTCGAATGATCTTTTGCAAAATTCCACAAACAGTTAAACATTCATCGAGCAGCGAACTTATAATTTCAGTTTTTAGCAAATGTTGCATGACTCCCAAAAGTCTTTAATTTTCTCGACATCTAGTCTGAGTCAAAGAATGACAACAAACAAGCAATTCTCAGGCGTTCAGAGCAAGAGGAAATCAAATCCCAGCCATACGAGTTCACAGCAACTGTTATCATGGACAAGTATTACCATAGCAACGGTTGCCATGGACAAATATCACCATAGCAACGGTTGTCATGGACAAATATCACCATAGCAACGGTTGTCATGGACAAATATCACCATAGCAACGGTTGTCATGGACAAATATCACCATAGCAACGGTTGTCATGGACAAATATCACCATAGCAACGGTTGTCATGGACAAATATCACCATAGCAACGGTTGTCATGGACAAATATCACCATAGCAACGGTTGTCATGGACAAATATCACCATAGCAACGGTTGTCATGGACAAATATCACCATAGCAACGGTTGCTACGTAGCTCTATCACCATGGAAACTATCTGTTTTCAAGATTTAAATGATTTTTTGTTGCTAATTCTAATTTCTACCTCGCTCGCACAATCGATAAAGCGCTTCTAATCCACCAAGACTTTATCCCAGACTTTATCACTCATCAAAAATGCAAAAAAGCTACTGAACAACCTCAAAACTACCTCATCTACTCGTTATTGAAAAAGCTCTTCATTTTTCTTTCCCCAACCTTTCCTGTGGATATTCTATTTTAATATCAGAGAGTATACAAACCCGTGGGAATTACTTCGCAATAAAATCAAACGGATTCCTAGTATTTTACATGAATATTAGATGACGGATTTATCGGTTCGATTTTTTACACAACCATTTCCTCTCTCGCCTTCCTCCTATCACGAATATAAAAAAAAACTTAGTTATGGCAAGTGAAAATTTTCCCCGACCCAGTTCCGCTCTTCTAATCAGTTCTATCAATTCTTAAATTCTTGCAATGGAATATTGAAACAGATAATTAGCGTGGCGATAAAATTTATTAGATAGCGATTAATGATTTAAACTTTTCGATCTTTTTTTTTCTCAACTGCGTATAAAAAAAGAGACATCATTGAATAGAAAGAATCGTGTGAAGTAAACATATACGCTTTCTACAAGTTTTATATTCTTTGAAAAAAAAATTTTTTTTGTAGTATATTCGGTATTCGGTGTGGCAATAAAACGAAATGCATTTTTCTCGGATCATTTGGTAAATCTTTATCTAAGAAAAGGGAAATAGTTTTTCGAATATTTTTTTTTAGCCCATTCGGTTTTTTCTTTTAAATCAATTTAGTGTTCGGATCATCACATTCCTTGTCAATAAAAAAAAAATTTGGAAACGTTATTAATGAATTGATTTCTGTCAAAGTGTCGTAAACTGAGATTGATAATTGTAATATAAACACGTGGCTCGATCGTTTCTGATCATTAATAGGACACATGATTCTCATTAATAATTCTCAAACACCAGAACCCGAGACGAAGTTTCCAAATGCGAATTCGAGAACTACCCTTAATATGTGGGTTGAGAGGAGATTGCATAAGTGAATTGATTTTGCATGTATAAATATTGCATTTAAATAAACATAAAAATAAAATCGTTTAATATAATCTAGGGCGACGAATGCTAAAATCTTTGAATAATTTTTCCATATTTTCGCATTAGAGTTAAAAATCAAGCGAAATTATTAATTGCCAAAAAAATATGAGTTATCTGTTAAATAATGTTTAATTAAATTTTAAGGCGTCTGGTTTGTAACTTAACTGAAATTTAATTTCCAAAATGGTTCAGGGCTGCTTAGGCGGCCTAGAGGAGTTTCAGCAATAACAGGCGGACCTACCAGAGGCGCCGATCCAGGCGATATTCTATATTTTTCAGAAGCGGCATAAACATTTCTTAGGATGATGCAATTTAGTTATTTACTAAAGACGGCTGCAACCGTGGGATTCCACATCCGTAATAAATTAGGAATAAAATTCGACCGATTGAACAAACATCGATTTTACGAGTTTTTTTTTTCTTCCTCCCCTTACAAGCAAATAACTTTTACGAGTTTTTACACGTTTTCATAAAAATGAAAACCCAACAACACACGGTTATTTTTATGGCGATTTTTTGTAATGTGTCATATATACGTTTTTATTGCCTGAATTTTGAAAAGCTAATGTATTGTTATTAAGGAAAAAGAAATCGATCGTCGAATCGTAACGGATGCAATTAGAGTAAATAAAAAAAGAAGAAGGGCGCTGTTATGCAGCGGATGCAACTGACATACCCTTACAAAATTTTTTTCGGAAGTTCTGAAGGTGAGATTTGATGTGCGTATAAAAAAAAAAATCCATCGCAGGAATTATATGCGGACATAAAAATTGATTTGTCATTCAAATCGGTCGGTGAATCAGAATCGATTCGTTTATTTAAAATTATTTGCCAAAATATTTGGCGGTTTGATTGTTTGTCACGTGTAAAAATTAGTACGAGTAAAATGGTGTCACGTTTTAAAGGTGCGATTTTAAAGATTACGAGATTAACATGATCATTATTTAGTCTGTTAATTGTTTTGAAGTACAAATACTTATAATCACAATTTCTAACTGGAAAATGATTTCTTTCAAAATTGGGTTTGAGTTTTAGTTCGAAGAATTTAAGTTTTCTCAGCTGCGTTTTCTCAGAGGAGGAGAATTCGCGCGACCAATGGCTCAGTGCTCCAGGGAGACACCATGAGCTTCTCTTCTCTATGGCCCCCTTCCGAAAATAAAAGATATTTTTCCCGCACATAAATAGCAATCGATGCAATCACTTTTCGCCTATAGTAAACGCCTATCGTCTTCATAAAAATTGAACTTATTGTCATAAAAAAAATAAATATAAACATCGTAAATTATCAAAATTACGCAATCGTAATTCTATTATTTATTATCCTGATAATAAATTGTCAGAAAAAATCGAACATCAAAGCTAATACGAAAAAACTCCCAAAAAACCTGCCTAAATAATTAGGCTAACTTCCTCATTCTTATTACAAAACAATCAACCAAACCCGCACGTTATTTCCGAATAGAAAAACTCATCCTTAAATTTTTTTACAATTACTTAACATGAGCCTTTTTTCCCTGCCTCCTCTGACGTTATTGCATTATCATCAAAACTCGCCTAAAATGATAATGTTTTAACATAGAAGGCAATTAGAACTACGGGTTGAATGACCGACCTAGGAGAACGAAACGAGGAGAAAAAGGAAAGGTCTCACTATGAATTTGCCCCAAATTTCACTTGAGCGGCACCATTGAATCGCTTCTTTTCTATCATGCACATTCCTATGTTACGAACGATCTTAATTTCTCTTTTTTACTTATCTCCTATAAATTATAAATCATCTTCATCAAACCGAGAGTCCTCGATTCCGTTAAAACCGATTATTCCCGTAAAATGAAAATCCCGTTCGGAGCCAAACTAACAAAATCAAATTGAATTCATACAAAAGTAATATGCAAAGCTGAAATGTAAACCAATAAACGATCGAATGAACATTATTCATGCAAAGCCGACTTCAGCAGAGCTCAACCACTCGACTGTAGCTGAATCCGAGTGAGTAGAATAATTCAAAGCTTCACTTTGAATTCTCTGCACAATTTAATTTTGAAAATCTTGATTAATCAATGTAACAGAATCCGATATCGGCTGCGGGGAAAAAAACAAAACCAGGTGGAGTGGATTTATTTTTCTTTCCAAAATAAAAAAAAACCGAATAAACAGAAAGGAGAAAAGAGATATATCGAGTTTCGCTGGAATGACATTACAAACGATATACGTGACATATGCAAAAACAAAAGACTTCTATAAATGACCCACATTTTTTTTATTTTAAGCCACAATTTTACCCGATCGGTTTGTTTTTAAGAAAAATCAAGCTGGTTCAGCATCTCAAATTCAAGGAAGATATTTTCATTCAAGAATGGAAAACCAAAGAACTTTGGTATATATTATCAATATTTTTCAAAAGAGTGACTGCATGCGATGAGTCATATTCAGCGAGGTCGAAAGCAAAATGTTTTTTTACACATACTTAAAACATTGAAATAGTGACTCACGGTTCAATATACCAAAGTATGAAAAAAAATTTATGTAATTACCTATATGCACTTTGTGATGGTAGTGTGCAAGATGACGCATAATTCTTGGTAAAACTAAGAGTAAGTGAGAAAATATTTGGAAGATGAGAAAATGATTCGCGAATGAAAGTAATTGAGCAAAGGAAATAATTTTGAAGTTGAAATCTATAAAAAAATTTATATCTGAGGTCAATTCAGACGGAAGAATCAGAAGACCGTGAAAGGGCGCCTATCCTCCTTCGATAAATGACGGTAACGTTTATCTTTCACTTTTCTCTGTTTGTTTTCCGACAAGAAAAACATAAAAGTTTAGTAAGAAAGTTCTGAGAATGATTGAATAACGGTTCTGAAGAAGAGAGATTTTAAGATGTGAAGGCAGGCTAATCTGCGATGGGAAAAAATTCTTGAGATGTAGGTGTTGCACTGAAAAAAAATTCGAAAAACAGAATCATTGTTTTTTGAAGTCAGTGCAGACAAATGTCTCAGCTCATCTTTCCAAAAACGGACGGTGGATCTGACGAAAAGATATCAACTTAACTAATGATCTGTATTTTGATCTTCCAGTTATGAATCATTTGTGGGGAACCGAGATTTCCTGGCAACTTTATAAAAACCTACAGATTATTATTTTTGACCATAGCCAGTTTTAAATTTCACTTTCGATACATAATGAATCTTTCGATGAACTGAAGCTTTTTAACGCCGAAAACCGAATAATCATACACTTGACACAACAAAAATAAACATGGATGCTAAAATAGTCCACAGCCTAACTGATTTCCAAACATTAAAAAATGATCACTGAAGCAATGATGTAGCGCTCCCTTTCCTCTCTGCCTAATCTCTCCAATTTTGAGCAATTGGCGAAAGAAAAATGTCGAAAATCCTATATCTTTATGTTAAAAACACATAAGACAGTCATTTGTTTTTATTTTCAAAACTTCGATAAACATTGTTTGTAATGGGAACTTTGGCAATTTATTTCTCAAAAACGAAGGTGCATTCAATGGAGTGGTTACAGATTTAGGCTTTTGGGAGGATAAACGGTCGATCTACAAAATTTTATCAAAATCGGTGATGTCCAATTGAAGGGTTCTCCTTGTTAGTCTCGCTCCATTTGCAAAATCTTGGCAAGCTAGCAAATGGTAACTCGTCTAGCACAACCTCTCTACTTACCCGTTCAAAAACGGTGTTCCACTGAAGGTCCCACAGAGCTGCGTTAAGTCACAAAACTCACAAACCAGCCATATGCAAGCAGAGAGTTCACTCATGCTCGGATATGAGTCAGCAATTGTACGAGAAATTACCATTTGGCGACTATCTGAAAAAAAAAAAAAAATTGTACATTTTTAGTCAAATTCTTAATAACAAAGCTCTCAACCCGTCGTTACTTCGAACATTAAAACCCCACTTCATCGCCACAAAAAAAAAACTTCCAGCGAATACATAAATCCTTCTGAAGAATCATTAAACATAAAAACCATAACTTTCATTTGATCACAAAATAAAGTTAATATAAGTTGAGTCAATCTTACATTACCATTGAACTTGATATCGATTATAAGTGGCAGTAACGTTTAGTTAAAGCATTGAACTTGTCTTTCTATGCTTTAATGAAATGACTGATTTTAATTTTATGCTAGTTTATTCTTTAGACCGGGACTAGGTCATTTCAACCAATATTCGATCAAAAAAAAATTACTGATAATTAATTAGCGAGATTTAACATCGGGAAAGAAAAAACAATCATCAATTTCTCAAACTCTCAACATCTTGTGCCATTAAACAAAAATTATAACAAAACCTTCGCAAAAAAATCAACGCAAACAGGATGCACTATCGCAATCGGATCCCCGTCAGATATGTCAATCAGATGATTTCTAAAAAAGCAAAAAAAAAAAAATCAAAACTCATCGTAAATCAACCCTTATTTTTACGAAAGGGTGTGCTAAAAGATTTTCACAATCACCTTCCGTTATTTTTCAAAAAAAATCATAAAAAAGGTGTTCATCAAGATTCTGGCAATTTTAAGTATATATTCGCAGGTGTTCAACAATATCTCCTAAAAGCGGTCAAAAAAAGGATACCCATAAAAAAAAATCATAGTGCATGAATGACATAAAAAATGGCTTATTTTCGAATTTTATACAGATTCCGACGAACCCTTCTTTTACGCGATATTTCACCGCCCGAATGAAAAAAAAAAAAAAAA
The DNA here is from genome assembly GCA_023512825.1 of Liposcelis brunnea. Classification (NCBI taxonomy): domain Eukaryota; kingdom Metazoa; phylum Arthropoda; class Insecta; order Psocodea; family Liposcelididae; genus Liposcelis; species Liposcelis brunnea. The sequence goes on along the minus strand of CM042065.1, from coordinate 9,859,164 downwards.
ACTGCAACATCATAAGCTTTTTATAGCGTTATGTAATCCGAAACTTTTTCTAGTTAAACGATAACCACTATAACCCCTTATTGCATGCGATCGATTCAGTTCAACAACCCTTTAAAATGCAACCTGCAAAATATTTCGGAGTTCAAGGTTAACGTACAATTATCTCATAAGTTTTCATTTCCTACCCTTTTCTCCAATTTTCAATTATTATCACTCGGTTGGAATTCTTTCATTGTTGTTTTCAGGCGCTTTTTTTTAGGGAAAAAAAAAATTAAATCATCATCTTTGTTCGCATTCTTCTTTTTTTGCGGTTAAGGTCATGATCATATGGGCAGGAAATCGTAGGGTTAAAAGAAAGCCGAATGGAAAAAAAAACGAGGCCGAAGGCGTAATATTTCATCCCTTTCATCAAAAACTCATGGAATCGAGGCCACATTACGTTTCATTCGCAAAATAACCATATGCTGCTTGCTGCATCTCACAGAAAGCATCTGTGTCCTCGCTTCGGGGCGGAATATGAATCTACAAAACGAAGAAAGCAGGTGCAACCTACTTTTTACCATTTCTTTTTTTTTTTCTATAAACACCCCTCTGATTGATTAAATTATTTTCCCAACGTGATGCTTTTTAAAAAAAAGATTGTTTTATAAATTGCTTGGAATAAAGAAATGGATGGTAATTACTAATGACGTTTGAAAAAAAAAACAGTTACTTCAGGACCGGACAAAGTTAACATCTTCAACTTAACTACTCTAACCACATTCTGTTGGTTCCATAAGCCCTAAAACCTTTCTTGGTTAAGTTTTCAAACTGAGTCCGAAAAATCTCTGAGATGGGCCTGAGTTAACATTATCTTTTAATGGGGAAGAAGACCCACTGCTTTCCTTGCGCTTCTCCACCCGACGCATGTGCTAAGCAAGCAGTTGTGCCACAGAATTGGGTGTGAGCATTGGGCCTCGACCATCGACTCCAGAACCAGAACTTTTGAAATCCAGATAGCGTGATCTAGTTTTTGGCCAAAGAGAAAATACTTTTCGGGAGAAACTATGAACATTTAGTACTCAAGCGGCCGTGCAGTGTTGCACACTCGCTTTTCGATCTCGAGATCACCAAATTCGGCCTGTAGATCCTGATGCAGTTGCCTCCGGGGCAGTAAAAAAAGCCACTTCGTGTTTCATGAGTCAGAACTAAGTCCTACATTTTAACCATCAAACTGCATAGACTTAAATTAATTAGCACAATCCTGCCGGTCGTTGGGAAATAATCTTCAAGCAATCTCGACCCCAAAGACTTGAGCGCAGTTGAATGCCAAAGCACAAAATCCACCCCACGCACTGCCTCAGCTCATGCAATACTTGACTGAAGCCGCTTCCATCAAAACTCTCCCAATCCCTGACTGACGCTGTCTACCCACCGCACCGTCTACGTCAAGGCACGTGAAACTCACAAAATACGAGAAAAACAAGAAATAAAATTTATTAATTCAATTGCTTTCACCTACGTTCCCAGATCAAAGCAAATAAAACGTTCGAAACGAACAGAGAGACAAGCTTTATAAGTTTATAGTTTTCCGCAAAAAACATTAGAAGGAAAGTAATGGACGCAATTATCGTGAAATGTTTCCCGTAAAACAAGGACCCAAGACTTGGCAAAAGTCTCACGAGATTTCCACACAAATCCCTCTTCAACTCCAAAAAAAAGAAGGGAAAAAAAACCTTTTCGGATTGTTTAAAAAGAAACACTCAGTAAATTTCCCTCGAGAAAAATAACTGAATTCGCGTCCGAAATAGTTTTCCAAAAGAAATTAGCGAGGATTTAGAAAATCTCCGCTCTGAGGGCCAAAAACACCCCAAATAACAAGAGACATTCCCTTGTAAAATTAAATTCTTTCCTTGCTTTCGATAAAGACTAATAAACGTTTTTTTTGCTCGAGAAGTGCAAGAAAACTCGATTTTATTTTACGACGAGAAAATTTCTCTATTCTCGTAATATATTCTAAAGTCTCTTAAGTGCTTTTGCAGTATTAAAAAAACGAAAAAAGGAAAGAAATATGAAAATATTTAATTTAACTTTATAGCTATCTTGGGCGACAATTTCGAAATTTATTCGCTTTGCGATCTTGGATTATACAATATGTAAATGTTTCGTAAATCGTTTCGAAAAGTTTTGCCATCGCATTGTAGATTGGTGAGTATCACTGCAGCATTTCAGTTATAATATTTTTTTAGCGCCAAAAAGATCATGGCTGCAAAATCGTGGCATAGCCAGGAATAGAGAATTCTGAGGGCCGATGGAGCTTTAATGCTCAAAAAACGAAAATGTTGAATTTTGCGCCATAATTTGAGTCATCAATCTTCTTGCTAAGGTGATTGCAGAACTCTAAAATACTCAGTTTGAAACCACGTGCACTTAACAAGGTTAGGTTAGAATACTAAACTAAACCGAATCATGCTTGTGGTAAGTCATATAATTTTCACACATAATCACTGACATAATTTATGGCCAATATTTTCATTCCGTATCCTTCAAATAGACATAATTTCCATTTTAAGTTTAAAGCTCTTAAGAAAAAAAAAACGTGTTAACATCACGTTGCACTGTTGCCAACCAATTCCAACGTGCTTAACTTACCACAGCCTAGTGGAAAAATAAAGCCCAATCACATCGAAAGGAAAATTTTTCATTTCAAAAACGACAGTGCTCTGCCAAAGGATTTTCCCAAGGCTACATCATTTTTAATCGCTTCAAAACGAGCTTTATTAAAACAGAAAAAATTCTTTTCAATTAAAAGCGACAGTATTGTGCCAGAGGATTTTCCCAAGGCTACATCACTTTAATCGCCGCAAAACGAGCTTTATAAATAATCATCATCGCGTTCCTCATTTGCAATACAAGCGCATACAAGTAAAAGCAACTCTTTTTCTCCATGATAGTAAAATATCAGTGGTTGTCCTTTAGGGAACACGGCCTTATCCCATAAAGGTATAATATAAATTATGCACTTCAACCACTTTTAATCATACATTAATTTACCAAGCTTTCAATTATAAAATAGGAAAATTTTTCCCTCTGGAGATCCGGCGCAAACAAATACAAACTAATTCTCGTTCTTACGTGCTCAAAACGTGTCACATGCCAAAAACGTTTGACACGAAAACCTGCACGTTAGAACTGACATCACGAAAACGTTTTGCCTCGTGAAAATTATAACGTGACCATTAATCTTTTTTAAAATTCACAAACACGTTCACTTATGGCGAACGGTTAGCTAATAGGATTATTACAATTTCAATTTGCAAATCCAAGTTTTCTTAAACGATTTCCCTTAATATCATCAACATAAATTAACCAGACGATAAATTAAAAAAAAAAAAACAACGACGTGGAAAAAATGATGAAGTAAAAGGATGATAGGGTTGTTGTTTATTACGCAATAGTTTTTACTCCTGTCCAAGGCGGGGATCGATTGGGTGGGAGAGATAAGGCGTCATTCACCGACAACAACAACAACAAAAAATTATGATTTTCTAAAAGGGGATTCATCATCAAAACGCAGTTCCCAATAACATACCTGTCGGGTTAAATACATTTTAATTATATCTCTTATGATTTAAGCGGTGTTTAATCAATAGCCTCTATTTATTGAAAACCAACAAAAAATGACCCCACAGACTGTGTATGTAAAAGAGGTATCATTTTTTTTGTGACTCCTTTAGACATTAAATAAGGAAAAAAAAAAATCTTTTTTACCTTGAAATTTTTCGGTAATTTAAATAAAGAATCGAAGGTTCTTGCCCCTTAAAATTATCACACGTCCTTGTTCCTCGACCCTGGTTTCAGCCTTGCACAATGCATCTAATTAAGTCCATCCATTCAACATGCAGACGGTCCTTCACATAAACCTTTGATATGTTGTTAGGTTCAAAGGGAACTAAATGCAATTATCCCCTTTTTCAATGGAAGATGATTCCAATGCAGGAGAAATGCATTCCGGCTTACGCGCATTCCGGTTAGCCTTGCACTTTCGTAACGTCATTAACCTTAACCTTCGCATTGTTTTACTTTCTCATAAGACATATTTACTTTTACTTAGGCTTGATTATCCTTATCGATTTACGATTTTTATTTTTAGGATTTAATTCTTGGAAAATCGTTTGGCGAACGAATTTTTTTGATGTAGCAAGGGCGGCCAACAATTTTTCCTGAGCACCAAACATGCTCATAGTCTCCCCTATGGTTACCCCTTTGCTAACAACTGACACCGCTTAAACGCAAATTTTCCTGAAAAATCATGACTACGCATTTAATTTCGGATCGAAAGCCACGAAAAATGATCATACTACCTTTTTTCACTTAACCCGCTCAATCAAAACATTTTTTGTTACAGATTAAAGACCCTTATGCATTTGGTGAGAAAGTTATTTGTGTACCCGGGGTTGATTGTCTTCACGAATGAGGTCTGAGGAATTTCCAATTAGTAGATCCAATAATCATATTCAAATGGGGCCATTGATCACATTCCATTATATGATTACCTCTGCACTTAAAACCTAGTTCAGACAGAAATCATACACGGGGGCTGCAGTTAGTGTGTGTGGTAATGTTACCGGAAACGGACTCAATGAGGTAAGCAATTTAATATTTTTTATAACATAGAAAATAAAAAAAAATAAAAAAAGATATACACAAAACGATCTATAAATGTTTTCAACCGTGAAGATGATGCAAGCTTTCCATCTGGTCAAAACGAAGCCTGTTAAGAGAGAAAAATAAAGCTTACATGCGTCGGTATTGTCGTCATTGCCTGCGTTTGAAAATATTTTCGGGGATGCCTTTGACATCTTTTTTTTTGGACTCTATACTGAACCTCAATTTTTCTTCAGGGAAATTCGATTCGTAAATTATTTTTCCCTGTTATGAAAAATATTAAAAAATGGAATTTTATGTTTAGCTTTTGTTAGACAAAACATGGAATTCAAATTTTTGTAGGTGATTAATGACGTCACAGGGAAAACTGCTTTTAAGAAGATTTTGTTGCTTGGCGCCATTTTTTATTTGGGGCAGAAAATTTGGCTCATGGTAAATGAAAATGATGAAATTTGTACGCGTTTTACTGTCGTCAATATTTCTAAAAATCATTGTTAAGATTCTATTATGGTCTTCAATTTTTTTCTCTGACAATCGCAAGACAAAAAATATGGTTCAACTTATAAAAACTTTTTGGATAACATTTTGAATTTGGATGAGAACTAAGGGTGCTGGCGATTTTCAGAAGTCTAGCGCAAAGTCGCTAGTGAAACTTAAGTGAGTTTCAGGTAACTCAACCTTCCTTTATATTTACTTATAATAGCTCTAAACCTCAAGAGCCGTTTCAATCTTTAGCCACCCGATTTTGGTCCTACTGGATTCCACATTACTTAGCTCGCTTTTCTCTGTAGACTTGGCGATCCCTACCCTCTTCACAAACCCTTTCCTGGTCTTGTAAAACAAGTTCAATCATGTTCAATGAAACAATTCTCAAAATGAATTACACTGGCACGTGTAAACATTTCCCTCTTCTTGCTATTAATTTTCCGGTTCTGAGTTTGCGTTATTTAATTTCATCCGGCTTTAATGAGCTCCCGAAATGTAATTTGCTGGAAGCGCTTTTCAAACCGTAACATCTTGCTATAAATTTTCAACCCTTCTACAATAGCATAGGTGAAAACAAACTCGATTTACACGAAAAATAAAAGTTAATTCTCATGTGTGCCGATTTCTGGGAAAAAAGGTTTTTTTGCTCATTGTTAGTAAAAAGTGTGTCAAGGTTTTGTCAAGGGCAGAACCTACAAACGAAACACTGCGATCATTCACAGTGGTCATCGAACCAGGCACAATGGCGAAAAATTCTTCTTTTTATCCGTTTTTTTATTTATTTACAAAAATAGCGGAACAAATATTGTTTAAACCTTTTGTTAAAAGAAAAAAATGAATTCGGCGCCATGTTTCCATGACATTTCTGCCATGCATATATTTACTTTCTTTAGTGAACATTGTGGGTTATTGGGACAATTTTTAGGGTTCAAGGACATTCAAAATTTTTGTTATAATGAATGCCAAATTTTTTCAAATACAAAAAGAACGCGAAATTTTATGGTTGCTATCCGCGCTAATCTTTGGATTAAGAAAAGTTTTCAATATCACGTAAAATAGTCATATTTCGTGCTTGGCGGAGAATGACACAGTTTTCTTCGCTGTTCGAAATGCACGATATTTGCTAACTGACAATTTAGAAAGAATCCTTTAGTTCAAAACATAAAAAAAAGGTTTCAATTTTTTTCCCTTGTACTAATAGCTTTTAGGGTTTTTATGAGGCATTTGCTGATTTATTATCGCATCGCATTCATCATTCCAGCTTGTGATGCGTGGAAAAGTGTTTTTTCCCAGAAAAAGGTTAAAGAGATATTTTATGGGGAAGGATTTTGTTTTTTTAAAAAAGAAAAACTGAAATGATTAATTTATTCAGTTCGTTAATTTTGAAAGAAATTCGAGAAAATTCAGAAACTTGGAAGGGAAATTTTGAGATAGGGTTGTAAGGGCATTCGAAGTGTAAAATCAGATTAGTATACGTGGTTGCTTCAGCAGTATCAAAATCTGATTTAATTATTTTTTGTAAAAAGAGAAAGAATAAATTAGAGTGAAACAACCTTTAAAGATGGCAGAACTTTTTTAAAAGCATAGTCAACCCCAAAATTTTTATTGTTGCATAAGCTAAATCTTTTTATTGGCTTCAAATTGCTCCAAGCGTCCTATAGCTACTTTGTGAAAACATATCTCACTGTGGATGATATAAAAATTCGCATCAGCTGGACCAATGCAAAGTAAATTCTGCTGGTCCTGTAATTTTCTCTCAGCATCACTGAAACCAGAAAACAATAAAAAAAAATATGGAGCAGAATTTTAGCAATCTCAAATTGAATCTCTACAAATTTACGAAAAGAAAATTTGCGACATTTACTAGATTAAGATCAACACAATTTACGATCCTTCCAGTCCGGAATTTATTTCCCGAATGCTAAATCAAATAAAATCCACGAGGAAGTTATCTCAAAAATTGATGGCTTGATATTGGAAAGCATATTTTTCATGATCCAATTTCCCAAAGTTTTAAAAAGTAGATTTTTCCCCACGAAAGGAAACACTTGCATCTTAACCCTTGTAACTCCCAACGGAATCATGGAAAATTCACATCAGCTTTCTTTTTTAAAAAAAACTCCCAAAATTTTTTTTCAGAGAACTTGCAAAATTAACAAAAAAAAAAAAAAGATGCACAAGTCTAGGAAATCTCGTCAAAACAGTGGTGAATGAATAGGTTCTTCAAAGATGGCAACTAGGTCAACAGATCATGGTCGCTTCAAGTGTCAAGGTCAATTGCCTTATGTAACAGTCCACATGGCTGCCAATGGCAAATAGGCTCTCGTGGTCGTGAACGTGCTTGTCTTTCTTGTCAAACGAGACAAAATTCCAGGAGCCAATAATTAATCTTCAACTTTTACATTTGAAAAAAAAATTCGGGGAAATTCCTTCATTAAAAAATATTTATTCAAACATTTTCCCCGAAAATAAATCCGTCAAACGGAGTCCTCTTCGAAAAAATGAGATTTTTCTGCAAACCTACGTTATGCAACACAACCTTGATACAACCATCCACTGACCTATCCAAAACAAAAAAAAAAAAAAAACATTCCGAATTGACCGAATCCCGCTATGTTTATACTACAAATGCTCGCAGTCGATTAATGATAACCAGGTTTTGCAATTGCGATATTGCCAAAAAAAAAAGCCATGATGAATAAATAAAATGGCACTGGTAGTCCTTTCAATAAGAAGTTAGCCGAAACTCAAGAGGTACCGCCCGTTAAATGATAAGTTATATTGGATGTATTTAACATTCGCGATTTATGTCGTAATATGTAGGTATTAAAAAAATTAATTAATTAAATACTATGGAAATTAGTATTTGTTTTTCGTATGAGAACAGGATAGTAATGAAAATGCTAATGATGCTGAGAAATTTTAACGAAGAAAGTGAGAAGCAACGATTTTGAAGTTCACGGAATTCGTCCTTACGAATCTTTGAATTTTTTTTTGCATAAGAGCAAAAAAGTCATTTTCTGCTGGCGCCCCAGTAACAGAATGGAAGTCTGAAACTCCCCTCTTTACTTTTTTTTAAAGATGAGGCACAGTGCTTTGCAGAACAATTATGTGACAATTTATAAAAGAATAATAGACTACTTGCATAAATTTTAAAATCGCAAGTTTATTATTTATATTAATACTTCGATTAATAATAAAGACTTAGCGGAAAAAAATCATCAAAAAAAGTTTTAAATACCGAAAACTTTGCTTTGAAATTCAAATTCCAGAAAGCCCGCCAAAACCCAGCCATGAATTTATGACGTCACAACTGAGTCGGATCCATTGTTCCTATTAGCAGAATTTTCGCGCGCGCAAAAAATTAGCCAATGAAATGAAAGAATTCAACTCAGTTGTGACGTCATTAGCTCGAACATGGCGTATGGTGATTTTTGGCGGGCTTTCTGGAATTTGAATTTCAAATAGGATTTTTACCTGTTTCATAAAATTTTTTCTTGGGAAACCCTAAATAAGACTTTAAGGACCGGTAAATGACGTTTTAAAAATTCATGCAAGTAGCCTATTTTTTTCTGACGTGAGCTAAAGTCTCAAATTTTTTCTCAGGTCTTCGACATTCAAAGCTTCACAGTTTCTGCCGGCGGGCTGGAATCAAACGAAAATGGGCTCCTGCTAGCCTCGTTGGCTGATCACGGGACTCAAACTTAAGCCTCTTCGTTGGGGATTCTGGGACTTCGAATTTTAGATTCAAACCGACGGCACTATTTTTTCAAACTTACATCGATAATGTTCAGTCTGTTGAATTTTTGTAATTTTTTCAACTTATCAAGCCCCTCGACCCCTAATTTCAGTTCCTAACTGCTCCACTGCCTACAACTTTTAAAAATAATTCTTACGCCTTCTCAATCCGCACATGCATCTCAATTTTACTCATGATTCACGAGAAGAAATTACCATAAGACATAAGCGGTGGAGTTTAATGAACCTACAATATAAAAGAAAGTGAGGTGTGATCATATCAGAAAACTGCATTCATTTTTAAATTGCAAATCATAACAAAACGAGTAATGTTTAGTGAAATAACGAGGTCAACATTATCTCTCTTAAGATCGTTCATCAAATTTCGCGCATTAAAAAATAAATACACAAGCCTATTTTTATTCAACAACGAATCTTCTTAATAATTGCTATCAATTCCACGCTTTCGAAAAAAATGACGATGACGCTTAAAAAATTTTTCTCCTGTTGGAACCCCCAAAAAAAATTTTGCCCATTTCATTTTCTCTTTCCGCTTGGATGAAAGGAAGTAGGCCTATTGCAGTCAATTAGTTGAAAGTAAGTTGCAGGCGCAGCACCCACTTGCACTTATCCACTGCATTTGATGTCAAGGTCTGGCCGGTTGTGAAGAACTTGATCTCATTTTTTTTGTCTTGTTTACTTTTCCACATCCCCCGGGCTATGAATTTAACATATGTTTTTTAATAAAACAAAATTTCCGCTGATATCCTCCGTGCCGAAATACTCGTCTGCTTCTTTCGATTCTAAAAAAAATAAAAACTGGTTTCCTTTTAAATATTTAAACAGTCATCTGACTTAACTCGAATTCCTACAATTGAGTTTTAATTAAAAAATTTGTTTCCAATCTTAGAAAGCAAACTTCTCTTCATTCCAATTAAAGGAAGACAGTTGACGTCAACTTTTAGCTCTAGGAAAGAGCCAACCTTGAGTAAGGCACTTAGCAAAGACTTACAGGGGTCGAATCAAGCTCGGGCTCTTAGCAAAGCATGTTCTGGCAAAAAAAAATTTCAGCCATAATGCATCTCTTCAGCCATCCAAGGAAGTAGCGAGGGAAGTTATAAAAATCACTCCAAAACTAAGAGCCAGCTCTCTGTCTCTCCTCCAAATATCTTAAGGCCTCCCCTGATTCTAAAATTTCCAGAAATTACACCCTCGATACCTTCACTACGGCCCTGTTTCATACATTCGCGAATCTCAATTTCTTATTCCAAATTGATATCACTTCATCTCTCTTCCGACCTTCATTTTAATCATTTTTAACTTTAGTGGCCTAATCACTGAATGACCCGGCAAAAGCTGTATCAAATTGTTTATTAATGGAGTATTTCAGAGATCAACGAACGCACTCTTGAGGACGATTATTTTTTTCTCTCAGTATAATCCGTCCTTGGACCCCAATAGTACAAGCGTCATGGGTCGATTCCTCAGTTCACACTAATTTTGCGCGATATCAAAGGAAATGGATCGATTTCAGTGAAATGTAAAACAAATCCAAATTTTTAAAAGTTAATTTCGTAATTAAACACGAGTTTATCGGATTATCATGAAAATCTGTCTTGGACTGCTGACAAAAAGTTTGTTTTAAATATCGTTTTGCGTTTTCTAATTATTTTTCCATTTGTGAAAAATTGTTTGCGGTGAATTAAATCCCGCCAAGCAAACGAGCTTATCTTATTTACGTTTAAGATGTTCCATTTTTTTTAATTTTCTAGACCTGTCTAGAAAATGTGACTTTTCTGTAATAATATTTCCGCTAAGGCCAGCGGTCAACTGTCATTATCCAGACATCTTTCATTCTTAAAATATCTTTTTTTTAGAAAACATACGTAAATAATTAACCTATAAATTAAGTATAGCGAAAATTTTTTTTGATAAACCTTAAAGTTCAAAATATTAATGGAAGCTGTTTATTTGATTTATTTTTAATTTTTGTTTTTCTTTTTTAGGTCTTCAAAGGGGCCACCGGCGCGTTCGCAAAACATGATATTATCATCATCAATTGACAGAAAGCTTTGATCAAGGGTTATATAACTATCGAGGTGTAAACAATAACAAGGTCGAGTTTGAAGAAAAAAATGGTTTTCACAGAATTAGAAGCAAATCGATAACTCTTTTTGTCATTACCAGAATATTCGAACTCAAGAAATTAATTTAAGATTTTGCAGGATTATAACTCTAGATATTTTAAGAAAGGCTGCAAAAAAGGCGAAAAGAGCCGGGCCGGCCTTTTGAGTTATCTCAAAGGGGATTTCAAAAATAGTCTTTCCTGATGCCTGACAAAGATTCCAACAAAATTCCACCCTCTCATTCATTAGCACAAAAACTGCTCAATTCACAGTGTGCCTGCGCCTTTTTATTTTAAATGTTCGACTGTATATCCTTTCCCCTAAACAAAAGTTCTGAAATAAAAAAATTCGAAAATTATATACAGCTTAAAATACTCTGGCCAAACTTTACTAGAGACAACAGCTGTAACTATGATAGATGACACTCCTGATAAGTGATAAAGATTGAAAATGAAAAATTATATTAAAAAACTTTTCATTTTCCCTTTTTCCAAAATTTCGCCAAGTCATTATTGATCTTTCTTTTTTAAGTGAGATAATGGTTAAAGTTGTATGAAACATGTTCACACAACAAAACCTTGACTCTCTACATCCATTAAACAATAAACAATTTTTTTTTCAAGAAAAATCTTTGATCGTTGTAATTTTTTTTTTGCAAATTTCCAGTTGCCCAAAAAAACAATATCCTGCAAAACCAGTATTGTTTAAAACTTTTCCCTTTCATCAAATTAATTTCGTTCACAATTAACTTATTAAACGTTTCAACTACAACCTCAGTAAATCATCGTCATAAATCGAGATCGCTTTCCTCCTCGCGATTCATTATAAAGAAGCCAAAATCAATAAAATGTAGTTGGCAAGGTGTAAATGTTAGAATTGAGATGAATCTATGTCAGGGACGTGAATATTGACCGAGATTTACATCGGCTCATTTATATTCCCGTACCTTGCCTTAATTTATTTATTATGTTTAAAACATTAGATGATAATAACGCCCAACTCGTATCAATAATTATTTCATCTTTCTCGATATCAACACTGATTAAAAACAAATTTGACTTTTTATCTTGCTAATCAGCTTGGCATCAAGAAACATTGACATGTCTATTTTTTTTTTCAAAGCCAGATTCGCTCCGAAATCCCCATCCTCATTTTTTTTTTATTTTAAATCTTTATTTCTTTCGAATCTTTCTTCTTCCTTTTAGTGCGAGATGTAAGTGTGGCCGACGTGATACTGATGGCGCCTATTTATTTTGACAGAACTCGTTTCTGCCAGTTTTTCTTCTGACGTTTATTTATATTTATGCGAAGGCAAAAAATGAATGAATATCTGTCTACAAAGCGGATATTAAGAAAGAGAGAGAGAAAAAAAAATAAGTAAAATGTAGCGAGAAGAAAAAAATAAATCAATGTAGCTTAATTAATAACCGACTTGTAGTAAAATGATAAGTATAGCGGCTGTCAAAGTAATTACTTGATTTTTATGCAGCACGCTAAGAAAAAAGGGTCTTTGAGAAAAAGGAAAATTAAAAACAAGAAAAGGTTTGGATTGCATGATTCTTTGACCTGGTAATGATTTTTTTTTCCCCGAATTCAATCTGGAAGTTTGTCCGGTAATTTAAAGTGAAATCTTTTTTCTCGTGACAATATTCTATTAAAATATACATTTGGTGTAATGATATTGCTGGCAAAACTCGATTTTAGGCGATTTAAGTAATGCCCAAAATAATCATCAGAGTTAAATTAAACGGCTGTGAAGCCAAAAGCTAAAAATTGTAGAAAAGGAAATTCTTAGAAGAAAAGATCAATTTTTCAAATATTGACCAATGGCCCAACAAAATTAGTAGGCACCATCCGTATGGAAAAACTAGAACCAAGGAGCGCCTGGTTATCACTACATCAGGTTTAGATACGATCTCTGCAGATCTATTACGTGGGCTTAGGAAGGAGCTAGTCAAAAGCTCTCAATTCGCTGTCAAAATCTAAATAATTTAACAATGCCATGAACTTAAATTTCATGCAGCAAACACTGACAAACATCAGCACTCGATAAATAGATATTCCAATGTCTCAATCAGCATACCGCACGCTTCCCCTGTTCATTACAATAATTTCCTTTTCCTGCCTTCCTTGAGATAGCCTTTCGTGTGCAAACATATAAAATTCTTATTCATAAAAACATTATCAAGTCCTCCCACGCCAAAATTTTTTTTCTCTACCTTTCTAGCATTATTTTACACATTAGACCTGCAGGCGACCCAAACTTAAACATCACAAAAGCGAGGATCACGCCTTCAAAATTTAAATCAGGCTACATTACACACAAAGAAAATTCTACTCATTTATAGAAACCTAGCACGATGTTTTCCGATACCAATCTCGCGTGAAATGACAACGCCACCATTACCGGTTAATTTTCGAATACTATCTCAGTTTCATATACTCCTGAATTATTTTGTCACCTAAATAACACGTTTGAAATCTTGATAATCCCTTTGAAACTGACACGTTCGCTTTTCCATCCACACAAGCTCGCTTTTTTTCTTTCAAAAAGAAAACAAAAAAAAAAACCTGATAACATATTAATGAGTCGGTCACGTAAAAAATTTAAACGGGGAAATGCAAAGGGTAATGCTGTTTTAACTGCTAAACGGATTTATCGTAAAATCTAATCAGTTTCCTCCACATCAAGCATGCAGGGCACACCGCAGTAAACAGATTTTTTAATTTAACTAATTCCCAGTTCTACGCTCACTCTTGCTCACAAAAGCGAAATCTCGTACTAGCTACAGGACTCTAAAAAGAGTTACACATTTTTGAGATTCCTTCACGGGTGGGAAATTTATAGCTCGACACTGAAAGAAATTTTTCCCAACTAAAATCAGACCAGACCTGCTCGACAATTCTAAACCAAAAATTGAACATGAAACCCAGAGGCCAATTTTATCTGCTTTGGCCATTTTTTTGGCAGCCCATGTCTAATTTTTTTTAACCTCATCCTAGAGTCCTGCACCGGGCCGGACTTCGGGCCTACTTTCGGGCCGGAAAATTTTGGCTGGCAGTCGGACCGGGCCGAAAAAATTCGGGCTGGGCCGGACTCGGGCCTGAATTGTGTACTAAGACAATCGGGCCGGGCCGGACTCGGGCCTGACTACTTTTTTTACGTTAGGTTCTAAAACAAAAGCAAAACCACCTTCTGGTCAACGTTTTATTTAACTGTTGCTGTGTACATTTCGACGACCCGGGGTCGTCATCCTCAGGCGATTGACAAATTTGTAAAAACTAAAACATTTAAAACATTAAATACGTGAAAACGTTAAAAGATATTTACTGTTTTACATTTACTGATATTTACTTTTTTTACATTACATACTGTAAATAGTCCACTTTCCATAAAAAAATATTAATTCTTTTTTTAAAAATATTTTAAAGTGCAAAACAAATGAAATTTCGTCCGCCATCATTTCAATGTTTACAAATTTTCGGCCTGAAATGAAAATAACAAAAATATTCAAAATTTTTTGTGAATCAAAATTTTAAGTTTATGTTGGTTTGATTTGTATGAATGCTTTAATACGAATATACAATGAAAAAATATAAAAATTTAAAGTCGGACTCGGGCCCGAGAATTTGGAAACCACAGTCGGACTCGGGCCGAGCCGGGCCTAGAATTTTAGAGTCGGGCCGGACTCGGGCCTGAAAATTTCGGCCAGTGCAGGGCTCTACCTCATCCATCAGCTGAGACCTATGGACCTAGCTAGGCTTATCTGTGCGAAAATCCATTCCTAAATCCTCAAGATCTAACCCGACCCGTCCACTCCGGGATGCTAATTTCCTCACCCGAAAAAAAATTAACATTCAGTGACGGTGCCAAAACCCGCTATTTAACTCCCAAAACCATTAATATAAATCTTATTTTCATTCCTTCAAGACCATCGAACAATTCTTCAATCCTTTATCCCTTTCAGTGTGGATAATAAAACTGCACAAAAGCGGGGGATGAATTAAAAGCAAATTTTTACAGGATCACAGACAATATAATAAATGGAAGGTATAACGGTGCAAGGTAAAGGACGAAGAAGAAGAAGAAAAAAGAATTCTTTGAAAAATGGGTTATTGTGTACATAAATGGCAGATGCGATCTGACGAAACCTTCATCAATCGATGACACAGTAACGGAATATAAAAACTTAAATGGTCATACTCCACCTGATACTCCTGTTGGCTTGCGCCCGGTGAAGATGTTTCACCCCCTTCCATTAAGACCTGAGATGAAATGCAAGAAGGGTATACATTCACGGATAAATAATTTATTTCCCTCCTGTCAACAAATTTTTTCGCATAAAAGTTTTTTTAAAAAAAGTTTTAGATTTTCCTCTATGTCAGAAAAAAAATTTAAAACGGAGACATATTCGAGGTTTTAAGAAAAGTTTGCAGAATTTCGAATTTTAGATAAAAACTGCAATAAACTCTCGTTCACCGGGCTTTTCCCACTCTTATTGGACAATTCTTAAAAAAATGTAAAGAAATTTTCCTGCGCATTGGACACTCTCGTTGGGCGCTCCGCTAACCAAAAAAATTGGTCAGGTTCTGCCAGACGTGCCACTTACAAACTTTCAAAAAAAATCCCACCCTACAAATGTAATTGAAAACTCATCGTAACGGAATAAATTGCTCATTGGTTCCATATTAGGATCTTGTAACAAACTCGAAAACAGAAAATGTGCAAATATTATTCAAAAGGTTTCACATGAATGGATTTCTTTTCTATTCAGTAGCTCAACCCTTTATTAACTTATGGATACATTGTTTACGGTATCATCGACCAAGATGAAAGGGAAACTAACGGTGACGTCAAAGATTTATTTCTGGCAAGGGATCTGTACCGTAATTCTCTTTGAAATAAGAGACGGCTAAAGCTGTTTTATGTGTTTTCGCTCCGAAGGAAAAGGTGTTGAAAAAAATATAGGAAAACAGACCCAATCGTAAATATAAACCAGGGACGCGGACGCGCCGAAAGGGGTAAGCAAACCGGTACTTTAATCCAAATAATCTTTGAGGTCGGTCCATGACCTTTGTAGGGAAAATCGGATAAGAAAGCAAGTCCTAGAATCTGGGCAAGCTGCTTTTCCAAGATTTCTCGAACAAAGTCTTGCAAGGAAAGAATGCGAAGGTTCGATGGAAATGAAGATTTGATTAAATCATGTGAGGTCTCCACACGGATTCCGCGGGCTTAAATGTGTTCATGGAAGGGAAAGGGTTGATTCCCCAACGCTAAAAAATTAAAAAGAATTCATTCAAGTGAGTGCAGTGTAAAGACCTGCACGGGCCGAAAAATAACGGCCCGAACCCGACCCGAATTAAAATTTCAAAACCCGAACCCGACCCGAACCCGACTCCAAATTTTTTCCTCAACCCGAACCCGACCCGAACCGACGGTTCGGGTTGGAATTCAGGTTGCAACCCGCATTGAAACCCGAAATTTTCTCTAGTTTAAAAAGTTGAAACTTACTGAATGATTAGTTATTAGAATGATTATTTATCGTTCCCTATCTTCCGCTCAAAACTCTGGCCCGGAGGACTTTTTTTTAAAATTGCGGCAGAAATTGAGAGAAAAATCTCCGACCCGAACCCGACTCCAAATTTTTTCCTCAACCCGAACCCGACCCGAACCCGAACCCGACTTCAAATTTTTTCCTCAACCCGAACCCGAGCCCGGCCCGTGCAGACCTTTAGTGCAGTGCTGGTCTCCTCATAAGGCTGCCTAGGGCCGCAGGTTTTACATAACTCGACTCCTACATCTGCATGACTATGTTTTCATGTTGAGAAAATGTATCTTCTAGACTACTTGGGCCGCTTGCTACCATTTGTTTAGGAACCACTCTTGGCTAAATTCAGCACTGAGTGTGTGAGCAGACTAATGATACACAGATCTTTGATGCTATAACTTTGCTCAGCTCTAAAGAATGATCAGCTAACATCTATACGAAATGATCCCTTATTCTTAAAGGGCAACCTTAGCTTTAATTCTGAACCTCTGTGGCTTTCTCTCAACCTCTAGCACTGTCTCTATCTTACGGGCAGTTGCCCATAAGTTACTCATCCAGAGTTAAAAGTTTGAAGCCTTATTACACGGTCACCGCATCGCCCTAGGCAAAATTATCTTAAGCCAACGAGCGACGCCTTTCAATTTGGCATCCATGTACGTGTATCCATTGAGACGTTGTCTTCCCACCTCAACCGCGGTCTTCCCCTAACTTTAGGGCTTGCTAGAACTACACCTCTAATCCTACCTGCATCCAATCTAACAAGCAATAAGAGATAAGTGTTCAAGAATTGGCCTTAAGAAAATTCGTCGTTTGCCAAAACTAAACTAGCTCCAATAAGAAAAAATCTTCAAAAACGGAAAGTTGCATGCAAGACCCAAATAAAATAAAAAAAGACGAAAATAATCTTCCAAACTTAAACTATAAAGATAACGCTTCCAAAAGAGAGAAGAAAAAAAACTAATTACGACAAGAGAGGAATAAGAACCTTATCGGAAAAACGAATTTATAGTAGAAAAGTAATTGCAGAAAAAGAAAAAAAAAGGAAGAGATACGGATTAAACAATTACCGGTGAACCTTTCCAAAAGGCTGACCATTAACCCCAGACGAGATATCGTATAGTTCCAGAAAAAGAACATTGATTCGATTCGAAAGCTTTTCTTTTATTTTTAGCAAAACCGATGAATAAGCGCTATTCGAAATGGAGAATCCCTGATAAACTAATGTGAAAGAAACATAGCTGTTATCTCCGCAATACAATTAAAAGGAAAAACGGGGAAACTATAAATAAAATATTTCTCTCGGATATATATTCAGACTAGAATATTCTAAAGTTGAAAATGATCGAAGAAAGAAAAAGAAGCGAAAGAAATCAAACTAGCGACAAATTTACAATCCGGAGGTAATGCAGCTAAATTAGGATTCAGCTCGCGAGTGAAACGACGACAGTAGAGGTTAGAAAAAAAAGAAAAGGAAAACTCAATGAAAGCAATCGTGCTACTATGACTTACATATCATGCTACTTGACTTTCTAAATTTAATATTCGGCGTATGTATTTCAAGAAAATCATCTCGAGAATCTTTTTTTCTTTCTGATTTTTATTTCAAGTGGGGAAACGTTTTGTTGTCTTATATTAGCGGCGGATTGAATTTTTTTTTATCAGAAGGATGAAGAATAGAAAGAAAAGGCACGCGGAAAGAACTGTTATGGTAAGCGGTACTTTTATTTTAAGATTAAGTGGAGGTAAGCCATCTGCAGAAAATGTCCCATCGATTATCATATGTAAAAACAGATGGCAAACAAGGATACAAACACCCCGAAGAGGGTCTTTAAAATTCAACAGTTTTGACCCAAATTCCGTAAGTAGGTAACTTCCGTAAAAGGCGAGTGTTTTTATCTTAAATATTTATTTGCTTGGGGTTTGTGCGCCCGTATTCTAGGGCTGTGTGTTTGCATAGATCAGGATGTGTCATATCTGATTATGTCAGCTGGAGTTTATCTTAGTCAACATTGCGGATCTTTCGTTTCAGCTGACGGTGCTTTATATAAAGTTTGGGAATAAAGGGAAATTTTCTGAGAAGCTTTTAAAGCATCCCAGTTCAAGTTTATTGGGCGTGTTGATTTAAACAACTTAAAAGAGGCGGAAATAACTATGAGGGGAAAGTTTAGGCAGCACTTCATTCATTTTACCTTTGCTCAACTTTGGACGGACGTCAGGCCAAAAACCATTTTCCTGGTTATTTCTCGCCATTTCACGGTAAAATACGCAGTTTGGCGAAATTTCATTTTTGACACGACCGCAATACTTCCTCACTCTAGGGAGCTCGAAAGTAAAAATGGCACAAAGCCACTCCACCTGGCACAAAGTCCCCCCCGTGACTACTTACAATCGACTTTACCCGGGAGAACCCTGTTAGCTTGCTCAGCAGTTTGCATAAAATTTAATTTAACAATCCCTTCCCTTTTGAAACAATACAATAAGATCTCGACTTACTCCCGTACAAATGAATTATTAACGATACAAGTTATATCTAAATATAGCTTCCTTCCAGTAGCTTCCAGAAGCTTATCAGCAACTCGCATTCTTCTCGCGTCGAGCTCAAAATATCATGACATCCAATTCCAAACAAACCATTTCTCATTTCCCACGAATTTCAAGGAGACAACACTAATTATTTTTTTTTTTCCTATTGAAATCCGATCACCTTTTTTTTCCGTTCTTTCATACCAAACGAAAACAAAATTTTTTTTCAGAAAAAGTCATAAAGGTAATGGATGTAAATATAGGTATGCCATCACCTGACATTAATCCAGTTCTTTGTTATTCAAGGTTTCTCCGTCACTTTCTACGAAAAAATACGAACACAAAAACTTGACATTCTTTTTTTTTCCCTTCCATCATCCCTTAAAGGTAGCCCTTATCGACCGTGAAGGCCTTTTTTTTTCTTTACTCGAGACACACTTTCGATTTTTTATGACCTATTTACACAAATGTTGTTTTATTTGAAATTTTAAAGGTTTAGTAAATATAAAAGGATTCGAAATCTAATATAGGTGAGTCGAGACCTCTTTGAAAAAGCAATAAGATTTCGCGTGAGAAAAATTCTAAATGTCGGTAATTTCCCTTTTCCGTCGTCATTATTAGAATTTTCGGGAGGGTTGCATGACGCAAAGTCGTAGATTTAAAAATGTCGTTTTTTTGAAACATAGATTATCTCTCCGCGAAAAATTTTTGCAGTAAATCAAGAAACGTTGGCAATTTTGATGTAATGAAAGCTTTTTAATTTGTTAAGTCAATATCCATTACGAGCAAATTGGATATTAGCTTCTGTATGGTTTCGTTTTATTTTTGTGATTTTATGCTCCGGTCGTATTGATATATTGCTTTACCGATTTCCACGGAATGTCGCGTTGAGAAAAATGATAAAAGGGTTTTGTAGAGAGAATTCTCATTTAATCCATCAGGGCTGTAAAAAGCGAGTGGGAGTGAAGACCGCGCGCGCTCTTCAAAACAACGAGATAAGATGTAATATTTCCTTGGATCTTATCAGGTCTTTTGAGGGTCATTTTCGTCCTCGGCGTTATCACTTCTCATTTCTCCTAATATTCCGGATATTTTTTTCTGGAGAAAAGCAAATATTCTCTGGGAAATATTTTTGGGGTTTTCAAGAGGGAAAAAGGAATTATTTGGGAAAATTCGCAAAAGCTAAGATTATTTAATAGAAGCGGCGATTCCTCGTGACCTAGAAATCGTTGTATTGAAAAATAAAAATTTAATGCTTTAATGTCAAAAACAGGAAGCCATTTGTTTTCCAATTTAATATAAAACAAGTAGTGCACAATAAGTTGTGAAAACTTAAAGGAGAATCCCGAAGCGGTCTTGATATTTAAAAAGGTTTATCGGGAGAGTCGCTAACTTTTCCCATGCTTGGTTTCTAATATGTGTGGAAGTTATTTTTCTCCTATTCGATTAACTTCGCCCACCATGAGCCCTGGCGACTCTATATTTCTAAACTCTCCAAAAATTTGTTTTTAATTACATTTTATTTTCTAGAAGTGAAAAAAGCTCACACCAAGACGATATCGGCAAAATATATATCCAAGCGTAGATCCAACTACAAAATAGTAGCCTACAAGCAAATGGGCAGCTGGGGTGACTTTATGCCACACGTTTTTCGACGAATCTGGATCTAAAACACTCAAACCTGTCGAAAAACGGGTGGCACAAAGTCACCCCGGTTTACGGTATGCAAACGCAAACCCCAAGCAAATTAAATTGTTTCAATCCCAGAAAAAACCTGTTTAAAGCTTCTGGGCTCTTAGCTTAAGATGAGCCTACAAATCCTCGGGAACTTTTGAGCCTAAGCACGACCAAGACTTATATTCAAAATCTCAACATCCCTTTACCGGATTCTCTTCTTTCTTCAGCCCTCAACCTGCATCTAAAAATTACCCTCTAATTCCAAAACTCAAAACCAACTCCAGCGATTTAATCTCATCTGTTTATACAACCTTGAAATATGACAACTCAGTAATTCAGCAAAATAAATAATCTATATTCTTCTTCAAAAATCTTACATCTTGAAAAATTTTTAACTTTTAATACATTTTATTCTTTTTTTCAAAGAAAAAGGGTCAAAACCTTTACCACCTAATTGAAACGTCATGATGATATTCGAATTGTGTATCTGTCCGAAAATATGATACACCCTCAA
Source organism: Liposcelis brunnea (assembly GCA_023512825.1). NCBI lineage: Eukaryota > Metazoa > Arthropoda > Insecta > Psocodea > Liposcelididae > Liposcelis > Liposcelis brunnea. The sequence goes on along the minus strand of CM042065.1, from coordinate 9,837,904 downwards.
TTACCTTCATTGATGGTCCACGGTCCACCGTCTCTAGAGGGATGAATGTGACAAAGAAGCCAAGTAGCCCATGGATTTTTAAATTAGGAATCTTACAATGGCACACGGCAGGCTTGAAATATCATAACTGATTGACCATCTGACCAAATTCTTTGTTAAATCATATCGGTGTCCTATCTTTTTTTTCTCGTTCCTTGTAAACAACCGGCGTTCCTTCCTCATCTGCTCCATAATTAAATATTAAATCTACTCAGGTGCACAAACTTCCAACCCTTTTGGCACCGGTCGCAAAACATAACCTAAATATCTTTCTTAATTTGTTTTATAACGTTTCAATCATGTTGTTGGCTTTTTAAATGAAGCTACCGGTAAAAAAGGTTCCTTTGCGTATTAATTTTGCGTAGTGACCTACTTTCTCTGTATTTGTGTTTTTTTTGTCTGTTCGAAGCTGAAAAAAGTAGCAAATTGGCGAAACCGTAACAGTAAAAAAAGGTGAATGAAACTCATAGGAAATGAAAATGTCTAAAACGTGATATATGAACAACCTCCCTTATTGACCTAGATTTTAAAAAAATAATAACAATAATAATGGTAAAAAAAACAGCTGAGGGTGGGATTGTTGTCAAAAATGATGGCAACAAGCTTCCGTCTTTGTTCGACGATAGGATGCTTTGCATATCAATTATGTAGATTCTTCTATCACGCCATGCTTATTATTTTGATGGCACTTAACTACTAGAACGTTCGATAACAGCGAGGTGGCCTTTTTACGCACTTGGCAGATCACTCAAGACAAACAATTTTTAAAATTTGGAGCAATAAAGGAAATTATCCTTGCGCCATGAAGTCAATCTCAATTCCTCAATTCGGGGGATTAACCAGAAAAGAAAAAAATTGGAGGCTTCAAGCTAAGTTGAAGCTAGGCTAGGCTTTTTGCTGCAACCCTTTGCGCTTAAGAAGTAGGTTTTTTTTCCAGCCCTTAATGCGTCTAATTTTGAACATAGGCCTCCCTCAAGGCACGCCATCTGTCTTGGTCCTCCACTGTCCTCACCCAGTGCAAACCCGCCGCGGCGGCTTAAAGAAAACGGCGCGTCGTTTTCTTTAAGTCATCATACCAGCGGTTTATTGGTCTCCCTCTACTTCGCTGCCCAGCCCATGGCCTCCACTGCAGGATTTTCCTGTTCCATCTGCCATCATTTCTCTTTGCCACGTGTCCCGCGTAATCCCATTTCAGCCTCGCCGCTTGATCAATGACGTCAGTTACCTTGGTGATTTGTCGGATCTCTTCATTTCTTATACGGTCTCGAAGTGATATTCCTAACATTGATCTCACCATCGCTCTCTGGGTCACCTGAAGCTTCGTACTCAGGATTTTTTATCAGGTGTAGCCCTGATAATTGCCAATCCAAGAACTGCACCTACCTCCTCTCTGCAGTTTCTGGCTACGGGTCTGTTTACCTTCACGCTTTCCCTAACTAGGTCAATAAAGAACAAATGTACAGTACAAAAGGTTTTTTAATATAAAAGGTAAAATTTCCTTAAAATACCTTTAAATAATGCTTATTGACTTCCAAATAATGGTGAAAGTGAGTTTTAGTATAATTGCTACGTCTTATTTTCCTCCAAATAAAAAAAGAAATACAAACAGTAGGAAAGATTGTAAATCACGTCTTCTCCCATAAATTTCCAAACTTTAGACGTGAAGTCTAAACCATTTGAGTTTTGTACATCCTCCGCAACAAGTCGAATTCAATTTAACTGACATCGAAATATTTCCCTTTCTCTTGATCTTCATCCTATTTAATTCCAACACGGAATTAAAATAAATCCCAGATAATTTCCTAAATTGATAAAATTTTCGCGCCAAAAACAACGCGTTATATTTTATAATTTGGCAAAAGGTCAATCTTTTGCAGAACACGACAATTCTCGCTTAAATTACAGGGTTGGTTATTATTTTTTTTCTTTTCGGAAAGGATTAAAGGATCAGAATCAGTGCTAACAGTCCTCAAAATTTAATGTTGTAATGATCTTGGTCAGTCACGCGATTTTCCCATTCGCTCAAAATAAATATAGACATAGAAAGATGTTGAAAAAATCCGACGGGTTTATATGGAAAGAGGAAGAATGTCGGTTTTGAGGTATGTTTGAGTTGAGAGAAAAAAATTCAGCGGTTGGGATTTTTGTTGAAGCATCGAGAATGTAGACTAATGGTTTCGTTCCATCTCAGAATTGCATTCGTGGGTTGTATTGTTAAAAATTGAGACTACGGAGAAAAATTACTACAGCTCGGGCTAAAGAAAGCTTAGTTGAGGTGATGATGGAATATATTAACCACAAATCCGAAGAGGGGGCACCTAAAATTCACTGTAAAAGCCAGAAGTGCCAAGGAACTGCTCTAAAATTCCTCACGTACTGGCTACAAATCCGAATACTCCTAAATCGATTTCTCTTTTCACAAGTTTAAGGACACAGACCAAAAAGCACTTCCGAAAAACAATCTTTTGTTTTTTGAAAGGTTAAACAGCTCTCCTATAACCAAATAATGCAAAAGAATAAATTTATTCCGACCGAATCCTTTGTAATTCAAAGCAGACATTTTTTAATCTAATTCAGGACCATTGAAATCCACTGACAGTCCAAGGACTTTTAAAAAATTACGTAAAAGGGTTAAAACATTTTTCGTTTAGGGAAAAAAAGGTACGCAATATTATGCATTTTCTATAAAAATTAAGAAAAGATTTCCAAAATGAATATTTCAACAGGGTTGACCTTGGTTTGTATTAAAATATTTTTCTTTCCTATACCGTTTTCAACCTTTTCAATCATCGCATCAATAAAAGGCCACAATTCGGGCTACTGTTCGGGTTATAAATATTCAGATTTTAACAATATCGTTTTTGTCAATTCAAAATACAGTATTTTAATAAACAGGGCCGTACAGAGGGCTGGGGAGTTAAGGTAATTATTCCTGAGAACAAGAGTCTTATGGGTTGATTTTCCGCAAAACTCGTTTTAATTCATTTGAAAAGAAAAATAACGGGATTATTTTTTGTCAGGCGACGCCATTTTCCTAAATGGCGATTCCTAGTCACTAAAACTCTCTAAATTTTAAGATTTAAGCAGGCTCCCAATGATGAGCTCCCTTGACTGCAATGAGGATCGTTAAGACAATTAGAGAGAATATAATCCAAAGTATATGGACGGACATGCACCAATCTTCATCCTTCATCAACACAGTTCAAAATAATATTCTCATTTGAAAAAAAAAGAGTTTCAGCCTAAAAGTTTCAGGAAAGTATCATTTGAAACTCGTTTGCATTCAATTTGAAACCGAAAAGGTTTCATCCCCCAGTGAAACCTAAAAGTTTCAAATTTTCTCAAATAGTTTGAACTGTGAACTCTGTGACGTCCATGATAACATTGCTGTTGCTTGCAGCAATGGACCCAGGTCACCGAAATCCGGTATAACGTTACGTCTTCAAAATCTTAAATCTAAGCTGCAACCTGACCGCCTAAAAAGTAAATCTTCCACTGTGAACACTCCTACCTGAACCCAAATTTTTCTTTACCTCTCACTCACCCTCGACTCCACTGCCAATAAAATAAACACAAACCCACGCAAAAAAAATTAACGACACGACACGTCAAATCATTCAATCCAAACAGCATACGAACAGCACATCACGTACACAAACACGACATTTACTTCCAACACAATTTCTGTTTATACTGCATAAATCCATATTCATCAAAAAAACGGAATCTTCAATCCATAAACATTTCTCATCTTCATTGTCAAAAATCAAAATATAAATAACTGGAAAAGAAAGAAAAGCTATCTTTTCAAAAAAAAAAAAAGTTAAAAACATTCAACAAAGAAAAAATTCTTCAAAAAGGCGGAAACTCCTTTGCATAAGATAATTATTAAAAGACAGCCGGTGTATAAATAGACATGCCTGATATAAAACTTTGACATAATCAACGCTCAAACCGCCCTTGTTGAAACGGTTATAAATAATATACTTTCTTTTGTAAAAACTCAGCCCTCGGATATCTTCCGGTACTCGCAACAATGCTTATATTTAGCATTTGCACAACAAACCCAAACTAACAGGGGTGGATGGCATTTTCAAAAAAAAACCCTAAACCAATTTTATATTATAATAACTGCAATAATCGTAAAAAGAGAAAATATAACGTGTACGGAACAAAAACGGAACCTCGTCTCAAAAACTTTTTTTAAATAATATAAAAAGTTCAACGTACTCGACAATGAGTTATAAATTTCTTTTAACCAATACTTTGTTATATTTCATTGCATCTTTTTTTTTTATTTTATTTTGGTGGGTGTGATTTTTTTCCCTTCCTTTTTTTTCAGGTCGTTAAACTTTGAAATTGGTATATGCCAAAAACGCAACGATAAAAGGAAGACTTTTGTTTACCTATCATTGAAAATAGAGACATATACACAACAAATAACAGAGACGAAATATGGTATAATGGCGGTGAGACACGACATAGCAATAATACCCTTATATCAAATGGGGAAAAAAATATAAACAACAATTAAATTAGTTCTACGTGCGGGAATTTTGATTTTCTTAGTTAATATCATTTTTCGGTACCGGCATCTTTTTGATATTTTGAGGAAAGATGGAATGGAAACATTTTAAGTTGAGTATAAAGCATGTTGTGAGAAGCAATTAAAGTTTATAAAAGTTTTCCCTTTGCTTCGAGCAGAAAATGGGGGTTTTTAGTGGAAAAGGATTCTCTAATAATCATGGCATCGTTTTGTAGCGAAGGCTTCTTATAAAATAAACGAGGAACTTTATCTTGGGAAATATTTTAGTTTTGTAAGAACTCTATAGTTTCAAACTGAGGTGAAACATTTAAAAGTTGAGTATGGATAGTCTAATTAAGTGGGCAATAAAAAAATTAAAAACTAAGCCAGATTAATAATAAATTAGGGTTAACAGCCCGGGAAGGACGACTGGCTCTATCGGGTTATAGCTTTGTTTGATTAAGGCACATTGGGGGTGGGGGGTTGGCTTGAAATCAGAAAATGAACCGAAAATTAAAAATCCCCGGCCATTAACTAGTCCAAGTCATCAGCGGAGTCCGTAAAACTTCAAAATTTTCCGGATTTTTCGGAGAGGGCGAGTTTTAACGAAAAATTGCCAAAGGGAAAAATTGTTCCTATATAATAAAATGTAACAAAAATCGTTGAAGCCATTTTCGAGAAAATCTTTGAAAACTCATTATTTGGCCTTTTTCGGCCCTGCCAAAGACGTAAACTTGGCAGGGTGGGCTTCAAATCACAAAATGGACCGAAAATTTGAAATCCCTGACCATTTTTCAGTCGAAGTCTAGTCCCATGTAGGCGCTGTCCGACCAAAACCAGCCTTGTAATCTTGCAAAGTACTACTTACTTTTACTGTGGTAGCTGTCCAGGATTTGAAGTCTTACTGCCGCAGTTACCACCGCCTTCCATTTGGCGCCACAGAGGACCAATTTCGAGCCTGTCTCCCATTCCCAGGCGTTGGCGTTTATATCCAATCGCCAGTTTTTTAGGTCCTGTTCAAAAAAGAAAAAATAAATATTAAAAATATTCCTGAGCACAGCAGAACATTCTTAAAAATTTCTTTAGCAAAAAAGGCTCAATTTAAACTTAAGTTCTAAAAAAAATTAGGATATACTCTGCACTCATAAAAAATTTAAAAACTCCCTCTTTTCTTTTAATATATTCCTGAGCATGAAAAAATAATCTAACATTATTTTTGGGCATGAAAAACAAATCTAAGATGTGCATATGAAAATTTTTCAAGTTTTTCACTTGCCAAGTTTGATCCCTTTAATTTTTTTTCTTTGGCAGGGCTGAGGGTGAAATTTCACACGTCATCAGAATTATTTCATCATTCATCAAAAACCGAGCCACCATCTCGCATGCTGCTTGTACGGTCATACCCATAACTCATCTTGAACGCTCGTCCCTGGTGCCAAATATAAGCACGTTATCATTTATCAAACCACCTGCGCCCGACACAACTTGAAAATCGCCCTTGCCTCAGACTAAACAAATACCGCTCTGAAATTTCCAACAGCCAACTACTATTATAATAAAACCCTTCAAACCACATTTCGTATCATTAAACAAGAGTATGAAACTAAAATGAAGTTCAAAAACCTCAATTCCGCTGTAGAATCGGAAGGAAAACCACGACACAAAACTCCCTTATCGGAATAAGACACTAAAATCAATTCAGTAGTAAAAAAGCTTTTCACGTATTTCCTATATATTATCATTTTCCCGTATGATTTTCCATTATCTTTCAGATATAAGGATTTTGTTATTTTTTTTTCTTCTTCCCTCCTCAGGAAATTGGAACTATTACTTTGGAGAACATTTTACGAGCATAGGATATATAACAGGCAACCCATAAATCGAAATTTTTATCCCCGAGGAGTCAAGAGACAAGTGTTTATGCAGTAAAGAGCTTAAAACCTTTTCGACCTTTTTTTTTTCATACGGGTAAAAAAACGTCGAAGACAAATGAGTCCCAAACCGCGTGAAAATTCCGAATCGTGGAATTTTAGATATTAACTGCAGCAGCAGCATTCCCCCGTTCAAACATGAAAAGCATGCAATATGAATGCGTGTATCCATGCGGTCTCGGAGAGCTGTAATTACCGTATTTGATACTTCGTCCTGCAATACGGGAAACGCCCTGAATATGGCGATTATGCTTCCTGACATCATAAGGTTTTGAATATTTTATTTCGCGAGATGACAAGTTTTGGGTTTTTAATTGTAATTAATAACCCGTGCTGCATTTTCTAAAAAAATTAAGTCATCCAAATTCAAGAGACAACTTCATTATTATCAATAAGTTATTAGTATACATGATGCAGGCCCGTGGCTAGATTCGAAAAAGAAAATTCGCTAACCTGATGGACTTCTCTTCATGGATTTGATATAATTTTTTTTTTTAAAGAAATTATTTTTCAAAGTTTGTAATTACTACATCTTCTACTGGATTGAAGAGAAGGTCTCTGTTTTTAAAAAATCAGAATAGCATTTTTAACCAAAGCAGAGATTATCCTCGGGATAAATAATGTCATTATTAGTTCCAAAATCTTATGCTGAAAGGAACTGGTGTCGCAGTTAATTCTCAAATTGTTTGTTGAAAGAAATTAAAGTCTTGTTAAAATGACTAATAAAATGAGACTAGTGTCGCCGTTAGTGCCTAAATTGTCCGATAAATGGCGCTGGTGTCGTTGTTGGTTCCTAGATTGTTACATAGATGGTGCCAGTGTCGCTTTTGGTTGCAGTATCGCTGGATAGATGGCGTTGGTGTCGACGTTAGTTTCAAGATCGCTAACTAGATAGCGCTAGTGTTGTTGTTACTTCTAGAGACTCTAAATTAAAAGAGCCTGGCAAACTGTCGGCCATTAAAAAGTTTGAACGCCATTTTCAGCAACATGGCGAACTACACAGGAGAAAATTTGGCAGCCATGACAGTGTGCGTGGCCATCCGGATTCAGGAAATAGTGACAAAGTCGCCTTATTTACTGAGGCTTTGTCCTAAAATGTCTTCTGCTTGTTCTGCTTCCACTTAAAAAAATGCGAAGGTAGAAGAAGCAGAAGACATTTTAGAACAAAGCCTCAGTAAATAAGGCGACTTTGTCACTATTTCCTGAATCCGGATGGCCACGCACACTGTCATGGCTGCCAAATTTTCTCCTGTGTAGTTCGCCATGTTGCTCAAAATGGCGTTCAAATTTTTTAATGGCCGACAGTTTGCCAGTCTCTTTTAATTTAGGGTCTCTAGTCCCTTCTTGTAACTTCCGATAGATGGTGCTTGTGTCGACTTTACTTTCAAGATTTTTGTATCGATGGCGCTAGTGTAGTTGTTAGTTCAAATATATCCCGCTAAATGCAGCTTGATGACGCTAATGTTGTTCTTCGTTTCATAATCGTCCCCCTAGATGGAGCTAATGTAGCTAATAGTTCCAAAATGATCAATCAGCAGCTAGTGTCGCAGTTAGATTTAAGATCGTTTGATGGATGTAGCTGTAAGTTTTCAAAAACACTTTAAAACTCTTTAAAAATTAAATGGAGAACGTTCAGAACGCTAATTTGTTGTTACCCCAAAAGATAGCGTTAGTGTAAAATACTAACACCATCTCTCAGATTTTTTTTTCAGAAAGTACCTCACTGTCCACAGTGACACCGACACCAACATCAAGCTCCTTTAGAGGCCATCATGGAAACTTACAGCGATACAATCGCCATCTATCGTCCGATCTTGGAACTAACGGTCGACAACACCTAATCTACACTTTAGATTACGTAATAGATTATACCAAAAGTAACATTTCAAAACTTAAGACTAAAAAATTAAATTTAGCAACTTACAAACGACAACAGGAATTAACTGATTGATAAAACTTATTTCACATATAGATTTTTGCGGAATGAGGACTCGAACGGCTAAACATAGGGTCTTGGCGTCCACCTCGGCACTGGAGATGGAACCCTCTAATATTGAGGTCGTGATTTATAAAACACAAGATAATCCAAGCTTTTACATCAAAAGCAGCCATAAAGTTGGTGTTTTAAAAAAAATTTCTTGAAAGGAGTTTTATTGAAAGGGCACTACTTAAGTAATCTCAAGCGCTGGAGCATTACTTAAGTCATCTTTCGCGCTTGTAAAGCAAATTCAATCAACATTTATTCATACTTCTATCGAGAGTCCAAAATCAAATTTTTACTATACCTAAAATCCAAACCTAGCCTCTCTTATCGCCATATGTAAAAAGACTAAAGAAATATCAAAATTTATCTCAAAAACTCAATAAGCCAAAAACTTTCCCCTAAAACCTTTAAAATAGAAAAATCTCTTCTCTCAAATTCCTAAAACCCTCAAATCGAATTAAAAATTTTTTAAAAAAATCCAGCGGATTACAACCTTTTGAAATTAAATTTATTCCCAATTACTCCTCATTAAAAACTCATTTTGGAAAGAAAAAAACAACCGGTTAATAAGGGGCAAAAACAAAATGCGGCAATTGCCTGCGTTTAATAGAATCGATAACTTGTGACACAGGAAAGCGCTCGTGTTGAGTTTCTTATTTTCACAGTAACTGAATCTAAATTCAATCCCGACGCCCCCTCACGTTCCCCTAAATTTCCCTAACTTAAAAATACACACGTATCCCCTTCAAAATAACATCACCCCCTAAATCAGTTTCTATTATTGTACAACGATCGTTCCCATTTTAAAAATGAGACACGAATCCCTCATTCTTCGTGAAAATAACATCATATTAAGATGTAAAGATTTCTTCTGCTATTTCTGCACAGCAGCCGTCTGATTTTGACAGTGTCTCTTTACACGCGGAATAAATCAGTTTGCTTAATTTTCGGTACTTCCCGACACCGCTCCGGAAAAGAATCTCGCGAAAGTAAAAAATGTATTTTTGAATTATTCCTTAGGTAAGTTTGTAGATTCAAGGGAATATTATTTGTTGACCATTGGAAAATATACTCATTTTTTTTCCTTAATAATTTTTACAGAAAACGTTTTCATATTTGCGAATCGTTAGTAATATTGTGCCAGCATCTTGAATTGAGTCAATGAACTTCATTCTGATAACGTGATAAAGGATGTTTTTCCATTTTCAAAACCAAAAAATCAATTTCTTAAACTTCTTTTTCACATCAAAAAAATTTAACGTGATCAATAAATTTCATACACAAAAATTTCATTTTTTTCATTAATTTTTCTTTTAGAAATGCATGTTTATTTGCTCGTTCGGCAAAAAACTTTTCAAATAAAAATTTTTCAAAAATATCTTAAACCCAACTTATTTTTGGATTAAAAAAAATTTTTGGGCTTAAGTTCAAATTAAATTTTTTTTTATCAAATCATTGGGCTAAAATAACATAAAGTCTCATTTCAACTTCTCAGCAATTTAAACTCAAACGACTATTTGCATAAATAATTTTAAAGGAAAATCCAGTTAATTTATTTAATAGTTCATAGTATTACTCTTAAGTTTATGAATATTAATATCCACTGGTAAAATATCTCTTTACTCTTGCCCTTTTCATTATCATCTGCTTTGTGTGGCAAGATAAAAGCAATTATTGTCTATTTTAGAATAACTTAATTCATAATTCAGAATAAAATTTAACAAAAGGGATAACATTTATCTGTTTTCAAACTCAAGCGATAAGCTAAAAGTAAATTTGAAATTTTCATATTAATTTTCTTTGTTCGAATGTGACCCATGGAAAGTTTAAGACTAAACTGACCTTTCCTCTTTTTTTGGGAAAGCAAAATTTAGTTTAAATCTTGAATGCAAATTGTTATCGCGATTCAAAGCCGTATAAACGGCAATCACATCTAAATGTCAAAGAGAAAAGTTAGAGACACTTCCATTTTATTTAAAGACAAAAGAATGATGTTTTTAAGAAAAAAGAACCGAGATAAGATAAGTTTTATAAAAAAAAGTTAGAAGACAAAGAATACATTCACGTTTCGATGTCAAAAACAAAGTGGCGTTGACATCTGAATGTTTAAAGAAAATTTTCGCCATATTTTAAGGTAAATACAAAAAACCACTTCTTAAATTGTTGGAAGTTTAAACACAGTCGTTTCAATATTGACTGCCCTGAACGATCTTACTTAAGGAAAAATACAAATGACATTCACGTGTCAAAGACAAATACAGTTAAAACAATATTGTCTTATTTTGTCAAACAAAAGGTTTTAAAGACAAAAATATTGTAGGGAAATTTCGTTTAAATTTTAAAGATAAATCGGATGTATGGCACTGAATGCACAGCAATGACATTTAAATGTCAAAGACAAAATGAATAAGATTCGAATGTCAAAGACAAAACGAATGACATCTGAATGTCAAAGACAAAACGAATGACATTCGAATGTCAAAGATAAAATGAATGACATTCGAATGTCAAATACAACTGAACGGCGTTGGACGGCACTGAATACAAAGCAGACATTTGAATGTCAAAGAGAAAAGGAATGACTTTCGAATGTCAAAGAGAAAAGGAATGACTTTCGAATGTCAAAGAGAAAAGGAATGACTTTCGAATGTCAAAGACAAAATTAATGACATTTTAATGTCAAAGGCAAAATAATAACAATTTAATTTTAATGTTTAAGCCAAAGACTAAGTGTGCTGTCATTTAAATTACCTACACAGGCTATGACTCAAATAATGACAAAAGAATGTCAAAGACCAAGTAATGACAAAGACAAACAACAACGACTTAAGAATATCAACGACAAAACGACGACATAAAAATGTCAAAAACAAAAGAATAACATAAATGTCAAAGATGGTGCATGATTATTTTTGAGAAAAAAAAATGAAACTTATTGAAGTAAACAAGTGAGTACAATGGTGGAATACAAAACGATGATAAATGTCAAAGACAAAACCAAAAACATATGAATGTTAAAGATAACACTTTTGCAAGTATAATTTAGACTGGAAAATAATTCCTGATAATATTAATGTCGAATTAGAAGCGATCACATTTTTATGTTAAAGACAAAGCCGCATTTGACCAACCCATAGGATTTTTGCGTCAAGGACAAACTCTGATGGCTTTCACATGTCACAAGCAAACCGCAGCCATTTTTAATATAACAAACAATATCTTTCTGCCAAAGACAAAGCAATAATATCTACACAAAAACCGATACATCCATTTTCATTATTATTTTCACTTTGATAACGAGAAAAATTTATTTCACGGAATCCCATTGGGGGAAAAAATCCTTTGACCAACAAGTCACACGATAAATAAAATTTTCATTGTTGACAGCAATAAAATCCAAAAAACCTCAACGTCAAACACACTAAATCTCAACACTTTTCATCGTTTAATGTCAACGTAAAAAGAGTGACAATGCTCCGACTCCCAGGGGCCAGATTTTGTGGGTACTTTTCACTCAGAGCAAACTCTCACTACAACACACAGTTTTGCTTCTTGCCTCAAAACTATCGAAAACTTAATAAACCAAAACATACAAGGGGAAAATCCTTAACATTGTGCATCGGGTATCATTGGGAATAGAAACGCGAAACTACGTTCCAAGGGAAGCATTCATTTTTTATGTCAAAACTAGAAAAGTACTTGTCGACACGTACAACAACAGAACTTTACCTCAACTACCCGTACAGAATGAAAATTTATTTTCTTTAGAAAAGAAGTTTATTTTGATTTATTTCACACTTTGCAAACCAGGGGAGCGATTCTTTTTAAGAGCAATATTATGTAGCAACATTAAATTAGCATTAATATTCATTAGAATTTTGGATCGTTAATGGCCGCCATGTTTTTTTTTCCCTAGAGAGAAAATGTAAGGAAATAATCGTTATGTTTGGCTATTTTCAAGGGTGATGATTCTTCCCATGTGGGGAAAAGCCATTACATTTGTTTAATAGTGTTGTAAACGGCTTAAAAATGATAATTAGAATTAAATTTAGGAAGCAGTTAAGAGCCTCAAGAAAGGAGGTTGTAATGAAAGGGAAATGAGGGAAGCAGTACATCTGTAATGGCTTTCTTTAAGATAACTTTGGGGGTTAATAAAGACTAAAGAGTAGCTGCAGCAACACAAAGGATGGTAATATTCATGGCTAATAAGTGGCTGCGTCCTTATTAATGCAAGGGAAAAATTCTTCCGTGTTGGAATGTGGAAATTGCAAAAAAGAGGATATTTTTTATACTAAATAATAGTCAGGAGTCATAGGTGATGGCTTTTTTTCACCTTCGGAAAATTCTTTCACGTTATAAGAAGCGAAATTAGGTGAATTTTTAGCACCAGTGAGATTTTGTAGCATCACTGCTTTCAGGCACGGATTGGCCCACCTGCTTACAAGAAAAAAATCCGCGCTCTCTGAAAGAGTCATTCCGTGCCTGGCTCAACATAACTACCTTAAAAACAGTGTCGAAGTTTTCACTAAACTATTTATTTATCTAATTTCAGATAAACTTCACCAAAAATGGATATCAAGAAAATACTTCCAAAAAATAACCAAAAACCCAAACCCACATCATCCTACGCCATAACTTTAACAAACATAACCGAAAATGAAACATTTTGCTACTCATTACCAATCATCAAAGGATACGTCTCCGTTTATTCCAAAGACTGCGCCGCTGATAAAGAAAAAACAATAACCTTAAGAAAAATAACAAATGACAACTGCCCTGAAGAAGTCACAAATTGGCCGGTAATAAACGGAAATTTCAAATGTTTAGCAAATTTAAATTTCGGGAGAAATCATTTCATCCTCGAATATGAAGACGCTTCCCTATGCTTAAATTTAGAATTTAAATCAAAAACCACAAATTATCACGTCCTACCCGTTTATATAATCTGCGATGGGCACGATGGGAATTTCCAAGCTCCAGAAAATGAGGATAGTTCTCCTGAAAGTGCTTGCAGGAGGATTTCATTAGGATCTAGGCTAATTCAATCTCTAACCGCTGAAAAATTACACGAGAACGACATGAGCCGAAGAACTTTTCAACTTGCCTACGATATGGACATAGATATGGATTGTATTGTGTTCCACAGTAAATTATCCTCGGATGATGTTTATCAAATGGAACCTGAAGAAATATGGGAGCATTTCGGAAGGGAATTAATGTCGTCGCCGTATGGAAGCGATCAGAGAAAATTTTTAGCATTTTTGTCATGTACGAGATATATTTCCGATGATAAGGAACCAGAGACTCATGAGGATGTCGTTGCCAGGATGCAGGGGCATGTTGCTCTTGGTGGAGGTGGATTAGCCATTTTCGGAACGGGTTGCCTTCATACGTGGCCAGAAACGGTTGATCAAATCGTTTCGAAATTCACGGATGAGACTAAAGTAGATAAAACTAAATTCATGGATGATAGCTGTTATAGGTAAGTCGATAAAACGGGGCCGGATTTAGACTAATGTGGCAATTAGGCTAATGTCTAACTGAGGCTGAAATTTTCTAAAAAAATTCTTCCGACTAAAAGATTGTAATAATTTTTTTTGACTACAGCACTTTTACACAATTTTTTTTAAAAAAAATTTTAAAGACCAAAAATTTTTACTAGAATCCTTTTGACAAAATATTTTCAAAAAGTTTTTCCTGTGGGAATTTTATTTAGAATTTGTTTGGACCAAAAATTTTACATAAATAAATTTTTTGGGCCAAACTTTTTTCATAGAATTTGTCTGGACCAAGAATTTTTTAAAAAACTGTTTGAATCAAAAATTTTTCTTATCAGAATTCGATCGGATCAAACCTTTTTTTTTGTTAAAATTCTTTTAAACCAAGAATTTTTAAATATTTTGTTTGGGCCAACAATTTTAATGAACTGGTTTGGACCAAAAATAAACTTATTTTCTGGACTAAAATTTTTTCTTGAAATTCGTTTTATTTGTTCGTTTTTTACCTACAATTTTTTAAAAAAATTTGTTTGGACCAAATATTTTTCACGTTAAAATTTGTTCAAGCCAAAAATTTTTCATATAATTTGTTAACTCACTAAAAATTTTCCTTAGAATTAGTTTGAACCAAACATTTTCCTCAAAATTTGTTTTGACTGTATTTCTTAAAATTTGTTTGGACCAACAATTTTTCATGTACTTCGTTTGGATCTGACATTTATCTTAAAATTTGTTTGGACCAAAAATTTTTTTTAAAATTTGTTTGGACCAAAATTTTTTTTTAAAATTTGTTTGGACCAAAAATTTTTTTTAAAATTTGTTTGGACCAAAAATTTTTTTTAAAATTTGTTTGGACCAAAAATTTTTTTTAAAATTTGTTTGGACCAAAAATTTTTTTTAAAATTTGTTTAAGACAAAATTTTTATAGAATCATTTTAACCAAAAAAATTGCTAAGAAATAGATTTTGACCGAAAATATTTCTTTAATTTGTTTGAACCAACCATTTTTCTTTGGATTCTTTTCTCTAATCTAAAAATTTGTCTTAGAATTGGTTTGGACCAACATTTTCTAGAATTTCTTTGAAAGCTGAGGCCATTCAGCTGTCTATTTTCTGTACTAATCCGACCCTGACTAAAAATTTCCCCCTGCAAAAAAGCTTCTTTTATATATCGTGACATTTACACGACTGACTAACGACGTAAGCTTCGCTACATTAATCTTTATCGTGAAAGATTAAGAAGTTTCATTCCATTGTAACCTTTTGATTCCTGAAAAGGTTGATTTCCAATGAATCTTATCTGAGCCCTTTTTTGTGCCTCTTTTCCAGGGGAACGTATGGAAGCTGCTTCTCGACAACGTTAGGCTCCGTTTGTCACGAATTAGGACATACGTTCGACTTAGGACATTCGAAAAAAGGAATAATGGGGAGAGGATTTGACAACATAAATTTAGTTTTTACTATCTGCAACCAATCGAAAGATGCCAATAAAAATGTAATAACAAGGAATGAAGCCCAACACGCGACTGTTTGTTTTACAAGGGATTTAAATGTTACGTATACGATGTCTTCGCCTATAAAACGACCCCGTGGTAGGTTTCAAGGATTACGGCATAATTCACCTCAAAGGAGGGTTTCCACGGAATCGGATGTGATTAAGACTTGGAATCCGAAATCATGGTCGACTGATGTTCATTACGATAATGAGAAAAGGCAAATTAATTATTCTAAAATTGCGGTGGATGATTTAACGTTTTGGGAGAGAAGCTGCGCGGTTATGCTAAGATACCACAGGTAAGTTAAAAGAAAATTTAAAGATGCAGAGATTTCGAGATTCGGGAAATAAAGTTTTGTAATTTTCTTTTCTCAGATGGTTCGCAAATAATGACGTCCCTGACAATATAATGTCTTCGATCGAATTCGATCAGCATAGGTAAGTTTTGGGAAAGAGGGGAAGGGGTTTGACTAGAATTCAGAATTTAAAAAGAAGTCACGACCAAGCAGCTCTTCTGCGTTCTGCCACCATTTTATAAATCAATTTTACCACTGCCACCAATTTTTTTAAAAAAGAATTTGAGCCGCGCAACAGCCTTTTTGGTCAACTCAAGCCGGAAGGCCAACATGTGAGTCATCAGATTTCCTCATTTGACTTTAATGGACCGAGAATAGTCATGAGCACATTATTTCGAAGCAAATCTTCGTTCTTAAAAAATAATTATTGCCTAAAAATCGACTCACTGGAACTGTAAATATTTTTTTTGCTCTACAGATTCACAATTTCATCATCATCTGGCATCAGAGTCATCGAACTTCGAGGAGAGGATGGCTTAGTCCTCACATCCTGGGAATTCCTAAGCACATACATTCCCAAACAATTCTCATTGCCCGTACAAAACATGGATATGAACGACATCAAAATGGTGGTTGCTGAAGATTCCCTCGGAAACATCATAAAAGAAACTCTAGTCACCGGCTAAAACACAGAACTCACATATATTACAAAGTTACAGAGACTGACAGAAAAGTATTATTAATTTTACTAATTACCTAAAAAAAGAATAATCTTCATGCATTTCTAATTTTTAAAAAAAGAATCCTTAGAACAACCCCTTCAGATTCAAATAATTTCTTTCTTCATCTAAATGTTTGATCTTATATTAAAAAAAATTTTTACGGAGATTATTACCGCAGTGGCCTAGTTTAAGAAGAATACGTTTAGACCAAAATTAAAAGATTTTTGTGAAACAAAAAAATACTCCGCAGATATTTAATCACGAAGTTGAGATTACCTAACCCCTTAAGTGACCTGTAAACTTAGCTTTTTATACTCCAAGTGAAATTATAAAGGAGAATTAATATTTTAAAAAAAACGGATAAATTAGCGATTTTTCATAAATATCGTCTTTCATCGAGAGTTCAAAATATAGTGCACGAATTTAAAGAATAGACTAGAATTTTTCTTTTTAAAAATAAATAAAGAACTTTGTAACGTGGCTCACAGTATAGAAACTGTAATAATAATGATAGTTGCCAATTAAACTGTGATATGAATTTTCAGGTAGATTAAAAAAAAAATATTCGGATGATGTGAGCCTCAAATGAACACCAAAATTCAACAAAAAAATTTACAAGTGTTTTTTAAAAGACAATCTTGATAAAAGTTCGGAAAGTAAGTGAAGTTACGTGGGACTGGTGCCCAGAAAGTTCTTCCAGGAAGGGCAGAGCAAGCTTTGAGAATAACAGTGAATTATTGAAAAACGTTACGAGGGAGAAAGATGAGGTTGAGAAGAGTTTAAGACAATATCAAGGTGCTATCGTTTCCTTTAATTCACCCAACTCAAGATTCCTACTGGAAACCCTAAAAATTTATTAATACGAACTTTCGTCTTGCGCTCTGACTAAGGTGAAAAATACCAGTGCGGGGAGAAAAGTTTAAGCAGCTCCTTAAAGTTTTGACGCATTTTTTACAAACGAAGAGTCTTGAAGAGGGACTAGTACTTTCAGTGAGCTTCGTAGCTTAAACTCTTCTTAACATCACACCTGCCGCTCTTAAATATATAACACTAACTACTACCCAGGGTGCTTAAAAGTTTTATAAAAATTTTAAGCATCGAAAACAAATGTAAGAGAGAAAAAGCTCTGATTTATAAATTATAATCACACTTTACGTTTTAAAATGAAATATATCAATTTGATCAAGACTCTGTTGAATGATTTAAATCCTTCCTAAAAGAAAACACATAGAAAAACAAAAAAATATAAACTTATGTAGCATAAAATACGACGTTAGCCTAGAAAAAGATGGGCTGCTACTTCAGGGAAAAGGTTGAACGCCTAAAAATTCTCATACTTGAAAATTTTTAAACTTCCTAGTTCTTTTTTCAGTTCTGAAACTTGCGAACGATTATTGTCAAGAGTCGCAATCAATTAACCGCTCCAGAGTAATTCAGGTAGGTTTCTACCTTGGCCCAAAAAATTCTCTTCGGTTTTATTATCTAAATTGCTAGAACTGAATTTTTTTGAATTCAATTTATTTTCAATTACTGACCGGTAATGTGCCCCAATGTTCTTAAATCGATTTCTCTGTTGTTTGCTATGTTTTCATAAATCAGAAATGATAGCTTTTACACTGTCCATTAAATTGATCTATTTTCGCTTTCGAATTGACTTCCCATTCGTTATTTTCGGAAACCTTTTTAAAGTCCTCGTGATATCGT
The DNA here is from genome assembly GCA_023512825.1 of Liposcelis brunnea. NCBI lineage: Eukaryota > Metazoa > Arthropoda > Insecta > Psocodea > Liposcelididae > Liposcelis > Liposcelis brunnea. The sequence goes on along the minus strand of CM042065.1, from coordinate 9,819,711 downwards.
TCAGAGACACAAGAAAAATCAGTTGAAAATTTTGCTTAATATTTTAATTGTTTTAAAATAAAATGATCCGGCCTTATACGTTTTGTAAAAATTATAATTAGGGAAGTTCTATTTGAAAAAGTGATTTGGAACCCTGGTTTTTCTGGTTTCATTACTTAACGTGATTGCTTTCTATTGTATTAGACTTTCATCGTTTGTCATTAGAATATTTAATATTTAATATTTCCGCATTCAGAGTAAAAAAACACTAATTCTAATGCACATTGCATAAATAATATTTTTTTAAGAAATTAGTTCGTGTCACGTTTTTTTTTTAAATTTTCATTTTCTGGATTTCACACCTTCGAAAGTTAACAATGAAACCTTAAAAGCTATTGGGCACATTGATGAATCAAAGAATTTCAATTTCGAATTAAATCAAGCCACTATTAGTAAATTTTTCCATGGATATAATCAATCAGTGCAAGTGCATTCCTTCAAAACAAAAAAATGACAAAATCAGATGCATCGGAAGCCTCAGACTAACCGGAAATCGCCTCAAAGAAAATAAAAAGAATGAAACATAAATTCTTTCACACATTAATTTTTGCCTTCTGTGCTCTTATATCAAATGGTGAATTTGATTTTTCGCTAAATCGTTGGGAATATTTAAAATCCGTAACTATAATGAGACACTTTGAAATTCGAAATTGCATCTTAGTCTCAAACTATCATGAAGGACGGGCATTTTTCAACGTGAAATTCTTCTCAAAAGAAACTGCAATGATTTCAGCAATGGGATACAAAGGATTAATTGATTATTTTCAAGTTGGTATTTTCCCAAACGTCAGAACAATCATAATAATGAAAGAAAAAAATTTGAAAAATATTCTTGAAATATTTGAAAGTTTTGACGAATTAAAACTCACACACAGAGCTCATCGGTTTACCTGGCTTGTTTTTCTAAATTCTTACAATTCAAATGATGGCGAAAAATTAAATATCCCTTACAACTGCAGATTTTTAATAGCTTTTTCGAGTGAAGAATTTGAATATCAAATAACTGAGATTTATAAAGTGAAAAATAAATTTTTCTCTATCGAATACGATACGTTTGATGAATACATCCTCGCTGTGCCTAATAATTTCTTATATACTAAAAGAATGAATTTAAGTGGAACTGAACTGGTAATGAACTCTGACAAACAAGTAATAAATGCGATGAAACATTTAGTAAGTGTTGCATGAATTATAGTAATTTAACGCCATCTTTTTCGCATTAAAACCCATAGCGTTTACTCCTTAAGAACTTCATTGCCTTTACCAGAGATCCTAAAACAGATTGGCCAAATAGGTTCCTAGTTAAAACAGGTTCTCCTTACCGCATGAACTTGTGTGGCAAATCTTGCAATATTTGCCTTTTTTGGTGATTTTATTTTTCGTTTGTAAACATAGTCGTCTACTGTTTAGTCTGCTTTCGAAAAAAGTTGAAAACAGAGACCAGAAGAAACGTGAAAACCGGAAAAAGCTTATGGCCAATCTCTTTTCGGATCTCTTCTTCTCCATAATATTTTAGGATCAAGTATAACTCACATTTTTCTTTGCCTCTATTAAGAAAAATCTAAAATGACGCTATCAGTTGATGCATTCCGCGACCTCACTATTACAGGGTTTCATCTTTATTGCGCAAGTTGACCCCATCTAGCCATAAGCTAAACATCTTGGTATCAACCTGTTCAAACTTACCAATAAACATTCGAATTCGTTAAACTTCCCCAGTTAAGTCCACTATGCTCCTTCGTGTCTACTGGCTAGTCGTTTAATCGTTTAACTGTCGAGCAGATTTTGACTAAACATCTTATTGTGGCCCTAAAAAACAAAGAATAATATAAGCTTGGTTTAATTTTTAGACTGAAGAAGAATTCGAAAAAGGTAAAGAATGGCAAATTTTGAATGGCATTCGTAAAATGATGAATTTTCGATATGGCTACAAAATAATCGAACTAGTACATTATCGAAATCCCAAAATTGACGGAGACTTCTCTATAGTACCTGTTGTGTTTCATTCAGATTTTTTTAAAGCAAGTTTTATGGGACCTATGTTCAAAAATATGTAAGTAAAAAAAAAATTCCTTTTATAAGTGTTGTTCCTCTTTCTCTACCTTTTCCTTTTTGCACGTCCACTAACTTCAACTTTTGTTAGAGCCAAATCGTTTCCAAATTTTAACAACAGATATATTTTATTGTGTCGCAGGATCAACTGGTACATTAAATCTCCAAAAATTGAATATGAAGGGGATTTCACGCAGCCTTTCCATAAACATTTATGGTTATTGATTTTTAGTTTTATTCTCTTCAACAGCCTTCTTTTAAATTTCATAAAAAAGATGCTGAAAGAAAAAATCTCAACAGCTGAGCTTGCTTTTTTAACTCTCGATACCTTCTGCTCTCAAAATGGTTTCAATGATCTTAAAAGAAGTTCTTTAAGAATTGTTTGTTTTACACTATGGATTGTGGCGATTTTCATAATGGCCCTTTATAATGCCACGATTACTTCATTTCTCGCGATTAGCACACCGCAAATACCGTTTAAAAATTTGGAAGCATTTAGTAAAACTGGAAAATACAAATTGATGTTAATTGAGCAAAATTTCGCTGAGTATTATTTCAAGGTAAAATTCGTTTGCAAGCCTCTTTTTATTTTGGATGGTAAAATTCTTGGTCAAAATATTTTTCTTAAATTTTCAGAGCACTAACGATCCACTACTAAAATATATTTATAACAACTTAAGTATAAGTTTTGATATTCTGAAAGATCCTTTTTCAATATTCGAAATATTGCCACGAATTTGCGACGGAAATTTGGCGATAGCTCTAACGAACAATGATATCGATAATTTTGATTTGGGGTGTGAAATTTTTAAAGTGGAAAAGCCTATAACTTTTACGTACTCTGGTTTGCTGCTTAAGGACAATAGCCCTTTTAAGGAAGCCTTGAACTACAAGTAAGTCTATTTGTAAATTGCATTATATAGCAAAAAAAATTCGATCAGATTGCTATTATTTTTAGTCTTATTTCTTTTTACACATCTGGGATTCAAATGAAATTGCAAAAGGAAAGTGATGCCTGGGATTCTGCAACTAATTTGATGGCTGAAAACTCACTCAAACCAGTGGAGGCTCAGCAAATATTTCAAATATTGTATCTAGTAGGAGGTGGCACTGTTCTAGCAGCCATTATCCTTATACTAGAAGTCTGTTGTCAAAAATACCAAAATAGAAGTACAGAATCCAAGACTTGTTTTAAAACTAACTCCATTTCACCTTAAATTTAACACAGTTATGCTTAAAAATTTCATCAACAGCCATTTGACAATTCACTTCACATCTATAAAGAAAATTTTAAGAACACTCAATTTAAAAATTAAAATAAACAATGAAACATCTGTGATGTCGTACACTTTTGCTTTTTGTACATAATGCTGAAATAGAAATGTTGAAAAAACATATAACAAATCACTTCTTACCATTTTAACACACCATTTCCAAATTGAATCCCATTTTTAAACAATATTCAACTTCAAGTAACAGAATAATCCACAGCACAGACCTTAGAAGATATCAACCAATCTTCATCCTTTGCACATGCACATGCTAAGATTTTATCTTAATCTAGTATACCACGCTGTATGGTTCTAAAAAAAAAAAATGATAAGAATTAGGACTCAAAACTGATTAACCACCTTTCATCAAAATTATTGAACATTTCATTATTAAAAAATTGGTGTAACAAATTGAAGAAAATTCCCAAAGGCACGGTTTTTTTTCAAAAACATGATCACATTGTAACACGTGGCCGGTTAATTCATTACACTTGAGTTTATTACCTCACAGTATCAGAACAGGCAAGAAACCACATATTTTTAAGTATTCACGTTTCATACAACATCGAAGCCTAGATTAAACACAAAATTAATCGAAATTTAACTGAAAATGAACAACAAAACAAAATAGACGCCTTTCCATCCGACTTCATGGCTTCGAAAGTTTGAGACTAGATCATCTAATCTCAAACAGGAAGTGACTCTTCTTCTCGACTTGTGACGTCATCACAACGCTTTCTTTTCAACCAATAGAATTCCGAGAATTCTTACCTCGGTTTATCTTGTAATATTACAACCAATATCTAAGTACTTATTATTCTAAATAATTAAAGTTAGCTCTCTCAGTATATCAGTACTCAAAAATATCCCGGGATACCTTCCCGATCCTTCACTTTAGAAATATAAATAAATCAAACACAAAGCATCATTTACACAGTTAACCTTACCTTGCAGCAATGAGACTCAAACCCACAAGTGTCGATGTAGTTGCTTCGAAGCGGTTGTTAAATACAAAAATCACTTCAAGATTGAACTTCATGGTCGTGTTGGACTCTGATTCATAATATTGCACTTTATTCACGAATTACCTAAAATATCGAAGGAAAATACGATGCAGAGCCCACCTTTTCCTTTCAACAATGCCTCATCACAAGCTTCCACACTCCCGCTAAATCTGACAATCTGAGTCACTGCCGCCGTGAAACTACCACAGGGCCCCGATATTGTTAATATTTCAAGTTTCTGAACGCACTTCGGATTTTAAAATCAGAAATAGCGGGATTTTATCTAATTCAAATTTAATACAAATTTTCATTTTTCCCATTTCAAATTTGGGTAGTCATTTTGGTTGCTATTTTTTCTACAGTAGTCAAGAGATAAGGGAAATAAAGTCGAAGGTTTAAAGAAAAGCTTACATCTCCCACAGTATTACATGATTTGTATATTTACATATTTACAATTTTCATTGAACACAATTTTTTTTACTGTAAAAAAATTTGTTAAAGCATTAGGTAAATAAATAAATGAAAGGTTGTCATACATTACAAGGAACTTTTCAAGTACAAAAAGAATCGATACATTTTCAAGAACTGAGCTGTTTTAAGAAAAAAGACCAAAATAGCACTAATTATTTCATAACATGATTTCAAAATACCTAAACGTGGTATCTTACTTTGTAAAAGAATTTCAGCTGTTATTGACCACACTGAGTGTCAATGATCGTGTTAATTGGTCATAAAGTGTGCTTAACATTTTCACAAAAGTCCATACTATGTGGAATGACTTAAGGATTTCTAAAACACATCGGATTCTTTTAAAAAACTACAATGATCCTGTTTCAAACTTCTCCCAATTCTTGAAAATTCTTAGACTAATTCCAAATAATTACACAGGTGTTTTATCATATCAATTTTTTAAATAATATACTGAAAAAATATTTTTACCGAACGAAAATTTTTTATAAATAAAAAGACAATTAACAACTGAAATAAATTCACTTGATTTCTCTTCAAATTGAGGCACAGACAGAAAGATTTTTAACACTGAGATCAACAGCATATTTTTAAAAAACAAAGCTATTTACAATTTTCTTCCTGCCATTGAGCTTATCATGCCCACTTGCTATATGATTTGTACATAATTTAATTAGAATTATTAAACTTAAATTAAAATTAGCTGCTGGAATGTTGATTAGGTGTGACACCCCCTGAATGCTCCGGGCTATGTTTCTGCTTTTTCCGCTTCTTCTCCTTCTTTCTCTTTTTCCTTTCCTTTTCATCATCATGTCGTTTTTGTTTCTTATGTTTCTTTTCATGGGTATCTTGCCCAGGTTCAATGGCTTGAGATTCTTGTGACGTTAGTTCACCAGTTTTATGTTTATGCTTCTTATGTTTGTTTTTATGTTTCTTTTGTGGAGCTTGATTGATATTACGATATTGTTCAGGTAACTAAAAAAAATTATAAACATGCTTAATATTCAACATTTTCAATTTAAAATTTATTGCAACAACACTTACAGGTCCAGGATGTAGTCTAAATCCAGCTAGCTGCACACTAGTTAAAGGTAATAATTCTTTTCCACCTATAGGGGGTTTTTCAATAACTGATCTAAGTGAACTGTTATCTATATTCCCTGGTGCATCTATACTACCAGGCAAGTTTGGTAAGAATGATGATAAAGATTCTTTTAATTTTTTACCACTAAATTTACTATATGAGTGTTCAAGGCCATAATAGGCCATCAAATTTGTAGCTCCAGTTAATTCGCTCTCCGCTGAAAATAAAAAAAAAGTCATGAACTATGGCAAATTTAGTGCAAGCAATCTGTGTTCGAGTGTAACCTATAAACTTAAGCAACACCTCATTTTTAGAATTATTTCTGCAAATGTACACTTTGAGAAGTTTAGTAATCATTCCTGGCACCCCAGATTATCTTTTTATTTTAAAATAAACCTAAAAATAAGTTATACATACCAGGGGGCTCTTTCATCAAATAGAAGGGCCCACTGTGGACAATCGATGGGTTTTTTCCTAGAGAAATCGTCGTTTTTAATGTTCCTGTCGAGTCTTGCCGTGAAACAACGGGGGAGCGAGCTCCCCTCGGTGAGGATTTTGGAGAATATTGTTCTACTTTACGAAACTGATCACCCATCATCTTCTCCCCTCATAATTTTACTTAGCAGCATCAAGATCATCAACTTGTTATTTATAGTTCACCGCCTTGTAGAACCACGACTATTTTAGCTTTGGCATTCTAATTACACGACTCTTGATTTCTTTAGAAAAGTTACTTTTATTTGATTTAGACCGGTGTATATTTTGATTGAAGATTGAATACAATTAAAATGATTAAAATAATTTATAAACAGTCGCTCGGGATACTGATTTACGTTATATTCGGCACATTTTTTTTCTGAACATATCGTGGTTTTAGACACTGTGAAACGACGCTTCACGATTCAAAGAACAGAGAGTTGTTCGCGGAAAAAATGTCAGATGGCAGCACGTACTATGTCTGGTCTTAACTCCCCAAATTTAAAAAAAAAATTTTTGTAATATGAAAATCTGTTGCAATATTTAATTTAAGTAAAAATGAATGTGATTCTGATGCCCGTCGGCTATCTATTAAATTGTAGGTATTGTAAAGGATAAATAAATAAATGTTTTCCTTTCACTTTAACCATATTTAATTTTTTTTTCTCAAAATCTTTTATTAATTTTTTTTATTAATACAAAATAATCATTTATGTACCTTAAAATAGCATATTCAAAAACAATCTCTTTTTCATCTGCTAAAAATTTTTTACAGCTGATGATTTTAGCAAGTGGTTTAAACTGCTTTTATTTAAAAATGAATTTAAGAGGGTAACTAAACTGATTATTTTACAAGCCATATTCTGCTATTTGTTTTGGCGCTTCCTGTTTGGCCTACCCTTTGATGGAATTTTTACATTCTTGGGAGAAGGATTAACTGCAGAAAGGTTTTCCAAGTTTGTTGATGTTGATTCTTTCAGTTTTTTCACTTCTTCCTTTAATGTTCCATTCTCGTTCTCCAAATTTACAATATGACTCTTAAGTTTATCCACTTCTTCTAAAATGGCATTTAAAAGTTGCTGACACTTGTCAAGTTTAGTATTAATCAGTTGCTTCACTAATTCATCACTACTTGTACAATCAGTCACATTATTTTCAGGTTTAGTCAATTTAGAAGTACTTTTTTTTGCATTCTGTTCCTTACTATTATTTTTTGCTGCTTTTCTCTTAGGCATGTTTAACGGACTGAAGCTGTAAACTTGCTGAGCTCAGTGAAAACTTTTTATAGTTTCACACAAAAGCAGGAGGTAGGTTCCGACAGTGGTTATTTGACTTCTGTGCAAACTTAATAATTGAAACAAAATTAGACTTATACCATTTTTGCTTTTGTTTGGTAAACAAAACGTGGCGTTAGAGCCTTACACACTGTTTTTAGTTTTTAATGACACGGAAGGTCAATGGTCAAATCATCACGAGTGATGTACTTTTTGTTTGGTTAGTGAAACGGGATTTGAATGATATTGTTACAGAAAAATGGGGAAATATGAAGCTATACAGTTGATAGGTGAAGGATCTTTCGGTACAGTGTATAGAGGAAGAAATCTGGAAACGAATGAAGTCGTGGCTTTGAAAATCATTGTAAAGGTAAGCCGACCATTCAATTCTTATGTAAAACTGTAAATTGCTTCATTATACACGCGGTTTGATCGGCTTTTTTTATCACACTTAGAGAGGAAGATCGGAAAAGGAATTAGAAGAGTTAAGACGAGAATGTGTAATTCAGAGAAATTTGCATCACCCTAACATTATTCAAATGCTTGATTATTTTGAAAAAGAAGACAGTGTAAGTAATCAACAGGCATGTAATTTTTTTCCTTCTGATTAAGCCTTAACAAAGGATTATTTTTAGATGATTGTTGTCTCTGAGTTCGTTGATAGAGAATTATTTCGAATGCTTGGACAGGAGGGTCGCCTCTTAGAAGACAAAGTTCGTCAAATAACCTGTGATTTAGTGTCTGCCTTATTTTACCTTCATTCACATAGAGTCCTTCACAGAGATTTAAAACCTCAAAATGTTTTGATAGATGAAAACGGAGTTGCAAAATTATGCGATTTTGGATTTGCTAGAAATATGGGTGCCAGAACTCATGTGCTAACTTCTATGAAAGGAACTCCTCTTTACATGGCTCCTGAAGTTATAAATGCAAAACCATATGATCATACTGCTGATTTATGGTCATTAGGATGCATTGCGTATGAATTATTAGTGGGGGCCCCACCATTTTACACTGAATACATAATACAACTAGTCCACTTAATACAATATGAAAGCGTTAAATGGCCTGAATTTTTATCGCTTGAAAGTAAAAGCTTCTTGGATGGTCTTTTACAAAAGGAGCCAGGGAAGAGGTTATCCTGGCATGAAATATTAGAGCATCCATTTTTAAAAGGTGGAAAATTAAATTTTGAAAATGATGATCCCTTATTAACAGGAAAATTTCCTTTCACAAGTAAATTGAGTGCATCACAAGAAGAACCAAAAGAGATGTTAGATGAAGCCAGAGGTAATTCAAATGCTCAACAATTATTAAAAGATACTTCACCTATTCTCAATAAAATAAACGAAAATCAACTAATGATAGGTGGGAATAATAATGGAGTTAGTGCAGTGAAAACTTCATCATGCCCATCATTATCTAATAGATTATTTAGCTCGTTAACTGAAAATTCAATTTTTAAAAAAGTGCTTCACTCATCGTTAAAGAAAAGTAATAAGAAAATTGAAGCTGTTGATGAAAAAAAATTGTATACTAGTCTCGCATCAGATTTTGCAGATTTAAAGGTCACAGAGAATGATGAAAATCAAAATGTTGGCCAAAATTTAGAAAAACAAAGTGCTCTTGATGAATTTAATAAGACTGATAATAAAGACAATAAAGCGAAAGGATTTAAAAATAGTAAAACTATGTTTACTCTTCATAGTTGGGATTCAGCTGCAAGTGTTAGGCCGATTGAAAATGATGAATGGCTTGCTTTTTTACAACGGAACATGGAGGTAAGTTAAAAATAATTCGTAGCTAGATTTGTTTTTTTATCAAAATTTTATTTAATGTCTTTTTCAGGAGCTAATGACTGGGCAATTGGATTGTTTAAGAAATAGCAACCTTGTGTCTGTTGTTGTGGCACCTCTAAGAAATTCAAACGCTTCGTGCCGGGTTTTAGAATACGTGGCGAAAATGTTATCACTGCCTTTTGTTGTTGATGGCCCTTCAGAAAAGGATTTGGAAAATATAAAACAAGTAAGAAATTTTTTTTTTAACATTCTATGCTTAATTAAATTATTTAATTAAATTAAATTTTGTAGGTTTATTTGGAAATAAAATTAATTCCGAATTTAGTTTATGCATCAAAAATCGTGGCAAGAAGTAAAGGTTACGATAGCGAATCGTCCAGCCAGTGCTTACCCGTTGGAAGTGAAATGTTACTGAGGCCTGTGTCTGAGCTAAGTGCTGATGAACTTCAAGCTTTAGAGTCTATATATGTTCTTCTTTGTTTTTTGGTAAGATTTTACTTTCACAAAAGCAAAAAGTCTAATTTTTCTTGGCTAAAATATTCTTTTTTAATTCGTAGGTTCACTCCGGCGATGATTTTTTGATACAATTTTGCGACGCAATCGCAATTTTAAACTCAGTTTGCTTGCTACAACAGTTCTTATTGCTTGGGCGAAGAAAAGTGAGGATAGTAACTGATCTTTTAGCGATTTTAAATCTTATCGTTAAGGCTATTCCTGAAAATGCTGATCTAGTTGAACAGATAGTGTTCGGGTCTTTAAGTTCTGGTAAGTTGAAAATAATTTAGAAATTTTTGAAATTGTAACTGATCAACTTTTTTTTTTAGGGGAAAGCGCAGTGGATCTAAGCAGACTTTTAACTCATCCAAGCCGGATTATAAGATCTCGAACTTGTGATTTAATTAAACAATTAGGGCTGGTGAAGCCGAAATCTTTGCAAACGGTTTTCAGTCCTCGACTTTATCAAGATTTGAATACTCTTTTGACGGATTCTTCATCATCCGTTCGTTTGGTAAGAAACAATGTGATTTTTTAAAGATTTTTTTTTTCTCTTGACTTAATAATTAATTTTTATTTTCAGGCTGCTGAAGAAGCACTAAAGGAAATAAAACAATTCACTGCTAAAGTCAATAGCTGAAAATCACATGTAAGTAGAGTTTTTTAGGTCTAAAAAGTGCCCGTTTGAACCTTTAGAAGTTTGAGGTTGACTTAATTGTTGTTACAAACCCTGGCTAAACCCTCCTGAGGCAGCTGCAGTCGTGATTAAGCATTCGTTATCCATATTCTTTATCGCTTACGCTTTTTTACTTGCAATTTTTTTCATTTTAATCACCGAATTCGAATATTTATCATACATCGGATTTTTAACAACCGCAAAATGAAAATACAAAATCTCAATCAAAAGTAGCAGAGTGCTTAAGCCATATCCAATCCCGAGTGCCACAAAACCCCCGTATAATTTTTTTAAATTCATAAGAGCTTTTATCGCTTCCGTTTCTTGAGTTTGATCTGCAATAAGCACCTCGGCCATAGCATCGTTCAGCCATTTTTTAACAAGACCGGCTTCTATTATCATTCTTAAAAATCTGTCTACTCTCGGCTTTAGTGGGGAATTTTTTTGCAACCCAAGAGATATCGGCATGTTAATAACGCAATCTTTCATTATATGTAAATTACGATCCACCGAAGGTCCTGTGTAATTTCCTGCATTTTCCATCGCTCGTATAACTCCATCTGAAATCAAAAATTTATTATTACACCCAAATTTTTTTTTTATTTAAAAATTTTTTTAAATACGAACTCATTGCTAGAATTTGTCTCCGAACCGCAGCATGCTTGAGAAAGTAAATATTTTCGTAGTAGGCGAGCTGCCCTTTAGCCACTTTTTCCACCGCTTCATCCACATCGTAAATCACTTCAAATTTGCTTCCAATTTTTTTCCCAGCCGAATCAAGGGATGTTTGGAAAAATCGTTTGATTTCGTCTCCCCAACCTCCAACCGAAATTTTACTTTCTGCTAATTGATCCAAAGTATCGATGGTTACCCTAAAAAAAATTTTCTTACAATTCTGTTACTTCATTTTTATTTTCTCTCAATCTTTACCTCGGTACTGGATTCGCCAAAATGGCCGTCATCGCAGCTCTATACGCCACAACCAATAAAATACAATAAAGCCACCACCAACCAGTGAAAACTCTTAAAGACCAGCCATGTGGGAGCTTAGGCAGAGATACCAAAAGTAGCATGCTGTAAGTGTACAAAAAACTGTTCGTCGCGTGCTCAAATTGATACAAACCGATTAGCTGTTCGTTTTCATTTTCATTTTCATAACTCATAAAATTGTTCATATGAGTCAGATGAAAATGTTGTATGCTTCTCACGTGAATTATATTGGTTGTTGGGACTTGTTCTTCTATGACTCGATGAAATTTAGCTAAAAAGAGAAATACTATTCCGCCTGATACGAGGGAAATCATAACTCCTGCCCATAAATATCCCCTAAAAACAAAAAATTTACATGAAAAAAATTTTAGAAATTGGTAAATTTCGTTATTACTTACCTGAATGGAAGGATTAATATTTGCCACGAGTTATCAGTAAGGGATTCGGGGGTTAAAAATGTCAAGCATTGAGTATTGTAAGGAATAGTGAGATCCATAAAGTCAAGATGATACGGAGTGTAGTGTAAATCTCCTAAAGCCATATCAGCGCGTCCGCTTATGATTTCACCTATTAGCCCTGAAAATGATCCATTGATTTGTTTTCGGCCCCATTTTTCTTGCCCGGCTACATCGTATACTTCAGATTCAAAATTCATGATGTTTGATAAAGTATCTAGCACCTAAGAATTAAAATCAGCAAAATGTTGTGATTTTAAAAATTAAAATTAGCAGCCTCAAAGTAAAAATTTCACCTCGATTTCTAAACCTCCGTAGCCTATTGGTAAATTCCCTTCTAAAACCACATCGCTAGAAGTGGATGGTGCGGGCATTTTGAAAGCAGCCGGCACATGTTGAAACGTGACGACTTTTAGGCTTTGCTTTCGTAAATCTGATGTTTTATCCCGGAAAAGTTCTACATTTGAGTAAAATTTTCCGTGTCTCCATGTGTCTAGTCTTCTTGGTATTAATACTTCTCTTACAGGCGCTGGAAACGGTACCGTAGACAGTTCGTACCTGAAAAAATGTTTTTATAAATCGAAAGATACGAGAAGACGCCATGTTCGTTTCAAATCAATTCTAGATAGGATTGCATCCGTTGGATGCTTCCGAGATTTAGTTGAGACTCTAAGTAGCTTAGTACAAACTTTTCTTAGATTAGCTGGATCACCGCCATCCTTCCTAACCTCAACTGGTAATAATTCCAATTAAATAAAACGGAAAAAAAACCAAGATGGCTAACCAGTTGAGGTTAAGTTGAACCTCGCATCCCACTACTAAATTGTTACAATTCACTCCATATAACGAAAGTTCTCTGCACTAATCTAGTTTTATGATAATTTTAATAATAATTCATTTATTATTTACCAAGGGCTGGCTCCTGCGCGAGGAGCAAATCTCCGAATAAAAACAATATTCACAAGCTTCTTCCATAAATAATGCAGTTCCGGTTGTAAAAGCCGTTGATCGTACAACAAAATAAAATTAGCTCTCGTGTCCAATTCTCGATATCTGTTAAAAAAATATCCTTTATGATCTGTAGCAGTAACATTCAACCTTAATCATATTTTTCACTTGCCTATCTCCAAATCGCAGCAATCTTCCAACCTGATTCCCATTCGCCATAAGAATAACATAAGTGTGGCATCCATTTCTTCGTATTTTCCTGATAGTGCTCAACGTATCATAATCAGGCGACAATAAATCTTCACCTTCTGATACCAAAACTTTATAAAACGGGATCTCATTAATTTGATTAAAAAAATGTCTCCCGAAGACATCTTGATACGTCTCGTCGCAGATGACGGCTAAACAATTTAAATCGCTTATGGTTTTTAGAATTAACGTTGTCACCAATGGCTCCAGTTCTGGATGCAATTGGTACTCTGCATGATAATCTAATATGCTCGATTTTCTGTAATCATTACGATCGTTTTAAATGATTACACGGTTTTCCTTGTAGTTCGAACTCGTGGTCAAGGATATCATAAGACTTGATAGGCTTATTAGTGCATTAAATGAATAATTCATTTTGTGAAGCTTTCTGGTTTAAAGTGTGGAGTTTTCATGCAATTTTTGAAAATATTTCAGGCGTGTTTGGTTTTCGCATTTTTTGCATGACCCAAAATTTACTTAACCAAAAAGCCTATTTTTTGGACTTACCCGTCGGCTTTAGTTATTTGGATGATATTTTTAACAATTAAAGCAAATACAAGATACTGCTGCTTCATTTTACGAAGTGATGAGAGGGTTGTAGCTTATTTACATAAAATTTATAAAAGAGGAAGATGTTACGTGATGCAAGGAATGTTGTTCGATTCGTGAAAAGCCATGGCATTTGCATGAGGATTTTACGAGTCCCACTTTTTCCCAGCGTTAGATTGACGTTTTTTTAATTACAAAAAAAAAGGATTCGGAATTTTTTATTCTGATGTCCATGGCCTAATTAGAATATACAAGCCCAAGCATTAGCTTACCTAAGAGGAATTTTTTATTATTTCATTGGATTTTTTATTTTTGTTCCAGGTAAAGCAAGCCTACGTAGATTAACAAAAATATTAGGGTTGCCACAGCATGATTTTCATTGATGGTCGATGTACATAATGTAATGTAAGTGTTGAATTATTTTACGTTTCTTCATGAATCGGGCTTTGTATAGCCAATATTTGTAAGAATCTTATGTAAAGAGCCAGTAATCAGAAAAAGAGAGCTAAATATTATCCCGCCTTTGAATATTTAGGCCGCCTACTTGTCCATGTGCCCTAAACCTTTAGGTATAAGGAATGTAACCACTTGAGGTTATATTGAAATTACCGTACTCGATAATTCATTCGTTGGCAGCTGAGGTTCAATAGACAATGAAAGATTAAAATGTTTATATTATCGACAATCGTTGCGACCTGAAATATCAGAAGTGAAATCGAAGCATTATATTTTGCCCTGAACTGTCATGGCGGCGGCTGTGCATTTTTATTGTTATCCAAAAAATAATAGCTCGGAACTTATTTGTTTAAATCGTACCCTCTGGATATCTTTGGAATTTAGATAAAGATAAGCCCAAATATATAAGAAATAAGAAAACGAACCAAAATATGGGATTTTTGAAAAAAAGACGCCATTTTTTTGTTTCAGAGGGCCCCAAAATTTTATTAATACGGACCCCCATTTTCACCCATTTTTTTGGGGTATAACAAACGAAACAGGCATATCTTTTTTTTTATTTTAATAGGCCTGAAGTTTTCAAAATCTTATTGAAACGAAAAACAACGAAAATAACCTTGTGATGAACACGGAAACTCACGAAGATCGTTGAGTATTTCATTCCTGATAGTTTTATCAACCGACGCTAGATCGCAGTCTAATCATGAAATTTTTAGTTTGAAATCGAAAGAGAAATCGGGAACTACATTCAACGTTAAATTATATTACATTCTACGTAAATTCAAGCTAGTCATTCCATCAAAGCATTTGTTAGTGATAGTGGACTTTTTTTTAAGGTTATGAATTTAACCAAATCATTAAACATTAAAAAATTTAGGCAATTTTTTCAATTTCAAAGGTGAGGTATGAAATAATTTGAAAAACACACTTTAAAAGATAATTGTTGGGTTTTAAAAAAGGAGTTATCATTGAGATTCTGTGTACTGACATCTATCCTATGAGATATAAACTTAAGCGACGTCATTCATATCACAAAAAAAAGGAGCCAAGGTTCAAATCTTTTTATAAAAAAATGTTTTTCAACAAAGATGACATTGCACAGCACGTAGCTTTTTTTTTTTTGTTTTTTAGATAAGATTTTTTAGGATAGACTTTGCCTTAAATATCTAAAGCAGTTACAATTGTGATTGGTAGGTTTTTTAATTACAATAGTAAAATCCCATGAGTGCAAAGGTTAAAATAATAATAATCAGATAGTTTTGTAATTCTGCAATTGTGAAAAATAATGGTTAGTGACAAGTGAGCTGTTTTCAAGTAAAATTATTTTTTTTAGATAGTTTGAAATATAAATCATCCAAAATGGCACAAGATGAAGCTCCACTTGTTCTTGAAGATTTTCCCCCTGGCCCCCTGGACATTTATCGGAAACAAGCAACTTTTGATTGGAAGAAACTTAAGATTTACATGGAAGATGAAAGGTTGCTGAAAATTAAGGTTAGTTAAAGATGAAGTATTGACAGAAGATTCAACAAAATGGTGGTTATAAAAATTTATTTTTATTTCAGATGGATTTTTGGAAGTTTATCGAAAGTAATCCAGTTTTCCAGCAACAACCAGCTACTCAAAGTCTTGATGAATTTAGACGAGTTACATCTGCTAGAATGTATGCTTTATTCGACAAAAAGTGTTTGAAAATTGAAGATGCAGTTATTGACCCAAGAATTGTGAGTAAATAATTTCCTGAGTATTGAGCCATTGACCTTGATGAGTATATTTTTATTTTATTGAGGTAAATACAGTATTAATTAATTAATAATGCTTGACTTATTTTTCTTACAGCCTATTGCTCTCTATACTGCTATGTTCCAGTACGATGCATCTTTAACTGTGAAGTATTCTCTGACGTTTGGACTTTTTGCAAATACAATTAGGAGTTTAGGAACTGCTAAGCATTATCAGTTTATTGAAGATGTGGAAGCAGGAAGAGTAAGTAATTTTTTTTGCTGCTGAAAAAATTTTGTGATAGTATTTAATTGTACAATTTTTTTTTTTAGATTGGAGGCTGTTTTGCATTAACGGAAATAGCACATGGAACAAACACAAAAGGAATGAGAACAAGGGCTGATTACGATCCTGTCACGCAAGAATTCGTACTTCATTCGCCTGATTTCGAAGCAGCAAAATGTTGGGTTGGAAGTTTAGGGAAAGCCTGCACACATTCCGTCGTCTATGCCAAATTAGTTACTCCTGACGGCGTTGATCAGGGCTTGCACTGTTTTGTAACTCCTATTAGAGATCCTAAAACTTTACTTCCTTATCCAGGAGTTATCGTTGGCGATCTTGGAGAGAAAATAGGACTGAATGGAGTTGATAACGGGTGAGTTAAAAAATAAAAAAAAAAGGAAAACTGTTCTGGGAAATCTTAAAAACTTTTATTTTATTATTATTTTTTTCAGCTTTGTCATGTTTAATCGCTACAGAATACCAAGAGATAATTTACTAAATAAAACAGGGGATGTCACTCCGGAAGGGAAATACGTAAGCCCGTATAAGGATCCTAACAGACGTTTTGGTGAGTTATTCATCGAATTTTCCAATCAAAATAATTGAAACCCAAATCATTTTAAAAAAATTTTTTTAGGCGCATCTCTTGGAGGATTATCTGCAGGACGAGTTTCTATCTTATCAACATGCGTCGCTTATTTCACAAACGCAGTAACAATAGCAATCCGATATTCTGCAGCTAGAAAACAATTCGGGCCAAACGGCCAAGAAGAACTTCCAGTTTTAGAATATCAACTACAGCAATGGCGATTAATCCCGTATTTAGCAATCTTATACGCTTTTAAAAATTTCGCCGATTTTTTCTCCCTAGTCATCGGTCGTTTTGAAATTAATAAATTCTTCAATCAAAATCAAGAAAATGCTGTAAGTTAATTTTTTCCCCAATGAAAATTTCTCAAAGCCATTGAATTTTGATTAAATTTTTTTTTTTTTTTTTGTAGCATGAAATGGGTATTGAAATTCACGGATTATCATCAGGTGCGAAACCGTTATATGGATGGATCACCCAAAGAGGAATTCAAGATTGTAGGGAATCTTGCGGTGGCCACGGTTATTTAAAAGCATCACGTCTAGGAGAATTAAGAAACGATAACGACGCTAACTGTACATACGAAGGAGAAAATAATGTTTTAATTCAACAAACTAGTAATTGGTTGTTAAATATATACAAAACAATGAGGAAGAGTAAAGTTGTCACACCTCTAGGATCTGGGGATTATTTAAATAATTTTGATAATATTATGAAAACGAAATTTCAAGCTAGAAGCGTGGAAGAAGCTCTTAAGCCTGAAAGTACGTAGACAAGAATTTTATGGTTTTAGATCTTCGATTTCCAAATGCTAAAAAATATTTTTATTTATTTCAGATATAATTAAAGCTTACGACTGGCTCGTTTGCTGGATGTTAAAATCTACAGCCGATCGCCTAGAAGTTAATTCTAAAAAATATGATAGCTTTACTGCTAAAAATGAATCGCAAGCTTATTATGCTCGAACACTATCAATAGTATTTATTGAGGTGAGTTATTTAATTTTTTTTTCTTGCATAAAAAAATTTTTGATTAATATTTTTATCTTCATTTCAGAGGTTCATACTCGTTAAATTTTTCGAAAAAGCAACATCATCTGAAATCGGGCCTGAATTACAAAACATTTTACTCAAACTTTGCTCTTTATACGGAGCTTGGAGTTTAGAACAACATTTAACGATATTGTATCAAGGAGGTTACGCTTCCGGAAGTGAACCAGCTCAATTTATCAAAGATGGAATTTTGAAATTGTGCGCTCAAATTAAACCGGAGGCAGTATCGCTTGTCGATGCTTTAGCTCCTCCTGATTTTATATTAAACTCGGCTTTGGGAAAATCAGATGGAAATATTTATAAAAACATACAATCGGCTGTGTTTCAAGGACCTGATGTATTCCAAAGGCCGTCATGGTGGCAGGATATTGTATTTTGGAAAACGAATGTCGTTTCCAAATTGTAAATTTTTAAAAGAAAATGGAAACAAAAAAATATTGTATTCAATTTAAAAGTGAAACTAAACTGGCTAATTATTTTTGTTACGTCGATATAGTTTATATTTTTTTATAAAATATAAATTCTGTTATTCTCAATCAGAGTATTAATTATTGTTTTCACTAAAATTTAAAAGCCGGCTTATTTAAAAAACTGAAGCTTTAAAGCTTTTTTAAAATTTTATATTGTCCAGTATTGATTTAGCTCGATGATTATTACAGTACAACCTCGATTTAACTTTTAGCGATCATACCCGATTCCCACAAAAGCAAAACAAGCTTCCCCATTGTTATTGCGTTAAATTTTTAGTTAAACCGAAGTTGCACTATAAACAAAAAATAGAATTTTAAAAAAATCTTATCTTTTAAAACTACAGTAAACAATAAATATATCTCTAAGTACAATTTCGTTGATAGCACTAAATAATATCGTTCGACGAATCTCTTCGTAATCTTTTAAGCAATCTCAATTTTTAAAAAAATTTAACCATTCAAAAAAATAGAACCAGATAACACTAACACATCAGCTAAAACTAATAAGTACGTTTGTCTAAAATACTAAGCTGCAAAATCGGTACCAGGACGAAATTAGAATAAATAATTACGTATTTTAGTATACCTTGATTAAAATCATTTTAGATTCAAGAGGTTAAAAATAGAAATTTTTTATAAAAATAATTGATTCATATTTTTAAAAAAAATCCATGAAATGGGCAAGAATTTTATAAAAAATAGTTATAGCTAATTTTTTTTAAAAAATATTTCAAAACCATAAGCAACATTTTTGATAAAAAGGGAATGTAAGATTTGTTCCAAATTTTTAAGTACAAAAATGCACTATTATCACAGAGGAGTTCGTTCATCTACTTCGGGTAAAGAATTACTGAGAAATATCTTTGAAAAATATCCTTTATAGTTTCGATCTAAATTTTTTCGTCATTTCTTTCCACCAATATGGTCTTTCGGTAACGCCTGGCGTTTGGAGAAAAGCTGCCTGAAGATTTTTATAAATCTACAAAAAATAAAAATTAAAAGATGATCAAAATTTTAAGAAAAATTTAAGAACTTACCTCTCCGTCGGATTTTCCGATAGCGGAATTTAAAATAAAATCTGGAGGTGCGATAGCATCAGCCAAGGTAACTGCATCCGGTTTCAAATCCTCGCATAATTTTAAAATAGCTTTTTTGATTATGTTTGATAAATTTGGTCCTTGGCCGTAGCCTCCTTCGTAAAAATCGGATAAATGATGTTGGAGATGGTGTAGTCCGTATAAGGAAATTAAACGTTGGAATACTGCAACTTCTTTGGTGAATTGCGGTTCAGATTCTTGAATTTTTTGCCAACAGATTAAAATAACATAATGCTGAAATTAAAATTAATTCCTTTTAACTTAATAGCTCAGAAATTCAAAAAAAAATATTTTGAAATCATTATTAACCTCAATATAAGCCAAAGATAAATTCCTAGCACAGAAAACTTGACAATTATTTTTTGCTGTAAAAAAATCCTGACCCATTTTTAAATTTTTTTCATAAGAATCCTGAGTTCGGTCGAGCAAGTAGCAGATTAGCCATTCGTACATTGATAAAATTTCTGAAAATAAAAATAGTATTTTAAAATAAAATTTCTTTAATAGTTTTCTAAATAAAAATTTACCAGGAATCTGAATAGCTTGATCAATAGAAGTAGGCGGATTAACTTTCTTTTTCTCGTACAAAAACTTAACAGATCCCAATGGCGAATCAAATTTAATATCTAACCGCTTCCTCAGCCCCAATAACCAATTACTACTTTGCTGAACAAGTACGTTGTTATCCCCTTCGTAAGTGCAATTAGCATCGTTGTCGTTTCTCAAAGAACCAAAACCCGCACCTGTAAAAAAATTCATTTCAGTCAAAAAATTTATTTCGCCAGAATTAAAATTTAAAAACTAAATATTCACATTTTAAGTATCCATGTCCCCCACAAGCTTCTCGAGATTCCTGAGCTCCATGTTGAGCTGCCCAACTCACGATCGGTTTCGCAGCTGACATGAGGGCGTGAAGCTCAACTCCAAAATCATTCTTCAAAAAAAAAAAAAAAAAAAAAATCAAATTTAGCCAAAAAAAAATTATTTCAATTTTCTTTTTGTTTTTGCCACTTACTAATGCTTTGTCACTTTTGAGCGTCGACAGAATACTAAATTCTACAAATGCTTGCGATGCAAATAAAGCCAAAACCATGTAAGCATAAGCAGATGCCAAATATGGGAACAATCTCCACTGCTGAAGCTGATATTCTATAACTGGCAATTCTTCATCATCAGTCGGACCAAACTGCCTCCTCACAGACGAGTATCTTATAGCAATCGTAATTGCTTTAACTAAATTTCCTGTACAAATATTAACAATAGCCATTCTTCCAGCGACTAAAGATCCCAAAGAAGCACCTTTAGAAAAATTTTAAAAAAAATTATCAAAAAAATTCAAATGACAAAGAATATTTTATTTTTACCTACCAAATCTCTTTCTTGGGTCTTTAATGGGTGAAATATACTTCCCATCACTAGAAACAGTTCCAGTTTTATCCAGCAAACTATCTTTGGGAATTCTATAATGATTAAAAATTGCAAAACCATTATCGATACCATTCAAACCCAATTTTTCACCCATATCGCCAAGAACAACACCAGGATATGCCATCATTGTCATTGGATCTCTTAAAGGGGTGTAAAATCCATGAAGACCATGACAAACCCCATCCGGTGTGTATAACTGAGCAAATACTGTTGCATGAGTTGATGAATATGCTGCAAAATTAAAACTTTTAAATATTTCAAGTTCTTGGGACTAGCTCTGCAAATTTTCATGCAGAACTTACCCATATTCCCAACCCAACATTTAGCAGCTTCAAAATCAGGTGTATGTAAAATAAATTCCTGAGTTTTTGGATCAAACGTAGCTGTCGTTCTCATTTTTTTAGCATTGGTCCCATGAGCAACTTCAGTTAATGCGAAACATCCATTTATTTCTTCATTTTCTAACAATTCGAATATTTTGGCATGTTTTTTCGAGCCTAATCCTTTAATACTTGAGGAAAAAAATTGTGTTGGTATCACATATTTAATCAAGGCACTTGCATCATACATTGTTAAGGCTCCTATCGAACTCATAAACTGTTAACAGGGAAAGAAAAATTAAGCTTCGTATTTTTCATTTCAACAAAAATCCTGTTCACTTACTCGCTGAGGATTTTCCATTATTTTATCAAAATTAAAAAAATCATAATCTCGAATGCGATTTGCTCTAAGAGCAGTCAGTTTCCTAAATTCTTGATGTGGTAATGATTGTGGGCTTTGCTGGAATAGTGGATCTTCTTCTAATTTTTTCCATATTCGATACTGGAAGAAAACAATAAAAAATGTTCATCATTACATAATGTATTCATGCATAAAATTTATTCACAAGCCAATTTATCTACTTCAATGATTCAACTGATTAAAATGATAATAAGATCTGATAAAACTCCGAAATTAGAACAAGTGTTTCTCATACCTTATTCAAAATAATATCTTCAGATTCCACGAAAACTTGCATTTTCCTCCAACAAAACGAAGCTTGTTTCCTGTAAAAGTCCAGCGGCCCCGGCGGAAAATCTGGCATTAGATTCTTGTCAAAATTTACGGAAGTCATTCTGCCTTATGTTTAATTACTATTTAATAATTAAAATATTTGTTTTTGGTAAGTGAAACGACTACTGAATAAGTTATGGGATTCTATACTAGCTGCAGCACAGTGGGAATGATTATAATCATTAAAAAGTTCAAAGTCTATGTATTAACTGAATCATGCAATTAAATGGAATGTTTAACAAAAAAAACCGTAAATTAATAATTAACAAAAACTGACACTGAAAATCACACCGGTTTTTCGTTTTTATGTTATACAATATGGCGATGTTGTCGTTTTTAAGCCGAAATTTTAATGGCAACGTCGCAACAGGTGAGATTTTTAGTTTCTCTGCCGGCCGCTATACCGGTGACAGCGCCTCTATCGCGTCAACATGGTCAATTTTTAAAATCGTTATTTTTTTATTAATTTTCATCTTGTAAAGTCATTTGTTTATTAATTAAAACGTTAGTGAGCGGAAACTTATCTTCGTTTTGAACTCTGTGAACATATCAAGGTAAAAATTTATATTGACATTTTTTCAAACTTTGATGAAATGCATCCACCATAGCCGGCTCATTTTCAACTTGGTTTCTTAGGAAAATGGCATCTAAATCCACACATACTTCAAGAGATAAGAGAACCCCAAAATCAACAGGAGGTCACTGGAGTATGGGTTTACTTGAGTCCATGAAAAACCCAGACTTGATCGTCTTAGAAGATGATAAAGTTGTCGTTATTAAAGATGTATATCCAAAAGCAAAGCATCATTTCTTAGTTTGCCCAAAAGAAGATATTAAGACAATAAAGCAAGTTACAAAAGAACATTTACCACTTTTAAAATACATGGAAGAAATAGGGAAAAAAGTCAGTGACATGCACAAAGAACATCATTTTTTATTAGGTTATCATTCTGTACCAAGTATGGTGAGACTTCATTTACATGTTATTAGCGATGATTTAGATTCTGTTTGTTTGAAGCATAAGAAACACTGGAATAGTTATACGACTGAGTTTTTTGTGCCCAGTGAAAAAATTATAAAGGATTTGGAAGAGAACGGTAGTGTTACTTTAAAATCGGCAAGTGAATGTAAAGTGTTGATTGATAAACAGTTGAAATGTCATAAGTGTGAGTATAAGCCCAAGAATATGCCAGATTTAAAGCAGCATATAAAAAAGCATATAAAGTAATAAATCGTAGGTTCCTTGATTTTTTTTGTATTTGTGTTTGAGTGTTTGTGTTTTCGAAAATAAAGCATCTTTAAATTTTCTTAATTTTGTTTTTGCTTTGTCAGGGGATTTATTTAGTTAAAAATTAAATGGGAACATGAAAATTTGAGCCAAAACGCAAATTCGCAAAATCATTTAAAACTGAAACGCGGCATTAGAGTCTATTGCCACGTCCCCACATCTTGGATTTTGGATACGCCATTTTGTTTTAAATCCAAAATTGAGCTTGATACATTCATTTTACGTGGAGTTTGCAGTTTCTTTGTCTTTTAAGTAAGTGAATGAATGCTACCTATTCCTAATATGGTTGTGCTTTACAGTTTAAAGTTAAATATTCCATTTAATAGTGATTTGAAGTGTTATTTTAAAATGCCGCGTGTGTGGTGATTGACGTCAGGGGTTCGACAAGGTAAGGCATTTTTTTTTTATTCAAACGTAATTAGTAGTTTAAGCTTACAAGCAATTGCATTTGAAATGATTATAATCCATTTACAATTAATTCAGGTCACTCTTTTATAAAATTGAATTAGTTTAAAAGCCGAATGTCGATGATGCTTTGTTCCCA